>CP068497.1:0-1200000 GCA_016767195.1 Stagonosporopsis rhizophila
AACCCTAACCCTAACCCTAACCCTAACCCTAACCCTAACCCTAACCCTAACCCTAACCCTAACCCTAACCCTAACCCTAACCCTAACCCTAACCCTAACCCTAACCCTAACCCTAAACTGTCTACCGGCGTTCTCCTGGGTTAGGGGGCTCTCCTTGGGTTAGAGGCTCTCCTTAGGTTAGAGGCCTACTACCTAACCTTAAACTTAAGTACTCTAGTTTTTTAGAGCACCTTAGTTATTTAGAGTACCTTAGTTATTTAGAGTACTTTTATAATTACTCTAGATTAGTTAAAATATTAAGGTTAAACTTAGAGTAAGACTTAAAGTTAAGGCTAAAGATAGTTTTTTACCTTACTATAGAAATAATTTTATATATAGTTATAGCTTTCTTACTTATAACTTTTTACTTTTTTTTAAAATATAATTATTAGAAAACTAATATAGTAATAAGCTACTTTAGAGTTAAATACTATTTTTAACTAATAAAGTAAGATTACTAGTAGCTATATATTAGTATAAAAAAGTATAGTATATATAAAGTACTTAGTTATAGTATTATTACTAAGCTTTACTTTACTTAAATTATATAATAAAGTTTATTCTAGTTTCTATACCTATATTTATAGATTATTTACTCTAATTACCTTTTTATATATATTTTATATCTTTTTTATAATTCTACTATAGTATTTAATATACTATTATTACTATAGAATACTAATCTAATAAATCTAACTATATTATTATATAGGCTTAATAGCTCTTAATATCTATATATAAGCTTCTTCTAGCTCTCTAACTCTATATTACTATTTTATAAACTTTTTTAATTACCTCTTACTACCTAAGCCTAATATAGCTCTTAAAGTAATTAGTTACCTACTCTCTTATACTCTATATAGTAAGTACCTTATTAGCTGCTTTACTTTAGAGAGAAAAGTATATCTCTTTAAGCATCTCTTACTAATCTTCTTTATTATCTTAGATACCTAAAGTAAGTAATACTAGAATTACTTCTAAAGCTAGAACTAGCTACTCTAGCCTTTACTCTTTACTACTAGAAGTAACTATTAACTTAGCCTATAGAAGTAAGAGCTTACTTTCTTAGGCTAAGGTTACTAAACCCTTTACCTCTAGAAGTAAGAGCTTACTTTCTAGGCTAATATTATAAAACTCTTTATTCTTAGAGGTAAATACTATTTTTACCTCTAGAAGTAACCTAACTCTACTCTATTAGTATAGTTTAAGAATATAGTATAATCTTTTAGTACTACTCTTTTTTATTACTTTAGAAACTCTACTTAGCTTAAAAGTATAATTAAACTTCTAGCCTTATCTACTACTAATATTAATTTATACTCTTTACTTTCTAACTCTATTAACTATAACTATATTTTTACTTTTAGAACTACTAACTATCTTTTTATACTCTCTTACTCTATATTAGCCTTCTATAGATAATTAGAGGTTAATTTAAATTTTTTATAATTTTATAGCTATATTTATAAACCTTTATACTAGTAGATATTTTACTACTAGTTATAAACTACTACTTAGTATTATACTTATACTCTAATAAAGCTATATACTTATAAATAAGCTTATATCTAACTCTTACTATACTTTTTCTATATACTACTACTATTAATATATAATAGAAATAATATAAAAACCTAGCTTATCTTATTACTCTTAATACTGCCTTACTATATTTAGTATTCTATCTACGTAAGTATTTTACTATACTCTATCTTACTACTCTATATAGCTCTTTCTACCTATATATAGTATTATACCTAGTTATAAAATATACTCTTCTATTATATCTATATATATAGAATTAATATAACTAGTATACTATTAAACTAGTAGCTAATTACTATATTCTTCTACTAGCTACTATTATATAGCTTAAAGCTATTATAGATAAACTAGAGAATACTATATTTAAAGTAGTAGCTATATATAGCTTACAGCCTCTACTTCTAGATTATCTTTACTATTAACTTAACTCCCTCTCTAACCTTATCTACCTATAGCTAATTATAGTAAGTAAGCTAGTATAAGTTTATATCTTTATAGTTTTTTACTTAATACTACTAGCAATACGCTTTCTATAACTTTAGTATTTCTTTTAGCTACTCTACCTTTTACTACTTATATGCTTTCTACTTTCTTTTCTACTAACTTAACTCTCTACACGCTTATAGCTAGGCCTTAAACTTAGTCTTCTCTATATTATTAATAGTAGCTATACTACCTATCTTTACACTAGCTCTCTTAGTATTACGTACTTACTACTAGTAATAGTTATATAGCTTCTTACTAGGCTTATAGCCTTCTTATATATAGTTTCTATCTATTTTATAGTCTATAATAATGCATATATAGCTATTACCTTTAACTAGCTTATATATACTCTCTTCTATATCTTTTACTTAGCTACTAGTATATTACTTACCTTATAGGCTGTATATAGCACTTTTAATAAAGATTACCTTACTAAAAAGCCTACTATAGCCTATATATCCTTTTATCTACACTATATTATATATCTTCTATATATTTTTTAACTTAGTAAATAAAATAGCTCTAATAGTCTCTTTATTAATCTCTAGCTCTAGCATATTTATTACTATAAATATATACTCTCTCTCTTCTATAAGCTAGTGCAAGACTTCTAGCTTTTTCTTTAGTATGCTTACTTTATAGTAGTAGTAGATAGCTTCTAGCCTTATAGTATACTTCTTTATTTTCTTTTAGAAGTTAGCATATACTATAATCTAGCTAGGCAGTAGGTACTACTGCTTCTTCTCCTCTACTAGCTCTGCTAGTATATCTGCTTTACTCTCTTTTTAATTATTATACTAGTATACCTTATATATAAAGTTAGGCTAGCTTATTAGTATATAAAACTACTTATACTACTTCTTTAGTAGTAGTACTATTAGCTAAATAAACTTACTCTCCTCTATAAGCTTTAGTATTGCTATTAAGTATATAAGCTATATTTCTGCCTTAACTAGCTTATACAGCTTTAGCACCTTAGCCTGCTAGCCCTTTACTAAGTCTAGTATAGTATAGCACTTATTAATAATAATATAGTCTAGCTAGCTTATAGATTACTACTAGTTAATAAACTGCTTAAATGCTAGTATAGCTATATACCTAGGTACTACTAGTATAATAGATACCTACTTATAAAGGCACTAGCTATTTTATATAGTATATTTAATACTTATATTTTAATAGTAGTTTATTATATTTTGCTTAAGCATAACTATAGGTATAACTATAATTATAACTCTAGTAGAGTATAATACTAGCAGTATAAATATTATACTTTTACCTTTACTAGTGCCTATAATTACTACTATAGGGCTCTTCTACTATATAATAGCTTCTATAGTAGGCTGCTATACACCCTAGAATATAGCGCCTTTACTCTGCAGTTGCTTAAATACTGCCTAGATATCTACTCTTTATATCTACCTCTAGTGCTAAAACTGCTTATCTAGAGCCTTACTCTGCGCCTTAGCTACCTGCATTCTCTTAGCAGGCAGTATCTGCAGCATTAAGCTAAATTATAAGAAGTAATACTAGGCTATACTAATATACTAGAGCGCTTACTACTATACTATAATACTAAATAGTAACTTATTTATAGGCTAGCTGTAGATTTAGCTAGCAAACTTAGACCTATACCTAGATACTAGATCTATTAGGTTATCTTCTAGCTCTTTCTTATTATTAGACTAGGTAAGCGCTCTTAGTAGATTCTTATTATTAAGGTACTTATAGAATATAGCTTTAGTATTATACTTCTAGATTTAGATAGTAAGCTTTACTTGCAACTACTATAGTATAATATGCTTAATAGCTTACTATACTTAATCTATACTCTAATATTACTACTTTCTACTAGCTATCTGCTTACTTTCTTTACTCTAGCTTAATACTACTAGCTATATACTCTCTTCTTCTTACTCTATATTAATCTACTTAGAGTTACTATTATTACTATTAGTATTATTATTATTATTATTATTATTATTTTTACTACTTATAAGCTACTACTTCTTCTTCTTTTACTATAGACTAGCCTATACTTCCTTACAGGCTAGCTTCTAGATAAAGGCGCTAGGCTCTTTAGCATACTACTAACTAGAGGTATACTGCAGCTTCTGCTAAAAGAGAAGAACTATCTATAAGTAGTAGAATAACAGCTTACTTACTTTCTATAGTAAGTAGTAGTAGATAACCTTAGAGTTACTACTTTACCTAATACTTTTATAGTATATAGTTATATATACTATTAGGCTATTCTTAATAAATAGCCTGCAGCTCTCTATATTAAGTAGATTAGTATAGGTAACTATTACTAGCTTAGTGCTATAAGTAGGTGCGCTTCTTATTATATATATAAGCACTAGCAGGTGCTCTTAAAATAGCTATAGCACCTTTTTATACCTCTATACCTACTTCTTAACCTACTTTATACTACTACCTACTTAGAAGGCTCTAGTATTAATAAAGGCCTTATAGAGCTTCTTTTCTTTAACTATATAATATTCTATTTAGCAGCTACTATCTATACTGCTAAATATATTATACTTATTCTAGAAAAAGTTAAAGCTAGAGCATAGCTTAGTAGAGTTATTAATAATATTATCCTACTTAATTATAGGTAATAGTATAGCTAACTCTATAAGTAAGCTATACTTATTAATATTTAGTAATAGTAAGTTCCTATATAGCTCTCTATATATTATTTTAACTAGCCTATAGATTATAAAGTATAGTGCTAATATACTATATTGCGTGTAGCTATATAGAATTATATTCTCTACTTACTATATAGTACCTGCTATAGTAACCTTACCTCTAATCTTCTTACTATATACCTATAGCTGCAGCACCTAGTCTATAGGTATAAAGAGGCTTTAGTATATTATTAGTATTATAAAGTAGTTAACTATTCTCTATACTAGCTCTATATAGCTAGAGGCTATCTCTTCTATATTCTCTTATACTTAGTGCTTACTCTCTATTAAATTTACTACCTTCTTCTTTTATATCTGCACTACGCTATATAGTATAAGTATCTTTAATATAGTTATAATAGTAAATAGCAATATTATATAGACTAAAGAGCTCTTCTAGCTATAATTATAGTTAATACTAAGTATAGTAGTTATACTAACTAGTATGCTCTAGTAGTACTAGTTCTTAACACTTTAGTTAAGTAGTAAGAAGAGAAAGATATATATATAGTGCTTTAGCTCTCTTTTTATATAGTTATCTAGCTTATACTTACTCTTACTACTACTATTATTACTACTACTATCTTCTCTACTACTACTCTACTACCTTATATATATAATCTACTTAATTAACTATAAGAACTATATCTACTTAAGCATTAACTAATAGGCTAGCTTCTGCCTGCTAACTTACTCTGCTGCAGTATCTAGCTCTAGGCTAAGCTTACCCTTATTCTCTATAGAAGGAGTAGCTTAGTACTTTTACTCTAGCTCTACTAGCTTATAGATACGCTAGATATAGTAGATAATAGATAGCTAAATATAACTATATTTAATTATTATCTTTCTTATTTAGTATATATTAAATAAATACTTACTATTAAGCGCTTTTACTTTATAGCATTTAATATACTATATAGCAGGCTACTCTACTATTTCTAGTAATAAAGTAAGCTAGGCCTTATAGATAACTATCTCTACTACCTAGTATACCTAAGTAAGCGCCTTCTTACTTTTATTCTTATCCTTACTACTAGGTCTCTAAAGCTGTGCTAATAGCTAAGTATAGTTAAAGTAACTAAGATAGTAAGCTTAGCTACTTCTTTTTAGCTACTTATACTAAATATAGTAGTTATTATCTAGCTTAATCTAGCTATATATATTCTGCTAAGCTCTTTCTAGAGCTGTGCTACTCTAAGTAAATAATACTTCTAGGCTCTGCTATAGAACCCTTTCTAGCTTAGTAATACTTAGCACAGCTGCCTTACTTCTTAGATTACTAACCTTAAATAGTTATCTAAGCAGGCTAGCAGGCTAGAACTTTTAGCACTAAATTTCTTCCTCTTATATATAGCTACTAGGTAGTAATAGCTATATACTTTAGTATAGGCGCCCTCTCTTATATAAGTTATACTATCTATACTCTTTCTTATAATAATTTTATATATTTTATAAACTGCGCATAATATATATATAGCTTTCTACCTTATACTTTAGCCTATCTATATATAGTAGTAGAGAAGTAAGTAGTAAAGCTTCTACTTATAGATATATAACCTCTATAGCAGCCTACGCCTAGCCTATAAACGCTCTAGCTATAGTAGATACTACCTTCTTATATACTACTACTATTAGCTTCTAGTAACTACTACTTAGGTATAATAATACCTATAATAGTAGTATACTCTATTAGTAAGCCTTATAAATAGCTATATAGCTAGTAGAGAGATACTTAAATATACTATCTAGCAACTTTATAGCTATAGAGATAGTAGTCTATAACTTATCTATGCCTTTTCTTTAATAAAGCTATAATAGATAGCTATATCTATATATAGACTAATAGTAGCTGTAGTAGATTAATATTCTAGAGTCTCTTATGCTAGTATAGTGCATGCTTTAGTATATATAACTAAATACCTATAACTAGCTACTTTTATATATATACACTCTCTACTAAGAGTATATATAGTAGTTATTTTATATACTAAACTAGATACTATATTAGATTCTTGCTAATACACTAGTTTACTGCACTCTACTAGGCTATAGAAGTATTTAATAGCAGTGCTTAGAGCTTCCTTCTTACTAATAAGGCTAACTTTACCTATAAGTATAGGTATAAGCTACTAAATATAGATTATAAGATACTCTTTTTCTACTACATATCTAGCTTATACTTATAATATAACTAAAGCGCTAGTCTATATAGTATAGGCTAGCTAATCTTCTATTCTAATAATAATAGTATTTATAAGCCTATCTTTATTATATACTCTATACTAGTAGTAATATAGCTGCTGCATAAGATACTACCTAATAATACTTTATCTAATAGTAGTTAGAATAGCCTTATATTAGCTACCTAGTTACTTACTAAAAATAGTATAGTAGAACCTCTCTCTATATAGAAGCTGCCTACCTTACTGCTAATATAATATAAGAGGTAACTAGAAGGCTCTATATAAGTATTCTTGCTAAAGTATACTTATAGAAATATAGCTAGCTTATCTATAGCTAGTAGCTCTTAGCAGCCTATAGTAGCGCTAGCTAAGAAGCCTATTAAGAAGCCTATAGAGGAGCCTATAGAGGAGCCTATAGCAGCTATTACTACTATTACTAATAATAACTGCTATACTAAGTAGAAGTAATAGAAGAATGCAGAAGCTACTTAGATTAAGCATAGCTAGTTACTTAGCCTAATTAAGCTAAATAAAAGTATATTAAGTATAGAGCATAGCATATATACTTTACTAGCCTTTAGTAAAGGTTATATTATCTCTTAGCTCTTTAAGTAGAAGGCTATAGATAAAGATAAAAAGAAAATATACTTCTATAACACTCTTAAGAAGCCCTACCTAAGAGCCTGCAAGTTCTTAGATAAGGCCTGCTTACTTAGCAGCCTATTATTATAAGAGTATACTACTTACTTTCTACAGCACTAGTAATAGAATAAAAGGCTCTTTAGCAGTACTATAGCAGCTGTAAGTAGCAGTAATAAGCTTTCTTCTTAGCTTCTATCCTCTTTCTTTCTGCCTTCTTTCTTCTCTTTACTGCTCTTGCAGTAGTAGGTCTTAAACTAAGCCTTCTGCTTAGCCTAGAGGCGCTGCAATATATATAATAAGCTAATAAAGTTACTATATATTAAGTACTACTAGGTATAGGCGCTTCTTAGTAAGGCGCTTGCTAATAAGACAGTATAGATTAAGTATAAAGATAGGCTTATTAGTGCTAACTAGGTTAACTACTTTAGTAAAGGCCTCTGCTAGATAGAAGCTATAGATTACTTTCTTATACTTATCTACCTAGATACTATACCTACTAGGCTTAAGCGCAGCACCTTCTAGGCCTACCTTACTAAGGTAGTAAAGTAGTATTATATTATAAACAGCCTTAGCTAGAGTATACTTCTAGTTATACTAAAGAATACTATCTCTAACTTCTAGATTAAGTATAAGATTAACTTATAGAAAGTAGAGGTTTTTATTAACCTAGTATATAAAAAGTATTTAAATATCTATCTTATAGCTAAGTAGTTTAGTAAGTAGTTAAGAGTAAATAGTATTATAAGCAGTTCTATTAACTAGAAGTAGATATTAAGTATTAAGCTAAATGCATTATAGATTATATATAAGGTAGAAAAGATCTAGAATAGTAAGAGAAATAATAACTCTAGTAGTAATAGTAGTAATAGTAATAGTAATAGTAATAAATAAGTAGTAATAGTATAGTTCCTAGTGCACTAAGTAAGAAGTATATCTAACACTCCTTTACGCTAGATAACTCTGCCTAAGTTATTTTAAGTAGTATTATAGCTCTACTTATATCTATATTAGTATTATATATAAAACTCTTTTCTCTAAGTAAGTATATAAGACTATATAGTATAACTATAATAGTAGCTAAGTTAGTATATATTTATAACCTATTAAGAGCTATCTATATATATAGGCAGAACCTCTTAGTAGCTATATATTACCTACTACGTAAATAAGCCTTACTTAAAGTAATATTAACTATACTTTCTTAATAAGTATATTATAAATAAACTAAAAGTACTCTATAAATATATTACTCTTAATACTAGTATTTTACTATACTACCTTAGTAAAGGTTATAAGGCTTAATACTAGTATAGTGCAGATACTAGTAACTACTCTTATATTATTAATATACTAGAAAAGAATAATAGTATAGTATAAAAGGTTATAAATATACTTATTACTAAAACTACTAATAAAGTATGCTTATATCTTCTTACTAAGAATATCTTTACTAAGAAAGATACTATCTATACTATTAGTTTTTGCTCTAAAAGCGCATACTTAGTTAGTAAAGGTAAAAAGAAGCTTCTAATAAGCAGCTTAGAAATACTTATAGTTAATACTATTATTATAGTTTAGCTTAATATTAGGCTGTATAATAAGCACTTAGAGCTATATATTAGTTAGTATAGAGATATAGTTCTAGAAGAGAAGGTAGTTAGTAGCTAGTAAAAATAGAGAAGCTAGCGCGCATACGCATAAAGAACTTATACTAAGCTAGATATTAGTAATATACTTAAGGTAGGTACCTAGAACACTGCTTATAAGAAAAGTACTAGTAAAACTACTACTAAGTATAGTAAAAATAAAGAAGTAAAAATAGAAGAGTAGAGCTATATAGCAGCTATTAGATATATATATATATAAGTATAATAGAGAAGCAGAGTATAATATATATAAAAGAGAAGCTATATAAAGATTATAATATAAGGTAGTACTACTAAGGTAGAGTATAGAAGAGATAGGTATTAGAGAGTAAAGTAGTATTCTTTATATACTGCGCACCTACTTTATACTGCTTACTTACTAATACTACTCTCTCTTACTAATACTACTGCCTAATATAACTAGCACTATTTTCTTACTACTATATATAGTAATTACTAGGTACTATAACTAATTTTCTATTTACCTAATTACTACTCTATATATTACAGCCTAGCCTAGACCTAATATATATAGTATTAAATAGCTATATACTTCTTCTGCCTACCTTTATATAGTATAATATGCAGATAGCTTACTTTATAGTACTAGCAGCCTAGAATTTATTAAGGCTAGCCTATACTTATAGTACGTATTTACTACCTATATATATAGTGTATATTTACTACCTATATTTACTACTTATATTTACTATGCATATCTACTACCTATATAGAGTAGTAATACTATAGCAGCTAAAGTCTACTATATATATATATATACTATCTTTCTTATTACTCTTACTTTAATATATAAAGCTGCGCCTGCCTAGGTTATAGCTTCTTTCTTTCTCTTTATATATATATATACTTATATATATATATATACTTATATATATATATATATATATATACTTTTCTTCTCTTTCTCTATATCTACCTCTTCTTCTACTACCTTTGCATGCCTTTAAGCTATTACTATTACTATACCTGCTTTAACTCTAACTACTATTAACTCTAGCTCTTTTACTGTACTCTACAATAGTATTAATACTATTATAGAGAGCTAGCCTTCTTACTTAACTAGCTTTATACTATATGCCTACTACTATATACTCTTTAAACTATAGCTACCTAAGTCTTTAGCTAGTAATATCTTTCTTAACCTATATAGCACTAATAGGCTATATATTATATTCTACTTACTTACTAATATAAGTTATACTACTACCTCTTATATAATATAAAGAATACTATACTTACTAATAATATATAGCTCTAGTATATTATAGGTAAACTAGCTAACTTAATACTTAGCTAGCTAGCAGTAGAAATCTCCTACTCTTAGACTATTAAGCTTAACTTTATATAGTATTAGTGCGCTAGGCTAGCAGTATAATATCTACTTTACCTTTACTCTTCTTACCTAGGTATATTGCTTGCTCTAGCAGCTTCTACTTTATTTACTTACTTCTTTTACTAGCTTATAGCTATACTCTTTACCTTATATCTATAGCCTAGCCTAGTAAACCTGCTTATATGCGCCTTTACTTATATATATTAGCGCCTTACACCTAACTATAGTATTAACTTTATAACTAAGTAAGCTCTTTAAGATATTAGTATAATACCTATCTTTAAGAACTCTAAGGTCTTTATACTACCTATTAAGTTAGAGTATACTTATAATAATAGTAATATTAAGCAGGCCTAGTAGCTATAGTAGGTATATACTAACTATATAGCTATTTGCGCAAAGAGCTGCTGCTTTAAGTAGTATAATACTCTAAACTATCTACAGCCTCTTTATACTTTTCTACTTAAGCTAGAATAGAAGAGTAAGCTTAATATATCCTATATATAGTTTATAGATATCTATAATACTTTTATAAATAAAGACCTTAGTTACTACTTTATATAAAGATGCTAAGATAGCTAGATAAGTGCTATAGTAAGTATATAAGGCTTCTCTCTCTCTCTTTTTTTACTGTAATCTTAGCTAATATACTATATAATAGGCTAATATATAGTATAGCTGCAGGTATAGCTGCAACTAGCCTAGACTAGAGCAGGTAAGTAGGTAGAGAGGGTAGTAAAGTATAGGCTTCTTAGGTATATAGCTAAGGTATTTTAGTATAGTATATAGCTGTTTTTTAAAGTAATAGACTTAACTTTTAATAGAATAAATAATATAATAAATAAGAAGCTGTAACCTTTATAACCTTTATAACCTTTATAATTAGCATAAATAAGTACTTAATTTATTATATAAGGCTATTTATAGTAGTTATAGTTATTCTTATAGTTACTAAGAGAGGTAGTAGAGATAGGCTTTAGGTGTAGTTTTTTACTTACTAGTTAGTTAGTTAGTTAGTTATAAGCTTAGTTATTATTATTACCTAATAATAATATAGAGTTAGACCTCTAGAGCCCTACTAGTAGCTGCAGGCCTTAAAGCCTTACTATTACTAACTACTAGTAGTATCTCTAATTAATATAGTAAGATAGCTAGTAGTTATATAGTAATGCAGAGATATATAGAATATACGCAGAGCTCTATTATACCTTACTTATATACTATATTTCTAATTATATACTGTAGTAGAGTTTATATAATTTATTAAAGCAGCTAAAAATTATATTTAAAGTAAGAGCTAAAGTCTATATAGGCTATAAATAAATTATATAAAGTCTGCAGAGAAAAGAACTAGAGGTTAGAACTACTAACTATTTTTTCTATACTCTCTTACTCTATATTAGCCTACTATAGATAATTAGAGTTTAATTTAAATTTCTATAATTTTATAGCTATATTTATAAACCTTTATACTAGTAAATATTTTACTACTAGTTATAAACTACTACTTAGTATTATACTTATACTCTAATAAAGCTATATACTTATAAATAAGCTTATATTTAACTCTTATTATACTTCTTCTATATACTACTACTATTAATATATAATAGAAATAATATAAAAACCTAGCTTATCTTATTACTCTTAATACTACTTTACTATATCTAGCATCCTATTTATATAAGTATCTTACTATACTCTACCTTACTACTTTACGCAGCTCTCTCTACCTATATATAGTATTATACCTAGTTATAAAATATACTCTTCTATTATATCTATATATATAGAATTAATATAACTAGTATACTATTAAACTAGTAGCTAATTACTATATTCTTCTACTAGCTACTATTATATAGCTTAAAGCTATTATAGATAAACTAGAGAATACTATATTTAAAGTAGTAGCTATATATAGCTTACAGCCTCTACTTCTAGATTATCTTTACTATTAACTTAACTCTCTTTCTAACCTTATCTACCTATAGCTAATTATAGTAGGTAAGCTAGTATAAGTCTACGTCTCTATAGTCTTTTACTTAATACTACTAGTAGTATACCTTTTATAACTCTAGTATTTCTTCTAGCTACTCTACCTTCTACTACTTATATACCTTTTACTTTCTTTTCTACTAACTTAACTCTCTACACACTTATAGCTAGGCCTTAAACTTAGTCTTCTCTATATTATTAATAGTAGCTATACTACCTACCTTTATACTAGCCTCTCTAGTATTATATACCTACTACTAGTAATAGTTATATAGCTTCTTACTAGGCTTATAGCCTTCTTATATATAGTTTCTATCTATCTTATAGTCTATAATAATATATATATAGCTATTACCTTTAATTAGCTTATATATACTCTCTTCTATATCTTTTACTTAGCTACTAGTATATTACTTACCTTATAAGCTGTGTATAGTACCTTTAATAAAGATTACCTTACTAAAAAGCCTACTACAGCCTATATATTCTTCTATCTATACTATATTACGCATCTTCTATATATTTCTTAACCTAGTAAATAAGATAGCTCTAATAGTTTCTCTATTAATCTCTAGCTCTAGTATATTTATTACTATAAATATATACTCTTTCTCTTCTATAAGCTAGTATAAGACCTCTAGCTTTTCTTTTAGTATACCTACCTTATAGTAGTAGTAGACAGCTTCTAGCCTTATAGTATACCTCTCTATCTTCTTTTAAAAGTTAGTATATACTATAATCTAGCTAGGTAGTAAGTACTGCTGCTTTTTCTCTTCTACTAGCTCTGCTAGCATATTTACTTTACTTTCTTCTTAATTATTATACTAGTACACCTTATATATAAAGTTAGGCTAGCTTATTAGTATATAAAACTACTTATACTACTTCTTTAGCAGCAGCGCTATTAGCTAGATAAACTTACTCTCCTCTATAGGCTTTAGCATTACTATTAAGCATATAAGCTATATCTCTGCCTTAACTAGCTTATATAGCTTTAGCACCTTAGCCTGCTAGCTCTTTACTAAGTCTAGTATAGTATAGCACTTATTAATAATAATACAGTCTAGTTAGCTTATAAATTACTGCTAGTTAATAAACTACTTAAATGCTAGTATAGCTATATACTTAGGTACTACTAGTATAATAGATGCCTACTTATAAAGGCGCTAGCTATCTTATATAGTATATTTAATACTTATATTTTAATAGCAGTTTATTATATTTTACTTAAGCATAACTATAGGTATAACTATAATTATAACTCTAGTAGAGTATAATACTAGTAGTATAAATATTATACTTTTACCTCTACTAGTACCTATAATTACTACTATAGAGCTCTTCTGCTATATAATAGCCTCTATAGCAGGCTGCTATATACTCTAGAATATAGCGCCTTTACTCTGCAGTTACTTAAATACTACCTAGATATTTACTCTCTATATCTACTTCTAGCGCTAGAACTACTTATCTAGAGCCTTACTCTGCGCCTTAGCTACCTATATTCTCTTAGTAAGTAGTATCTGCAGCATTAAGCTAAATTATAAGAAGTAATACTAGGCTATACTAATATACTAGAGCGCTTACTACTATGCTATAATACTAAATAGCAACTTATCTATAGGCTAGCTGTAGATCTAGCTAGTAAACTTAAACCTATACCTAAATACTAAGTCTATTAGGTTATCTTCTAGCTTTTTCTTATTATTAAACTAGGTAAGTGCTCTTAGCAGATCTTTATTATTAAGGTACTTATAAAATATAGCTTTAGTATTATACCTTTAGATTTAGATAGTAAGCTTTGCTTATAACTAGTATAGTATAATATGCTTAATAGCTTACTATACTTAATCTATACTTTAATATTACTACTTTCTACTAGCTATCTACTTACTCTCTTTACTCTAGCTTAATACTACTAGCTATATACTCTCTTCTTCTTACTTTATATTAATCTGCTTAGAGTTACTATTATTACTATTAGTATTATTATTATTATTATTATTATTATTTTTACTGCCTATAAGCTGCTACTTCTTCTTCTTTTACTATAAACTAGCCTATACTTTTTTATAGGCTAGCTCCTAGATAAAGGCGCTAGGCTTTTTAGTATACTACTAACTAGAGGTATGCTATAGCTTCTGCTAGAAGAGAAGAACTATCTATAAGTAGTAGAATAATAGCTTACCTACCTCCTATAGCAGGTAGTAGTAAATAACCTTAGAGTTACTACTTTACCTAATACTTTTATAGTATATAGTTATATATACTATTAGGCTGTTTTTAATAAATAGCCTACAGCTCTCTATATTAAGCAGATTAGTATAGATAACTATTACTAGCTTAGTACTATAAGTAGGTATACCTTCTATTATATATATAAGTACTAGTAGGTACTCTTAAAACAGCTGCAGTACCTTTTTATACCTCTATACCTGCCTCTTAACCTACTTTATACTACTACCTGCTTAGAAGGCCTTAGTATTAATAAAGGCCTTATAGAGCTTCTTCTCTTTAACTATATAATATTCTATTTAGCAGCTGCTATCTATACTGCTAAATATATTATACTTATTCTAGAAGAAGTTAAAGCTAGAGCGCAGCTTAGTAAGGTTATTAATAATATTATTCTACTTAATTATAGGTAGTAGTATAGCTAACTCTATAAGTAAGCTATACTTATTAATATTTAGTAATAGTAAGTCTCTATATAGCTCTCTGTATATTATCTTAACTAGCCTATAAATTATAAAGTATAGCGCTAATATACTATATTATATATAGCTATACAGAATTATATCTTTTACTTACTATATAGTACCTACTATAGTAACCTTACTCTTAATCTTCTTACTATATACTTATAGCTGCAGCACTTAGTTTATAGGTATAGAAAGGCTCTAGTATATTATTAGTATTATAAAGTAGTTAACTATTCTCTATACTAGCTCTATATAGCTAGAGGCTATCTCTTCTATATCTTTCTATACCTAGTACTTACTCTTTATTAGATCTACTACCTTCTTCTTTTATATCTATACTGCGCTGTATAGCATAAGTATCTTTAATATAGTTATAATAGCAGACAGCAATATTATATAAACTAGAGAGCTCTTTTAGCTATAATTATAGTTAATACTAAGTATAGTAGTTATACTAACTAGTATGCTCTAGTAGTACTAGTTCTTAATACTTTAGTTAAGTAGTAAGAGGAGAAAGGCGTATATATAGTGCTTTAGCTCTCTTTCTATATAGTTATCTAGCTTATACTTACTTTTACTACTACTATTATTACTACTACTATCTTCTCTACTACTACTCTACTACCTTATATATATAATCTGCTTAATTAACTATAAGAACTATATCTGCTTAGGCATTAACTAATAGGCTAGCTTCTGCCTACTAACCTACCTTGCTATAGTATCTAGCCTTAGGCTAAGCTTACTCTTATTCTCTGTAGAAGAAGTAGCTTAGTACTCTTACTCTAGCTCTACTAGCTTATAAGTGCGCTAGATATAGTAGATAATAGATAGCTAAATATAACTATATTTAATTATTATCTTTTCTATTTAGTATATATTAAATAAATACTTACTATTAGGTGCTTTTACTTTATAGTATTTAATATACTATATAGCAGGCTACTCTGCTATCTCTAGTAATAAGGCAAGCTAGGCCTTATAGATAACTATCTCTGCTACCTAGTATACCTAAGTAAGCGCCTTCTTACCTTTATTCTTATTCTTACTACTAGGTCTCTAAAGCTGTGCTAACAGCTAAGTATAGTTAAAGTAACTAAGATAGTAAGCTTAGCTGCTTCTTTTTAGCTACTTACGCTAAATATAGTAGTTATTATCTAGCTTAATCTAGCTATATATATCCTGCTAAGCTCTCTCTAGAGCTGCGCTGCTTTAAGTAAATAACACCTCTAGGCTCTGCTGTAGAACCTTCTTTAGCTTAGTAGTGCCTAGTATAGCTACCTTACCTCTTAGATTGCTAACCTTAAATAGTTATCTAAGTAGGCTAGCAGGCTAGAACTTCTAGCACTAAATCTCTTCCTTCTATATATAGCTACTAGGTAGTAATAGCTATGCGCTTTAGTATAGGCGCCTTCTCTTATATAGGTTATACTATTTATACTCTTTCTTATAATAATTCTATATATTCTGTAAACTATATATAATATACGCGCAGCTCTCTGCCTTATACTTTAGCCTATCTATATATAGTAGTAGAGAGGTAAGTAGTAGAGCTTCTACTTATAGATATATAACCTTTATAGCAGCCTATACCTAGCCTATAAATACTCTAGCTATAGTAGATACTACCTTCTTATATGCTGCTACTGTTAGCTTCTAGTAACTACTGCTTAGGTATAATAATACCTATAATAGTAGTATACTCTATTAGTAAGCCCTATAAACAGCTATATAGCTAGTAAAGAGATACTTAAATATACTATTTAGCAACTCTATAGCTATAAAGATAGCAGTTTATAACTTATCTATACTTTTTTCTTAATAGAGCTATAATAAATAGCTATATCTATATATAGACTAATAGTAGCTGTAGTAAGTTAATATTTTAAAGTCTTTTATACTAGTATAGTGCACGCCTTAGTATATATAATTAAATATCTATAACTAGCTACTTTTATATATATATACTCTCTACTAAGAGTATATATAGTAGTTATTTTATATACTAGACTAAACACTATATTAAATTCTTACTAATATACTAGTTTACTATACTCTACTAGGCTATAGAAGCATTTAATAGCAGCGCTTAGAGCTTCTTTCTTACTAATAAGGCTAACTTTACCTATAAGTATAGGTATAAGCTACTAAATATAGATTATAAGATACTCTTCTTCTACTATATATTTAGCTTATACTTATAATATAACTAAAGCGCTAGTCTATATAGTATAGGCTAGCTAATTCTTTATCTTAATAATAATAGTATTTATAAGCCTATCTTTATTATATACTCTGCACTAGCAGTAATATAGCTACTATATAAAATACTACCTAATAATACTCTATCTAATAGTAGTTAGAATAGCCTTATATTAGCTGCCTAGTTACTTACTAAGAATAGTATAGTAGAACTTCTCTCTACGCAGAAGCTACCTACCTTACTACTAATATAATATAAGAGGTAACTAAAAGGCTCTATATAGGTATTTTTACTAAAGCATACTTATAGAGATATAGCTAGCTTATCTATAGCTAGTAGCTCTTAGCAGCCTATAGTAGCGCTAGCTAAAGAGCCTATTAAAGAGCTTATAAAGAAGCTTATAGAGAAGCCTATAGCAGCTATTACTACTATTACTAATAATAACTGCTATACTAAGCAAAGGTAATAGAAGAATATAGAAGCTGCTTAGATTAAGCATAGCTAGTTACTTAGCCTAATTAAGCTAGATAAAAGTGTATTAAGCATAAAGTATAGCATATACACTTTGCTAGCCCCTAGTAAAGGTTATATTATCTCTTAGCTCTTTAAGTAGAAGGCTATAAATAGAGATAAGAAGAAAATATACTTCTATAATACTCTTAAGAAGCTTTACCTAAGAGCCTGTAAGTTCTTAGATAAGGCTTACTTACTTAGCAGCCTATTATTATAAAAGTATACTACTTACTTTCTGCAGCACTACTAATAGAATAAAAGGCTCTTTAGCAGCACTATAGCAGCTATAAGTAGTAGTAATAAGCCTTCTTCTTAGCTTCTATTCTTTCTTCTTCTACCTTCTTCCTTCTCTTTGCTACTCTTATAGCAGCAGGTCTTAAACTAGGCCTTTTACTTAGCTTAGAGGCGCTATAATATATATAATAAGCTAATAAAGTTACTATATATTAAGTACTGCTAGGTATAAGCGCTTCTTAGTAAGGTACTTACTAATAAGATAGCGCAGATTAAGTATAAGGATAGGCTTATTAGTACTAACTAGGTTAACTACTTTAGTAGAGGCCTCTACTAAATAAAGGCTATAGATTACCTTCTTATGCTTATCTACCTAAATGCTATGCCTACTAGGCCTAAGCACAGCACCTTCTAGGCCTGCCTTGCTAAAGCAGTAAAGTAGTATTATATTGCAGACAGCCTTAGCTAGAGTATGCTTCTAGTTATACTAGAGAATACTATCTCTAACTCCTAGATTAAGTATAAGATTAACTTATAGAAAGTAAAGGTTTTTATTAACCTAGTGCGTAAAAAGTATCTAGATATCTATCTTATAGCTAAGTAGTTTAGTAAGTAGTTAAAGGTAGATAGTATTATAAGTAGTTCTATTAACTAGAAGTAAATATTAAGTATTAAGCTAAATATATTACAGATTATATATAAGGTAGAAGAGATCTAGAATAGTAAGAAAGATAATAACTCTAGTAGTAATAGTAGTAATAGCAATAGTAACAGTAATAGATAAGTAGTAATAGCACAGTCTCTAGTACGCTAAGTAAGGAGTATATCTAATACTCTCTTATACTAGATAACTCTACCTAAGTTATTTTAAGCAGTATTATAGCTCTGCTTATATTTATATTAGTATTATATATAAGACTCTTTTCTCTAAGTAAGTATATAAGACTATATAGCATAACTATAATAGTAGCTAAGTTAGTATATATTTATAACCTATTAAGAGCTATTTATATATATAGGCAGAACTCTTTAGTAGCTATATATTACCTACTATATAAATAAGCCTTACTTAAAGTAATATTAACTATACTTTCTTAATAAGTATATTATAGATAAACTAGAAGTATTCTATAAATATATTACTCTTAATACTAGTATTCTACTATACTACCTTAGTAAAGGTTATAAGGCTTAATACTAGTATAGTATAGATACTAGTAACTACTCTTATATTATTAATATACTAGAAGAGAATAATAGTATAGTATAGAAAGTTATAGATATACTTATTACTAGAACTACTAATAAGGTATACTTATATCTTCTTACTAAGAATATTCTTACTAAGAAAGATACTATCTATACTATTAGTCTTTACTCTAGAGGCGCATACTTAGTTAGTAAAGGTAAAGAGAAGCTTCTAGTAAGTAGCTTAGAAATACTTATAGTTAATATTATTATTATAGTTTAGCTTAATATTAGGCTGCGTAATAAGCGCTTAGAGCTGTATATTAGTTAGTATAAAGATATAGTTCTAGAAGAAAAAGTAGTTAGTAGCTAGTAAAGATAGAGAAGCTAGCGCATATATATACAGAGAACTTATACTAAGCTAGATATTAGTAATATACTTAAGGTAGGCGCCTAGAACGCTGCTTATAAAAAAGGCGCTAGTAAAACTACTACTAGGTATAGTAAAGATAGAAGAGTAGAAATAGAAGAGTAGAGCTATATAGTAGCTGTTAGATGCGTATATATATAGGTATAATAGAAAAGCAGAGTGTAATATATATAAAGAAGAAGCTGCATAAAGATTATAATATAAAGTAGTACTACTAAGGTAGAGTATAGAAGAGATAGGTATTAAAGAGCAGAGTAGTATTCTTTATATACTACGCACTTACTTTATACTACTTACTTACTAACACTGCTCTTTCTTACTAATACTACTACCTAATATAACTAGTACTATTCTCTTACTGCTATATATAGTAATTACTAGGCACTATAACTAATTCTCTATCTACCTAATTACTACTCTATATATTATAGCCTAGCCTAGACCTAATATATATAGTATTAAATAGCTATATACTTCTCTTACCTACCTTTATATAGTATAATATATAAATAGCCTACTCTATAGTACTAGTAGCTTAGAATCTATTAAGGCTAGCCTATACTTATAGCACGCATTTACTACCTGCATATATAGCACATATCTACTACCTATATTTACTACTTATATTTACTATACATATCTACTACCTATATAGAGTAGTAATACTATAGTAGCTAAAGTCTGCTATATATATATATACGCTATTTTTTTTATTACTCTTACTTTAATATATAAAGCTACACCTACCTAGGTTATAGCCTTTTTCTCTTTCTCTATATATATATATACCTATATATATATATATACCTATATATATATATATACTTATATATATATATATATATATACTCTTCTCCTCTTCTTCTATATCTGCCTCTTCTTCTACTGCCTTTGCATGCCTTTAAGCTATTACTATTACTATACCTGCTCTAACTCTAACTACTATTAACTCTAGCTCTCTTACTGCGCTCTATAATAGTGTTAACACTATTATAGAGAGCTAGCCTTCTTACTTAACTAGCTCTATACTGCGCGCCTACTGCTATATACTCTTTAAACTGCAGCTACCTAAGTTTTTAGCTAGTAATATCTTCTTTAACTTATATAGTGCTAATAGGCTATATATTATATTCTGCTTACTTACTAATATAAGTTATACTACTGCCTTTTATATAATATAAAAAATACTATACTTACTAATAATATATAGCTTTAGTATATTATAGGTAGACTAGCTAACTTAATACTTAGCTAGCTAGTAGTAAAGATTTTCTACCTGTATACTATTAAGCTTAACTTTACATAGTATATTAGTGTGCTAGGCTAGTAGCATAATATTTACTTTACCTTTACTCTTCTTACCTAGGTATATTACCTACTCTAGCAGCTTCTACTTTATTTACTTACCTTTCTTACTAGCTTATAGCTATACTCTTTACCTTACGCCTATAGCCTAGCCTAGCAGACCTGCTTGCGTGCGCCTTTACTTGCATATATTAGCGCCTTATGCCTAACTATAGTATTAACTTTATAACTAAGTAAGCTCTTTAAGATATTAGCATAATACCTATCTTTAAGAACTCTAAGGTCTTTATACTACCTATTAAGTTAGAGTATACCTATAATAATAGTAATATTAAGTAGGCTTAGTAGCTATAGTAGGTATATACTAACTATATAGCTGTTTATGCAAAGAGCTACTACTTTAAGTAGTATAATACTCTAAACTATCTATAGCCTCTTTATACTTTTCTACTTAAGCTAGAATAGAAGAGTAAGCTTAATATATTCTATATATAGTTTATAGATATCTATAATACCTTTATAGATAGGAACCTTAGTTACTACTTTATATAAAGGCGCTAAGATAGCTAGATAAGCACTATAGTAAGTATATAAGGCCTCTTTTTCTCTTTTCTTTTACTATAATCTTAGCTAACGCGCTGCGTAACAGGCTAATATATAGCACAGCTGCAGGTATAGCTATAACTAGCCTAAACTAGAGCAGGTAGGTAGGTAGAGAAGGCAGTAAGGCATAGGCTTCTTAGGTATATAGCTAAAGCGTTTTAGTATAGTATATAGCTGTCTTTTAAGGTAATAGACTTAACTCTTAATAGAATAAATAATACAATAAATAGGAAGCTATAACCTTTATAACTTTTATAACCTTTATAACTAGCGTAAATAGGTACTTAATTTATTATATAAGGCTATTTATAGTAGTTATAGTTATTCTTATAGTTACTAAGAAGAGTAGTAAAGATAGGCTTTAGGTATAGTTTTTTACTTACTAGTTAGTTAGTTAGTTAGTTATAAGTTTAGTTATTATTATTGCCTAATAATAATATAGAGTTAGACCTCTAGGGCCCTACTAGTAGCTATAGGCCCTAAAGCCCTACTATTACTAACTACTAGCAGCATCTCTAATTAATATAGTAAGACAGCTAGCAGTTGCATAGTAACGCAGAAATATATAGAATATGCACAGAGCTCTATTATATATTACTTATATACTATATCTCTAATTATATACTATAGTAAGGTTTATATAATTTATTAAAGCAGCTAAAAATTATATTAGAGTAGGAGCTAAAGTCTGTATAGGCTGTAAATAAATTATATAGGGTCTATAGGGAAAAGAACTAAAGGTTAGAGCTATACTAGCTCTACTTTAAATCTTTCTTATAGCTCTTTCTACCTCTATCTCTATATTATATTAGTAGTACTAAAAATAGCTTTAGATTTCTCTTCTTCTATATCCTATTCTTAAATATAAGTAGCAGTATTATAATATACCTCTTTACTATTACTTTATAAAAAACTCTTTATACTAGTTCTATATTTATATAATAAGATAGCTTATAGTGCTATCTTTTATTACTAACTAGGTGCAACTAAAGTTCTATTTAGAGATAAATTCTTTAATTTACTAGATTCTGTTCTAGAATAATAGACTTCTAAATAATAGACTTCTAATCTATAAACTCTAGAACTATAGACTTCTAAACTATAAACTTTTAACTAATAAGCTTCTAAATAATAAACTTCTTAATAAAAACTTCTAAATATAGTAGTATTTTAGAGTAGAAACTAGTAAATAAATAATATTGCCTGCTATAATTCTTACTAGGTTTCTCTTCTTAATAATAGGTATATCTACTTACCTTTTAATAGTATAGGTATTATATTAGCTATATCTTCTTTACTTAATACTACTTCTATATTCTTATAACTACTCTTATATTATATAGGCAATATAAGTACTATGCAACTAATAATATTAATTAAGGTATATATAGGCTAATATATAGCGCCTAGAAAAGGTTTATAAGGTCTAAAGTATAATAGTTACAGTTATTAATAATAGTCTGCTTAGCTAGTACCTCTATAGTAGTAACTATTACTAAGAGATATTAACTTAGAGTTAGAGTATAGTATTAATAATCTAGAAACTTTATTAAAAGAAATCTAATATTAGACCTACTATCTCTCTAATAACAGCTCTAGAGATAGGCTAGATAAAGACCTACTTAGATTCTCTACTGCAAAGTCTATAGATAAATCTATATTTAGTAATACTAGTAGTTAGCTAAGAGATAAGAATAAAAATAGCTTACTTTCTATGCCTCTGCAGTGTATATGCTATAGAGTATATAGAAAGTAGTAAGCAGAATAAAAGTAAGTAGTATATTAGGCCTCTTCTACCTTTTCTTTACTAAATATACCTTAAGAGTAACCTAGGTTATTACTTCTACTCTATAATAAGGGAATACCTAATATAGCTATATTTTAGTAAGGGAAGATAAGGTATTAATTACTAGCTTACTCTCTATAGTAATACTAGTAATAATTTTAGATATAGGTAGAGAAGCTTATATTTATAAACTATATTAATAGGTTTAGTACTATATAGTATTAAATTCTTAATTATAATACTAGAGTATATAGTAAGAATATGCTATAAGGCTAAATAAATATTAATCTAAAGAATAAGGCTATTAACCTTACTAATACTATAATTAGGTAAAGTAGTAAATTAATAACAGACTACGCTAATAATATTAAGGTCTAACCTACCTATCTTTTAGGCATAGAAAAGAATTATTGCAAAATATAGCAAGGCAGAAAAATAGCTATTAGAAGAGGATTTTAACTAGTAAATAGTTATTGCGTAGAGAGATAAGAGGTAGTAAGAGGTTATTATAATATTATACTTATATTAACTTTTTCTAAATTCTATTCTTAAAAGCTTAGCTAGTATTTTACTATACTTATAACTATATAGCATAAATTAAAGTACTGCTTATACTATATTCTAACTATAGAGCTATTAGAGATAATATTCTCTCTATATCTATTATATATTAACCTATAAGCAGTATATACTCTTAAGGCTTCTTAGTATATTTTATAGGACCTATAATTTATATAATCTTATTATAAGGTATAGATATAAAGATACTAATAGAAACCTTACTATAGAAAAGTGCTAATAGAGACCTTAATAGAGAAAGGTGCTAACAGAAACTTTAATTTAGATAGGTACAGGTTTATATTATTATAAGGCAGTAAACCTAATAATAAATACTAAAAATATATAATAGTAACTATATACTGCAATACTACTATATAATATATAACTACTGCAGTATACTTAAGTAATATAAATATATTACTATTATAAGATTAATAATATACATTAGCTATATAAACTTTATATACGCAAAATATATAAACTACTCTTTATATTTCTAGACCTAGCCTTAACCTCTAAACTATATAACTAGATATTTTAGTAGTAAAAGTATTTAGAATATATAATAAAATTTCTAGTTTACTTTTTTTTAATTAAGTTAGATAGAGAATAGGTTCTATACTAAATAATAATAATATCTAGAGCTACTAATACTATCTACTAGCTAAGTTAGTTTAAAATTAGTATTGCTAATAAATAAATATAAGACTAATAGACTAGTAGTAATTTTTATTCTACTTTTATAAAACTACTAGATTTATAAGTAATAATAGCTTATACTAGTCTCTACTTAACTATATTAAGAGTAGTAAGTAGTTTTCTATATTAGCTAAAATAAGCTCTTATATATAATAGTAAAGTAAAGATAAATTACTAAAAGAAAAATATATATTCTTATTTATATTAAATTATAGTTATATTTAAGTATATAATTAGTATAGAATTTAGCTTTCTAGCTACTTAGCTTTAGAATCTTATAGAATAAGTAAATTAATTTAATTTTATTAAGTATTAACCTTCTTAATTTCTATTATAGATAATATTAAAAGAGTAAAATAAAGTACCTTCTATTATTATAAGTTTCTCTTATAAGTAGCTTATTAGATTATATTATCTTATATATATAGTATTCTATTTAGTTCTAGTAAAACTACTTATTTAATAACTATATAGATTTATACTAACTCTTAAAACTATAATAAAGTCTTACTTCTCTAAAGCTTTAAAGGATAAATTAAACTATTAATTATAAATTTAGTAAAACTAATTGCTTATTAGTTTTTAATCTAATAACTATAGTAATATAATATTAACTAGTAGTCTAGAAACTATTCTAGTTATATTATAGGTCTTAGCCTACTTTTATATAGCTAGATATTATATTAGTAAGCTACACCTATATAAATCTATTTAAAAATTCTATCCTTATTTAAGATAACTAGGAAAGGTTAGGTATAAACTATTATATTAACTAAATTCTATAAAAGAAAGCAAAATTAAAAGATATTATATAATTATTAAGAATATTCTTAATTAGTTACTTTATATAAATATTATGCTCTATATACAAGATTACTTGCCTTTTAAATTTACTATAGCCTCTTAGTATGTTTATAAACTTCCTTAATTCTAATATTAGCAGTCTTATTAAGTTAAGCATATTTAGTTAGTTTTTAATCCTTTTCTATTTAAGGAAAACTCTAGATTTTAACCTTTAAGCGTTCCTGCTAATAGGTGTCTTCAGTTTCTGTACTAATGCCGTTGAAATCTTGAATAATGTGGCTTCCAAAAGTCCCACGATAGCTTTATCCGCTGAGATTGCTGCGCAGGTCATGGAAGAATTTGCCACAAGGGAAGATATTTCAACCTGAGTTACTGTTCGATTTAATGACATCTATTACACATCTTCTACGTCGTCGATTGTAGGGACTCGATCGAGTGTCAGTCCCGAAAAGTTCGCAACGGCTTGAACACCATTCCAAATCCTTGTGACATCTTCCTTCGAGACCCCGATCCTCCTCGTACCCCTGATGTGCCAATGCGTTTCTAACTTCAAGTTTTGGATCATGATTCCCGTTAGTACGACAATCTGACAATCTACGTCATCCAGAATTTGACGATCCGACAAGTACAACCCATAGGTGATATGTGTTGAGATCCACGCAAAGTCTTTATGAGCATTGAAGAGATCAATGACACCTTCCATGTTTTGTTTGTACACCTTCCGCATCCAATTGAGACCACGCTCGAGGTTTGCATCGTCGCAGGCCCAATTTTCTCGACTCGCAGTCAGATCCTTGTCCTCCTCGTTTTCAACTCGATCAATGGCAAGGATTGACTCAATTGGTTTGCAAACGCCAAAAAGGGCGACGCATTTGACCAGAGCTTCGCGAAGACGTCGGACCAGAGCCTGACGGGCATGTGGTGTAGAGTATTGTGGCTGATAGATAAGATATTTGTAAAGCTGGGAAGCGATTTGTGGATTCGGGCCTCCAGAAAGCGCAGTGATAGCCAGAAGATACCATCGCTCGTCACTTAGGTTACAGCTGTGGAATCCATTTTCCAGGCTCTCGAAGAGCGCAAAGGTTTTCGGGGAGATGCCAATTGAGTCTGATGGCGAAATGGACCCCATTGCGGCTCTCTTGGTGAGGTGCGAAAGATACAATCTGTGGACTAGAGCAATTTCAAATGTGCAGAGGCATGAACCATTTGCGAAGGGGTTCTACAGATAAATCAGACGGGTCAACAGATTACTATGATGCCTATGTGCATCTGTCGATCTGTAGATTCCATCCGGAGCGGGTATACTCGGCAGTCTTCTCCGCGCGAGCCCAGAGCTCCGAGACTAGCGCACGTTCAATAATCGGAGATGCTTTTCGCACTCCGGGGTCACCACACTCCTATAGCCTAGTCTCCGAAAATCCCACTTTTTGGGCGCTCCGAGATCTGGAGAACAGCCCCACCAAGGCTGGAGGTATGCGGAGTTCACTTACCACCACAAGATCATCTTTCGCTTATGGGTACCACTTCCAATATTCATATTCGCCTCTACTCTTCACTTCCATCTCCACCGTTCACTTCATCTTCTGATTTTGTTTCATCACGTTAAATTCTATCACCTTTTAGAGACGATTTTCATTTTCGACCTCGTCTTCGTCATGGAGTCTTTTGCCAAATATCCTGATCTAAACGGAAAAGTCGCCCTTGTTGCTGGCATTGGTCAATCTGGCGGACCTGATATTGAGTCCTGGGGCAATGGTGCAGCTATTGCTCGTGGATTAGCAGCGAACGGAGTCAAGGTCTTTGGTTGTGATTTGAGCACTGAAGCTGCCACAAGGACCGCATTACGAATACGAGCTGAAGGTGGTGTCTGTGATGTGATAGGTGCAGACGTAACCAAAGCCGGCTCAGTACAGGAGGTCGTGGAGGCAGCCATGAGGAGACACGGTCGAGTTGACATTCTCATCAACAACGTAGGCATGCCAGCTACGGGGCACGCCGGTTCGTTGAGTGAAGAGACATGGGACAACCAAATAAACCTCAACCTCAAGAGCGTTTACTTGATGTGCCATCTTGTTCTGCCAATTATGGAAGCACAGGGTCAAGGAGCCGTCGTCAACAACGCCTCAATAGCGGCACTAAGGTACCTTGGCAAGCCGCAAGTAGCTTACTCCACCGCAAAAGCTGGCGTATTGCAGTTCACAAAGGTTACGGCTGTGGAATATGCAAACAAGGGCGTACGACTCAATTGTGTGGTTCCAGGCCTCATGCTCACTCCATTGGTCGAGGCTCTTGGGCAAAGCGAAAGCGAGGTGGATCGCGAAATGCATCGACGTATTACCGAACATAATGTACCCTCTGGGAAGATGGGTGATTCACATGATGTTGCCAATGCCACCCTTTTCCTGTCGAGCGACGCTGCCAAGTACGTTACTGGCCAGAAGCTCGTCGTTGACGGCGCCTTGACCAGTTCTACAGGCACTGGATCGAAGCTTTGAGGGAAAGAGGATGACTTACAGTTGCGCATCTTCTGGCAAAATAGGGCGTGCCTGTTGATCACTTTACAAACATTACTCGGTTACTCATGCGTTCTAAAATCTTGTACAGCATTCTCCTTGATCTACGTTCCTAGACATATCAGTTTTCTCTCGAGTCTTTGAACATAACACGTTTTCTAATGCTCAAAATAGCTTGCATCTTGTATGGCACGGATCGCGACATGTCATTCGTGGTATTGAATTTCAACTTCGTACTTCGGATCTTGATGACAACCCGTGCGCACCTTCTTTAGTCAGCAATTTATCACTTTCTGACCACGCGTTGTCGAATATGGAGTCAGGGAAAGATCTGCAGCTTGCTTTCCCATGCTTCTTTCAAAAAGTCAAGATAAAACTAGTATTCGAGAATGACTATGACTTATTTACCCCCATATACTAACATACCTTCGTCCACGGCTTTGATTTGCAATGCCAGAATCCTGGAATAATACCTGGCAGCAGCCAAGTTTCCGCCTGTAAACCAGAATCCTGGATGGCCGCTCTGTTGCCACATCGTTCTGAACTCGCCTTCCTCGTTGAATCCCCATACACTGTTGACACGATCGCTTACTGCTCGACCGAAGATCAATTCCGCTTGACTCTTCATGTTTTGATAGCCTGTCGCAAAAACGATCTCATCAGCTTCAAGTTCTGATCCATCAGCGAATCGAAGTCCATGTGGGAGAACTTCTGTTATCTCCTGCCCCTGCTTGATCTTAATTTTGCCATCAATGATCAGCTGGCTCGCTCCAACATCGATGTAATATCCCCCGCCACGTTGAAAGTACTTCAGGAATAAGCCAGTCTCGGAAGGTCCTCGATCAAGGCGGAACCCAGCTTTTTCAAGACCTGTGAGCAGATCACGATCTTGTTCGGCTTGTTTCTTTGCCACCTTGATTTGTTGAGCTTTGAACAATTCCATTGGCAGTCCATGTAGCCACAGGTCAGCGTCGTCCACTGGAGGGCCATCTTCATCGTACAGTCCTTTTAGTGCTATATCCACAATAGCTTTCGAAGAGACTACACAGGTGGTGCTTCGTTGAACCATGGTAACATCATAGCCTTTTTCGTAGAAGTCTTGCGCAATATCATGCCCGGAGTTGCAGGATCCCACAACAATAGCCTTCTTACCCCGGCCTTCTTTCGCACCAGTGAAGTCGGAGCTGTGACACAGACGATCGCCCTGGAAATCAGACAACCCCTTCATTTTGGGGAAATTCTTCTTGCCGGAGTGTCCGGACGCCTGGATTATATGTTTCGGATGAATGACACGATTGGTAACTGTGCCGTCTTCTTGAATTCGATGGAGTGTCACATTCCATCGTTGTTCTCTCTCGTCCCAAGTCGGGGAGGTTAGGGTTGTTGATGTCCAGACGTCGAGCTCGAGTAACTCAACATACGCCTCAAAAAACCCGGCCAACTTGTCTTTCGGCGTGAAGATTGGCCAATGAGCGGGGAAATTGAGATAAGGCATATGGTCATACCAGACAGGATCATGGAGGACTAATTGGCGATATCTCTTCCTCCAGTTGTCTCCCACTCTAGCGTTGGCATCTATCATCAACGTGTCGACGCCGAGCATTTTGAGCCGAGCAGCAGCAGTCAACCCACCTTGACCAGCACCTTCCACGATGTGTCAGTATATTATGCCCGATCTTGGAGTGAGGGACGAACCAGGAAGATGTGTACATACCTATAATGAGAACCTTCGGTTCCCTGTCTTCGAAACCACGAGCAATCTGACGCTTCTCCAGCCAATTCTTGCGATTCGGGTCCCCGCCATGTGTTACACCTGGTGTTCTTCGATGATAAATAGGTTCTTCATGACCTCGCAACTCTTGCAACGTGGTAAAGAATGTGAAAATCCTCCATTGCCCCTCTTCCTCCCCCAATCTGACCAGACCTCTGCCAGTGCCGACGTCAGTGTTTATGGTGATGCAGAATTCGATTCCTTTGACGTCACCAAATGCATCAATGTTTCCGATATGAGGGGTCCGGAAGTCGGAAGATGTATCGATAGCAGCACTAACAAGGCGGCATCCCCCCTTCAAGAACTCTGCGATGCCGGCAGGCGATTTTACAGTTCGCAGCTCCCACGATACGGCCAAATGGTCTCGCCAGTAGCCAAGTTCAGAGAAAAGCTTGGCAATACCAGCAAAGTCTTTCTTCGTGAGTGCTTGATTGAACTGTTCGACGACTGATTGTGCAATTGGTTGACAATGGGTAGGTAAACAGTTGGGCGACTTCGGAAATTTTCCAATGGGTATGTCCACTGAACCAGGCTCAACACGCTTAAACGAAGGGAGCGGTGCGTCGTAAGACTCTTGTAAGTTACCCATTGTGTGGTCTCAAGAGGTCCCGGGACCTGATCAGAGTAATGTAATGACTATTGTTCGGTAAGAACTGAGGTTGGTGTTTATTGTTGTCGCTTGAGCCGATTGTAAGTGAGCAATGCACTGGGGGATGGTTCAACTCCTGTTCGCACGAATACTTAACAACTTTGTACAACTCAGCAAAAAGCGGGGCAATCCAGCTGGAGAAATCTTCTGCGGGGTAAGAGGTAAGCGAGAACAATTCAGGGAAAACAAGAGGGGATATCCGTGCTCAAAGTGGATCGTCAATCATGCTATGAGCATCCGCCAGCTGAGTCGAAGCTACCCCATCATCTGCTCCAGATCATGTATACGGACAGGTGCAGCGGAGTCCGTGTCTCCAAAACACATCTCCGAGGATCGATCAGCCCGGAGTTGGCCGGAGAGTTGATTGGGTCAGAGGATCAATCAGCCAGGAGTTGGCCGGAGAGTTGATTGGGTCAGAGGGTCGAGTGAGACGGAGGTGATCGGAGAACGCCTCGCTAATCCGAAGCCAATCGGAGCCCTTGAAGATTCTCATTGGCAGGCCATTTGCGGCAATGGCCAGCTCGAGCTACTCCACCTTTAGTGTTCCTCCGCGTAAAGAGCTCCGCGACTACCCCAGGATACGGGACGGAGACTCAAGTGGGGTCTGTCGCTGGTCTGGGGAATCTGATATATATACATAGCATCCTTGCGTGCACTCTTGTCATCCATGTTCAACTCAGGCTTATTCACTAGACTTTTCAGATTCCATCGTAATCACATTAGCAGGATGCAGCCTGTCAAGGACGTAGAGATGCTCACGACCCATCTGGAAGACATAAAATGCGCCTCAGACGGTCCTGAAATCAGTGATAGTATCGATACCGTACTGGAACGAAAGTACGAATTGAGAAGGATCTCTAAAGTGGATTTCATGCTAAGTGAATGACAGATTAGTCCGAAAGATAGACCTCAAGCTTCTTCCGATATCTGCAGTTGTCTATCTGCTTTGTTATTTGGACAGGTCTAATATCGGTATGTTTATAGGATGAGTCCCAGCCATATTGCACTCTGCTTACTCCGTTCCCACATACAGGCAATGCAAAAATTCTGAAATCAACCACCCAGGATAACATGCAAGCCACAAACAACATGTCGAACTACCAATTCACCATTGCTCTTATGTTATTCCTTATTGCGTACTCATTCTTTGAGATCCCTAGTAATCTCGCCTTAAAAGCTTTTACTCCGAGCAGGTAAATCTCCCTTGATATGACTGTTCAGCCAAGTATGATGATAGAATGGTTCCGAACTGACACTCTGCCAATAGATGGCTTTCTTTTCTTGTCGTGGTTTTCGGCGCTGTTTGCGCCGGTATTGGTGGGACTCACAATTTTGGTGGTGTTGCCGGCCTTCGCTTCGTTCTTGGAGCCGCTGAAGCTGGCGTTTTCCCTGGTAAGTTGCGCAACTCTCAAGCAGTGATAGAGAAACCACTAATCACAAGAAGGCCTCATCTACTACTTCACCTTTTGGTACAAATCACAGGAGCGAGCCACTCGTATTGCAGCATTCTTGTGCAGTGCCAGTCTTGCGGGTGCGTTTGGCGGGTAGGTTCCATTCGTTCTGTTAATCACTCCTGGTGAAGATATCTGACGCAGTTATTCCAGGGCTCTTGCCTATGGTGTTGGCCATATGAACGGTGCTGGTAACTTAGAGGGATGGCGTTGGCTGTTTATTCTTGAAGGCGTATTGACAGGAAAGTTCCCCGCCTTCCAGTGGTTTCGCGCCTCATACTAATTACCGATAAGCCATTGTCGGAGTGTTCTGCTACTTTTACCTTCCCAACTATCCCGAGACTTGGACCGCCTTGTCAAAGCAAGAGAAAGAGCTCTCGACACGACGACTAGGATTGACCGTTAATCAAAGGTAGGCATACAGCCCTCTCTATACGGAAAATCATTCCTCACATGTACACAGTGAAGACAAACTCAATTGGGCTGACGCTAAAGACGCTCTAAAGACCTGGACACTCTGGTTACATTATCTTTCCTACGCCGGTGCCGGTTGTGCTATCACTTCTTTGTCCCTCTTTTCTCCGACTATTGTTGCAGGCCTTAACTATACAGATCTCGAGGCTCAGCTGTTTACCATCCCTCCATACGCCATTTCGTACGTTTTTACAATAGGCGGAGCCATCTTATCTGATCGATACCACAAACGTGGACTCATTGCTGGGTCCTGCACTCTTGTAGCTAGCATCGCCTTCGCTATCTCAGGTACATTGTTCTCGAAACATTGATAGTAACTGGGGCTAACATTAGACAGCCGCTTTGCCTAGTCAGTCATATACTGCTCGATACATTTTGCTCATTGTGGCCACCTCCGGTGCTTTCTCTGGTCTGCCCGCGCTTGTTGCTTGGGTCGGTGACAACACAATGAACAGTACCGCGTCGTCTTTGGCCACAGCCCTAAATATCGCATTCTCTGGCCCAGGTCAGATCATCAGCGTGTGGATCTACCGTGTACAGGACAGGCCGTTTTACAAACTCGGGCATGCTGTTAATGCTGCTTTCATGTTTCTTAGTTCTGTTCTTTGCTTTGGTTTGATGTTTCATTACAAAAGGCTGAATGCGAAGATGGCAGGGACAGATCAAAGACGTTTTGTGCCATAATGGACACTGAAGCATAACTTCTTTCTTACGTAGAAACCAATGGCTACGAATCAACACTAAGATCGATAAATCTTTCGTCTGAGCCTTTACAAGACATGCTTGTCGTGAGCTAGTGGGATTTCAAAGGCTAATTGTACTTTTTTAGATAATCTTGTGGGAACTGTAAGTCATGCTGCTGCACAGGGATCAGTCAGTTCCCTATTGCAGAATATAACATTCCGTACACTGGACACTCCGTAGTGAGCTCAAATTTCATAAGTGCTATGTTAATTTTTGCTTTTCGCATATAATGGGGTACAACTATAAGACAACAAACTTTTCCCTTCCGTACATCAAAGTTGTCGTCATCATCTACCTATGAGAACGAACACAGTTGCACTTTGTGCGGTTGTTCATGCATTGCCGTCTTTTGCTTTGCCTATGGGTTTGAAGGTGGTTAAGTTTGAGACTATGTTCAAAACTGTCGCTGATGCCACATAGATCACCAGCACCTACCGATACTGTACTACTGGGGCTTAACAAGAGACACGCAGATTTACCCACTGCAAGCGCATACGTAAAATCCAGGAGTACCTAGATATCCCAGCTTTGGTTCTATGCTTGTTGTGCATGCCTGTAACTCTAGTATGGGATTCCCCTGATTCAGTTCAGTGGAACTTTGTCGCTCATGCTGAGCAATGTCTTACTCTTCAACAGCCATTCTACCAGCTGCACTAGCATCCGCTATCTCTGCTGTAGCTGCTCTAATTTAAACGCTCTTCCCCGCTATGGCAAGAGCTCTTCCGGAAGTTGCCAAATTCACTATGCCAACACTTACAACCCCAGACCTAAATGATCCACTGTTTCCTCAACCCACACTTCCCCTTTTGGAGATCTCAACAGACATCTTGCAACACGGGCAAGCACATCGTCCTTTTATAGTTGTGGCAGCGATCGCTATTCTAGTCTTTACAAGAGTTTCGCAAGCAGTACTTACTAAGGTCCAGGCCTGGTACAGCCCATCTTGCCTGTAGCTCCGTAATTTTCACCACTGGAGATGATACAGCATTAAGTTTCACTCCTCTCAACACCTGCAGCAAAACTTCAAGATAATATAGCAGCCCTTACCCATTCCACCTATGTCATTACGTTCTCATAAGACAAATGCAACAAACCAAAAAACGATCGACGGATTTCTTTCTGATTTCTTTGATGAGATTGTACTAGGTTGATACTCTGGCAATCTACCTCTCTGAATTGTCAGTTGCGATGTGCTCTGGATTCAGCGACTATAAATCTGAAGCGGCTTCGATTGTCATGAAAACTCTTACGCATTCCTCTAGGTGTTAATCAAAGACCAGGTAGACTGTTTTTTGTGCCTGCAACATCGACTCTAGCTCATTGTAAGTAGTGATATAATGGCATCAACTCCAGGTAGAAGATTCAATAACGGCATATTGAATATTTATGATAAGCTAATCCGCATGGGAAAGCTCATGTGACTGGATACTCAATAATTTCCTGTCTGGTGTGGATTCTGGATGTGCCCCATCAATGTCGAGCTTCGTCGTTCTAACTTGAACAAATAGGCCAATATGAATTCATTCCAAGAAATTTTCTGCCTATACCTGATAAACTCACTACATATCCACCCAACTCAAAGTCCCAACTTGGTAGTAGATGCCAATCGATGATAAGCAAATTGCTTTCTTTTCGACACATTTGTAGTTGTTGCCGCACGGAACAGTAAGGCCCGTAGTTGTATTTCGAGCGAGAGCCGCGACCTCCGCCTTGCATTGCGTTGCGCCGGACCGGCTTTGTATGAGTCACCATCCGCCATCTCAAAATAATCTGAAGGTGGGTTTGGGATTTGGAGCCGATCTTCTGGATTGTGCACTTGGAATATCGTGCATGATCACTTACCGTAACCCAGAATCCTCCGATTGGCTGATTACCGGCTAAGGATATACACACCATCGGAGTTGTGCACAGATGGTAACATTGGGCGAAAACAGATTGTGCTGGACACCTGTATTTGGCAAGTGATCCTATATGGTCATCAAGCCCCTTATATTGACTATTAATAGTTCTCGCAAGCAGCTTTTCTATACCTTACACGTGTGAGATAACTCCCGTTTATCAACACCTTTGATCCACAGCAAGAAAACACTCGATGGATTCCATCTCACCACAGGGCTTCAACGTCCTTGTGCGAAAGACCTCAGGACTTCTCGAAGATCTAAGATATGATGTCAAAGCTTCGAACCTCGGTGGTGAGCGATGGTATCTCATGGTTGTAATAGCGTTGTCTGGAAGGCCGACAGCGCTGTCGCCAGCAGCAATAATCGATACCAGAAGCCCGCTGAGCTTCAGTCGGACGCCTACGCGAAGCTGTTGTCAGATGTGTGGCTTTCTTTGAAGTTTGCATTTTAGGTCGATTCACGCCATTGACCGGATTGGAAAGGACAGAGACAAAGACTTTACTGCCACTGGAGACAGATGGTTATGTGATGGAGCGAACCTTGAACGTGACATGGACTGGATGCGGAAGGTGTACAAACAGAATATTGAAGGTGTTGTGGATCTCAACGAATATCACGTATTGAAGATACCAGAAGGGTCAAGGTTGAAAGGAGGACGTTACGAAGATCTGGAATGGTGTACTGACGATCACAAAGCTGTCAGGTTTGAGGCTTGATCAAGTCATCACTGTTGGTTATGTGAAGGATATGTAGCATTTGTTGGGAAGAGCTGCTCTAGGTTGGCGCGGAGTGACTGAAAATTGTCATTAAAGTGTTTGGTTTAAGCTGCGTGAACCTTTACTGTGGCAAATTTGCCATAAGCTCTGTAGCAATTCTTGCATACATAGCTATCGTCGGGCTTTCGGGAGCAACGTTATTGAGAATCTCAGTGGCATCCGCACAGAAAGTGTAAATGGTCGCTGGCAACGATTCGCGAAGCTCGCTGTTAGGGCTATTCTTCAAGCAGAACAGCGTAAGGAACTGACCAAAAATACTTGTTTCAATTAGGAAAAATCGAAACATAGACACGAAGAGAGGACACATACTGAGAGGTCATGGTGAATTTAAGAGGCAAGCAGTCTTGCATGGAGAGCGTGATTTTGGCATACGGTAACCAGGCTAATATGTCTTCTACAATCATGCGACATTTTTCAGTATCTTCACCCCCTATGGATCTTGGTCGATGTAGTAATTTGTGTCTGGCGCTTATCAGTGTTCTTGCACGAATATTCGAGTGTATAGTGGATGCAGACAAATGCGGTCTCCCAACGTGATATCTAGCCATATAATAGCGAGCTGGAAGCCATGATGCAACTAGTACAGTTCTTGGGCTGTCAGCTTGCATTATTGGGCTCTGATCGTCAAATCGCAATCCATCAGGTAGCTGATCTCGCCAAGCTCGCAGCTGGTGATATAATTCGTCTTCCAGAGCTTCAGAGGGATATGACCCCGTGTGAGCTTAATGATTCTTAGTATTTCATGCGGAGGCTTAGGGCGAGACAAACTTACTAGAGTAGAACAGCGTACTATGAATGCGTGACAGCATGATCCGGTGTGCGACCTGTGAAAGAAAGTGGTAATGATAGAATGAATTCTTGTCATTATCATTACTTGTCCTCCAGAATGATGACTGGGATGATTCATACTGGACAAATCGGGGGAGGTTGACTTGTTCCGTTAGATCCTGAAGCTTGGTGGCTGGGAGGTTGAACTCTGCGCCGATGATGTTTTCAAACATTACTGCGATCCAGTAGAGTCGAGAATGCATGTCTTTTTCCCAGTCATCCATTTTAGCTTCCCTGCTCCATGAGTAAGCTCGTGTTCAGTGACATTGAGAAAGACCAACCGTTCCCAATGGGCAGTCAAGCAGAGGCTTGCGCGTGATATCATAGCCCATGACTCCATTGGTCTGGTTAGATTGGCATAAAACATGCTACCGGACCTGTTACCTCCTAAACTATAGTAATCCTGCGCTTGGACTCACCCAGCCAGTAGATAGTACTGACAACTTTGGATGTTGCTATCGCACGTCACAAAGCCTATTCTCCTTCTGGCCTCATTGAAGAAGATCAGCCCTGAGATCTCGTCGTGCACACCTCGCAAAGCTTCTGGTGCCCAGTTTTCCGTAATCATACCTCTCTTCAACAACGACTTTAGCCCAGAGCATCCGAGGCCCATCACTACGAGGACAAGACAGCTTTCCAGATCATAGTCAAAGCCTTTGAAGATAGCTGCGCTCAGGGTATGCTGATAGAAGAACTCTCGCTCAATCACCGGGTAAGCTAGATTGAATGTGCTGAGGAAGGCATCACAAAGTTGGTTCACCGCCGTTACAGTCAGCTGAGAAAGCCAATTCTCCGCAGGCGAATGAGTGTGCTGCAAGGCCATGGGTGCCAGAGGCGGACGTAGAGATTCCAATAAAAGCGGCGTATCTTGATCCAGCGATCCGACCGTCGACTTAGCATGGTTCGGCAAGGCGGCTTGGACAGCCGGCCAGAAGAGAATGCTGTATGCACTAAACGGTATTGCTTCTTCTTGAGTTTCCAATCTGGTATATGGAGTTGGGGCGCTTTCAGATGCAGTTCCAGGCGGTACAGGTAAGTGAGGGCCAGCGACTCGCTGTTCCGACGGTTGTGCCTGTGGCAAATCTCTGTGGCTTGCGCCATCTCCATGCGCTGGTTCGAGCGGCGTGCTTTCGTTCGAGCACCTTTCTTCTTCGATAGTTCCTATACTGGTTGAAATATCTTCAGCCACTTCGACAGGTCTCACTGCTCCGTCTAACCGAGCTTCCAGTCGCTGCAATGCGTTTAGCACCGCACTAGTGTCTGTCCCAGCCCTTCTGAAGAGTAAGTTCGTGCATTTTCTCCCAATGAGACCGAGACTATGTTAGGAAGGTACGGTTTGCATACTTCGTTGGTCTACGTCTGCCGTACTGACATGTTGCTCCGGAGCGTGTACAGTGGCCACATGGATACTCTTCATCACATCTTGATTTCTTACGTCGGCATCGCTCGCATGCCTACGTGTCAAGATTAGAAGCGGGGTCGCAAACAGCCAACAGAATGGTAGCTAGGGGCGTAGCTCACATGTCGCGCAATGGAAGTTCGCCGCCTTTTCAGCACAGGGCCGTCATGGTCAAGGCTTCTCGGGCTTTCTGCAATGGCGGCGAAACCGGAGACATTCCCATCTTGGAGTTCGCTAAGAGCAGACATGTTGAAATAGAAATTGTGGTTGGGCTAGTGGAGTTTTGGTGGAAACATGCATGAGCCAGGTCCGTATTTTATCTTTTCCCCAGGTCCGGCGCTCCGAACCCCGATGTGTCGTGACCCCTCATTTTGTGCTTCGACCCCGCAACTTATGCCGTATCTCGGTATTTCTCTCCGCCCGTGCTAAGATGCCATCCAGGCCAAGGCTATGGAGCAAATAACAGTCTATCAATGGCAAGGTATAGGGAAAAAAACACCACACATAGCGAGGACTCGATTTTTGGAATTCAGTCGTATTTTCGTGCTCAAACGGTCGCTCTTGACGCCAATTGACTAGCCAGTACCCAGCCGCAGCAGCCCACTGCGTCTGTTGTGCCATGGCGACACCGTGGCCTCAGCAGCCAACCCCATTCCGGGAGCACGCTACACGCCTCAGCACCTACCCTCAGGACGCGCTGACCTGTATCGATCGCACGCAAAGCCAGCCCGTGCCGGCAGACCTCGTAAAGGTCATTGTCCACGGCACGCTGACGTTCATACTGAAAGTGCAACACGCGCCTAACCTCAGCACAGTGTGCGACGCGCTCAGCATCCTGCAAACCGAAGCCAAGGCGTCCGCCGATAACGCCGCGCAAATGCTCGATGCTGTCAAGCACGAGCTCAAAACGGAACTCAAGAACACCACCGATACCGTCCACGCAATTGCTGCGAACGTACAACTGAACACAAGAGCCGAAGAGGATGCAAAGACAGCAGCCAAGGAGGCGGTAGAGGTAGGTAAGGCTAATCTGCAGATGGCAAGACAGATTAAAAACGCAGGACCAGAGATAGGCAGCACAGTCAGCTACGCTGCAATAGCAGCAAGGGGCGCGATGTTAGCAGGTACAGCGAATACACAAGTTCCTAGAATGCCTCCTATGCAGACGCAGCATAAAGTCGTCGTGAACATCAGAGACCCTAGTACATTACTAAGCTTACGGGCGATAAAACTACGTAACCTTAACGCGCACATAGAGCGCGGTATTACGCAGAGTAGAAACAAAAACATAAGCAGCATTAAAATTCTCTCTTTAAACTAGCTAAGGAGCGGCGACCTTAGCATCAAGACAGCCACCAGCAATGAGACAGAAGCACTAAAGCAGTTTGCTGACGACTGGGTCCACCGCGTCGGCAACAGGGCCTCGATACGGATCACAACTTACGGCATCATCGCCCACAGCATACGCACCAGCACAATGGACATGGATAGGTTCGAAGAGACAAGGGATCGGCTGCTGCAGGTCAACCGACCGTTCATACCCCGGGTGGAGATACGACACATAGGCTGGCTCACCAGAGACGCTGCTGCCAAGACGGCTACGACCATCACCATCGAGTTTAGCAGACCAGAGGATGCCAACAAGATCATCGACGAGGGCCTGATCTGGCAGGGCGAGGTCTTTCAGTGCGAGCGATACGAGCGACAGTGTCGAGTGAAGCAGTGCTTCAAGTGACAACACTATGGCCACATAGAAACCCAGTGCAAGGCAACTATCGCATGTGGCTACTGCGCGCAGGAACACAAGACTCGCGACTGCCCATCAAGGGCCGGACAAACCATAGTAGGAAGTGTGCCGCCTCAGAGGCGAGCACGAAGCGTGGAGCTACCAGTGCCCTACCAGGAAGGAGGAGAGGGCGAAAGCAAGGGCTGTATATGACGTACGCCCATACTACCACCCAGTCCCGGAGACACCAAGGAACAACATCCCAATGGAGACACCGGCTACCACTGTCCGAAGAAGCAGGCCCGCCCAGGCCCCTTCATCGACGCAGCCGGCACCGATCTCCAGGAATCGATCGCAGACCGGACGAGGACAGAAGAGGACCAAAACAGGAACTACCGTTGATGCAGCAGAGCAACACAACCCGTCGACACAAGTGAGCGGCAGTCAAAGGCCGCAAAGGCACATCATCCCCACCCGGAGGGCCATGGAAGCAACCGAGAATAGCACGCAGTAAACGCAAGGCGGCAAGAGCCAGCACATGGAGATCGATCTTGACAACGACGCATGAATAGACACAACCCTAATACGACGACCACACATCACCCAGCCAAGGACAGGTTCCACCTCTGCTACCTCACGGGAGATACGGGAGGCACAGCAAGGGTCTGCTTCTTCATCAACAAGAAGATTGATCAAGCACGATGGCGCTTCGAAGAGCGAACCAGAAACATCTGTGCCATTATCGTAGACCTAACAGACGATCTGCAAACCCATGGGCGGGTCATCATCTACAACGTCTACAACCCGTCAAAGACCTCGAGCAACCGACAGAGCGCATTACTACACGTATGAGAGGCGCTGAGGCAATACCACGCAGATGAACAGGTGCTGCTCGGTGACTTCAACCTGCACCACCCCTTGTGGGGAGGACTGAACAGGGAGGTCACCGACCTTGAGTCAGAAGACCTGATAGCCATCATAGGAGACTTTGCGCTCCATAACACCCTCCCGCCGGGCACGGTCACGTACGAAGAAGGCCGGGCGCAAACCACGATCGACCTGTGCCTCGTGACAACAGGGCTGATCGACAGAGTCACTAAGAGCGAAGTGGACAGAAACCTGGACCACGACTTAGATCACCTGCCGATAAGCACAGCACTAGACCTCGCAGTGCAACGTCTAGAGAAGAAGCCGCGCAAAGGCTAGAAGAGACTGGATAAGAAAAAGTATACAAAAACGCTAAGGAAATCCCTACCCCTACTTTAAAGGCTGCTTACTAAAACAGCACTTAACGCATACACTAGCAAGGCAACCTTTGCAATTTAAAACGCTACAAGCAAAGCAGTACCTAATACTCTTCCTTCTTCCTACGCACGCGCAGGTTAGACTAAAGAGTGCAGAGCAGCGCTTACTAAGATAAAACAACTAAAGAGAGCACACAATTAACACTACATAGAGAAGATATAGGAAGCCTACTGCACTGCAAGGAACTATAGAGCAAGAATAATTAGTAAAGCACTATAAAAAGTATACAGAAACTGCATAGAGCAGATAATAGAGTTGCTAGATGCGCTGTAGAAGCTAGTAAGGTAGGTGCGTATAAGATACAGCTAGTTAACTAGCTTAATACTATAAATATAACACTCTAATACCTAATACAAAATAGATAACCTAGTAGAAAAGACTAAGCTGTTTTAAGATATTTTATTTCTAATACTGCTTAAAGTAGACTTAGAAGATATAGAGTATACTATATATAGTAGTTAGATTAAGATACTACTAATTAAGAAAATAGAGGTATAAACTATAATCTAAGCAGTATTATATCTTAAAGCTCTAGAACTAGATAGAATTATAAATAAGGTATTATAAGCTAGAATAAACCTAGTTACAGCCTACCTAATAAGAATCTTTAATTAAAGTTTACAGCTAGCATACTACCTAGCCTTATTCTAAGCCTCTATTATAGCAGTCTTACGTAAGCCTAGCAAAGCTAACTACGCAGTTCTAAAAGTATACTATTCTATTATACTACTTAACACTATTAGTAAGGTTATAGATATAGTAGTAGTATAGAAACTAAGCTACTATATTAAAGCCTACTATATACTTCTGCTAACCTATAAGAGTAGAAGAAAGTACTAGTTAACTAAGTATATACTATACGCAGTTATAGTAAAGATATATAAATAGTAGAATAATAGTAAAGATAGCTAAGTAGCTAGTCTTTTACTACTAAATATATTTAGTACCTTTAATAATATATCTTATAAGTAGCTGCTTTATAACCTATAAAAGTAGAAGGTAAATAAGAAAATAGTATACTAGATAGTAAGCTTCTTTAATAATAGGCATATATATATTCTAGTTAATAGGTTTAAAATATAGAACTATATAATTAATATAAGTATACTATAGAGCTTATCTTTTTTACCTCTGCTCTATATTTTCTATAATACTATCTTAATTAAGTAGTGTAATAAGTAGATAGATATAATATCTATAGAATATATTAATAATATAGCTATTTTTATATAAAGCAAAACTATAGAATAAATATATAAGATACTAGGCATAATACTTAAGAAAGTATAGTAATAGATAACTATATATACCTTAGTCTTTACTTCTAATAGGTTCTAGCTAATATACTTTATAAGATTGCGTAAGTATATTAATATTAATATGCCTATCTAAATAGAGTAGAGTAAGATAAAGCTATTACTAATATATAAGTACCTAGAATTAACTCTTAATACTAAGCTAAAGTAGAAAGAGTAAGTAGAGATAATTAGACTAAAGGCTACTTATATAGTGCACTTACTAAGTAGCTTAGATAGCTCTACCTAAGGTATTTAACTATAAGATATATATAGACTATATAGAGCTATTATACTACTATAGATAATATATACTTACTTTATATAGTCTAATATTAACCTTAATAATAAGATATATAGTTATATATATAAGATACTAAATACTCTATATAGTATTTAAGTAAGAGCAGTATAAAGTATATACAGCACCTATAAGGTAATATCTAGAGTTATACTTAATATAAAGATATTCTTTCTTTCTATTAAGTAGTAGATTTAGAAATATAACATAAATATTATTACCTAGCTATTTTTATCTAGAGCTATTATAAATATAGCATACTACTAGCTATATAAGCTAGTACTAGTAGTTAATAACCTAAAATATAGAGTATATAAGAGTTTCTAGTAGAAAGCCTATAAGGTAATAAGAAGTAAGTAGGTGCGCAACTATAATAAGTAAGAAGCTATTCTTCTATTTATTATATCTTTATAGTATAGAGACCTATATACCTATTTTAATAATAATACTAGTAAGGCCTATAAATAATATAATATATAATATATAATAGATAAGAGCCTTAGTATTTATATAGATAGTAGTAGTATTAAGAGTAAGATTAGATCTATAGTAGTATACCTACTAATATAATAAACATGCTTTATATATATAGGCTTAGATATACTATTAATAGTATATACTATAGAGCTATAGAGAACTAGCTAAGTATTATAAATTATATATAAGTATATAAATAAAGGTAGTAAGTAGAAAGATATAGCTATTTATATAGATAATTAGGCTACTATTTAGTCTATAGCTAAAGTAGAAGAGTAATTAGATATATATATCTTTATAGATATTATTTAGTAGGTTCTAGAGCTATAGTATAAAGAATACTTAATTACTAATAAATAAATACCTACTTATATAAGTATTATAAAAAACAAAGCTTTTTCTAAACTACTTAAGAAAGCTACTAGATAAAGAGAAGATAGCTATATCTAGTAGCCTGTAGATATACCTATATAGCTATACCTACTTAGAATAATACTTAGAAGATAGTATAAGATATAAGTAGAGAGAATATAGATTAGTATATAGATAAAAAATATAAAAGGCTATATAATAGATAGGTATATACTAATATCTACTAAGAAGGTGCTATAGCTTTATAAAAAGCTTAGTAAGTAGAAGAGTAAACTACTAGTATAGCTATAAACTAAAAAGATTAGAATAAATAACTATTATAGCTATTATATAACTTTATAAAGAATAATAAGGTAAAAGAAAGTAGTAAGTATACTAAAGTAGTAATAATAAAAACTAATTACTAAAGTATAGTAATTAAAGCTTAAACTACTTATATACTAGCTTATATAAGTAGGTTATATAGCATATACCTTATTATAGTATTTATTAAGTTATAGCCTAATAATAGCCCTCTTTTTAAAATATCTTAACTTAAAGAGTATAATTCCTATATATTAATAGCTAGAGAAGTTTCTACTATTCTAAGTAGTACCTTTTTAGCCTATTATAATATACTTTAATTTATTATATTCTTAACTATTCTAGAAAATAATTTACTTTTTTACTTAGTAAGAAAGAAATAAAAAATATCTCTTTTACTTTATTTTATAGTAAAGCTATAACTCTAGTAGATTCTAGGCCTTTAAAAAGTAGAGTATATATATAATACTTTTCTAAGTATTTTAGTTCTTACCTTCTACCCTCTACTAATATTTCTTAATATTTCTAGAATATTATAGCATATATATATATAGTATACACTTCTTTAGACTTTTATAGTTATTAGGTATACTAGGTACTATAATAGAATTAATATAACTTTAAAGTTTTTTATAATACTTTATTTTATTTTTTTATTTCTTCTTTTATTCTTTTATCTATATATTATAATTATATTACCTCTTTCTTATTAGAGCATAATAGAATAGGCTTAGATATTTTTTTACCTTTACTAATTAAGATATTATAGAGTCTTATCTAGTTAGAATTTACTAAAATAAGCTAAAAAGTCTTTACTTTACAGTATTAAGTATACTAGAAAGTAATTTTTCTCTAGTATAAACTATTAAACACTTATTCTTTAAAAAACTCTAGTAGAAGAAAATCTAGATTAAGTAAAGCTATTTAGCCTTTATATATTTCTTTCTTTTTTAGCCTTATTTTTAAAGCTTATTTTCTTCTATATAGTAGTTTTTATAGTTTTCTAATATTGTTTAAGAGTTTCTAAAGAAACGTTTATTACTTTTTCTTAAATATTCTTAGAATCTAAATAGCCTTCTTATTTAATAAGATATTCTTATTTTCTATTTTTTATTATTATTTATTTCTTACTTTTTCTATATTAAATTAATTTTCTAACTTTTAAACTAAAGATTCTTATATTAGGTTCTAGAATTAGAAAACTATATTTCTTTTACTATAAGGCTCTAGTAGTAATATATAAAAGATAAAGTAAATACTTTTTATACTAAGTAGGTCTACTTTATATATACTTAGTCTAGTATAAGCTAATACTATACTATTATAAACCTAAATAGAAACCTAGAGGAAGGCATAGTTATATAAAATAAAAGTATTACAGAACAAAATAATAACCTTATTAGAGACTACACTCTACCTAAATAACAAAGGTGTATAGAGACTGCTAGGCTAAATAAGGTAAAGCGTCTTAGTAAGATAAGTTATAGCTAAGCCTAGAATTCTAGGATAATAGACTAATAGGAGCTACTCTTTATCTTAGAGGTACTATAGTTTTATAAGACTTAGTCCTATAGGACTTAGAACTCTATAAGATACTATAGTATATAGTAAGTAGGAACACAACCCTTATAGGTTGTGTTTAACCTAAGTAATAATCTAAGTTATTAGATCTTAACTTAACCTTTAAGCTAAACAGTTTACTCTATACTACTTATTATTACCTATTACTTTTAAAACAGATAGATTATATCTATACTCCTTATTACAATACTCTTCTCTGCTAGAATTCTATTACTATATTTATCTTTAAGAACTAATTAAATAGTGCTTATAAGCTTTGCTTAAAGTATAACCTTAATATATACCTAGGCTAAAGTATTTCTAGTTTATATTCTTTAGCTATACTATCTTTATATTCTTACTTAATATAAGTATATAATTACTAACTTTAAAGTTAAACTCTAGCCTCTTTTTATTAGGATATTTCTTAGTATTAATTTACTCTTTTTATATTATTTTTATAGAATTTCTATAAAGAAACTACTTTACTAGCTACTTTTCTTATAAAGTATACTTTCTTACTATTCTTTACTATAATAGACTAGTCTATTCTATATAGGTCTATACTTTAATAGGCTTAAAATAGAGTTGTTTTTATAGTTATATATATACTTATTATATAATTAAGCTGCCTAGCTATTTATATAGAGATTAGATAACTAGAGAGTTAGTAATAAGTAGCTCTAGAGCTAGCTAGAAGCTTAATTATATTTGTATAACAGAGATAAGCTACTCTAATATAGATTAGAGACTTAGTTCTAGTGTATTATATAATATATATAAATTTCTTATATATATAATAGATAGCTTTTATCTAATCTTAGATAGGTACTAATTAAATACTATTAATTACCTAAGTATAGTTCTATAAGATTATAAATAATACTATAATTATATATAAATTCTATAATTAAGATCTATAAAGCTTATTTATTTTATTCTAAAGTATAGTAGTACTTTAGATACTACTTTAGTATCTAGTTCTAGTATTTAGTTTAGCTATTAGTCTATAAGTAATAAGTAGATATAAGTACTCTTCTAGAGTTTAAGTAGTATATAAAGATATTCTTTATATTAGCCTTTATTAAGAAGCTCTACTTAAAAATAATTCTAGCTAGAAATTTATAAAAGTAAATAATTTTTTATATTTATACCTATATAAGATTTTATCTATCTTAATTAGCTCTAACTAGAATATTATAGGCTATTTTTGTAGGGAAAGTAGAAAAAGGACTAAGACTACTTTCTTCTCTAGTCTAGAAGACCTAGACTAACTAGACTAGGTAATTTCCTAATAGGGAAGTATATAGCCTTTAAGAGGTAATAATAATAAAATAAGAATATAATAGATATAATAATCTAATTATATAAGGTTGCTAAATAATAGCTTTACTAGGTATAGAACTATAAAGAGGGAAAGGCAGAGGTATATATACTCTGCCTTCTCTTTCTCTATTACTAAGAAGATTATTCTAGAAGATTCTAGTATTTACTACTTATAAATTCTACTTATAAATCTAGAAGTATTTATAGGCTAGGTTGCGTAGTATCTTGCGTAAGCTATTACGTAACCTACTAGGGCCTATTTATAGTAGCAGTTTTAGATCTTTTCTATTTACTAAAAATAAAATACTTAATATCTTAATAAGGAGAAGAGCTATAGAGATAATTTATATAGTATTCTAATGCTCTTTGCTTACTTATTAAGATAAGTAGGTTATATAAGTATACTAAGCCTAATTAGGCAGGTGCTAGAATAAAGATTATAGAAAAGATTCTATTAATCTTTATAATTTTAGTTAATCTATATATAACTATAAGTATAGAGTTTTATACCTACTTTTCTAGCCTACCTAATAGAAGCTTTATAATAAAGTCTATTATTACTTTCTTTTATACTTTACTTAGTAAGAGAATTAGCTATAGAAGCTTATATAGCTTATATCTTGCTATTAAAGACTATTAGTAGGTTAAGTACTTATAATAGTAGTTAGCTACTTTCTTTATAATTATTCTCTAGGTATAATAGTACTAGATTTTTTTAATATCTTTTGTATTCTAAAGTATTCTACTATTAGGTTATTATAGTATTCTCTAATAACTTATACTTTATTTTTTAGTAAAGCAAAAGTAATAAGCTATTTTTACTTTAGATTCTTTAGTACTAGCTTATATTAGCTTTTTCTACTTTTTTTTTCTTATTTAAGAAGCTTTTACTTTTAGTTAAGTCTCTATTACTACTAAGTATATCTTCTATTATAAAGTCTTTCTTAATAGTTTAGGTCTTTAGGTAAAGAGTTATTAGTACTATAATATTTAACTTCTTTACTTTATTTTCTAATATTTTGTATAGAAGTATTATAAATACTTTATTATACTTCTAAAGTAGCCTTTTTAGCTCTTTTATATAGTTAGATTGCCTTAATAGGTTATTAGCTAAGTTTATTACTTCTAGCTAGTAGTTAATAATAAAATTAAACTAAAATAAGATAAAATAGACTTAAACCTATTAGTAACTTAAAATCTTAGTTTCTATAAACTATTTTAAGTTATAGTAGTTTATTAGAACTTTAAAGAAAACTTTATCTAGATATTTTTACTAGTATTAAAAACTTCTAACTATTAATAGAAGTTCTTAGTTATAGATATTATAGCTATACTCTACCTAGATTAACTTCTTTAAGTAGAAGTTAATTAGCTTCTATTAGAAGATACTTTCTCTCTTTTCTACTAGCTAGCTTAAGATGCTTAATATAGCTTTTTTTAAAGTGTCTACTTTTACTCTAGTTTATATTATACTTTTAAAGTATACTAAAATAGGTATTTTTAAAGATAAGTTTTTTAATTTCTAGAAGGCTTTTCTTGCTAATTTATCTAGCTTTAGAAGTTAACTTTCCTTTCTTTTTATAGCTTAGCTACTTCTAGCTAAGTTTAGTTTATTTTAAGTTAAATTAGTTAAAGGTAGAGCTAGTTTTAAGAATCTAGCTATAAATATTCTATAGTAGTTTATAAAGCTAATAAATACTCTAATATCTTAAACTATACCTAGTAATAGCTACTTCTAGATTATTTTAACTCTATCTAGGTTAATAATAAGATTCTTTAGTAATATTATATATTCTAGGTATTCTATATACTAAGTATACTATTTACACTTATCTATATATATATATAGCTTTAATTTTCTAAATCTTTCTAGTACTTCTTTAATATAGCCTATATAGTTCTCTTCTATTTTTTTAAAAACTAGAATATTATTAAAGTATATAATATATATTATATCTACTAAGCCTATAAGTACTTATTTAATATATATATATAACTAGGTAGGTATATATATATATAAGGCTAAATAGTATTACTATATAATTAAAATAGCTATATTATAAATAAATAAAAAATTTCTACTTATCTTTTTTTTTTAATATAGATATAATAGTATACTTCTTTTATATCTAGCTTTATATAGAACCTAGCTTCTACTAGTTATTTTAGTAACTCTATAACTAGAAGAAGAAGGTAATAATTCTTAACTATAATTTTATTTAGACTTTAGTAGTCTATATATAGTTTTAAGCTACTATTTTTCTTCTTTATAAAGAGTATTAGTACTCTAGCTAGCAACTTTAACTATTAAATCTAGCTATACTATAGATAGTTTACTAAATACTTCTAAACTAATTCTAACTCTAATACTAATAGAATATATAGTAGTTAGTAAAATAGAGTTACTCTAGGCGTAATATTAATTACTAAATCCTGCTCTTATAGTTTAGTAGAGCTTAATATGTTTTTTTAATCTTAAGTATATATATTTATAATATACTTTAAGTATCTATTTATTTTAAACTATTAGAATAAGTTATTATACTATATTTACTATATATATATATATATCTATACTTAGACTATATATAGTATAATTAAAGTTTTTAGTATTTTCTATATATATCTTTTCTTATTTTAGGCTATTTTTTTACTTTTTTTCTTTAGAAAGTATATACTAGCTTTTATAGCTTAGCTTTAGATTAAATATATTAATTTATAGTAACTCTAGATATATTTTATATCTTTTTAGGTTAGTTACTATAAAAGATATATTATATATCCCTTAATACCTTCTTACTAATTATAATAAAATAGTATACTTAATTAATACTAGTATATTCTATATATTTTTATTATTAAAGTAGAGTATAGCTTTTAATAAAGTTACTATACTACTTTATAATACTTTCTACTTTATATAACTATAAATTCTTCTAGGTTCTAACTTATATTCATAATACTATCCTCCTATTATTAATCTTATCTTTTTATAAACTAATCTAATAATATTATATAGTACTTTCTTTTATTATAAGTATAGTAATTATATTAACTATAAAGACTACCTTACTATAGTATTCTATAAGTATTATATAAAAGAAAACTTAACCTATAAGTTATTATTATTAAGTAATAAGTATTAGAACTATAAGTAGGCTAGTACTATATTATGTATTCTAGTAGATATTCTAATTCTAAACTTCTTTTAGATAGATTAAAAAATACAAAAACTAAAGAAATAGAAGAAAGAAACTAATAAAGCACTAGAAGTGTTAAAGCAATTATAAAAGTAGTACTAGTAAAGATATATACTCTTTATTTAAAAGTATAGTAGTTATATAAGTAAAAGGTACTACTAAAATACTAAAAGTAGTAGGTATATAATATAGATATATAAGATATAGTAGATATAAAGATTATTATAATCTTCTCTATAATCTTTATTCTATCTACTTTCCTTTTTTAGAATAGCTATTACCTAAGAAGGTAACTTAAGCTATATAGGCTATTTATACCTATATATAGCTTAAATATTAGGACTTTCCTAATTAGGTATAGCATGTACCTATTTAGGAATAGCTATCTAAAGATTCTCTAGCTAAAGAGGGTTAGAAAGCTGTGCTTATTATAGCTATAGCTTTACTAGATCTAGAGATAGCTTAGTTACTATAGATAGCTTAAGAACACCTAGCCTCTTCTATTCTTAGTAGGAAGATTACGCAACCTTCTTAGTAGATTGCGTAACTACCTATGTAATAGCTTTATAAGCTGCTTAGAAATTATTATATATTTCTAAGCAAGTATTTGTAATTAGCTACTCTAGTACTTTCTATTAAAGAGAGAGAAGAAGTATAAATACCTCTACTTCTCTTACCTTTATCCTAAACCTAGCTCTTAGTATAATAACTCTACTATACTATTATATTATTCTTCTATCTCTATAAGGCTATACGCTTCCCTTATTAGGAAATTATCTAGTCTAGTTAGTCTAGGTCTTCTAGACTAGGGAAGAAAGTAGTCTCTCTTTATCTATCCTCCCCCTACTTTCTTTACAGTAGATATTAAAGCGCTAGAATAGTATACTTATCTTAATAATACTATAGTATTAGTAAATCTAAAAGCGCCTACTTAGGCTAAAACTATTAACTAGTTCTTTTTATAGGATTTTAGCAAAATATCTCTAATAACTATTAGTAGTTTATAAAGTTAGTAGCTAGTTTCTATATACTTTTTAAATAAAGACATCTTAACTATTTAACTAAGTATCTATTATTCTTTTATTTGTATAGTATTTTATTATTTCTTTAAGTTTCTATTTATTATTACTATTAGCTTAGTAGTAAAAGTCTTTCTAAATTAGTATTTTAAATTAGCTAGTTCTACTAGTAAAATATAGAATATAGAATAAATCTTTAAATCTTTAAGTAGTAGAAGTTAATAGTTAACTAGGCTAACTTACTAAGTAATAAAAAATAATTTAACTTTTACTTTACTTAGTTTTTTTATTAGTTGCTATATATATAGATTTTTAATAAAGAGATAGACTTTATACTTCTCTTTTAGTAGAGGTACTATTTTTTATTTCTAATTAATATAAGAAATTACTTATAACTAAGCTCTAGTAATATTTTTAAATAATTTCTAGTTTATATTTTTTAATACTTTAACTAAAGTAATTGCTAATTCTTTCTAAATAGTACTGTCTAATAACTTAGTAAAGCAATTTAGGTATTTTCTAAATATTATAAAGTATAGTTTATAGCCTATAGCTTCTAATAACTTATTATTATATATAATTTATACTATAAGTAATAGTAAAACCTAGTTATTTTACTACTAGTTAGTAAAAATTTATAAGCATATCTCTATAGTCTAATTTATTTATTTAGTTTAGCTATTTATCTATAGGTAGTAAGCTATAAATTGCTTTTTTTAGTACCTATTACTATAAGTAATATAGTCTATTAGTTTAATATAAAGAGCTTATTTCTATTACTAATAATTAACTTAAGTATATTATAATATTAGATAATTCTATCTAGAAATACTTATATAAGCTACTCTATAGTATAGTTATATTTTAATAGTATTATCTTAGTATACTTAGTAAATTAGTCTACTAAAATAAATATTATATTATAGAAGTATTTTATAATAAAGTCTTTAGAAACTATTAGCTTTATAATAAAATCTATTATAATAATTATCTATAGAGCTATAAGTAGCTTTATTACTTAGGCTTCTATATACTTTATATATATACTATATTTATTCTATTAATAGCTAATATAGTTAAAAAACTTAGTAACTTTATTATTTATACTTAGAAACTTAAAGTGTTACTTAATAAGTTCTATTATTCTAGTAATACCTAGGTATCTATTATAATAAGTATATTATAATATTAAAATTAGTATTATAGATATATATACTATTAAAGTTAGGCTTAGTATAGCTGTATAGGCTGTATAAAACCTACGCGTAATATATATTTTAGAGAAGACAAGTATTATTCTTAGAAGTAATCTAACTCTACCTAGCTATCTCTATTCTATATACTCTAGTATAAAGTAAATACTATTACCTATAACTAGAACCTTATATAATAATACTTTCTATTTAATAGCCTAGAGATAGTGCTAATAATATATATAAATAGTTAGAGAACACTTATAAGAAAGATATAATAAGTACTACTAGAGCTCTAATATAAAAGAAATTAACTCTATCTTTCTTTTATAAGTAGGAAGCTCTTAGTACTTATATTAAATATATCTCTAATACTAGATAAGTATATCTTAGTTATAGAAAGGTAATATAATAAACTTTAAAGACTATAATATTTATGTACTCTTAAGGCTAAGATTATATAACTTAAGAACGCTTAAGAGAGTGCTATTCTAATAACCTCTAGAGAAACTATTAAAGAGATACCTAAGCCTTAAGGTAATAAGACCTATAAGCAGAATATACTAAAAGTACTAACTCTACTGCGCTTAAAATATATACTTAGACTAAAAGACTCTACTAAATACTAAGAGAAGAATCTTAAGAAATATTATAAATTCTCTTACTTCTATAAAGTAGCCTTTTAGCTTCTACTTTAGAACTTCTATAATAGTAGAGATAAGGTTCTATAAGCTATATAGTATTTAGTAGTAGACTTATAGAAGCTATAGTATATATACTATAAATATATATTTATAGTATATAAATAAACCTCTACTTAGAAATACTTAAAAACCTATCTACTTAACTTACTTTCTAATTCTATTAACTATATACTAGAAGTAGCTAATATATATATATAAGCTATATAGTAGAAGAATTAAACTATTTATACCTTTATAATATACTTTAATATACTAGAAGACTAGCTTACTCTCTATACTAAATAGTAGAGAGTATAATACCTTCTCTCTAAGCTTAGGCCTAAGATATAGAGAGTAATTATAAACTACTACTAGGTTTCTATAACTAGAGAAAATCTTATAGCTTTAAGCTCTATACTTAAGCATAACCTATACTATATATCTTTTATAAATAAGTACTTTATATAAGAAAAGTCTTATAATAAGCTAAAAAACCTTAAGTATAAAGAAAGCTCTTACCTCTTTACTAGTAAGCCTAAAAGAGATAAAGATAATATTACCTACTTTAAATATTAGAAGGTAGGCTACTATATAAATAAGTACTAAAGTAGTAACCTAAACTAAATCTCTATCTATATCTACTAGATAGGAAAAGAGTAAGCCTTACCTATAACCTAGAGATAGTAAGGTATATATTAGTTAATATTCTACTAGGCATAAAGTGTACCTGCAGCACTGCTAGAGATACAATCTAAGAAAGGTAGATATAGGTAATCTTTAACCTCTAAATAGATATTAGCCTAATAAGCTAGTAGGCAGTAGTTAAAATAGATCTTAACTCTATCTAAGAAGCTAACCTCTCTAGGCTTAGGTAGATAGAAGCCTAGAGATAGATTATATATATAGTATATATAATTAATATACACCTTATTAATTATATAAAGGTAGAATACTAGTTATAAGCTACTATATATAGAAATAATAAGAAAAGAGCCTCTTTACTACTAGAAAATCTCTTTCTATAGTAGTAATATATTTATATTAACTATAGTATATAAATATAGGGCTAGAGCTATATACTAGCTAATATATACCTAGTTACTACTAAAGAACTAGATAGTAATCTTTAGAAGCTAAGATCTAATTTTATTATACTAGGTACTCTATAGTATAGCAGTATATATTTAGAATATAATATATATATATATAAAGTATATATAGTATAGGTGCCTAGAATTCTAACTATTTTATATAAATTTACTAATATTTTTAAAAAAAAAAGCTACTACTACTTTACTAAATTTTAAGTTATTTAGCTATATAATTCTACTTATAGAAGGTAAGAAGCTGCTATATAGCCTACTTTATAACCTTTCTTTATATAAGCTTAAGGTACCTAATAAATACCTTAAATAAGTACTTTATAATAGTTAAATTTAGTATAATATAAGTTTAGTAGAAGCGCCTATACTCTTTATACTTAAAAAGAATAGAATATTACACTTCTATATAAACTATAAGCACCTTAATATAGTTATAATTAAAGATTATTACCTACTTCTACTAGTTAGAGAGACTCTAGACTGCCTATTAGGCGTACGTTACTATATAACCCTTAACCTTTATAATACCTACTTTTAGTTATAAATTAAAGTAGAGAATAAATAGAAAACTATATTCTAAACTTAATATAGCTACTTTAAATACCTAGTAATACTATTTAGACCTACTAATACTCTAGCTAGTTTCTAAGTATATATTAACTAGGCTTTAGTAAAGTACCTAAACTATATCTATATAGTATATTTAAATAATATACTTATCTATACTAGTAGTAATAATAGTATACTATACTAGCGCGCTATAGGTATAGTCCTCTAGTTACTATATAAGGCTAAACTCTTTATTAATCTACTAAAATATACCTTTATATTTAATAAAGTATACTTTTTAGAGTTTATTATAAGCACATACAGTATATATACAGACTTAGTATAAGTAAGCACTATTACTAAATAGCTGCTTCTAACTAGTATTAAAGAGCTATAATCTTTTCTAGGCTTTATAAACCTTTTTTAATAATTTATTAAAGAATATATAAAGAAAACTACTTTACTTATAAACCTTCTTAAGAAGAACTATAAGTTCTAATAAATAGATACTACTTAGAAATTCTTCTAGAGACTAAAAGTGTATTTCTTAAGTATACCTATTCTGTACTACTTTAATATAATACTTTCTATTTATCTTAAAATAGATACCTTAAACTTTACTATATATAGTATATAATCTTAACTATTTAAAGATAAGAAGTAGTACCTAATTATATTTATATCTAGAAAGCTATAGGCAGTAGAACTAAACTATAGAGTATATAACCTTAAGCTATTAGCTATAATCTATAGTTTTAAGTAATAGTAATACTACCTAGAAGGCACCTAATATACTATTTAGGTTTTAATAGATTATAACAATCTATATAGTATATATATAGTATAAAAGCTAAACTTATAATAGATATAATAGGTAATATATCTTATAGCCTTTAGCTTTAAAGTTAAGTACTAACTAAAGAAAATAAACTCTGCAGATAGACTATTATAGAGAGCAGACTATAAATAAGAAAATTTATTACTAACCTAATTACTACCTACCTTATAGAATAAGCTATTAGTAAGAAATAGGTATAGTAGAGTAAGCAAATCTATAGATAAGTAGAGCTTATTAGGCGTATATAGAATATATATAGCTATAGTTAGTAGAACTAAAATAGTCTTTACTACTAGTGCTATAGCATATATACTATACATACTATACTTATTAGCTAGAATACTAGTTAGCAGTAAACTTATAATAGTAGAGTATTAATTACTTACTAAAACTCTATATTAGCTGTAGTAAGAGAATACCTTTGCCTAGTAGTAGATTATAGCTTTAGAAAGTAATAATAATACTTTAAAATATAGAAGAGTATATATATAGCACTTAGATAAGAAAGAAGTTTTAAAATATAATAGTAGAATATATATTCTAGATAAGCTAGCTATTAGGTAAGAAATTCTGTTCTAGAACAATAATATATATATAGCTAGCTATTTTAGCATATATAGAATACTTAAACTAATTAAGAGAACTTACTACTAGCTATCTTTTAATAATAATATTTAAGACTATATAAGAATATATACTATCTGCTAAAGAAGTAAAGCTCTAAGATATAGTAAATATAAATAACTATCTCTATTACTAATACCTAAAGATATCTTTAAGAAAGTTATACTAGACTTTATTACTAGCCTACTACTAGTAAAGAACTTTTTAGGTTATATTTTTAATATAATTCTTATAATTATATACTACTTTTCTAAAATAGCGCTCTATATCTCTATATTAAATATATAAGATATAAAATAATTTATAGATATATACTTTATAAATATTATTCTTAAGTATAGTATATATAAAGGTATTATATTAGATAGAGGCTTTATCTTTACCTTAGTATTCTAGATAGAAATATGCTACTAACTACAGGTAAAGCACAGGCTTAGTACTGCCTTCTATCTGTAGACTAATAGGCAGACTAAATACTAGAATTAGATACTAGAATAATACTTAAGAAATATTTACCTCTAAATAGTAGAATAACTAGCCTTTATTACTCTTACTAGTATAGTTTATATATAATAATATAATATATAACTCTATAAAGATAACTCTATTCTATGCTATATATAGTAAGTACTCTTTACTAACTAAGTATTTTATAAATAGTAAGTAAGAGAAAGAAGTACTTAATATAGTATATAGAGTAAAATATATATATAGTATAAGAGTAGTACTTACTAAATACTTAAAAAGAGTATATAAGTACTAAAGCTAGTACTATAATAAGAAATATAAGTAAGAGATATTTTATCTAAAAGAACTTATTCTACTAGCTAAGCAAGAAGCTCTTAGTAAAATTTATTAGCCTATTTAGAGTGCAGAGCATAATTAGAATATAAGTATACTACTTAACTCTTTTACCTTAATATTAAATTTATAATATCTTCTATATTTCCTTACTAGAATACTAGAACCTAAGATTAAAAGAAGAAGATAATACCTACCTACCTAAGATAATAGTAGAAGATAAGAAAGTCTAGAAAGTAGAAAAGATACTTAGAAAATAAATAGTAAAAGGCTAGTTTTAGTACCTACTCTGCTATAAAGGCTATAATATATTCTAGAATACTTAGACTCTAGTATATAACTTTAAGCATATAGATAATATAGTTTAAGAATATAAATAAGACCTAAGATTATTATATATAAAGAGATAATAAAGAGTATACTAGGCATATATATAGTATATAAGAAAAGTAACTTAAGTATTTAGCCTTAGGCCTAAGAGTATCTATAAGTATAGAATAAAAAAAGTATAAGAATTACTATGCTAAAAGCGCGCTAGACTACTAAACTACCTACGCTCTATAGGCTATTAGTATAACTGCTACCTAGTTAAAACTCTTAAAACTATTATTACTACTATTATTATTATTATTACTACTATTACTACTATTATTATTATTATTATTATTATTATTATTATTATTATTATTATTATTATTATTATTATTATTATTATTATTATTATTATTATTATTATTATTATTATTATTATTATTATTATTATTATTATTATTATTATTATTATTATTATTATTATTATTATTATTATTATTATTATTATTATTATTATTATTATTATTATTATCCTTATTTTTATTATTATCCTTGTTATTATTATTAGCAGGCAGAGTAGAGATATTAGCCTAGAAGATATTAGCGTACGCTCTATATACACAAAATGCATAAACTTACTAAGCAGCCTGCTATTAAGGTTATACTTTAAGCAAAGCTTATAAGTACTATTTAATTAGTTCTTAGAGATAAATATAATAATAGAAGCCTAGTAAGAAGGATTATTATAATAAAGAGTATAGATATAATCTATCTATCTTAAGAGAAATAGATAATAATAAGTAGTATAAAGTAAACTATCTAGCTTAAAGATTAGGTTAAGATCTAATAACTTATATTATTACTTAGATTAAATACAAACTATAGAGGTTATGTTTCTACTTACTATATACTACTTTATAGAAGATACTTATTAATAAGTAACTAGAGTTAGTCTAATAAAATAGATATATTATTTATAGATAAGCAGTATTAAACTATACTTATAAATAAGTAAAGGTTATATATATTATACTTATTAATAAGCAGTTATATAAGGTTCTTTAGTTAATACTATCTCTACTTACTACCTTTCTTTAGCTAAAAGTAAGGGTCTAGTTAGTAGCTACTTATTACTATACTATTCTTCTGTATAGAATTATAATATTATTCTCTCTTTCTATCTAGTTTATTCTTAAACTATATAATTAGGAATTAGAGTTATATATAATCTATAATTCTATTATTTAGTAACCTATAAGTTAAGATATTCTCTTATATCTGTAACTTTTATCTTATTTTTAAGATTTATTAAGCTAATACTCCTACTAAGGTTCTCTATAATTACTGTTTCTTTAAATACTATAAGTACTTTATTATAGTAGGTAGTTTAAATTATCTAAAGTATACTAAGTATACTAAGGCTAGAAACCTATATATAAATATATTATAGTCTTTACTAGATATAACTTATAAAGAGTATAAGAAGAAGTTAAGAAAAATAAAATACTGCTAGTAACTATAATTATACAGCTAATTTAGAATAAGAAGATTCTAAAATAGGTAAATAAATATATATAGTAAAAGGCGTTATATTTAGTAAATAAAATAGTAGAATTAGGAGAATTAGATTCTGCTAAGAAGCTTAATTATCTTATAGCTTCTATTAGTATTAGTACTTTGCTAACTACTTAAAAAGCCTTAAGCTAAATTAAAGAGATAGTAGTAAACTATAGTACTTGCGTACTAATTAGCAGTAATTTATAAGGTTTATCTTTAGTTTCTATATATTTTCTAATTCTAGGTATTCTAACTACTTAACTAGATATTCTTTATCTAGTTCTGTTTCTTAATATATTATTATTTTTTTAACTTTCTATTTATTATTACTATCTGCCTAGTAATAGAAGTTTTTCTAGATTAGTATTTCTAGGTCTGTAGGTTCTAATAATAATATATAGAACACTAGGTAGATCTTTATATCTTTAAGTAGCTCTAGTCTATAGTTTACTAGGCTAATTTACTTCAAGATAAAAAATAGTCTAACTTTAACTTTATTTAGTTTTTTTATTAGTCTTCTTATGTATTAATTTTTTATAAAGAGATAGACCTTATTCTCTTCTTTAAGCTAAGGTACTATTTTTCTTTTCTAGTTAGTATAGAAGATTGCTTATAATTAAGCTTTAGTAATATTATTAAGTAATTTTTAGTATATATCTTTTAGCTTCTATACTAAGGATATTACTAACTCTATTTAGATATTATTATTAAGACTTTATATAAAGAGATTTAGATACTATCTATAGCTTATAAAGAATAGTATATAACCTATTACTTTTAATTTTTTATTATAATATATAATTAATACTATTAGTAAGAGTAAAACCTAATTATTTTATTATTAATTATAATAAATCTAGAGGTATATCTCTATTACCTAGTTAATATATTCTGTTTATCTATCTTTTCTAAAAGTAGTAAGCTGTTAATAACTTTTTCTTAGTGCCTACTTCTATAAGAAATATTATCTAGAAGTTAGATATAAAAGTTTTATCTCTATTACTAATAATTAATTTAGAAATACTATAGTATTAAATAATTCTATCTAGAAATATATATATACGCTGCTCTGCTATATAGCTATATTAGAAAGGTATAAACTTAGCAGCTTTTATAAATCTATCTACTACTATAAATATTAAATTATATTTATAGTCTATAATAGAGTTCTTAGATATAGGTAATTAGGTAATAAAATCTATTATAAAGTTTTTCTATAGTACTACTAGTAGCTCTATTGCTTATAATTCTCTATATCTTATATAAGTACTATACTTATTCTATTAATATATAGTATAGTTTTTAATATATTTAGTAACCTTATCTTTTATATTTAGAGACTTATAGTATTATCTAATAAGTTCTATAATTTATATAATTTCTAGCTATTTATAAAGTATATTATTATAATAATTACTTATACTTTATATCTATAACTTATTTAGTACTTGTGTTAGTATATATTATTTCTTCTAAACTTGCATAATAAGGTTAAGTTGCTAGAATAGTCCTAGTAATCTATCCTAGTTAATTCTTATAAAGAAAGTAAAGAGAGGACTAAGACTACTTTCTTCTTTAGCCTAGAAAACCTAAACTAACTAGACTAGGTAATTTCCTAATAGAGAAGCGTATAGTCTATAAGAGGTAATAAAGATAAGATAAGAATATAATAAATATAATAATCTTATTATATAAGGTTACTAGATAATAGCTTTACTAGGTATAGAACTATAGAGAAGGAAAGGCAGAGGTATATATACTCTACCTTCTCTTTCTCTATTACTAAGAAGATTATTCTAGAAGATTCTAGTATTTACTGCTTATAAATCTTGCTTATAAATCTAGAAGTATTTATAAGCTAGGTTGCGTAGTATCTTATATAAGCTATTACGTAACCTACTAAGGCCTATTTATAGTAGCAGTTCTAGATCTTCTCTATTTACTAAAAATAGAATACTTATTATCTTAATAAGAAGAAGAGCTATAAAGATAATTTATATAGTATTTTAATACTCTTCTCTTACTTACTAAGATAAGTAGATTATATAAGTATACTAAGCCTAGTTAGGCAGGTACTAAAATAAAGATTATAGAAAAGATTCTATTAATCTTTATAATTCTAAGTATAGCAGCTTTATTAATTATTTTTTTACTTATAAGGTTATATCTTTAGCTAAGTATATCTACTCTTCTATTATCTTTACCTAGAGTATATAAGATCTTAAATTTATACTAGCCTAGTATTTCTAACTATCTTACTTATTATTAGTTTAAGCCCTTTATAGTAGTAAAATATACTAGATTCTTATAATCTGTATAGATTATAAAGTCTAAATAACTTTCTATATATACTTACTAATATTCTAGAGCTAATATAATTGCTAATAGTTTCTTATTATATATAATATATTATTCTTCTAGTTCTAAGAACTTATATAAGTAGTAGGTAATTAAGTACTATTATCTATTCTTCTCTTATATAATATATACTTCTAGTGCTAAATCTAAGGTATCTATTTCTATTTATATTAGCTTATTACTCTTAAATATAATTAGTATTAGAGAGTTAATATATACTTATTATAGTAATTTAAATATATTATTCTATTTCTTACTTTATTTAAAGAGTATGTTCTTACATATAAGCTTTATAAGTAGTAAGGCCTTCTTTAAGTAATTCTTAATAAAATATCTATTAAAGTTAATAAACCTAAGGAATTTATAAACTTCTTTAACTATTATTAGAGTAGGCTAATTCTTTACTATATTTATCTTACTATTACTTATCTTAACTCTATATTATTCTATAATAAACTCTAGAAATTCTACTTCTTTCTTATACTATTTATACTTCTTAGGTTTTAGTTAGAGGTCTATTTACTTTAAGCACTCTAGCACTTCTATAATATATTTAATATACTCTTTTAGTGTTTTAGAGTATACTAAGATATTATCTAGGTATACTACTACTATCCTATTAAGGTATACCTTAAGAATATTATTAATTAATTTCTAGCATATAGCTAGTGTATTAATTAGACTAAACAGTATAACTAGGTTCTTATAGAGTCTATAGCATATTCTAAATACTATCTTCTATTCTTTACCTTCTTTTATATAAATAAGGTTATATACTCCTCTTAAATCTAATATAGTAAAATATTAAGCTTCTTATAATTAATTCTATAGTTTTAATATATTAGGTAGTAGGTATTAATTCTTAATAGTAATATTATTAAGCTTTCTAAAGTTAATGCAAGGTTATAGCTTACTATCTTCCTTTAGTATAAAGAGAATAGAGTACTTTACAGGTAATTTTAATCTTTTAATAAATCTCTTCTAAAGGTTCTCCTTAATATACTTACGCAGTACTTTAAGTTCCTTCTCTAATAGTTAGTATAATAGCCTAAAAGTTAGTATCTTTCTTTTCTAGATCTTAATTTTATAATTCTAGAGTTTATGCTTTAGCAGGGCTTTTACTATAAGCTCTTCTTTAAATATCTATGTATACTATCTATATATATTAGAAATACTAAGAAGTAAACTTTTCTTCTTAACTATTACTTTATAAGTTAGAGGCTAATTAATCTTTATATAGTTAACTACTCTATATTAGTACATCTTTAGTAAAAGAATATTACTAATTTCTTTCTTATCTACTAGCTGTCTTATAGGCTGTTTAGGTTCTAGCTATATTATACTGCAGTTACAGCACTTAAATAAAAGTATATTACGCTTCTAATCTATTATTAGAGTATACTTTTATAACTAAGGTAATTATAATATATTATTATAGGCAGCTGTTTCTAGAATATCTAGGGTTATCTACTTATTATAGTTTTATATCTTAAGAGATTATAGTACTACCTTATAGGTTTTTACTAATTCTCTTAGTATAGGTTCTCTATTAGTAACTTATAAAGAGTATAGTTTCTTCTTTCTTTACTTTATTATACCTATATAATTAATAGTAGTTTAAGATATATAATTTTCTTATACTTCTAAATCTACTATTACTATTATCTATCTGCTATTTAGTATAATAGAGATCTAGATAAGAGAATATGCGCTATAGGTATTATTTTATTAATCTCTAGGGCTTTATATATTATTAATATATTATATTTTCTATTCTCTTTATAGTCTAGTATAAGGTCTAAAAAAGACTTACTATATATAGTAAAGCTATAAATCTTTTTTAGGCTAAAATATATTATATATTTAGAATTAAGGTATTAAGCCTAATTATTAGTATTATATTCTTTATTATGCACTAGGTATATTATAAAGATTTTATTAATATCTACTATACCTAGGAAATAGTATATATAGTATTTATTCTAGATATAACTTGCATATTATATTAGTAGGCATTTAAACTATAGTTAGTAGCAACCTCTTTTATAGGTTAGGAACTAACTAGCTTTTAGCTTTTCTTCTTTATAAGCTTTATAGTAGTTATAGTAGTAATATATCTAGAGTAGCTAATAGTATTTGCTATTCTATAGGTTCTAGAGTATCTTTTCTATAGTATAATATAGTACTAGTGTAAATCTATAATCTATAATATATACTAGTTTATAGTAGAGTATATAAGCTAGTTATTCTTAGAACTTATTATTTTCCTATACTTTCTATATAAGCTTATGCTACTTAGTGTTAGATTACTATAAGTATTATAGCTATTATTTAATATTCTTTAATACTTCTAGGTTTCTCTTAAGATAGCCTATAGCCTTCTTTATATTATTAGAGTATTAGTACTAGGTAATCTTATCTTTATATATATTACGCTCTATTTCTTCTATATAATCTTCTATAAAGTTACTATATTCTTCTACTTATTAAATAATATAGAAGAAGAGTATAGATAGTAGTTCTTTATATAGTATAGAGGCCCTACTATATATATTATATTATTTTTTATTAGAGGTAATATATCCTTTATTCTCTAATTTAGACTCTAGGTTCTTTATTAGATATTCTATATCTATTATAATAACTATTTACTAGCATTCTTCTAAGAGTAACTACTTATAAGTATATTAAATTGCTATATAACTTTATTCTTACTTTAGTAATCTCTAGTATAGTAACCTATCTTGCTATAGCTATAATAAGTTAGTAAAGACTTATTATTATTTTTTTAACTACCTTTATTCTTAGCATTCTATTATTTAGGTCCCTTATTAATATTAGAGAAGTCTATAGCTATAGGACTATACTAGTTATAATTAGTTTTAGTATAAATATATTAGGTTGTATTAGGCTAGTAATATTCTCTATATTATTCTTATTAGTTATTATTTCTTTAGAGTTACTGTTATTATAGGTAGAATATATTCTAGTTAAATATATTTCTAGGTCTGCAACCTAGTTCTTAGTCTAACTTATAGAGTTAATTATTAATATTAATAGTCTCTTTAATAAGTGTATTAAGAGTATTAAGCTATATACTACTACAGATTAGTTCTTTCTTAACTCTAGCCTTAAGGCCTAATTAGAATATAGTAAGTAGAGCAGTATTATCTTAGTTAGTATTACCTATAAGCTGCTAAAAATTAGCAGTATAGTCTGCAGCTAATTTATTTTATTAAATATACTAAATCTTATAGTATATAATACTTAGCTTATTAATAACTTTAAAGATAGTCTTTATATTATCTTTAAAGCTATTAGAGTTACGCATTTACTTATTAACTTTATCTAGAGCTTTTCTATTAGTATATTGCTAAAGAAATAGCTTAATCTACTTTAAGGCTTAGTTATATATATAACTAGCTATAAGTATTACTTACTAGACTTTAGAAATATTCTAACTCTAAAAGGTAAAGAATAAGTTCTACTAAAAGAGCTATTTATTAAGCTTATTATAGTTTCTATAGTAGAGGTCTAGCTTAGCTAAAGTAATACTGCTAGTGCCTAGTGCTACTTTATATATAGATAGAGCCTTATTAGAGCTACTTAAAGTAACTTAGTTTTCTAAGGTAGTAAATATTTTAGAGGTATTTAAAATATTAAGGTTATACTTTAAGTAAAGCTTATAAGCACTATTAAATTAGTTTTTAAGAATAAATATAGTAACAGAAGTCTAGCAGAAAAGAGTAATATAATAAGAAGTATAGATATAATCTATCTATCTTAAAAGTAATAGGTAATAATAAGTAGTATAGAGTAAACTATCTAGCTTAAAGGTTAAGTTAAGATGTAATAACTTAGATTATTACTTAGATTAAATACAACCTATAAGAGTTATATTTCTACTTACTATATACTATAGTATTTTATAGAGTTCTAAGTCCTATAGAACTAAGTTTTATAAGACTATAGTACCTCTAAAATAAAGAGTAGCTCTTATTAGTCTATTATTCTAGAATTCTAGGCTTAGCTACAACTTATTCTACTAAGATTTTTTGCTCTATTTAGCCTAGCAATCTCTATACACCTTTATTATTTAGGTAGAGTGTAGTTTCTAGTAAGGTTATTATTTTATTCTATAATACTTTTATCCTATATAACTATGCCTTCTCTAGGTTTCTATTAAGGTATATAATACTAAACTAGTATTTATAAAGATTATTATAATCTTCTCTATAATCTTTATTCTATCTACTTTTCTTTTTTAGAATAGCTATTACCTAAAAAGGTAACTTAAGCTATATAGGCTATTTATACCTATATATAGCCTAAATATTAGGACTTTCCTAATTAGGTATAGCATGTACCTATTTAGGAATAGCTATCTAAAGATTCTCTAGCTAAAGAGGGTTAGAAAGCTGTGCTTATTATAGCTATAGCTTTACTAGATCTAGAGATAGCTTAGTTACTATAGATAGCTTAAGGACACCTAGCCTCTTCTATTCTTAGTAGGAAGATTACGCAACCTTCTTAGTAGATTGCGTAACTACCTACGTAATAGCTTTATAAGCTGCTTAGAAATTATTATATATTTCTAAGCAAGTATTTATAATTAGCTATTCTAGTACTTTCTATTAAAGAGAGAGAAGAAGTATAAATACCTCTACTCCTCTTACCTTTATCCTAAACCTAGCTCTTAGTATAATAACTCTACTATACTATTATATTATTCTTCTATCTCTATAAGGCTATACGCTTCCCTTATTAGGAAATTATCTAGTCTAGTTAGTCTAGGTCTTCTAGACTAGAGAAGAAAGTAGTCTCTCTTTATCTATCTCTCCCCTACTTTCTTTACAGTATTATATTACTAAGCTACTCTAATAGTTCTAATAATTTATCTTTATTAATACTAAAAATAGCTAACTTATTAATTATCTTTAATCTTATAAGTTTATATCTTCTATTAAGTATATCTACTTAATAATTATTCTTTTCTAGCATAGAAAGAATCTTAAATTTATACTATTTAAAGGTCTTAGACTATTATACTTATTATCTATTTAATACTTTACTTATAATAAAATATACTAGAATTTTATAGTTAGTATAGATTAGAAGCTTTAAATAACTTTTAGTATATACTTTCTAATATTTATTAGGTACTACTAGCTATTTTATTCTTATATAATATATACTGTTAGTACTAACTCTTAGATATTTATCTCTATTTATAGCAACTTTTTACTTTAGAATATAACTAATATAAGTAGATTAATATAAATCTACTTTAATATTTCAAAGGCTCTATTCTAATTTATATTCTACTTAAAAGGTATATTCTTCTATATAATCTTTATAAACAGCAAGGCCTTTATTAAGTAGTTCTTAATAAAGTACTAGTTAAAGTTAATAAACTTAAAGAACTCTTAAATATTTTTAATACTTTTAGATATTAGCTAATTTTTTATAACTTAAATCTTACTTTTACTTATTCTAACTTTATATTATTCTATAATAAACTCTAGAAATTTAACTTCTTCTTTATACTATTTATACTTCTTAGGCTTTAGATATAGGTATACTACTTCTAGGTAGGTAAGTACTTATTAAGGTTATACTTTAAGTAAAGCTTAGAAGCACTATTTAACTAGTTCTTAGAGATAAATATAGTAATAAGAGTCTAGTAGAGAGGGTTATTATAATAAGAAGTATAGATATAATCTGTCTGTCTTAATAGCAATAGGTAATAATAAGTAGTACAGAGTAAACTATCTAGCTTAAAGGTTAGGTTAAGATCTAATAACTTAGATTATTACTTAGGTTAAATATAAACTATAAAGGTTATATTTCTACTTGCTATATACTACTATATAAGAGATACTTATTAATAAGTAACTAGAGTTAGTCTAATAAAATAGAGGTATTGTTTATAAATAAGTAGTATTAGACTATGCTTATAGATAAGTAGAGGTTATATATATTATACTTATTAATAAGTAGTTACGTAAGTCCTATTAGTTACTACTATCTCTACTTTACTAGCTCCTTTAGCTAGAACTGTAGAACCGTGCTACGATGGTCAAATCGAACAAAAACTCATGTCAATTCTTTTCTTAACCTTCGGAGAACGAATGCGACAATTCTTATTTCAATTCTCATCGAGATCATGGCATATCTAGAACGACCCAATCGTTCTTTATCTGGACGCGTTGCTATTGTTGTCGGTGCCGGCGCTAAAGGAGAAGGGATAGGTAACGGGCGAGCAGCAGCGATCTTGCTTGCTGAGGCAGGCGCTCAGGTTGTGTGTGTCGATCTTTCGCAAACCGACGCAGAGAGGACTGTCCAAATGATAGAAGAAGCTGGAGGGGAGAGGCAAGCATGCTGCATTGTGGCTGATGTTTCGATCGACGAGCAGTGCAAGCATGTTGTTCAAGAGACGATTTCAAAGTTCAGCCGCCTTGACATCCTGGTCAACAATGTTGGTATAATTGGAGCTAGGGGTACAGCAACGACTGTTAGCATGAGTGATTGGGACGTTGGAATGCGGATAAACGTCAATTCGATGGTTATGATGGCAAAACATGCCATACCATTTATGGAGCGGAATGACCGGAGCCGAAGCCTGGGTTCCATCATCAACGTGTCATCTATCGCGGGCATGCGAGGTGGTTCGCCAGACTTGATGTACGCAACGTCAAAAGGTGCAATCGTCAATATGACAAGAGCAATGGCACAACATCATGGTGCACAGGGTGTCAGAGTGAACTGCATCTGTCCTGGGATGGTGTATACCCCAATTGTATTTGGTGGTGGTGGTATGAGCGATGCGATGCGGGAAAACCGGAAAAACCAATCACTACTCAAGATTGAAGGTTATGGCTGGGACGTTGGAGCCGCAGTCAGATTTCTGGCTAGCGATGAGGCACGGTAAGTTGACTTGCCAAAAGTTTGGACATGAAAGCTGACAGCCCTTACTCTAAAGCTGGATCACTGGGATTATTCTTCCAGTTGACGCCGGTGTCACATCAGCTATAAGTGTTGCGGTCCCTCAAAAATTGTAGGATGGATCTGGGGTGATTTTGCTCTTGTAGTGGGCCTGTCAAACTTTGAGGCACCAGCGGCATCACAACTCTGTCAAATTCCTCTGAAGGGGTACATCATGTGCTTGATAGTCTTCTGGCGTTTGACTGATCCATAAGCCTCCCTAGATGGAAGGAGACGAATGTGACTTCCAGTATTTCCGTTGTGCGAAGATCAGCAATCACAAGTTTCTGTTTGGTCAGCAGAGCGTAGCTTTACACGGTTGGGATACAATGGTTACTAAGCAAAAATACTTAGGAACCGTGCCTGGGAATAGCATATAGCTCTACAAACTACAAGAATAAAAGCAATCTACTGAGAGAACATTACGATGCCTTCACCTTTGGCCAATCTTGCGGAACGAAATAGTGTTGTTGCGACATATTCACATGTGAAGGATAAACCTTCTCAGTGCCGTGTTCCTGAGTACTTGAAATACGAAGTATTCGAAAAGAAAGTAATAAGGGCGATAGTGAATTGAAAACCAGTTAAGCTGTTGATTACAGGCCGACGTTGGTAGTCGACCTTAGATCCTTGTGCTATCTTGACGTAGTTGCAGACGTTGGTACGACCTTTTATCATCGGATTCTTTTGACTCGCCAATGTTGGACCTGTCTGACTATAGTCAGAGATGATTCTAGCATCAAATTCAGAGCCCATGAGTCGATCCTACAGACTGGAGTAAACGTTTAGTGACTAGGGAGTATCCGGAGAAAGCCGGTGGAGGGTCGAGCGGACTTCCGGACAAAATCTCCGCTCGCGGAGTGCAATCAATCTTAGCGTGCGGAGTTCAATTACAGCTCCGATTGGCCACATCTGTGCTACTGGGTTTCTTCAAGAAACATTCGGATCTTTGGACGGGCTTGATAGTGCAAGCAGGTCGTTAATGCCAACCTCTTCTTAGCTATGGGAGAACATACCAAACATGCTGGAACTGCTGCTTGTTAGCAGGATTTGGGGTCATCTGCCCGTTTAGTCATAATCTTTAGCTTAAACCACGTCAGTAATGTAGCTACTGTACAAAGTTATTATATATTGCTTTTAAAGTGAACACCAAGATGTCTAGTTTATACTTCTGTAAGTCAGACTGGAATAGTACTTGTTACACTAGGTCAGTGAGCGCGGCAAGCACCCAGGCCTAATACTAACTTGACGAAACATGTATGTCTAATTCTTATCTAGTTGACGATCTAAGGAACGATTTAAAGCATTTTAAGCTAGCAAGAGTCATTATCATGCAAAAGGACAGATGAGCGAAGTACGTTCATTGAAACATCGCCTTTTCAAAGTGCGGAAAAACAGTGGACAAGTCTCGATAGGAACCAACTTTCCCATCCACAATCAAATCGTCCAAGGTGGACTTCTTGTACGATGGAAGATCCCAGATATCCGTACCAAGCAAACTTGTCAACTCGCCTGTACCCCACAGCTTACGGTAGTACCATGCAGGGGCGATGGCGGATAGGGGAGAGTTCAGGCAATTTGAGTAGTCTTCCTCAGCCTTTTGAGTGCTTTGCCGGAAGATCTTTGGCGGTTTGCCGTGCTTTTTCTCAAGGGCTGCAGCAATGTCTTCGCCCGTGGGAGCAAGCTCGACCAATGAGATGGCCCTATTGCTGATCTCAGCAATAGGGGACTCGACAAAAATTGAGACATATGCAGCAGCGACATAGTCCACCGTACTGTACGCGCAAACACCACGTTACCCGTCAGCGTGCTCTCGACTGGAAACTGGCCAATGTAATTGGAGACGTACCACATATTTGCTTTTTGAACGGCGGCATTGCCCGTGTATAGAAGCCGGTTGCCCTCAACGTCGATCCCCATTACACTGCAGTTCACCAATCAGTGCGGACGACATATTCGCGAACGTGTTCAACCTACACACTTCCAAGAGTAAATTCCGCAAAGTTCGCTAGGAGCACGACCGTCAATGGAATTTTCGCCTGTTTGGCGGCCTCCTGAACTTCTTCCTTTTTTTTAAGAATAGGAATCGCCATTCCATCTTCACCGTACTTGAGACCTAGGACGGATGGGACGAACAGCTTGACTTTGGTTTGGGGAATTGCCTGGACAAGTCCAAACTCTCTATCCACACCTTCGTCCCCTACCAATGAGCTTTTCTTGTCAGTGCGAATCCAGAAAGCCAGAAGACCGTGAAGTTTTGGTTTCTTACAGGACTATGTCAATATTCTGCAGAGCTGAGACAAGTGCTTCCTGGTCAAACACGTCTACCTTAATTGTCGGAACGTGCCCGGGAATACCGGACGTATTAGAGCCTGGCCGATAGAGGAGGGTGATGTTTGCATCCGAAGCAATAAGCTTCGCTACAATACGAGAACTGAACAAGCCGCGATGGCCGTAGACGGCAATACGATTTGCAGACATGGCGTCGAAGAAGTGGATTGCGATGATCCAGGTGAGAACAGTGGTGCTAAATAATCAAAACAAATCCTTATTTCATTGGCAATTCCGAACTACGGGCCTACCTCGGATATCAAGGGATCAAATTAATGGGTTGAGGGATTTTGTTAGTCTTGGCAAAGTTGCAACGTCACAGTCCGTTACGTTATTGCTATAGTGGTCTCTACCGACATGCTTCCAAGTACCGCACGATGGCGTGTGCTTACCGTGAAATGTCCTCATGACAAGCCAGGTACTTATATTTATCCTGCTTGACCTGTTTGCAGCCCTTGCGTAGTACACTACAGCACCAGTGAGCTGTCGCGATCACTGATATGCTGATGATACTTGATATCTTGCCTAGAGGAGTAGAGCCCTGACTCCATCAATTGGTCGGCATCTGTACAACCGTCAGTGTTGCATGCAGGTACCGGAGTTTGTCGATCAAATTGTATAAAGTCCCCAAAGATGTAGGTAAAATTTGTCATACGACGTCATTTCGCCTAAAGCCATTACGTTTTCTATCAATTACGGTATTAAGCAACAATGACTGAGTACGATGATATCAGAGTTATATATGACCCATGACCCGTCTTTTTGTACCCAGCCTCCTGTCGACATTACTTTGCGAAGATCCATTCCCAACATAACGTCTTCTCCGGATCCGACCATGGACTCAGGTACTGTCATAGAGAAACTCCGGACAAAACACCCAAGCCTGTATATCGTTGCTAAGTCACACCCGGATTTTGATGGATTGCGACTACTGTACAATCATGCATTGGTAGAAGAACCTCTCCTGATTGCGCAGCCTCAAACAGAGAGAGAGGTCTCTGCCGTAGTGACAGTTGCTCGCGACAGCGCTCTTCCGCTGGCCATACGCAGTGGCGGGCACGATTTCTGGGGACGCTCCTTGGCTCATAACGGTATTATTCTTGACATGAGACGTATGGACTTTGTCTCGGTACAATCAGATAAGTCTAGCGCCACGGTTGGAGGAGGAATCCTTGCTGGACATCTGCAGCAAGTCTTGGGTGGGCAGGGACTGTTCACTCCAACCGGCCAAGTGAAGAGTGTAGGCTATGTCGCTTGGGCATGTGGTGGTGGATATGGTTTCTATGTCGGAACATATGGGTTCGGTGTCGATCAAATACTTGGTGCACGAGTGGTTTTGGCCAGTGGAGATTTGGTCGACACAGAGGACGACGAGGAACTCCTTTGGGCATTGCGGGGCGCGGGTCCTGGGAACTTTGGGGTCGTAGTCGAGCTACGTATCAGAGTCTATCCAGCCCCAAGACTGTATGCAGGGTTTTTATCATTCCCGGCACTTGAGACGTCTGCAGTCATGCAAAAATTCAAAACTCTCTGCTTCCAGGACAACATACCAGACGAATTTAGCGGCGATTCCATCCTCTCGGATTCAAGGATGTTACAGCTTCCGACTTCTGGTCCTTGCTTCACCTTTTATTGGTGCTGGACGGCCATGCATGGAGATTTACGCCCGGCTGAAGCATGGCTGGAGAAAATGAGAAAACTAGGTACTGTGCTAGTGGATACTATACAAGAAAGTAAGTCAAGCCCCAGTCTGAAACCTTCGGTTTCTCCATTTCTAATGATGCCCCGTTTCGACATTCAAGCTTCCACGCAACGTTGTCTGACTAGTCTCTTGTAGCTACCGCTGCAGAATTTGGAGGTAGTGAAACATCCTCCCCGACTGTCTTTCGAAGTCGAAATGTGATCGGCCTAGAGCCAGAGGTTGGAGCATTGCTGATGCAAAATTTGCCAACGCAGCCCTACACAGCTGTAGTCGTTCACAACAATCATGGTAAAGGCGTGAGAGAAGATATGCAGGACGCAGTTGGTTGCTCATTTAAAAATCGTAGTCCGCATGTCATCTTGGGATTCCATGGAGGGACAGAACCAGGTGTCGGTCCAGACAAGGAAAACCTGATTCAGGCACAGCAATGGGTGGAGAAACTCGTAGACGGAGTTTTGACAAACAGGCACGTCTTAAGCGGAGGTTTTGCTGGCTTCTTTCCACGCGAAGAGATCAACGTGGTTGAATTCTTTGGGGAATCAGGGGCGGAAAGACTTAAACACTTGAAGAGGCGTTTAGATCCACACAATATCTTCTCACAGGGTCACTTAGAATTAGAATTGTAAACGTAGAAGCATCCTTAGTTTACGCGCTAATTTTGTGATTTAAAGCTTAAACTTATCCTATTTAGCTTAAGCTGCTTATCTAGGAATAGTTAAGCGTAATGATTAACATTAGGATGACTTAAGGACCTGATAAGTAACAGTTTTGCTATTCTTTGGGTTTTGAAAATTCTATCAATGTAGGTCCTGCATAGCTGTAGCTAGGCTAGAACGCTACGCTGTGTACAGAGTGTCAGGCGAGTTAGCCAGTGATAACCGCGTGACTTGTTCGAGCACAGGCTCGCACATCTCCACAGTCGCGCTTGGCTGCAGCCGAGTGATCTTTGGTCCTAGGGAAACCCCGTTTTCTGTTGTTGCGCATTGCCACAGTCTTCGACACGTTCGGCGCCTTAGACATCATCTTGTCCAGGTTGGGAATATATGCAGTTGTGGGCTCATCTACTTCTCGATAAACACAGACAGCATTAGGATGCTGCGCGGGATGGAAACCTTGAGCACGCCCAGGCAACTCGAGAGCTGCACGCAATGCCCACCGTGCTACTGGGGGCGCAGAACAAAGCGGCCCTGTGTAATTGCGGAGACCCAATCCCTTGCTGTGGTAGTACCACCGCATCCGTACCTTGTATTATCATGTTCACAAACGACTCAAGGCTTTTATTCTAAAATGGATACAATATATCTAACTCGTAAAGTGCGAGGTCGGACCCGTCGATATTGCGGATTATTACTTTGTGTGGACCCAAATGCCTCACTAGAAGTATGGATAGACTGCCGCCCGGTTCTTAATTGTTGTTTCTTACCGAGGTGACTAGATTTGCTTTGTCTGTGTGTCTGCAGCAACGCAACTTGACGTTTGGCAGAGTGTGGCAGGTCGAGAATGTTCTGTTCTCAGAGCTACAATCACCCACATGTCCTCAGAGCAGATCTCGCACCTAGGTCAAAGTGCTTTGCAATTTTGGGCCAGGATTGGCGCCTTTCTTTGAATTTTTCGGGACGAAGAGAAGCAAAGAAAGCAACCTTCGCCAACGTTGAGGCCCTGGTTTCGGTGAACAAGCTATCATAGCCTGCCACGACCCCTGGAAAAGGCAACTTCTGCTCTTTCGTCGTGTACAAGGCGGTACGTCGAGAGGTAATTGGCCCAATGGATTGCCAATTAGAAGCCAGACCCGTTCAGGTAAAGCCAGCCAATAATAGCATTCGGTACGATTTCACATCACAGCCAGCCTGACCCTGAGCTCTCAGACGATAGCATTGCGCGATAGTGAGATTACGCGACAGTCTCCAGATAGTCGGATGGAAGCTGGTCGGCTGTTTCCTTGTGGAGAGGTGCAAAGAAGATGCCACCAGAGCGGTGAATTCCATAGCCCAGCGAGCGATAAGAGACAACGGCAGCAACGTGGGGTAGCCGCAAGCCGAAACTTACACGCGTGCCGCCAGGGTAGACAAAGAACTTGTTGCAGAGGATATATTGGGCGACAGATGCTTGATAGCACGTGCGACGCGGCGCATCATGCTGACACTAGTCTCGAGTTCTTTGACTTCATGTAACCGCTGTTCCAAAGTACGTCGGCACTTGGGCGAAGGAACGTACCAAAAGGCTCTGTACAGCGCCATAACGACTGGCTGCTTCAATACGGCCAAGTGGATTGTGAGGACGCGACGACCCTGGATTGCGTATGCGCGCAAGAGCAGACCTTATGAAGAAGATGAGCTCATCATTGGATTATAGCTGATAGTTATAGTGGTTTACTGTAGTATACTACTAGCTGCAGTGACACGCTGTAATAGCGTGGGTTGTCCGTGGCTGGTGGCCAAGCTGGCTCCAAGTGCGTCGCCCGACTGAGCACGCATCCACCATCTGAACCCTCTGAAACGAGCGAGCGCACAGACCCGAGCTCACTCACCGGAATGCTGCCTGTTCTACTAGGCACAAAACGTTGCGCAGCTCGTCCTTGTCCTCCCAGAGCATTGCATTACGCTTACACCATTGCATCAACTGAGCCTCTACATGTGTAAATCTTTCAAGCTCGAACAGAGTATCTCGATCGTCGTCAAGCAAATTGTTGACATGCTGGGTGTGCAACACAGTCTTCCAAATATGGTCTGGTAGGGAGACTAGGAACTTGTGTTACCCCTAGAACAGAGAGATAATCACGCTGCCAAGCAAGGATATTACGCAGCTAATATTAACTCAGACAAATAATTGTTTAATGTCTTATACTATAGCTAGAATCTAACTTAGTATTTGTAGCTTAAGATATATCTAAAGCTCTTATAGCCTATAACCTTATACTATATTTAGTTATAGTATATAAGCCTATATACTTAATACTACTACTTTATTCCTTTAACTTTTATAGTCTATTTTACTTTCTTTAGAGCCTAAAGTCTACTATTTATTCTATTATACTATAGTTAGACTAAGTATCTATTATATACTATTAGTTTACTACTTTATACCTACTTAATTACTATATTAGAAAAAGTTTTTAAAAACCTAAGATAGAAGGTAGATATATAATATTTATAGTATATATATAGTAGCTTTAATAGCCCTAATAGTATAATATACTTAATAGGTAAGCTGCTTACTAAGCAAGCTACTTACTTTTACTAAGCCTCTACTAAATCTTACTCTATTATAGCCTAAAATACTATAAACTAGTACTATATAAGGCAAAACTAGCTATAATATTACTTAGAAACTACTTCTATATTACTTTTAGATATTTATATATTATATCTAGTTTTATTATACTATCTATAGCGCCTTTAGATTAGCTTAGCTCTATTAGCGCGCACTTACTTCTTTATTTAAAGTAGTTAACTACTGCCTATTCTTAACTATTAGGGTTTTTTCTGCCTAAACTTACTTTCTTTTATATAATTAACGTTATATAGCAGCCTTATTAGCTACTTAAAGCTTAGTAATTTCCTATTATGCTAATACTAGCTTATATATAATAATAGCTGCTCTCTTTAAGATCTTATTAAATACTTTAACTAGAGATATTAGTAAGCTGTTTATATACCTCTAAATCCTTATCTTTATAAGTATTAATTATAACCTAAGTTCTAGAGTATTACTTAGAGTTTATAACTACTAGAGCTTCTTATTAATAGAGAGTTATAGTAATAGAGTGCGCAGCTTTGTATTAAGGCTGCTTATAACCTATTCTAGGTTAGATAGAACTAGTCTAGCGCCTTAGAACCCTCTCTAGATATTGCTAGAAGTAACTATAGTATTATAAGCGCGTATTAAGTATAGTAAGAACTTAGTCTTTATAATATAATTAATCTAGTTATATATAAGTATTTTAGCTTAGTACCTATATATCTTCTTTAAAGCAGTAAAACAACCTATATTAAGAGGCTGCATAAGATATAATAAGTAAGAAGGTAAATAAAGAGTAATTATCTTATAATCCTTATAGTATTACTAGAATTTAAGAAAGTTATAGCTCTTATAACTATTAATAATAAGTAAATAGTAGTTGCTAATAGTATCTAGCTTTATATGCCTATTAAAGTACTCTATCTAGTTTAAACTAAGCTTATTAGTAGTTAAGCTATTATTAAAAACTCTAATAACCTAGTTTTAAAATAGATCCTCTTCTTTATACTAGGTAGAGAAGTAGTAGTAGGCCTTAAAGATAAGAAAGGCTAGAATAGCCTATTCTTTAGTATTAATACCTACTATAGCTATAGCCTACTCCTAGTTGCCTAGCTAGACTGCCTTTAGCTAACCTTATTATTCTAAAGCTATAATAACTACTTCTTAGAAGATCTAGCCTATTATAAAGCCTATTTTATTAAAGTTATATATATTTATATTCTAGATACTATTAAGGTTATACTTTAAGCAAAGCTTATAAGCACTATTTAATTAGTTCTTAGAGATAAATATAGTAATAGGAGTCTAGTAAGAAGAGTTATTATAATAAAGAGTATAGATATAATCTATCTGTCTTAAGAGTAATAGGTAATAATAAGTAGTATAGAGTAGACTATCTAGCTTAAAGATTAGGTTAAGATCTAATAACTTAGATTATTACTTAGGTTAAATATAAACTATAAGGGTTATATTCTTACTTACTATATACTTATTAGGTATGCAGAGTAATTAGTAGTATTAGATAACTAATTATACTAATTACTAATTGCACTAATTACGCTAAAACTAATTATATTATATAACCTTCCTCTAGCTAGCTAATTAGGTAGGCTTACTTAAGAGGCAGTCTCTATATAATACTCTTATCCTGTATAGGTTAACTATACTATATTTCTCTATAATTATTTCTAACTATTTAGTATTTCTTAAGATTATAATACTATTTCTTTTCTATCTTAGCTTAGTTCTATAAGCTTATTTATATAATGCAGGCCTCCTCTAGAAGTTAAGTAAGTTGCTTTAATAATACCTAAATAATAACCTGCTAAGAGTATAGTCTAATATTAATACCTAGTAGCTACTATTAAAGTATTTAGAATAGTTATAGTATAAAAGTGCTCTACCTATTATTAATATAAATAGGTATATTAAGTTTATATAAGCTTAGAGAAGTATAGTAAATATATATATTATAGTTAGTGTTGCAATATATATATAACTTAATCTAAGTTTACTTAGCTAGTATTTAAGAAAGAAAGATTATAGTTATAACTAAAAGAAACTTAGAAGGTATAGAGTAATACGCTTAGAGCTTCTTAAAAAGTGCTAAAGGAATTATAAGTTGCATATATACGTAAAGAGCAGTTATATTAATAAATAGATTTACTAGATTATTATACTAAGAAGGCTATATCTATAGAAGAGAGGGGAATTACAGAGCAGGAGTTAGAAGAGAGTGTTATCTTGTTTAAGGGTCTCTCTAAAGGGCTTGCTCTTTATTTATTACCTAGTACCTAGAGTACCTTTAAAGACTTAGCTTCTAAGTACTAGTTAAATCCTAATATATTAATACCTAATTAGTCTTCTAGAACTCCTATAATATCTGCTAGCAGTTTATAAGGTAGGTAGCAGGTTTCTAAGTATTTTCTAACTCTAGGTAGCCTAACTATTTAACTAGGTATTCTTTATTATGTTCTTTCTTACAGTGTTTTATTATTTTTTTAACTTTCTATTTATTATTACTATCTACCTAGTAATAGAAGTCTTTTTAGATTAGCATTCTTAGGTCTGCAGGTTCTAATAACAATATATAGAACACTAAGTAGATTTTTATATCTTTAGGTAGATTTAGTCTATAGTTTACTAAGCTAATTTACTTAGAAATAAAAAATAGTCTAACTTTAACTTCATTTAGTTTTTTTATTAGTCTTTATATGCGTAGATTTTTTATAAAGAGATAGACTTTATCCTTCTCTTTAAGCTAAGATACTATTTTTCTTTTCTAGTTTGTATAGAAAATTGCTTATAACTAAGCTTTAGTAATATTATTAAGCAATTTCTAATATATATCCTTTAGTCTTTATACTAAAGATATTACTAACTCTATTTAGATATTATTATTAAAACTTTATATAAAGAGATTTAAATACTATCTATAGCTTGCAAAGAATAGTATATAACCTATTACTTCTAATTTCTTATTATTATATGCAATTTGTGCTATTAGTAAGAGTAAGACCTAATTATTCTACTATTAATTACAGTAAATCTAGAGGTATATTTCTATTATCTAGTTTACTTATTCTATTTATCTATCTGTCTAAGAGTAGTAAGCTGTTAAAAGCTTTTTCTTAGTGCCTACCTCTATAAGAAATATTATCTAAAAGTTAGATATAAAGAGTTTATCTCTATTACTAATAATTAATTTAGAAATACTGTAGTGTTAAATAATTCTATCTAGGAACACTTATATAAGCTGCTCTGCAGTATAGCTATATTAGAAAGGTATAAACTTAGCAGCTTTTATAAATCTATCTACTACTATAAATATTAAATTATATTTATAGTCTGTAACAGAGTTCTTAGATATAGATAATTAAGTAATAAAATCTATTATAATATTTATTTATAGTGCTGTTAGTAGCTCTATTACTTATATTTCTCTATATTTTATATATATACTATACTTATTCTGTTAATATATAGCGCAGTTCTTAATATATTTAGTAACCTTATCTTTTATATTTAGGAACTTATAGTATTATCTAATAAGTTCTGTTATTTGCGTAATTTCTAAGTATTTATAAAGTGTATTATTATAATAATTATATATAATTTATAACTATAACTTACTTAGTACTTATATTAGTATATATTATTCTCTATAAACTTATATAATAAGGTTAAGCTACTAGAATAGTTCTAGTAATCTGTTCTAGTTAATTCTAAGTATAGCAGCTTTATTAATTATTTTTTTGCCTGTAAGGTTATATCTCTAGCTAAGTGCGTCTACTCTACTATTATTTTTGCTTAGAGTGTATAAGATCTTAAATTTATACTAGCCTAGTATTTCTAACTATCTTACTTATTATTAGTTTAAAACCTTTATAGTAGTAAAATATACTAAATTCTTATAATGTATATAGATTATAAGGTCTAAACAGCTTTCTGTATATACTTACTAATATTCTAGAGCTAATATAATTACTAATAGTTTCTTATTATATATATTATATTATTCTTCTAGTTCTAAGAACTTATATAAGTAATAGGCAATTAGGTGCTATTACCTATTCTTTTCTTATATAATATATACTTCTAATACTAAATCTAAAGTATCTATTTCTATTTATATTAGCTTATTGCTTTTAAATATAATTAGTATTAGAGGGTTAATACATACTTATTATAATAATTTAAACCTATTATCCTATTTCTTACTCTATTTAAAGAGTGTGTTCTTATGCATAAGCTTTATAAGTAGTAAGGCTTTCTTTAAGTAATCCTTAATAAAATATTTATTAAAGTTAATAAACCTAAGAAATTCTTAAACTCCTTTAACTATTATTAGAGTAGGCTAATTCTTTACTATATTAATCTTAGTATTACTTATCTTAACTCTATATTATTCTATAACAAACTCTAGGAATTCTACTTCTTTCTTATACTATTTATACTTCTTAAGTTTTAGTTAAAGGTTTACTTACTTTAAGTATTCTAGTACTTCTATAATATATTATATATACTCTTCTAGTATCTTAGAGTACACTAGAATATTATCTAGATATACTACTACTATCCTATTAAGGTGTGCCCTAAGAATATTATTAATTAATTCCTAGTATATAGCTAGTGTATTTATTAGACTAAATAGTATAACTAGGTACTTATAAAGTTTATAGCGTATTCTAAATACTATCTTCTATTCTTTACTTTTCTTTATATAGATAAGGTTATAAGCTTCTTTTAAATCTAATATAGTAAAGTATTAAGCTTCTTATAATTAATTCTGTAGTTCTAATACATTAGGTAGCAGATATTAATTCTTAATAGTAATATTATTAAGCTTTCTAAAGTTAATATAAGGTTATAGCTTGCTATCTTTCTTTAGTATAAAGAGAATAGAGTACTCTGTAGGTAATTCTAATCTTCTAATAAATCCTTTTTAAAGGTTCTTCTTAATATACTTATATAGTACTTTAAGTTCCTTCTCTAATAGTTAGTATAGTAGCCTAAAGGTTAGTATCTTTCCTTTCTAGATCTTAATTTTATAATCCTAAGGTTTATACTTTAGCAGAGCTTTTACTATAAGCTCTTCTTTAAATATCTATATATACTACTTATATATATTAGGGATACTAGAAGATATACTCTTCTTCTTAACTATTACTTTATAAGTTAGAGGCTAGTTAATCTCTATATAGTTAACTGCTCTATATTAGCGCGTCTTTAGCAAAAGAATATTACTAATTTCTTTCTTATCTACTAGCTATCTCTTAGGCTGTCTAGGTTCTAGCTATATTATACTGCAGTTATAGCACTTAAATAAAAGTATATTATACTTCTAATCTATTATTAGATTATACTTTTATAACTAAGGCAATCCTAATATAATATTATAGGCAGCTGTTTCTAGAATATCTAAGGTTATCTGCTTATAGTAATTCTATATTTTAAGAGATTATAGTACTACTTTATAAGTTACTATTAATTCTTCTAGTATAGATTCTCTATTAGTAACTTATAAAGGGTATAGCTCTTTCTTTCTTTACTTTATTATACCTATATAATTAATAGCAGCTTAAAATATATAATTTTCTTATACTTCTAAGTCTACTATTACTATTATCTATCTGCTATTTAGCATAATAGGGATCTAGATAAGAGAATAGGCACTATAGGTATTATCTTATTAATCTCTAGGGCTCTATATATTATTAATATAACATATTTCTTAATCCTACTCTCTTTATAGTCTAGTATAAGGTCTAAAAAAGACTTACTATATATAGTAAAGCTATAAATTTCCTTTAGGCTAAAATGCGTTATATATTTAGAATTAAGGTATTTAGCCTAATTATTACTATTATATTCTTTATTGTGCACTAAGTATATTATAAGGATTTTATTAATATCTACTATGCCTAGAAAATAATATATATAGCATTTATTCTAAATATAATTTATATATTATATTAGTAGATATTTAAACTATAGTTAATAGTAACCTTCTTTATAAGTTAGGAACTAACTAGCTTCTAGCTTTTCTTCTTTATAAGCTTTATAATAGTTATAATAGTAGTATACCTAGAGTAACTAGTAGTGCTTATTATTCTATAAATCTTAAAGTATTCTTTCTATTAGGCAGTATAGTATAGGTGCAAACTCTTAGTTATTAATACATGCAGGTTTATAGTAGAGTATATAAGCTAGTTATTCTTAGAACTTATTATTCTTCTATACTTTATATATAAGCTTATACTACTTAATATTAGATTATTATAAGTATTATAGCTGTTATTTAAAATTCTTTAATACTTCTAGATCTTCTTTAAGATAGCCTCTAGCCTTCTTTATATTATTAAAGTATTAGTAATAGGTAATCTTATCTTTATATACATTATGCTCTATTTCTTCTATATTATCTTCTATAAAGTTGCTATATTCTTCTGCTTATTAAATAATACAGAAGTAAAGTGTAAATAGTAGCTCTTAATATAGTATAAGAGCTCTAATATATATATTATATTGCTTTTTATTAAGGGTAATATATTTTTTATCCTCTAACTTAGACTCTAGGTTCTTTATTAGGTGTTCTATATCTGTTATAATAACTTTCTATTTACTAGTGTTCTTCTAAGAGCAACTGCTTATAAGTATATTAAGTTGCTATATAACTTTATTCTTACTTTAGTAATCTCTAGCATAGTAGCCTGTCTTACTATAGCTATAACAAGTTAGTAAAGACTTATTATTATTCTCTTAACTACCTTTATTTTTAGCATTCTATTACTTAGGTCTCTTATTAATATTAAAGAGGTCTATAGCTATAGAACTGTAGTAGTTGTTATTAGTTCTAGTGTAGATATATTAGGTTATATTAAACTAGTAGTATTCTTTATATTATTCTCTTTAGTTATTAGTTCTTTAGAGTTGCTATTATTATAAATAGAATATATTCTAGTTAGATATATTTCTAGGTCTATAACCTAGTTCTTAGTCTAATTTATAAAGTTAATTATTAAAATTAATAGTCTTTCTAATAAGTATATTAAGAGTATTAAGCTATATACTGCTGCGTATTAGTTCTTTCTTAACTCTAGTCTTAAGGCCTTATTAGAATATAGTAAGTAGAGCAGTGTTTTTCTAGTTAGTATTAGCTATAAGTTACTAGAAATTAGTAGTATAGTCTACAGCTAATCTACTTTATTAAATATACTAAATCTTGTAGTATATAATACTTAGCTTATTAATAACTCTAAAGATAGTTTTAATCTTATCTTTAAAGTTATTAGAGTTATATATCTATTTATTAACTTTATTTAGAGCTTCTCTAGTAGTATACTACTAAAGGAATAGCTTAATTTACTTTAAGGCCTAGTTATATATATAACTAGCTATAAGCGTTACTTACTAGACTTTAGAAATATTCTAACCTTAGAAGGTAAAGAATAAGTCTTACTAAAGGAGCTATTTATCTAGCTTGTTGCAGTCTCTATAGTAGAGGTCTAGCTTAGCTATAGTAATACTGCTAGTGCCTAGAGCTACTTTATATATAGGTAGAGCCTTATTAGAGCTGCTTAGAGTAGCTTAGTTTCCTAAGGTAGTAGATATCTTAGAGGTATTTAAAATATTAAGGTTATACTTTAAGCAAAGCTTATAAGCACTATTTAATTAGTTTGTAGAAATAAATATAGTAATAGAAGTCTAGTAGAGAGGGTTATTATAATAAGGAGTATAGATATAATCTATCTGTTCTAATAGTAATAGGTAATAATAAGTAGTATAGAGTAGACTATCTAGCTTAAAGATTAGGTTAAGATCTAATAACTTAGATTATTACTTAGGTTAAATACAAACTATAAGAGTTATATTTCTACTTGCTATATACTACTATATAAGAGATACTTATTAATAAGTAACTAGAGTTAGTCTAATAAAATAAAGGTATTGTTTATAGATAAGCAGTATTAAACTATGCTTATAGATAAGTAGAGGTTATATATATTATACTTATTAATAAGCAGTTATATAAGTTCTATTAGTTGCTACTATCTCTACTTTACTAGCTCCTTTAGCTAGAAGTAAGAGGTTTAGTTAGTAGCTACTTATTACTGCGCTGTCCTCTTGCATAAGATTATAACAGTAAGTTTAGAAGAAATAACACATACTAATATAAGTACTAAATAAATTATAACTATAAATTATATATAATTATTATAATAATATACTTTATAAATACCTAGAAATTATATAAATAATAGAATTTATTAAAAAATACTATAAGTTTCTAGATATAAAAGATAAGGTTACTAACTATTATAAGAACTATGCTATATATTAATAGAATAAGTATAGTACCTATATAAAATATAGAGAAATATAAGCAATAGAGCTGCTAATAGTACTATAGATAAATATTATAATAGATTTTATTATCTAACTACCTATATTAAAGGACTCTATTATAGACTATAAATATAATTTAATATTTATAGTAGTAAATAGATTTATAAAAGCTGCTAAGTTTATACCTTTCTAATACAGCTATACTACAGAGTAGCTTATATAAGTATTTCTAGATAGGATTATTTAATACTATAGTATTTCTAAATTAATTATTAGTAATAGAGAAAAACTCTTTATTATAAACTTCTAGATAATATTTCTTGCAGAAGTAAGCACTAAGAAAAAGCTCTTAACAGCCTACTACATTTAGATAGATAAATAAATAGAATAAGTAAACTAGATAATAGAAATATACCTCTAAATCTACTATAATTAATAGTAGGATAATTAGGTTTTACTCTTGCCTATAGTATAAATTGCATATAATAATAAGAAATTAGAAGTAATAAGTTATATACTATTCTTTGCAAGCTATAGATAGTACCTAAATCTTTTTATATAAAGTCTTAATAATAACATCTAAATAGAATTAGTAATATCCTTAGTACAGAGACTAAAGAAAGTATATTAGAAATTACTTAATAATATTACTAAAGCTTAGTTATAAGTAATCTTCTATACTAATTAAAAAAGAAAATAGTACCTTAGCTTAAAAAAAGAAATAAAGTTTATCTCTTTATAAAAAATCTATATATAAGAAGACTAACAAAAAAACTAGACAAAGTTAAAGTTAAACTATTTTTTATTTCTAAGCAAATTAGCCTAGTAAACTATAGACTAGAGCTACCTAGAGATATAAAGATCTACCTAGTGTTCTATATATTATTATTAGAACCTGCAGACTTAAGAATACTAATCTAGAAAAACTTCTATTACTAAATAAGGAGTAATAATAAATAGAAAGTTAAAAAAATAATAATATATTAAGGAACAGAACTAAATAAAGAATACCTAGTTAAGTAGCTAAAATACCTAAACTTAGAAAATATATAGGAACTAGCAACTAACCTTATAAACTACTAATAATTATTAAAGGTATTTTACTAAGATCTTATAGAAAGAACTAATTAATAACTTCTACTAAGGCAGAAGCCTTAGGATTTACAGAAGCTACAGCTTTATTAAGGTAAGCTTACTGCTTTAGCGCCTTAATATTAGCTGCATTCTAAGCACTAGTATTAAATACCTACTGCTTATAATGCTTTAATAATGCTCTTTACTTATATAACTAATAGGCTTTTAAGTAAAGCGCCTATATCTCTATAAGCACTGCCTCTATAATTACTTCTTGCGCTTTAAGCACTTTATCTATTTCTTCTTCTTATTTTTAGAGTTTTTCTATCTTCTTATTAATCTAGAAAAAGTTAGGTATAGAGATATCTACTAAAGAATATAACTCTGCATCTACACACTTATAGTTTTTATACTTCTTACTTAGCAATAATAGCTTATAAGGTAAGCTCTCTTTTACGCAATACTTATAGGTAACTATAGCTAGGCTATCTTTATAGTTAATATAGTTACTATGCTTATAATAAAAGAAGGTGCTATATAATATTATAAGGTTAGCTTATAAGAATATTAGCTAGAGAAAGAGAAAGTAGTATTATAAACCTAAATAGAAACCTAAGAAAGGTATAGTTATATAGGATAAAAGTATTATAGGACAGAATAATAACCTTACTAGAAACTACACCCTACCTAAACAATAAAGGTGTATAGAGATTGCTAGGCTAAATAGGGCAAAGCATCTTAGTAGGACAAGTTATAGCTAAGCCTAGGATTAGGACAACAGACTAATAGGAGCTACTCTTTATCTTAGAGGTACTATAGTTTTATAAGACTTAGTTCTATAGGACTAAGAACTCTATAAGATACTATAGTATATAGTAAGTAGGAACACAACCCTTATAGGTTATGTTTAACCTAAGTAATAATCTAAGTTATTAGATCTTAACTTAACCTTTAAGCTAGACAGTCTACTCTGTACTACTTATTATTACCTATTGCTTTTAAGACAGATAGATTGTATCTATACTTCTTATTGCAATACTCTTCCCTACTAGACTCCTGTTACTGTATTTATCCCTAAGAACTAATTAAACAGTGCTTATAAGCTTTGCTTAAAGTATAACCTTAACACAACCCTTATGCGCTTAACTAGGATCCTGAATAATAGTAATTTGTCCCTAACTATTATTACCGCAAATTATGCTAGCATGTCTTCAGGCTGGATCTGCGCTCCGTTCTGCATTATCACAGTTGCACAGTCTGATTCTGCCTTTTCAAAATTCTAAACCGCACTCTTGAAGGGATTGACGATATGTTTGAAGCCGGACTTTGCATTAAACAATCATCCCTACTGTACATCAACATGGATATTAAATATTTCCAAAGCAAGATAAGTTCTTAACAGATCTGCAATCCACATGATAAGACTAGATTAGAACTGTTCGTTGTATTTTATTCATCTGCCTATATCCGAGCTACATATTTCAGCCCCCTTTATCTCTACCCCTATCTAGCACTAAAACAAGTCCAAGTCCTAAACAAATTTTCTCTACGGTTTTCCCTGTGCATATTCATAAAGTCCAAGTGATATTAGAAGACCAGTTTCGTCCTTGCGTTGTTCCCGTGCATAGCTAATGTTCATGAACGTCGGCTGCGCATCAAAATTCAGGATGGTGTGTTGCTTGGAAGTGTAAGGAAGCCACTCGGGAGCCGGTTCTGGGACAGTTCAGCTTTCCGGTTTCATCGGAGAGGATACAATACTTACGGTTGTCGTAGTGGGGCTTCCCTGTATTGATGAAACCAACCCACATGCCGCTCATGGCCCCTGCAAGTTCAATGTACGGTTGAGGTCTGCCATCGAACGGATTTCCTCCGCTGAATGGAGGCTCGTTGCCCTCCCAGCCAGTGCCGTTCAAGTTGTAGAATGTGTATGCCAGCTCATAACCATGTGCAGAGCCATAATAGACTGGGCCTTTGCTCAAGGTCGTATTAGCATTATATATGTAGAGATTGTCCCTGTCGCTTAGATTAGACCACAGTTTGGCAGTGAGATATGTTGACGCCTTGAATACAAGGTCTGTTCCGATACTGTTGGCCCTTTTGTAGAGGATACCAACTGTATCGTTGAGCTGATAGTTCTGTACTCCTGGAACCGCGATTTCCGAATCGAGGTATGCGTAGTGATCCATGATTGTAAGAGCCTGGCTGGCGTTACATGCAAAATTTACGGTTACAGCTTTCAAGAGATCCAACTCTGTGTTGATAGCGGTGGGGGTGTAATAACTAGCTTCGTCGTTGTTCGTTCCGAGAATGTAAGGAACATTGACGATCTTCCCCTGACGCATTTGCTCGGCTGGTTTCATGGTGAGGATGTCGCCGTCAACCACTGGCCCATAGATAACGGCTGCACTGGGAATAGTCATACTTGTGTACATTGCCTTGTCTAAAGTTTCGAGATCAGCTTTACGGAGGCAATCGATCTTGGAGATAGCATCGGGGCACACAGATTGAGTGATGTTGTGTGTGGCCAGTGCAAGTCTCTCTGCCCTGGATCAGCAAGTCGTACAAAGCGTCTGTCTGGGCAAGCGCTTACCATGATTGGGCTCCCAAGGTCCACAACCAGTCGGAGCTCCGGATTGTCCAATGGCACCGCTGAAGAGACCATCATCACGACCATCGTAGGCCAGTAAATGTTTACCAACAGAAAATGCGCCTCTGTCATTGTTAGCAAATCTGTGCGCACTGAATTGAGAACTCATTCACGAACGCGCTCTCTCCAAAGATGGTAATTCGAGAGGCATCGCCGCCAAAGGACGCAATGTTCTCTTTGAGCCAATGCATGGCAAGTCTGTAGGTATTCAGCGTTACAGACTCACGATCGGAAGTGTTTCACAGGTACCTTTGGTCCCTAAAACCAACATTTGTGAGACCTTTCTCAACGACCTCGTCGGACCATAGCCAGCCCCAACCAGCCAATCTGTAGTTGAAGCTAGCGAAAATGATAGGCGTACCCATCTGTACGGAGCGGTCGACAAGGAAGCTTCCATTGTACAGTCCCTCGGCACTGCTACCATAATACCAGCCGCCTCTGTTGTAGTAGTCAGTTGTCTGTTCTTGGGCAATGATTGCTATGAATTGGAGGCATAACCTACCCATAGATCCAAAGCGCAACAGGCAATGGCTTTGAGAAATTTCCGGCCGGCCGGATCACAGTCATTGTCAAGCAATCCTCACTAGAAGGCAGTGTTCTAGCCCCTGCTGCGTATCCTAGGCATGAATCACCCATTTGGGTTGCATTGCGAAATCCGGACCAGGTGGTATTCAGGCTTCGAGGAACATCAAAGCGCAAATCGTTGAGAGGAGGCTGGGCGTAGGGCATGCTAAAGAAGATCTCCTGATTGTAGGTTGGGTTGTAGTTGCCATAGTATGAGCCGTTACGGAGATGTACCACCGGCGCATTGGCAGGCGCGTCGCTCACTGTGATGTTGGTCCCAGCAGCAGTACTACCAATCAGCAAAAATGTGCCGAGCAAATGACAAAGTTTCAACGACATCATTGTTCTCAAGTAGAGCACAAAGAACTGAGGAGAATGTTAGGCGGATGTGCAAATGAGTCGTACCTGCTGGACATTTATGTTCTTCCTTGAATCTCCGTCCTCCGGTCTCTTGGTAGGTAGATGAAGCCTACGTCAGGATTCAGCTAGCAACAGTGGTCAAGCGAGCACTGATTCACGCTATATTTCCAGCTTCCAGCATATCACGACTCTGATCCAATCAGGCGACGGGAATGTCTCTTGCGAGATACACCAAGGTCCGAAGCCCCGGGCGCACTTAGTTGCATAGTGTCATCTTGATTGCATCCGTCGGTGCTGCACAAGTGTGATATACGAACCATGTGACCTAGCTCGGATTCTGTCCGAAAATAGAAAGCGGCGAATTACACGCTAAATTCGCCCCACATGAGCAGATAGCACTGACCCCGCCATGCGGGCCTAGGGGGTCACAAAACGGGTGCATTTGCATCCTTACTGGGATTCGACGAATTAAAGCCCCCGAATGAGAGCAACTCGCCTATCTGTCGCTCATCGGCGACAGGGATTCTGGCCGACGTTTGGTGACTCTGAAGCTTGATTAGTCGGGTCGGCAAGCCTCACAGCAGTCGCTCAGTAGCTTGGCCTAAGCTTGCAGAACTCAGTACCGATCCATTTTTGAAGAATCTTTGTGTGCGATTCTCACCGCAGTTTACTTTGCTTGGTTTGCTATTCTTTGCCCTAAATCCACATCTTCGTCACTCATCACTACTATGCCAAGATCTGCAATTCTGGGAGCAGGATACGATACAGCTCTTGAGAAATGGTATCCCCCTGCGACTGCTCAAATGAGATTGATGACATTGACGATTTTGGTGTCACTGGCATGACTATTGCCAGCCAAACACATCGTGACTACGATGTTACAAATATGGACGAGCACTTTGCCGGCGACGATTATAAAGAGTGGTCAAGCCCATGGGCTGGAGCTAATTGGGTCGATGAACATCCATTCTGCCTGCGTGAACAAGAAATACAGTTGAAAGGAGTCAGGACTCGTAGAAATTAACTTAAAGAAAGTCTGAGTCCACCGTTTGTCAAATTGAGACGTGGACAATTATTGACAAAGGCCGAAAGGCAGATGGTGTGCTGGGAGGGTGCCAAATCTTCGATTCATGCAGCCCCATGAGTTGCCTAGAGGAGCAGTATATGGCATGAAATACCAGATGGTCGTCATCACCCTCCGAAAATCTTTTCCCTGGCTTCGTGAGAGATTTGAATCGCGGGAATTCAAGTTTGTCTGGACTCGTGTGACTGCCTTCCGTCAGTTATGTGACATGAGCCACGATGTTTTGATTAATGCAACTGAATTTGGAGCCGAATGACTTGTAGATTTTGAAGAACAGAAACTCATTTCTTGAAAGTTGCAAACGGCTATGGATAAGAACGACACTTACAACGAACTGTTCAATTGACAGGCCAATCGCTGATTCGGCTAGCGGGGCATTTCAGCTAGCTTTCTGGTGTCGCGACGGAGATACGGTATGTCAAGACACCACTCAAGATTAAAATTTCTGCTGTATGGAGTTGTAGTCAGGTCACGACAGCCGCAGTTTTGAGGAAGTTCTCAGCAATTCATGTTAGGTGCGACAACGTTACGCATGTTTTTGTTGCCGTCATATTAGCTAGAATGCAGTACGAAAGCCAGCGAAGCCAGCTTCTCTACCTGGAGTAAAGTACGACCGGATACCCAGCTTGTCTCGAATTGTTGCACGATATCGAAGAATGGGATCCCCAAGTTTCCGGTCGCCTTGTGGCTATACTACTTTGGGTAGTCTGAGTCTTGTTAACAATGTTTTAAAGTGGTGCATTACCATGCCTCCTTGAGACGCCCTACGCAACCACCAACATGCGCGGCGGGATTGGGGCTCTGGAAGGACTTTGAACTCACCCATAATTGCTCGGGCTTGATTGCGAGCAACGATGTTGACTCTATCACCCACATGGAGGACAGCACCCGCTGAGTCTTGCCCTTTGGTTAAGAAACCGTATCTACCAAACACAGGGCTCCATTTCGTTCCTGGATCGACTCTGCGATCCTTGCTTAAGATCTTTAAGATCTTACCTGTCTCCCCAGTTGCGATTCTTCCTGTGGTAAAGTCTACATTCAGGCTATTGCAACGAGCACAATTCTGCGTCAGGCTAATCTGTGCACTGTCTCCAATTCGTAGCTCAGCCCAGAAGTCTTCTTCAAAGGCTTCCTTGGCACCGTCAATAACTATGTTGGCTCGGAACTTGGTAATGTCAAGGCTTTGTCCGCCTGGGAGTTTTTGCTCAGTGTTCTCGTGACTTTTTTTGGAGATGATAAGAAATGGAGCTAGATCGGCGAATGTGATCCCTTCCTTTTTACGAGCAATTTTCAGCCCGGTCGACGCAAGTAAGCTCGGGTTCTTATTTATCAGTAATGCTGTAGAGCCAGAAAGGAAGAACAGCGCTAGACCCTGTAGCTGACGAAGAAGTAGTAGCAATACAGAGCCTACGACCACAACCGCAGAAAATGTATTGACAATGCTAAAAAACTTCGTGCGTGTCTTGGGAGGTAAGTTGCCTAGAACCCTCCTTCGGAAGTTGCCAATGTAGAGCAACTTTACACTGTAACCTAGGCGATCCGTAAACCATTGGTTGTATTTGTGCCCCATGTCGAATGCACTGGTAGGGTTCTTGTGCATACTGATTTTGACTTTATCCAAGGCTCCACAGTCTGGGTGGAGAGGAATCGACAAGGCGACGGCTGAGACAGCTTCGGTGGGACGATCGAATGCATGAGTTAGACCATATGTCACTTGTACACATATTGGATGGTCAAAGTCATCGAAGCTCGTTTCGAACAAGCACAAGTGGGAACGAAGTCCAATGTGCATGGCTTCGGACTTGACAACGTCCCAAAGCATGAAATGGCGGTCATACATGAAGCCATTTGAGGTGGCTAACATGGAAGGTACGGAGATTCCTCGAAGTGATTTGACCGGATAGGTGAACAACTATAGACGTGGTCAGGCAATGACGTAAATGACTGGATAAGGGACCAACTTGTTGAACGCGCAACGGAGCGTCTGCTTGTTTGCAATCCATGTTGATTGTTTTGCTTAGTATGGTAGGTCTTACAGAACGGTGTTTCAGTGGCATAGGCCTCTTATAACAGTGGCTAGTGTAATTTACAGGGGTAAGTTTCCCGGCAGGGATCAGATCAGATCCTTTCGGTATTGAGATACGTCTCGCGTTGTTACCGCATTTGGCAATTCAAGCTAACGACCTTGCACCCCGAGTTTCCGTATCGATAGCGCCCTGGTCTCCGGACCACGTCGATCCGATGCCGCTTGACTTATGTCTGCTCCTTATGTACCCGGCACTAGGTGCCTGATGCGGAAATAGCAGCTTCATTATACCGGCCTCCGCCTATCACGGCTTCTAGGGTCATCAGCAAACCTCAAGCAAAAGCTGTCTCTGTCTGATGTACTCACGGGTCTCACGAAATCCCATGTAGTACCAATACTTAACATCGGGCCTCGAGATCCTGAGCTTGCTGATTTGCTTAGTTCTGATCTGCTCTGCGGATCCTAGCACTCTCACACTACCTGTCCCCAAAATCAGCCCGCTGAATGCCCCTTCGCGCCACATGCCCCTATAAGAACCTAGAAAACAAACCTCGCCAGCTCCAGCCATCCATAATGGCAATATTGCGGTATGTGTCGGTTGCGAGGAGGCTTCGTCGCTTCAAACAGAAACGTAGACACGATTGCACGCGTCGTAGAAATCTACAAAGCTGTTCCCAATCTGCATGCGGTTGAAAAGAGCGAGGTATAGATGAGTCGTGACTCGTGAGGAAGCAGCATCTATCTGATTTCGGTATATGGGTGTAGCAGACTTATGAACACAAATAAAAACCTATCACTAGATAAGGATACTTTCATTGAAAGAAGTATGGTCACAGAGCTTCAAGTTGAGGGAACGTTCTCTTATCGGTTCGTGCCACATATTTTGGATGTGTCACAGTATCAGATTGTGCGCCCCTCACAGTTTAACAGCGCCTGCCGCCATCGTCCACAACTTCAGCACCTTATTCTCGGGGCTTGCCAATCTCTGTGGAGACTCCTGGAATATCCGGGGAATACCAGTTCGATCGTATGAGTCGCCGTTTTTGACCATGCCCGCGAGGCCCTTGGCTGTGAGAAATATCTGTGCCATGCCATGACCTGTAAAGCCGCCCATGATGAAGACGCCAGGCCGGGAGGGCACCTCTCCGACCCTGGGAAGGCGGTCAGCCGAGTAGCCCATTACTGTAAATTGATAAGCAATGTATATCTGCAAGGAAGAGGGGAGCCGGAATTGGCTGCAATACGTACTACCTGTCCATATGTCTGAAACAGCGGCGTCCGAGTCTTCCCAGCCATGGAAGTGACGCTGCATGTAGCCGTCAAAGTAGGACCTTGCTTGCTCTATTACGCGGCTGTCGTCGACAGAATTATACCACACGTCTTTGTTTGAGAGGTAGGCAGACCGTGCTCCGCCGACGATAATGCTGCCGTCTGGCCGGGGGATTAAGTAATCGAAGTCCCAGTCGGCAAATCGCAGGGCGTATGTGTTGCTCAAGTGGGGACAGGAATGCTCAGGGCGCGTTATGCGGCAACAGATGGCGCGGTAGGGAATGATTTTGTCCTTGTATTCCGGTAGGTAGGACGAGGTGTAAGCGTTGGAGGTAGCTACAACCTTTCTGGCCCGAATCGTGCCTCGGGGGGTTTGCACTATCCAGAACCCGTCATTGTCGCAAAGCTCGGAGATCCCTTGAACCGGTGTCTCTGTCTGGAGATTGATGCCTTTTTCAAGAGCCTCGGCGAATAAGTGATGCGTAAGCTTATACGGCCAGAGATGACCTGAAGTAAACGAGAATGCGCTCTTAGCCTTCTTGACACCAGAGACCTATAATGGCAATTAGACACCAGTGAACGACAATCGAAATGAAAGGGTTGAAGCTGTCTCGAAAAGATATAGACATGCGTACCGTTTCCGCAAGATTGTTTGGGACTGCAAATACATTCTTAGTAGTTGGCAGTTTTCTCAGCAACTCATACCCCGCCTTTGCCTTCTCATACACGTCATTTCCAAGCTGGACATCGACGGCGCGGGTGACGATATAATCGCAGTCGATATTGTTCTCGACGATGAAGTTGGAGACAGCTTGCAAGTTTGCGTGTTCAAACTCCGTGACCTCGGCAGCAGCGTCAAGTCCATACTCGGCCGCGAGACCTGCCGCTGCGTAGTAGTAATCGGGCTTCAGATGTCCACCTGCGAAGTCGCACGTATCGTGAGCATATCCTGTGTATACCAGCCACATGTCGAACAAAATACTTCATGACATACCATTGCGGCCCGTGGCGCCTGAGCACAACTGGCGGGCCTCCAGTACCAGGATGGACGGTGCAGGAGCTTCCAAGGCAAGGAGATGCGTCACCAACGACGCCGACGAGTAACCTGCGCCAATGACGAGGACATCAACTTCGGCAGGCAGCTCAGGTGTTGTGCGATGGCGATCCAGCTTTCCCAACTGGCTTCGCCAGAAGGAGGGCATCCCTGACGGATGTGGCGGTGACGCATTGGTGGTCATGGTGGCGGATGTGATATGGGTATCCTTCTGTAGGCAGCCTACGACGGACGGCCAACGGTCAACGCTGAAGTGGTAGCGATTACAATAAGAGGTAGTTGCTGGTTATCGGCAAGTTGCTAGGGTGTTCGAGTGGCGGATGGACAGTTTTCTTCGATGATATTTTCGTATCTCGCCTCTTCATCTCTGGCGTGAAGATGGATCTTCGCCTACCAGTTCTGTACATCCGTGTGTGCACTACGCCGACCTTGCGGCTTACCGTGTTCGGGGTTCGCGTTTTATCCTATTTAGGCAGGCGCTTTGACAATCGGAGTTGGCCAATACCCCGCATTGAATCCGACAATCGCCATGACAAAAGTATGGCATGCGCATAGTCTCAAGGACACCGGCTCGCTATTCATGCTTTGGTACTGAGGTTGTTGCCATCGATTGTACAACAAGGGCAAAATTGGCGAGGACATGGCCGCGAGATCGAGATCAATGGAGACGAGCCCTTTGAACAACGTTTCGCTCAGATTTTATGTAGTGCATGAAAAACTCGTTCTTAATGTATCTGAACCTATGGGGAAACGAGCTGTAGAGACTCGGGCTGCGTCTTCCAAGGCCTATGCTCAAATCCCAAAAATCCTTCGCTGATTGTTGTCTTCACCCAATTCAGGTATCCATTGAGACCACCAAAAAAAAAGTTTGTGCTTGCCTTGCGACCTGCTACGTTCTGGCCAAAGATCCAGCTTGCGGTGGTTCTAAATAGCGAACTCTGGACAAGCTCATCGCAGAGAGCCACCCAACCCCTCTCGGCTTCGTGCGTAACCTCGAGTACGGATCTGCTCGCCTCGGCGCGTTCGATGCACGAGGCGATGAAATTGACTTCGCTCTCGATCACAGGTGGAAAGTTGGCAAATGGTCCCTGAGGGCCCGCGACAACGTACATGTTAGGGAACCCGGCGCAGGCAATGGCTCCATACGCCGTGGGGCCATTTTGCCAGTGATTCTTGATGCTCACGCCATCACGTCCAACAATCTTGATTCGTGTGTAATTACCTTCGATAGCATCGAAACCTGTGGCAAATATCAAAACGTCGAGCTTATGGATCGTGCCGTCAGCTAGCTGGATACCTTCAGGCACAATCTCTTGGATGGGTGTAGCCTGAAGATCGACGACATCGACGTTGTCGCGGTTAAAGATTTGATAGTAGCCTGTATCGCAGAGCGGTCGGCGGGCGTATAGATCTTTCGGCTTGAGGATGTTGGCTTTGCGGGGATCCTTGACGGTGCCGTCGATTTTCCTTCGGATAAAAGCGCATGCTTCTTCATTGGCGGCTCGATCCGTGGTAATGTCACCAAAGGCACTGAACATGAAGCGGAACCCGTTTCCTTGGTCCCACACCTCTTGGAAAGCCTCCTCTCGTTCTTCAGGTGTGGCTTGCATTGCCTTTCGTGTTGATTCAGGCACGCCGAAGCCGGTACTAGATGTAAAGACACCATTCCAGATGTCGTTGTATCTCTCGTTGATTTTAGCCCGGTAGCCTTCGGGGATCAAGCCCTGCCCACTCGGCACAGAGTATTGCGGATGGCGTTGGAACGAGGTGAGCTGTCCGGCAATGGGCGCGAGGGCAGTCATTACTTGAACACCAGTAGAGCCGTTGCCAATGATGCCAACTGTCTTGCCCTCGACATTCAGATCCTCATCCCACCGAGCGGTATGCACCAGCTTGCCCTTGTATGTCGAGATGCCGGCTATTGGTGGATAGTGAACCTTAGACAACAACCCCAGCGAGTTGACTAGATATCGAGCGTCAACAACCAAGCCTGTAGAGCAAGTAATGCGCCACCGCTGTGTCTCCTCGTTCCATACTGCCGAGGTCATCTCGGTCTCGAATTGCATATATTGGCGAAGGTCGTGCTTCTTCACAATGTGTTTCAGATAGGCTAAGATGTCTGGCTGGTAAAGATAATGCTTCTGCCAAGGATAGCTCTGGAGGTCGTCCCTGTCCCACGAATAGCGGTACAGATAAGACTCGGTGTCGCTCATGGCGCCTGGGTAGCGGTTGAAGTACCATGTACCGCCAACATCACCAGCAACATCAATGCATTTCGTGCTGAGACCAAGGCGCGTGAGACGGTAGGTGGAATAAATGCCGCCGACGCCAGCACCCACGACCAGAGCGTCTACCTCGAGGTGTGTGGACATGGCCGTAAAGATATTAGAACGAAGCTCTGAAAAGGATTATAGCAGAACGTGGCGCACGAGGCAGAGGATCTGGGATGTTAAAGGAAAGCTGTGCAGGATGACTTTATTTCATGCTTTACATCGGGATTCATAGAAAAGCACGTGCAGGCCAAATCTAGTCCGAGTCGGCTTGCGCTCGCGATTTGGCCCGATAAGGAAAGTGGCTAGAGCGTGTAGCGCGTCTTTTGTATGCATATGCGACAACACCATCAAGCGTATTTGGAGACTACACTAAAGTGGAGATAGTTCTTACAACCATTCAAGTGAAGACATAAGATAGATTGCGGGACTCATAGCAAAATATCGTCAGATGACCAATCTACAAGCCATATCAATCGTACAGGTGAGCTGATCAGGAAGAACAGATTGCGGAGAACAGAAAGCACAGTGAAGAGAGATGAAGCGTGCGATATGAGCGTGTTTATTGCATCACCTACTATAAGAAGAACACATATGTAAGATGCAATGTCTGGATGCCAATTTACACTTCTGTATAGATGCTTTCGAGGGTGTCCAGCAGTATTTCGGCTGTAGCTATAGTCAGTTCTCCCTTGATGCATAGGATTAGATGTTCTCTGAGGAGCTTACCTTGTTGCTTCTCAAAGATGAGCATTGGTCGTAGCCGTATGCTGTTGTTACCACTGCCACCCACAATCACGCCCTTATCTTGGGCCAACTTCACAATCTGATCACGTCGCGGGCTATCCCACGCAATGAATGTGCCCCTGTCTTTTCCGCGCAGGTTCAGCATCTCGCTAGGATAGCGTGTAGCCAGCTTGCTTAGTCCGCTGTAGAGAACATTGCCCACCTCTGCCGTTTTGCGCACGAGGTCGTGCTCTTCAATTTGCTCCAAAATACCCTTGAAGAGAATCGCTCGTGCAGGATCGCCCATCCACGTGTTGAATTGCCGGTATGGCTTGTCAGGTCTCAGAGACCGGTCTGTGTAGTAGAAGCCCGCAGCCTGCGCCTTCTTGGAGAAGGTCACCATATCTGGTGGTGTTTCCAGGTTCCAGTGCTCATGGGCCCAGAATTTGCCGGTGGCACCAACGCCTGTTTGAACTTCATCGACAATCATGAGAACATTGTTCTTCTTGGTGATCTCGCGCAGACTTTGGAAAAAGAAGGGCGTGGCGTGGTTGTCGCCGCCTTCCGACTGGATGGGCTCTACAACAGTAGCAACTATGGGGTTTTGTGCCTTTGTGATTATCTGTTCGATTTCCTCAAGGCAACGTTCTTCCTCAGCGCGATTCTCAGCCTCGAATTCGGTGAGTGGATAGCGTAACTTAGGGAAAGGAGCAACTGGCCAATCGAATGCTGGGATATCAAGCTTATGGATGGCTTTGCTGTGGGTCGTTGAAAGACTGCCGAAGGTACGACCGTGAAAGCCCCCATGGAAGGAAAGTATCGAGTGTTTAGGCGCACCTGGTGCTCTATTAACCATGGACGATTCAAGCTCCTCCGTTGTGAAGTCGCGGTCACCACGCTCCTGCGACAATCGCCAAATGAAGGCGGCTTTGTACGCTGTCTCATTGGCATCCGATCCGGTTGTCGAGGTAAAGACCTGATCAAGACCAGGCGGTGCTGCGCGGAGCAGGCCAGTCTTCAAAATCTCAGCCCATTCTGGCGAGGGGAAAACGCCCAAAGCCGGGCGGTTGATAAGTGCGTCCACCATCTCCTTAGATTGAGCGACCTTAGCAAGAGCTGGATTGTTGTATCCAAGAGGGATGGAGGAGATTTGCGCGAACCTGCTGGTGCATCAGTCACAATTTACAGTCTGACAGGCCGTACTTAACGTACAGGTCTAAAAATCTATTGCCATCGGCGTCGAATGCGCTGTTGCAGTAAGCAATCTGGCCACATTTACGTTGTGTCGCGGTATTAGAGACGCACTAATTGCCATTGCTCCTCTTGTAGTCCACGATCATCTTCATACTGCTAGTGTCGAAAACACCATCAAGTATCTTCACAAGCTCTTTGGCCCGGGGACCAGGGAGATCTGTCTTGACACTGGGAGATAATGTCTGCCAGTTGGTTGAAAGTGTTCGTGTTTGCGACCTCGTTGAGACGAATACCCTCGAACGATGGCCAACAACTGGTCGCAAGTGCTGCGTGTGAGTGATGCCGCTCTGGAATCCCGATATACATCTCATGGTCGCCATGGCATATGCAGTGGGTGAACGAGCGCTGGAAGTTGCGAAAAAGTTTGTGTGATAAAAAGAGAACTTTGAAGGGAATGATTGCACTCAAGACCCTATGAGAATCGTGCTTCGCCGAAACCTTTCTGGATCAGCCCCATTTTCCTTTTGTTCTTTCCGCCCTTACTTTGTCTCCGAATCCAGTCTCTGAGGCCTTGCGAAGCTAGCAGCCTCGCCCGCGACACCGGCGTCTAGAAGCGAGCATTTTATTGCGCATGCCATATCGGGTCCAATTGCGAAAGGATACTGTGACTAGCGCACCAGTCGACATTATCCACGATTATGCCCGGGAAATGTGCTGCATGAGACGGACATGTTCTGGTGGCATTGTATCCGAGTCGGACATGTTCTGGTCGCATTCGATCCGAGTCGGACAGGCTATGGTCGCATTTGAACCGAGTCGGGCAAGTGCGCGGATCTGAGGTGAGCTAGCAAAAGGATTCCCAAATTTGGACCACGATTCGAAAACCTGGGAAGGGTTTGCATAAACATTAATAGCCTTTGTTCAGTATTTGAGATGCTCAGCGTCTCGCACTCGACTTAATTACCTTCGCAGACCTGACGATGCAAGCTGCACGACCGCGCGTGTTTCGCGCCCTTCGGCACACAGCGCCGAGGCGTTTTGGCTACTCGACCCGCGCCGCCCTACCGGTACCCAGCTGGCCAACAACGCATGCTAAGATCGATGCGCCGCCACCTACATACAACTTCATCGACAACAGCTTCAAGCAATCCGCTGCGACGGAATGGATCGACGTACACGACCCCGCGACCAACAATGTCGTTACTCGTGTGCCTGAATCCACTGACGCAGAACTTCATGCTGCTGTTGAGAGCGCACAAAAGGCATTTCCTGCATGGAAGAACACAAGTTTGCTGCGGCGGCAACAGATTATGTTCAACTACGTTAGCCTCATCCGCCAGAACTGGGATCGCTTAGCAGCTTCAATTACCCTAGAACAGGGCAAGACGCTAGCTGATGCCAGAGGTGATGTGTTGCGCGGGCTGCAGGTTGCCGAAACTGCCTGTGGCATTACGACTCAATTGCTGGGTGAGGTGCTCGAGGTGGCGAAGGACATGGAAACAAAGAACATCAGGGAACCCCTGGGCGTTGTTGCAGCCATCTGCCCCTTCAGTATGGTTACCTCCCCATGCATTGTCATGCCGTCCCCGTCATACTGATTTGTGCTGCAGACTTCCCGGCCATGATCCCCCTCTGGTCTATACCTGTTGCTACAATCACAGGCAATACCCTAATTCTGAAGCCCTCGGAGCGCGACCCTGGCGCGTCGATGATTCTTGCTGAACTAGCGGTCGAAGCAGGCTTTCCAGAAGGCGTTATCAACATCGTTCACGGTACTAGGCGCTGCGTCGATTTCATTATTGACGAACCACTTATCAAGGCTATTAGCTTTGTTGGTGGTAACAAAGCTGGAGAGTACATCTACACTCGGGGCTCTGCAAATGGGAAGCGTGTCCAGGCCAACCTGGGCGCTAAGAACCATGCTGTTGTTCTGCCTGATAGCAATCGCGCCAGCACTATCAGCGCCATCGCAGGCGCTGCCTTTGGCGCAGCTGGTCAGCGTTGCATGGCTCTGAGCACCTTGGTTCTTGTAGGAGATGATAGTCAAGGCTTCATTGACGATCTCGTCGACGCTGCCAAGCAGCTCAAGACTGATGGTGGCTTCGAGGAAGGGGCTGATCTCGGCCCAGTCATAAGCTCTCATTCCAAGAAGCGTATTGAAGATCTGATCGCTTCAGCAGAACAAGAAGGCGCTACGGTTGTCCTCGATGGACGCAACTACGTGCCCGAGAAGTACCCCAATGGCAACTTCATCGCGCCCACCATCATTGCCGATGTTACGACTTCAATGACGTGCTACAAGGAGGAGATCTTTGGTCCCGTCCTAGTTGTCCTTACAGCGCCCACGCTCGAGGCCGCCACAAAGATCGTCAACGACAACGAATACGGCAATGGAGTCGCACTATTTACCAACTCCGGTAGCAAGGCCTCTTGGTTCCAGAAGAACGTCGAGGCCGGCCAGATCGGTATCAACGTGCCCATTCCCGTGCCATTACCCATGTTCAGCTTTACCGGTAACAAGAAGAGTGTCGCTGGCGGAGGCATCAGCACATTCTACGGCAAGCCGGGTCTCAACTTCTACACGCAGACAAAGACGATTACTAGCATGTGGAAGGGCGAGGAGGAGCCAGCTGTCAAGAGTCTGAACATGCCCACCCAAAGTTGAGATTGCTGATCACGATGCAACTTGGTTTTAGAGCGTACGGAGGCCAGAAACAGCGACCAAAGGCCCATGGCCATACTAGGCCATCAAAAGTAAATTGAATACATCAATAGTAAACACATGTATGACTAAACGTGGCGAAGAACATCGGTCCTATTCCATTTAATCTCGACGACAACCCCGAAGATACTGTCAAAAAGACAAGCGAAGGACGTGATGCTGACGTAGTCGTTGGAGTCTTTGGCCACAACAATGCTTTGCAACTCTGCATTGACGTCTGCCGCCCTGGAGGAAAAATCTCAAGCATTAGTGTTTCTGGATCCTAGATGAACATGCACGTGGGAAATGCGTTTGATAAAGAACCAACAATGTCCTTGGGGTCTTGTTTGGTTCGATTCCCTTTTGAAGAGGCACTTGAGGCATTTTCGAAAACTCCAAGACAGTGTCAAGAGTCTCTGCTGCGTGCAAATGCCACTACAGAGTGCTGTAGAAGCATACGACCTGTTCAATCAGCGCCAGGTACGGGCTGGTAACTGCGCCTATATTTTGAGAGTCCAGCTAACTCGAGAAAAGGTCCATAAGTGTATCTTTACATGTTCGTAACTTCTTCATACTTGTGGAAATAACTATATGTATCTAGATATAACTTAAAGCACTGTCAAGCCGGCGATCGCTGCTGTGGTCTGTTCTGAGGTTTTGAGAATTGTGCATTACCGAAAACTTCAACTTTTTCGCTCTACCATGGCGTCCTCCCCGGGTAGCTCTGAGTGTAATTTTCATTCTTGAAGCTAGGAATGCATTCTTTACGCACCACAGTATCTCTTATCTGCAACTGCGACTTTTGACAGCGATAGGAGCTAACTCAAGAGAGTTAAGATTAGCGATACCTTCGGAAATATTGCTAACTCCAACATGCAATAGAACTACAGCACAGCCTGATCTTTAGCTCTGAACTCGTAGAAAATCCCTGCAAGAACCTAAAGTAAATTATGAAGATAAAAGGTTTACTTACGGTTGTGTTGGTGTTGATTTCTGTAGATGCAAAGCAACTCCGTACTTCGGCGGGGGACAAATCTCAATACAGTAGCTGAACGCACAGCTACCGTTTCGTTTGAATTCTTGTTTCGGCAAGAACCCACTGCCGCATAAGACCGCATGGGGTCATTAACCGTCAAACTCAGCCGCGCCATCCCGCGCTCTCGCTCCGAGGCCAGAAAGGGTAGTTGTTCCTTCGATCTTGCGGTCCCGAGTCAACCTGTTTGCCATCACTCTATCATACCAGGACTTTGCCTTGGCCTGCTCAGCCTACCTGCTATCTACATTTACACGCGGACTTCAGCTCCTAGGACCACGGTAAATGCGGGGTAGAAGCACCGATAGGCGACCTAAAGATTGCCAGTTCTCATATTTGAAGCAGGCGATCCGCACCATCGGGATCACATTATAACGAGAATTCGAATCATTCACTCTGTTGAATCCATCAATCCTCGAAATGTCAGATCAGCAAGCCATTCCTGGTACCGTCCACTTGGTGGACATGGACGGTAGCTTCCAGGCCAAACACGCCGGAGGTAACCTTCATGATATCGTGCTTGTGCCAACTCCAAGCAACGACCCCGACGATCCTCTCAATTGGTCCAAGGGAAGAAAGATACTGTCCGTCGTGTGCATGTCCGTGTACATGATCGCAACAGGAATTGCAGCCTCGCTGATGTACTCCATCATCGTACCGGTATCTAGAGATACTGGTTTGTCCGTCGCTGGTATGGTTTCATCCTTTTCCTATCAACAGCACCGCTTACCTAGTTTGTAGCTCTCAACGAAGGTACGGGGTACAACTACTTGGCCTTTGGTTGGGGTTGTCTTCTCTGGCAACCCGCAGCACTGCAATTTGGCAAACGACCCATCTACCTGATCTCACTCCTCATGTCGATTGGAGTTACTGTTGCCGTTCCGTACGCACGTAGTCAAGGAGTCTGGATTGCCCTGAAGGTCCTCGGCGGGCTTGTCGGTGCGCCCTTGGAATGCCTCGGCGAGATCAGCATTGCGGATGTTTTCTTCTCGCATGAGCGCGGAACCTACCTGGCGGCTTATTCATTCACGCTGTACACCGCTGGCTTCATCGCTCCCATCCTTGCAGGCTATATCACAGACGGAATGGGCTGGCGTTGGGTCCAGGTAAATCAAGCACTTGGAGTCTAGGAGATATCAGCTAACCTTCAAATACAGTACTGGGGTGGTATCTGGCTCGCGATAGCCTTCGTCTTCTGCTTCTTCTTCATGGAAGAGACCAATTATGTTCGAGCGTCGGTCCTTGCAAACGAGACGCAGAATGTGATCGACGGCATACCAACTGGCCACGTAGACGACGAAAATGTTTCTCGTACTCTCGCATCCGGCGAGAAGAGCCTTAGCCAGAAAGCCAATGACGACAGTCACACCATCGATTCTCGTGATGTCAATGTTACGGAGCAACCTTCAAATGCCCTAACGCTCCCAGCGCCCGATTACCGCCCCAAGACCTACCTCCAGAAACTGAAGGTCTTTGACAAGGCCCGACCGATTACGCATTTCTGGTCCATGGTACTGCGTCCTCTCAGACTCATGAGGTACCCGGTCGTTCTATACTGCGCCTTCAGCTATGGTGGCTCTCTCATCTGGTACAGTGTGCTCAACGCCACTGCCTCGTTGATTCTCAGTGCCCCTCCTTACAATTTCAGCCCGTACGTAATCAAGACGCCGTTAGAGAAAATTCATGAAACTAACATGACCCAGGGGATCCGTAGGTCTAGCGTACATCGCATGCATCATCGGAGTGCTCATTGGGAGTCTTCTCGCCGGTGCGTTTGGCGACTGGGTTGTGATCAAGATCGCACGTCGCAGGAACGGCATCTGGGAATCCGAGTACAGGCAGTGGCTGAACCTGATCCTCGCCTTGATCCTTCCATTCTCGCTCCTACTCTGGGGTGTTGGAGCTGCACATCACATCTATTGGTTTGGCCTGGTCTTCGCCATGGGTCTGACCGGCGTTGTGGTTGCGCTTTCAGCCCATCTCTCTCTGTCGTACTGCATCGACACCTACAAGGACTTCGGAGCTGATGCCGTTGTCAGCGTCATGTGCATCAGAAACACCATGGGCTTCGGCATCTCGTACGCCGTTACCCCTTGGGTCACCAACATGGGATTCCAGAACGCATTCCTGGTGGCAGCCTTCGCTGGCCTCGCCCAGGTCATGACGTTCCTAATCTTCATCAAGTGGGGCAAGGCGATTCGAGCCTCCTCTGCCGCGCAGTATCGGGCCGAAATTCAAAGGGCCGAACTTTTGGGCATCGCTCATTGAGGTTGGACGAAGCGAGACCCCACTCTCCCCTGCTAATTGCTCACCTGGGACTTGCGGGACGTACTATATATTAGTACAGTAAGCCTCCGCAATGGCTTAGTAAGAGCGATCCTGCCTCTTGATTCTATCTTCTATGGGGGACGTTGATAGGCTTGCCTGATTGCACAGTTGTGCGGCATGCATCTATTCAAAGAGTAGCGAGCGGGCTGTTTGTTTGTAGACAAGAGCATTACTTCCAAGCATGTCATTTACAGTTCTGCACATGTTGTATTCCAACCCTAGTGCTTCTCTCTGCTGAAAGACCGTATAACATCTTCTATGGTATAACCCATAAGTTTTGTAGTTGGGGCTAGGGGACAAAGGCGGCTTGTTTGTCTGATAGATTTGTATGGATGGTAGTGGCGCGATTGTCTAGAAAGCTAATTAGTAAGAGGTATTCACTCCCACTTGAGGTATATATTTCGCTCTGCATGGATTAGTCGTAACCCTTGTCTCCGAACCCCACCTAACCAAAACTTATGGGTAGGTACCAAGTATCTGTTTGAACACCGTTTTGACCGCTAATATGTTGGAAGACCGTTTAATCCCTATCGCTCAAGGACCGTTGCTCCGGTACCTGTGAGTGGATCGCTACTCCGGTACCTGTGAGTGGACCGCTACTCCGGTACCTGTGAGTGGACCGTTGGACCCATGGAGCCTGCGGAGCAACTGAGCCGCATGCGTCCGTGCCCCTTCCCATTTGAGCGCAAACGCGAAGAGCCCACCGGGCGCGCCGGCGCTATCAGCACTAGCCTACCGATACGAGTGTGTCGTCAAACTCCCGGTGCCAACCCGAGCTGGCCAAGTCTCGGGCCTACACATGGTCACGTGCTGCTCACCTCTCCGTCTCCGCTCCGGTGATGGATGCAAGGTTTGAACTTTTTCTCTCCGCACGCTGATCAAATCTGGGGCACGTTTTACACATACAACCCGTGACGCGGGCTGGATGACTTCAATCGCGTAGACGGCTTCGATCGTGGTGTAGAGTCTCTGGCCAGTGGGGACCGGGGTTGGACAGTGTTTTGCATCAATCGCGGCTGTATCCCTCTTACCTGTCAAGACTGTGTCTGTGGGCAGTCGTTGGAAATATTCCGTGGAGGATTCTGTACACCTGCCACTGCACTGACCGAGACTCTCTACTTTTTTTTGCCTGTGGCAAAAGCATGGACAGACTCACGACGAGGTGGGGTTGCCACACGAGTCCGTTTGCTCGCGCCGCACTACCGTCTCCGGGCCTCTAGAACACCAGAATTCGAGGAGCATGGCGAGCACATTTTGTGGGGCGAGTGCAAGGTTGGGTGGCCCGACTGCAATGTATTTTTTTTTTGTGCAGACTTGTCTACAAAACAGATATTTGTCTGTGAACACATCTCTACTAACAGGACACGCAGACGGCCACAGGCGAGACGCTGCCCGTCCAACGACCAAATAATTGTCTGTTGACAACTCCAACGCTGCGCGCCCCCCATATCGTCAGTCCAGTGGATTTTCACCAGTGGGAAGCAGAAGACGTAGCAGCTTGCTTTGACCCCATGGACTCCACAAGCATAGCTTCAACACCCCTTGCAAATCAGCTCGCGGGATGTAGCATAGCGAACAACCCCTCTGCTGTTGCTTCTCGTGTCGTCGACGTGCGTGTTTCATGTTCTGGCTGGTGATGGATATACGTAACTTTTGCGCTCCACGCATTCGCGTTCGGAATCGTGCTCTGGGACGCTGCTGGTTTTCTTCCGTTACCCCTTGCCGAGCTCCCGTCGACGCGACGCTGACGTTTGCTGCTCTGGTGCTCGTTACTATTTGATTGTTGACGGCTGGATGGATGAGTTAGGGGTGATTGTGATGTGTGTTTTGTGGTGTCCGGGATGTATATTATTTCGTGCCATGTTTCAATACGTATATATGTATATATACATACCGCGTCGTCTCCAGCAGATGTATCACATACTATCTACCACATACAATCCGCGTCCTTCATTACGCACACATCGTGCGCTATCTACAACGTACATCTTCCATGTCACGCTTGAGGTGACGTTCTCGACACAACGCCGGCAAGCAAGCGATCGACACAACATGAATCAGTGACCGGAACGAATCACAGAGTCACATACACACACACATACACACACACACACACACACACACACACACACACACACACACACTGCATGGCCCAGACAACCGCTATCAGACGACATACTGTATGCGCCCCAGGAGCGCAGCCGCTGTTGTAAGAGCCAGCAGGTATGGCACCTCACAGCTTATGCGCGCCGGCAAAGGACGCATCATCCGCGGCCAGCAACTCGGCCGCACGCTCCCCAATCGCCAAAACAGTCAGCATGGGGTTGATGGACGTGATGACGGGAAATACAGACGCGTCTGCGACCCTCAGGCCACGAATGCCCCTGACGCGTAGAGCCGGGTCGACGACGGCGAGGGGATCGGCGTCGAGGTTGCCCATCTTGGCGGTGCCGCAGGGGTGGTAGACAGTGTTGTGGGCGCGGCGGTTGTACTCTGCGAGCTCTTCGTCGGTATTGAGGTGTGGACCGGGTGCGATTTCGGCTTTGATGAGATCCTTGAAGGGGGCTTGGGCGGCGAGTTTGCGCGAGGCGCGAATTGTGTAGATGAGGGTTTTTTGGTCGTAGCCGGCTGTGTCGCTGAGGTAGCGGAAGTCAATGTTGGGCTTGTCGTCTGGGTTGGCGGATTTGAGAGTTATGCGGCCGCGGGAGCAAGGGCGGGGGATGTTGGGGATCATGCAGTAGGCGTTTTTGGGGGGTTTGTAGCCCATGCGTGAGATGTTGGTGTCGAAGGGGATGCTGAACATGTGGAAGAGGGCATCGGGAACGTCGGTGTCGTCGCCATTGGCGTTGTAAGGTTCGCGGCGGAGGAACATGGATGCTTCGGAATGGTTGATGCATTGGGGTGGGAGTTCGTCCTTCATCTCCCACATGACAATGGTCTCTGGGTGGTCCATGAGGTTCTCACCCACACCAGGCACGTCTTTCACGACCGGGAGACCGACAGCCTTCAATTGTTCCGCGGAGCCGATGCCGGACAGCATCAGCAGTCGGGGGGTGTCGAAAGATCCTGCAGAGAGCACAATCTCCTTTCGTGCGGAAATGGTGATTGTTTGACCTGACTTCAATCGGACGTTGACTGATTTTGCAACGTCGTCGTGCACGTTGATACGGTGGACCCAGGCATCGGTGAGAATGGTGAGGTTGGGTCGGGACTCTTTCCCATCGAGGATTGGATGGATGTAGGCAGTGCTCGCGCTGCTTCGATAACCGTTTTTTGGATCGTAGGTAATTTCGATGAAGCCGGCCGATTCTCCCGTGTGGCCGCGTTTGACAATGTCGTCGTTGAAGCTCTCCACACGTGGGATGTTGAAGGCTTTGACGCAGGCGTCGATCAAGGCGACCTCAACTGGGCTTTGGTACTGCGGCAAGACCTTGTTGATGGTGACGCGGGCCTTCCGTATCAAACGGACCATTTGAGCAAAGGACCAGCCTTTGGCGCCCAATTTCTCCCATCTTCGCGTGTCGTACTCGAAGGGGTAGAAGGAAATGCCGCCGTTGTGACTGGAGCAGCCGCCGAGGACTTTGGCGCGGGAATGTAGGATGCTGCTGTTGCCAAAGGGCTGCTCGACCGAGGTGTAGTTGTAGTCAAACTCTCCGCCCCAGAGCTCGACTATTCTGGAAAGATCGAGGATGCGGAGGTCGCCGTGATCGCTCGGTCCTCCTTCAATGATGAGAATCTGTTTGTCTGGGAGATATTCGGCGAGCCGGCTCGCGATAACACAGCCCGCGGTGCCGCCGCCCACAATTATGTAGTCATAGGTGAGCTTGTCTTGGGACAGATGTGTGATGGTAGCCATGGTGGAGGTGGTGGTTGCAAAGCCAATTCGAAGGTTGTGACGATGGGTGATAAGAGGTGTATTTAATTATAGGAGCGAGGCTTCCATGTCGGCTGCATCGTACGAGCATGTGTGAGAGGGTGAAATTGAAGCACGGGTCATGAAAGGTACAGGATGACATGCAGATTGAGCTAGCTCCACAGTCTCGGTTGGAGGTCGGATTAGGAAATTCTGATCGGGCGCGGCTAATCACCGTACAGGGACGCTTTGTAGACATGTGGCGTGCGGAGACAATTGACAGTGCAAGCACAGGTGATGCATATGCTGTTACGTAAATTTGGACTGCTACTTGGGAGGTATGATAGCAGCTGGTAATGCCGCTCACTAGTAGTTATGCAGGTACACATTTAGCCTTATCATGAGCAGACTTCAGACTTGCTCAGGCCACGCAACTCGGCTATGCGTCGTCAAGAATGATGGGAGGCATGACTGGGAGGCATGACTGGGAGGCATGACGGGAGACATGACGGGCAGCGAGGAGCGGACTATTTTTTTTTTTTTTTTTGTATGGACAGAGCCTTGTGCAAGACGAGTTTTTAATCATCTAATGGAGGGCTACAGATTTGCATACGCCTCTATAGGCTGCAGGGGGATGCCTTGGACGTTGATGTAGCCTGTCAAGGCCATGGCTGTGTCCTGCTCCATTTCGCGCTCCCACTTTGCCATGCTTTGCTCAAAGGCTGCGACGTGATCCGGGTTGGACATGTCCATGGGGGATTGATCGCGAGCAATCTGCAGCATCTGGGTGCCTGCGACGGCCTCGGAGGTGCCGTAGTCGTAGGCGGCCACAGAGTCCCAGAGCGCGCCGGAGAGCTTGCCCTGGGCCAGTTCGCGAGGGAGAAAAGGGCGGGCGCACGTGGCTCTGGCTATGCCGACGCCGTCAATGGTGCGCAGGGCGTCCTCGATGCCGGGGACCGTCTTGAAGCCGCCGGTGACGTAGACCTTGGTCTTGTGCAGGCGCGGGACGATCTGGTCGGCAAACTCGAGGAAGAAGGCCTCGCGCTGCTTGGTCGACTCCCTCTTGTGCTCAAAGGCCAACGACTCGTAGGTGCCGCCGGAGAGCTCGATGAAGTCAAAGCGCAGCTCGGTCTCGAGCATGGAACACAGTTGGATGCACTCGTCGAGCGAGAAGCCGTCGGCCTGGAACTCGACCGAGTTCAGCTTGATGCCCAGCGCAAAGGCGGCGTCGGTGGGCAGGCGCTGGCGGATGGCGGTGGCAATGTCGGCGATGATGCGGGCGCGATTGCGCAGGGAGCCGCCGTAGGCGTCGGTGCGGCGGTTGGTCGACTGGGAGAGGAACTGGGCCAGCAGATAGCCGTGGGCAGCGTGGAGCTGGATGCCGTCGAAGCCGGCCGAGTGCAGGAAGACGGCGGCGTTGGCGAAGGCGGCGACGAGCTGGTCTATCTCAGCGAGCGAGGCGGCGTGGGGCTTGGCAAACGTCATACCAAAGACCTCCTTGTCGAGGTGCACGTCCGAGGCCGACACGGGGTCCTGCTGGAGGCGGGCGTCGACCTGGCGGCCGGGGTGCGAGACCTGGCCCACAATGAGGCTGCGGTGCTGCTTTGCGGCGCTGGCGAGCTTGGCCCAGGCGGCCGTGCGGGCGGGCAGGTCGGGCGGGTCGACGGGGATGACGAGGTTGCCGGGGGCCTCGAGGTTGGCGGGGTCGACCATGATGTTGCCCGTCAGGATCATGCCGTAGCGGCCCTCGCCCCAGCGGCGGTAGAGGTTGATGAGCTGCGGCGAGGGGACGCCGCGACGGGCAGGCTCTGCGGGGTCCCACGAGGCCATGCGCTCCGTCATGGCGGCCTTGATGAGGCGGTTCTGGGCGGACAGCGGGGCATAGGGCAGCGCGAGGGGCTCAAGGACGGCAGACATGGCGGAGGGTCACCGGGGGGGTGTGGAGAGGGCGAGGGGCATCTTATAAGCATGATATGGGCATCGTCTGGGCACCGTATGGGCATCGCATGGTCATTGTATGGATGGGCATCGTATGGGCGGGCATTCTTGCTATCGAGGGCCTCTGGCAGGAGCAGGAGCTGGTGGGCGACGGCGCTGACAAACGGGCGGCGCTGCACACGCCGCCTCAAAGCGGGCGCGGCTCGCATGCAGGCCCAGAGGGGAAGGTGGGTCGTCTGCGCCAGGCGAGCGTAGCGGTACTATGTATGTACCATGTATGTACCATGTATGTACTACCGCCATGTAGCGCCCGGAGCGCGAGCTGGACAGTCAGCAGGGCCGTGAGCTGTTGCCGCTGCCTCGGCCGCGCCACCCCCGCATCCGCCGCTTCATAACCGCCATGCTGGTCACGACATACCGTGCTCCTCTCCACGCCCGTGAAGATGCCTGCCACGTACAGAGTGCGCTTCTCGACCTCGCACCTCGCCCGCTTCCCGCCGCCGCCCTCTACGGCCACGGCCACGGCCACGGCCACGGCCACGGCCACGGCCACAGACACGCCCGTTGACGCGCAGCTCTCCAGCTCCAGACGCACCCGGCGCAAGAGCCGCGCCGGCTGCCACGAATGCAAGCGCCGCCGCGTCAAGTGCGACGAGCGCTTCCCCGTCTGCCTGCGGTGCCAGCGCCGCGGCAGCGTGTGCCTCATGGACCCCAAGCAGAGCACCTGGCAGATGGAGCTGCCCGGCCTCACCATGCAGCGCACCCCCAGCAGCACCGCCCTGCTCGGCTCCCACGTCGACGCCCGCCTGCTGCGCCAGTGGCTCGACAAGACCAGCCAGATCATGGTCCTGAATCCCGACATCAACCCGCTGAGCTACCCCCTGCTGGCCACCCTGCACGTCTGCCCCTGGCTGGCCTCGGTCCTGCAGAGCATCAGCGCCGCCCACGAGCGCAACTTCAGCCCCGAGCCCTCGACCGCCTGCGTCGTCCACCGCGGCCACGCCCTGCGTGCCTTTTCGCGCCACCTCACCGCCCCAGACCCCCCGCTCGCCGCCATGCTCGTCGGCGTCTTCCTGCTCGCCGTCTCGGCCTGCTGGATCGACGCCGACCCCGCCCAGTTTGGCAGCGAGCACATGCTCGGCGGCCGCGCCATCTTCGACATGCTCGTCGCCCGGCACCCCTCCAAACGCGACCCCCTCGACGCCTTCGCCATCGGCTGCTGGGTCTACTGGGACATGGCCTGCTCCCTGCTCGTCGACCCCACCACGCAAGCCCCCATGGACACGCCCGCCATCTGCTCCACCATCTCCGCCATGACCGGCGACTACCACTGCATGATGGGCTACTCCATCCAGCTCTACCACCTGCTGGGCACCCTGGGGAGATATTGTCGAGCCGTCATCTCCCTGGGCGGGCAGGACCCTGTCCTGGCCTGCTTGCTGGAAGAGCAACTGCTAGAAGCAAAATCCCCCACCCCGCTGCCAGACGATGAGCTGGCCTGGCTCGACGAAGCCTTCCGCCTACACGGTCTTATACTCTTGTACAGAATATGCCGCGTCCGCCCGTATAACGTGCTCGAATGGGACGACCCCGATGACCACATCCACACACTTGCCCTCGAAGCCATCCACCTCCTCGCCCTCATCCCCATCAGTTCTTGTCATCTCATCATGGAGCCCATTCCTCTCTTAACCGTCGGTGCCGAACTCTGGGACGAAGACGTCCAAGAACGCGACGAGGTCATTCAGCGCTTCAATGCACTGTATTCGGCAAATCGAACACCCGTAAATCTGTGGGCTCTGGACCTGCTCCATGAGCTGTGGGATCTGCGCAGGAACGGCGTAGTGGTTTCTTGGGTCGAGTTGATGATTTCAAAGGATTGGAGTTTTACTCTAGGCTGACATTCATTGTCGTATATAATAATCATGAGAAATAAACGTAAAAATGATAAAAAAATTAAATCAGAATTTGGTAAAAGTATTTACCCTCTCACAATCGTCGTCAAGATAATGGAGCAGCAACAATGGGTCACGGGTACTATATCTCGCAGCCGCTCTCGGTCTGTGCCCTGTGCCTGTGCTTATTCGTTCCCAGTTGGGCAGGTGCCACTACGGGCACACGTGGGGTCCGGTTCTCGGCCGTTTCCAGTAGTGCTGCGGCACCACCCAAGATCCACAGTCCCCGGACCCACTTTGCGCCTTTTCAGACACAACGCGAGCCATGCGATTGCCCCACACCTGGAGCCCTTGTTATCCTGCACGCACGAAAGCTAGTCGCATGCTTTCCGAATAAGGAAAGTACGCTAGTCTGGCTTTGGACTGATCTTACACTGTAGCATCCACAACACTACTAGTATCTTGGTGTTGGTTTTTACTATGCCCTCCATTTCTGGAGTTCCGCTTCTCTCTGTCGACTCTTGCTCTTCGCTTCTCTCGCCTCTCTACGTCTTTACACTCTCCCATCTCCACCTCTCCAATGTCTTCCGATCTATTCCAGGAGCTCACGGCTCCTAATGGCGTCAAATACGAGCAGCCGCTTGGTCTGTTCATCAACAACGAATTTGTCGCTGCTCGCAGCTGTAAGAAAATCACCACTGTAAACCCCGCGTAAGTACCCTGCTTCCTGAAGCACAAAACCCCGCTAACCTCGTCTTTGGGCAGCGACGAACAAGACATTGCGCACGTTCACGCCGCGGGAGCCGACGATGTTGATCTAGCTGTCCATGCGGCCAAGGCTGCGTTCAAGGGCGAATGGAGCACCACAAACGGAACCGCTAGGGGTGCTTTGCTGCACAAGCTGGCAGATCTCGTTGAGCAGCACCGTCGCACACTCGCCACGATCGAGACTTGGGACAATGGTATGTCTCAACTGCCAGCCTCTGCTCTGGAACAATCACACGCTTACAAAACCCGCCACAGGCAAGCCTTACAAGTCGGCGTTCGGCGGTGACCTTGGCGAGGTCATCTCCGTCTTTAGATATTACGCTGGCTGGGCGGACAAAGTGACAGGCGACGGTACGTACTTGGCAGCATGTCGACTTACCGCCATGCCATATTCTGACATATGCTCTCTAGTCATCGAAACGAGCCCTGGTAAGATGGCATACACAATTTCCGAACCTGTAGGCGTCTGCGCTCAGATTGTGCCTTGGAATTACCCGCTCAGCATGGCGTCGTGGAAGCTCGCACCTGCTCTTGCTGCCGGCAACACCATTGTCATGAAGGCGTCAGAACAGACACCGCTTTCCATCCTCTACCTCGCCACTCTTTTTAAGGAGGCTGGCTTCCCCGCTGGAGTTGTAAACATCATCAACGGGTACGGCGCTGAGGCCGGTGCCGCGCTCGCCGGCCACCTCGAAGTGGACAAGATTGCCTTTACTGGCTCAACCGCGACAGGCAAGCAGATCATGAAAGCTGCGGCGTCAAACCTCAAGAACGTCGTCCTCGAGACGGGTGGCAAGACGCCGCTCATCATCTTCGAGGATGCCAACCTCGAGACGGCTGTTAAGTGGGGCCACTACGGCATCATGGCCAACGCAGGCCAGATCTGCACTGCAAACAGCCGCATCCTGGTGCACGAGAGCATCTACGACAAGTACATTGAGCTGTTCAAGCAGAAGATCCAAAGCACATCCAAGCTAGGCGACCCATTCGCCGAAGACACCTTCCAGGGCCCCCAAGTAACCAAGCAGCAATTCGACAGGATCCTGTCGTACGTCGAGATTGGCAAGCAGGACGGCGCAACCCTCGAGCTGGGCGGCAAGCCGTGGAACAACCCACAGGGCAAGGGCTTCTACATCGAGCCCACCATCTTCACCAACGTGTCCAAGGACATGCGCATCTACCGCGAAGAAATCTTCGGTCCGTTTGTCGTCGTCGCCTCGTTCAGCACAGACGACGAAGCCGTCGCCATGGCAAACGACTCCGACTACGGGCTCAGCGCCGCATTCTTCACAAAGGACGTTTCCAGGGCCCACCGCGTCGCCAGGAGGCTCGAAGCTGGTAGTAAGTTCCCCCCCCCCCCCCTTCCACCTCCTCATAACTTTCTTCCCTCGGTGTGTGAATGTGAGTATACGAATGTGCTGACGTGTCGCGCAGCCGTTTGGATCAACAGCAGTAACGACTCGGACTACCGGGTTCCATTCGGCGGCGTCAAGCAGTCTGGTATCGGGCGCGAGTGTGGAGAGGCGGGCATCAAGTCGTATACGAGCGTAAAATCGGTATTCCTCACATTGGATTAGATGGTCTGTTCTTGGGTTTGAGAATATAAATGCCGGTCCGACAACTTGGATGATGATTAGCTTTTTTACTGTCAGTTGCACGTACTTGTGATGCTGGACTGTCCACGGCACGGTTATACCTTTCATTGTCCTTGGAGGGATGACAACTAGCTTGGATGCAATTCGTGTACCCGGACCTCAATGCAATGCTCTAGGACCTTCAGCCGTACGTACGTAAAAGCCCTTGTCCATCCAGCACCTCCCCTCAACTCCCGAGCAGATCGTCACAACACAGACAAATGCCAGATAATCATGGAACCAAACGTCCATTAAATTCATCTACATATCTACGGCCTGCATCTCACAGTTTCGCCTGCTCCTCTTCCTCGTCGTCAGGCACATACGCCTCAGCCTCAATCTCCAGCAACAACCCCGGAAGCCCAATATACGGCGTCCCCACACACATCCACACGGGCTTGTGCGGCATGCGCTTCTTGATATTCGCCGTCATGGCCGCAAACTGCGCATCCGCGTCTACATGGTACGACTTGAAGCTAATCACGTGGCGCCACTCGCACTTTGGGTTCGCGCTCTTGAGGGCTTGCATGACGTTTTCAAAGGCGCGCTCAACTTGGGTCTCGGCGTCTTCGGGCAGCTCGCCGTTGGGGTGCCAGCCGGATTGTCCAGATGTGCGGACCATGTTGCCTGTGGGTTGGTTAGCTGCTGTGTTTGTTGGTTGGTTTGGGTGGTGCGGTGGCGGACCGAGGCGGAGGGCTTGCGAGTAGCCCATGCGCTCTGTGGCGTCTGCGCCGTAGCCGGCGTATGTGGTGAAGGATGGCTTGAGGGACATTGTGGGGGCGGCTTTGGAGGGGTAAACGGTTCCAATGGGTTGCAAGCGTGATGGGGAAATCAGGACATTTTAATACTCTTAGTTGGCGACACCCGCAAAAGTGAATGGGGACTACATCGTGCATGATGTTATTTTCTGGAGCTCTTCTTTGCTGCCGCGAGCTATGATCCACAGTAGCTGAGGGGTTGCGCGTTGAGGCCCGATGCGGAAAGTGGGGGGTAGGTAGCTATCTATCTCTACGGTACCAGTGCCGAACATGCCCCAAACAGATGGTTGTTTTGCCAAACAGCTCAACCTCCGCTTAACAGTCATCTGGTCGATCAACCGGGATCGAAGAGCCTGATCTGGTGCGTGGTTTGTCAACAACAATCCATTGCGGGTACGTCGATCTTGCCTAAAACGACCGCGTTGCGAGCGCGCCATCACTCATTGTCAACCTGCCCATTTCCCATGCCCACCCATCTACCTATCTGATCCTCCCTACACAGCTTGAGCATCCCCCCACCACCATCCTTTCCCTCCTCTTCTCCTACGTCATCTTTCCATCGTCCCCGCCACAATGCCACCTTCTACCCCGAATCTTACCGGCACCGAAAACCCCGCGTCTGTCCCCTACGGAAGCTGGGACTCTTTCCCTTCTGAGCCCTTCCCCATGTACTCGGGCTCAAAATCAATCTACTACCGCTCCAAAGACAACAAGGTCGTCATCGGCGCGATCCGCGAAACGGGCTCAGACACCCTCACCTGGCCCGAAGACGAGTTCCTGTTTGTCACCGAGGGCTGGATCAAGTGGAAGGTGCACGGCGGAGACGAGTTCACCCTGCGCAAGGGCGACGTCATGGTCATTAGAAAGGGACAGACGTTTGACTTTGAGATGAGCAGTGATTTCGCCAACGTGGCGGTTTTTATTTCGGACAAGCAGGTCACGATTGCGTGATTCGGTGGCTGTGTGCTGCTTGGTGCGGGCGTGTGGTGCTCTTCAGTAACGTAGTTGCTCAGTAACGAGGAATACATCGTGCGTTGAGAGTCATCCGCGGCTTCGAGTTTGCTTGCCATTGCTTTGTCTGGCGTTTCAGCGCGGCGTGAATCCTCTCTACATGATGCAGTTGCTTCAACTGCCTTCGACGACCAGAACGCGGTCGACGGACCATCACAACGACCAAATCGAGAGCATATTATACGGCTTTTACGTCTTTTGTGCTACGACGCTGTTGTCTGAGACCGCGCACAGCAACTGCAGCCTTCCACAGACCACATGGCCCGCTCTGATGGATCCAGCAAAAACAATAAAAATACTTCCGCATCCCATACCCCATACTGGACCAGAACAGTCACCTTTAGACCGCACCACCTGCTCCACGCAATTACCGCCGCTCAATTATCGTTGCCACACAAGCACGGGCAGCAAGCAACTATACGTACAAATGCACTGCCGACTCCCCTCAGCCCGCACAGCGTCAGGTCCCAGCCCCAACAGGCTCGACCGCGCACACGATACTCTCAATTTTCGCGCCACCAGCACCGCTCACAAGGTTCGTGGCTGCTACAACCATCTCTCGTCTGACGCGGTCTTGGCTTCACGAATCGGCGTGCCGCGTGCAGCACAGCGCAAGGTCCGCGTCCGCGTCTGCATCTGGCTCTGTCGACTCAGGTACAGCGATCCTGGAGTAAAGGGCGGAGGTAATCGCGATGGGTATTGTTGCAGACGCTGCGTTGGAGTCTGTGGTTCGTTTGCGTTGGGTGTTCGTTGGTGGAGAATGGCAACGAGACTGGTAAATCGCTGTCTCAAAGCAGCATATTAGGCGGGCATTGTAGGCGAGTTGAGAGGAGCATTGTGACAGGGTGAAGTATTGCGTAGTGGCTATTTTGTTGCTGTGCTGCTGGTTGTATCGAAATGATGTTGGTGTCACGCTCTTTCGTTGCGTTGCACTTGCGTATCTGTGTCCGAGAGCCGAATCTTGAGCAGCGGTACAGTCGTAGAGCAGGATACGAAGCAAGTCGCGCTGATACGCGATCCATGGCAAACACTTTGGCTCGACCCTTGTCAGACGAACGGCAGAAGCCCGAGCGCACATACCTACAGGACCACAACCAACCCCCACTACTGTTGATCCATTGAAATCTTGGTTGAGAGCATCCTTGGGGAAGCGCGAGGCAGCATGTTATCTTGTGGAGAAGACGTCTGCCATCAGTAGCAGTGTGTCGTCGGAAACACTGGATGGGGCAGGGAACAGAGTAGTGTTCGCAAGCGGAACCCGACTGTATTCAGCTTGACCTCCGTTGATGCACCCATCAAATCCACAATGTCGTATTGGCCTGCCAATTGCTTGAATGCCGTCAAGATCAATCATCCGAATCTTCGCGGTCGCTTTTCCCTGCTTGGGGTAGTGTGTAATCTTTGTGCCTGTGCAGGAAGCAGTAGCCTAGCGTGCACGAGAACGTTCAAAGGAGACTAGAGGCCTGTCTCAACAATAGTTTCACGCAAAATATCAGTACTTTCGGCTTCATATCTAGAACGCAGATAGGCACCGATTGTGGTGTGAGCACGAGATGGACATTGGTGCGAGACCGACACGGTGGCGCTTTCCCAAAGCGGACAGATCGCGGGCATCACTATGAAAGGCCAATCATTGCAATAGTGACTCCAATCGGACAGATCCGAGCCCTACTGATGAAACTATACCAACATGATAAAGGTTTCCCAAATTAGATAAATCGCGAGACTCCCTAATGGAGACAATCCAACCGTGAAATGGCGTCACGTGCGTAATCTGCAAGCGCTCTCTCAAGCCAGTACTTCTAGAATTTCTGATTAACCTGCAACCCGAACACAAGTTCAACTTGTCCACCACAAAGACCTGTCCAGCCAACGTACCTCGGACACAATGCCCAAAATTACAATTCTTGGAGCCGGGTACGTACCATGCGATACACCCGAGCACCTGAACCTAACCTTCCAAACCTAGTATCACCGGTTTGACCATCGCCAGTCAACTCCCGAGGGACTATGACATTACTATTGTTGGAAAGCATCTTCCAGGAGACGACATGGACCCCACATATGTCAGCCAATGGGCTGGAGCCATATGGCTACCCACGCACGACGCAAGTCCTCGAGAGCAACAAATGCAAAAAGGCAGTTTTGCGGACCTGTGGAGAATTGCTTTGAAGCACCCAGAATCTAGTGTGCGTCAAGTTGAAATGACAGAGATCTGCGATTACGGTTCTCCAGACGCGATCTGGTACAAAAACATAGTACCTGATTTCCGACTGATTCCAGATAAAGACCTTCAAAAGGGGGCCAAGTTCGGAATGAATTACAAGACAGTGGTTATTACACCTATGGTCTTCTTGCCGTGGCTTCGGGCTAGGCTCGAAGAACGAGGTGTGGTGTTTAGGCGGCTTCATGTGAACTCGCTCGGTGATCTGAAGGGCATGGGCCACGATGTCCTTGTGAACGCAAGCGGTTTTGGCGCTACTAAACTGACCGATGTCCTTGAAGACCGGCTGGAGCCTGTACGTCAGCAGAATCTTCGAATCCGGAAAGATGGATACAACGAGTTGTATATTCGTCGAGGAATTAACGGTTATTATTCCACTGCATTTGCTCGTGGAGACGGCACAATTTACATTGGCGGCATCAAGACCCAAGGACTCGTCGATTTCACTGCCTACGAGGATCAGCGCAGGACTGTAAGTACCCCATCTGAACAATTGGGAACAAATCGCTGATTCCTCTGTCCCCAGATCATGCGTCGACAACATGAGAATCAGCCAAACGTTTTCCCTTCCCCTCATCCTGAAGATTACGACTTCATCTGCGATCATGTCGGAGTGTTCCCGGTCCTTACACAGAAAAAGGGTGGAGTACGGGTCGAAAAGAAGGACGTCGGTACTCAAAGGGTTGTTCACGCATATGGGCAAGAAGCTGGCGGGTATGTTTTCAGCTTTGGCCTAGCACGTGAAGTGGTTCAGCTTGTAAATAGCTATCTGATGGAGCTCCCTGTAACAAGCAAGATTTAGAGAGGCAATTGCTTCTGCTCGTAACCTCCCATCTTAGACCCAGATGAACAGGCATCCAACGTACGTTGAGAAACTTTGCTTTGCTAAGCAATCCGTTATGATTCTACCGCTGGGATTTTGTTAGCTCGGTCAGTACAGCTGCAAACATCAAGGTCGGCTTCTTGGTGCAAGCTGCCAATGTGGGCTTGACTGTGGGAGTATAGTGACCTGCCAACTATATGCACGACCCGAACTATAGCACATTGAGGTACACAACATGATCTAGCAAATAGACAGCTCTCTAGGTAGCTGGAGTCTATTCTTCTACCCTACAGGATACCAAATTAGATACGTAAAGTTGAATAGCAGCAGTACCATACATTAGCAACTAAAGGAGGAGTGATGCACGCTTTTCGCAGATCACCAGTTATTGAGGACAGTAATGAGCGACCGTGTTCACATCGATCACCCAAAATTAACGAGCGACATCGGAAAAGCTGCGTGACCTCAAACTGGGGAACCTTGATTCTAGCCACGCTCATGGGATGAACCTATTACGCGATTTTCATCCGACATCCTGGCCAAGATACTGGATCTTTGGCAAGTCCACCTACCAATGGAGCACGAATTATAAGAGCACTAAGTGAACAGACAAGTCTTTAGGCCTTCAGCCGTAGCATTACAGCCGCGGTCAAAGTTGACGCGGTTGGCTTATCATCTATGAGAGATATCAAATTGAATCTCCAATCGGAGTGCACCGGGTGGAGTCCGCAACAAGCATTAGTAGGAGGCTGCGCCGAATGCTACTTACCAAATGCAGCCCGAACGCGAAGGTTACCTCCGCAATTTGGCTACATAAGGCAAGTCCATAAACCCCGAGCAGACCTGAGCTTGCTTATCTCGTCAGACAACACCACTGATTCTCTACAGTATATAGCACAAGTAGTGTTGATTGTAAAAGCTAACAGAAGTCAGTGCTAGATGCTATTAAGCAAAAATGTAACTTAACATATATGGATGTCTGCTAAAGTGTGAAGAAAATTATTAGCATTGCGTTTATGGACTATGATAAGTCATGTAGAGTTATAGCTATTAGAAATCCTAGTACGCCATTTTGAAGCTCACTATGTACTCCAGCTTCTCCGTGCTCGATTATTCTTTTACGCTGTCGATCTCGTTTTGGCGCCTCTTTGAGATGTCAGACAGCTTCGTGTGTTCACACACAGCTAAGATCTGATAGTTATTCGTCGGCGAACTTCAATGTAATGATCAAAAACAATACTCACCGTTCTTTTAGCGCTCGTCGGCTCAAAACTGTCCGTTTATCGTGACGTAGAGAGTTCGAAGCTCTTTTCGTCCAGCTTCTCGTCAAACGGCCGCTGGTTGGACCGGAGCTTGCCCTTTGCCGGATGACTCCTCGCTTGCACTTAACTAAGTCGTCGGCATTCCATTTTGACCTCAAGGCTTCAAGACCATATCAAAAATGGATTTATCACTTGCTGGTTGCAGCGCGCACATAGTTCACAGCGTTGGGCGGGGTTTGCACTGTAGGGGAGTTTTCGTTCCACTGGTTTGTAAATCATGGGAGATCCACACTCTGTCAGAACTTGACTCGTGCTGGGTCCTCCTCGCCTTTAGTCTGAGTGACTGCTTCTATGGATAAGTAGTTGATGGAGCCCGGAATCCGGTGGCGCCTATTCCGGCCTCGCATTTGCCTTCCAACCACGGTCACCTACAGCGAAATGACAAGATAATCTTACTTAAAGTTCGAGTTACCGGCAGCGACAATTCTGATGCCCGCTCTCTTACATGTCAATCCTCTTGATATTTTCCCACTTGTTTACAACACATAATGACGCGACCTCGACATCGTCATTGTCCATTCGAGCAGCACCAGATTTGGCCCGACTTACCATCCTAAGTAGTGTAACTGTAAAGCGTTACTTATTATAGTATAGTTAAACAGCAGCAAACTAAGTTAATTTCTTTATAGTAGAGATATCTGTTACAAAGTTATATATTTCTTAAAATCTTAAAGTACTACTATTTGATATAATAATAGCTATAGAGAGATAGATACTAAGCTCTCTATTATCTATTTAGTATATTTACTTAACTAGTAAGAGCTAAAAATTATAGTAAAGTTTCTTAGGCTTTAATAATATTGTTTATATATAATTATCTAATATTAATAAAAGACTTTTTTTTTTTTTTTTCTTAATAGGCTTATACTTTATACTAGTACTATTTTTATATATATCTATTAAGGTTATTATTACAATCTTATATAAGAGAACAGCGCAGCAATAAGTAGCTACTAACTAAACCCCTTACTTCTAGCTAAAGGAGTTAGTAAAGTAGAGATAGTAGTAACTAATAGAACTTATATAACTGCTTATTAATAAGTATAATATATATAACCTCTGCTTATCTATAAGTATAGTCTAATACTACTTATCTATAAATAACACCCCTATTTTATTAGACTAACTCTAGTTGCTTATTAATAAGTATCTCCTATATAGTAGTATAGAGCAAGTAGAAATACAACTCTTATAGTTTATATTTAACCTAAGTAATAATCTAAGTTATTAGATCTTAACTTAACCTTTAAGTTAGATAGTCTACTTTATACTACTTATTATTACCTATTACTCTTAAGACAGATAGATTATATCTATACTCTTTATTATAATAACTCTCTCTACTAGACTCCTATTACTATATTTATCCCTAAGAACTAATTAAATAGTGCTTATAAGCTTTGCTTAAAGTATAACCTTAATAGTTATATACTTAGATAAGCCTAAATAGTACTAGTTAGGTTAGTTCTTAGAAAAGAATATAGTCTCTAGAATAGTAGAAGTAAAATATATTTAGATAAAGTCTAATATAGTAACTTAAAAGTATTAATAGCAGGTAATAGAATTAACTAGCTATAGTATTAAAGATTAATTCTAATAACTAACTTAATTATTAAAGTTAAATATAAACTATAAGGGTTATATTCTTATAATATATATATAGAATATAGAATATAGGATTAGTTATACCTTAGTATATATTTCTAGTTATATATTAATTAGTATACTTACTATACTTAGTAGTACTAAGCAAGACTAATTACTAAGCACTAAGTAAATTATATGCACTAGCTGCTTAGTTAGTTTATATACTTATTCTATAGACCTAAGTTTCTAAGATTAGTATTCTAGAGACCTTTCTACTAAGTGTAATAGAACTATAAGTAGGATTATAACACTATTCCTCTTCTATCTTAGCTTAGTCCCTTAAGCTTTATTATATAATATAGGCTTACTCTAGTTTCTAGTCTACTTTATAATAATACCTAAATATCTATAGGTATTTAGCACTATTTAATACTAATATTTCTATAAGTTTATTAAGTCTTTTAGTAAAACTATAGTAAAGAAATATTTAATATATTAAAAGTATAAGTGCGTATATAAGGTTTATATTTGCTTAAAGAAGTATAGTAAGTGCTTATATTATAATTAATAATATACTATAAAAGTAATAGAGTTAGAATTTAAATACTATATAATAGAAAAAAAAAAGTTGTAGTTATATATAAAAAAGACTTAAAAGGTATAGAATACTATAATAAAAGTATTAAAAAAGGCTTTAGAAGATTTATATATAGCATAAGTATAATAGAGGTTCTATACTTTACTAAAGGTAGCTAGTCTTAGGTTAGGTAAGCTATAGAGTATATTAAATTATAGAAGAGTATTGCAGGTTAAGTAGGTTATAGATAAGTTTCTGCTAATAGTATAATATTAATAGAATAAGGGTAGTAGCATTAGTAGAATATATTCTTAACTATAGAGTTTCTATTTATACTATATAGCGCGTTTATATATTATACTGTTCTAAGAGTTAGTAAGTTAGTTATACAGTTATTTACTAACTAGCTAATCTTAGGTTAGTAAGTTAGTATTAGTATTTATCTACTAACCTACTAACCTTATTATATAATAAGGTTATAGTCTGCCTTAGAGCTAAAGTTATAATTCTTGCTATACTATATCTTAGCATCCTTTATTTTATACTTAAACACCTTATTATCTCTTATTAAGCCTAACTTATTATTCTTATAGGATTTATTTATAATACTATCTCTCTTCTCTAAGCCTTTAGCTTAAAAGTAAGTCTGTTCTAATAATACATTATTTATAAAGGCCTAACTCTTATTATTTATAGAGTAGTAATACCTTTCCTCTATACCTCTCTCTTCTAAAGCTAAGTATCTTATATAAGCTAACTAAATATTATATAAAGATAAAGAAATATTACTTTATTCTTATTATAAAAGATTATTACTGCAGTATATTATTATGCCTAGCAGTAAGCACTATAAAGGCTATATTAGATTTAGTTATTATTCTAAGTATTAGCTTTCTAGTATTTCTATAGCAGAATATATAGTCTAGAATCTAATTTTAGTAGTATATTCTAATAGTTCTAAGGTAAGCTGTTAACTATTTATAAATAAAACTGTAAGCTTAAATTAATAAGGCTAAGTAAGAGCATAAAGAGGCTCTAGCTGCAATAGCTAAACTATTAAGTAAGCTAGTAAAGAGTTAGGCTTAACTAACTTATTTATAGAAGCAGAAAGAGTTTATAGATAAATAGGCAGATACTTAATCTACTGCCTTAGATAAGGAGTTAGATTATAAAGAGGCTAAGAAGGCTGCTCTTCTAGCTATAATAGGCAGTCTAGGTACTGCTAGACCTTCTATTAGTAATAGCGCTTCTCTTTTAGGCTTATTAGCATAGAGAGTTAACTTTAATAATTTTCTTAACTTATAGTAAGGTATATTACTATCTATTCTAGTTAACTTTAATTTTAGAAGTTCTTAATTAGGTTAGAGCTTATAATATTTTCTTTAGGTTTCTAGGTATTCTTCTATAGTTCTCTCTTATTGTTTGTTTCTAGCTATTTAATAAGATAGTAATTATATCTATTTTACTAGTATTAGGTAATAACTCTATCTACTTTCTATTCTTCCTTATTCTATTTATATATTGCTGCTTTATAGGCTACTAGTTATACGTTCTATAGTACCTTCTCTAGTAGTAATATATAGAATATAGGGTAGATCTTTATTATTATAAGCAGCTTTAATTAGTAGCTAACTAGTATAATCTATTTCTTAATTTTATAGAGGCTAATTTTAATATAGTTAAGTTTTATACTTAGCTTCTAGCTCTTAATATTTTTTTATAGGAGCTAGACTTTCTTTCTCTTCTTAAAGAGTAGTCTTTTTTTTTTATTTTTTATTATAGTATTTATCTATAGTTTCTTATAGAAACTTTATATTATTATATAATTCTTAATATATATACTAGAGTTATTTAACTTATTCTTCTACTATTTAGCTATAGGATTTAAGTTCTTTTAGTGTTAAAGCTATAGTAGGTTTAAATTTATAGTTTACAAAGAATAGTATTAGTCTAGTAGTACTATACTAGGATATATTATATGCAAACTAGGCTATTAGTAAAAGTAGCACCTAGTTATCTTATTTGTAGTTTAGGTATATCTATAGGTACTATTCTACTATCTAGTTTGTTTATTCTATAATTCTGTCTATCTATAGGTAGAATAATATAAATATTCCTAGTTTTATACTAAGTTTAGCTATAAGTATTTACTAAAACTTAGATATAAATTTTGCATCTCTATTTAAGATAATTTTATCTAGTAAGCTATATTTACTAATAATTTATCTAAGAATAATATATAAATATGCTTCTATATTACTTACTTTAAGGTATAGAATAAAGTAAGCATATCTAGTAGCTTTGTTAATAATAACTAGGATTATATTATAAGCAACCTTTATTATAGAGTCTTTAGATTTTAGTAGTTTAATAATAAAGTCTATTACTATTATTCTTTAGAGCCTTTTAGCTAGTTCTATAGGCTGTAATTCTCTATAGAGTATATATTAAGCTAATTTATTATAATAATAGTCTGCGTATTCTAATAGTACCTATCCTACTAGTACTCTAGCCTAGAGGAAGTAGTACTATTCTATTAATTATTATAGAGTCTTCTTAATTCCTTAGTATCTATATATTAGTATTTTATAGAATTATTATATAAATTCTTTTCTTATCTTCTTAAAGATATAGACTTATCTATATATAAAAGTTAGGCTATCTCTTTCTTTAACTGCGCCTTTAATATTTTTAACTTCTTTCTAGGCGTTGCGTATTTCTTCTTAGATCTATTTAAGCTAGTTATTTCTTTTCTTAGAAAGTTCTATAGTTATAGCTAGTTTAAGGTAGTTATATACTATAGAGCTGTTAGATTCTATTTATAGGATAGCTCTGTTAATTTTCTTATTTTCTTAGTAATCTAGCCTTCTACTTAAGGCGTCTGCTCTAAGATTCTCTATTTCTTTATAGTAGATAATCTTAAAATTAAAGGTAGTAAGGTACTAGGCCTATTTTTTCTATCTTAGAGTAAGGTCCTTATTAAGTATAAAGCCTGTAAGGTTCTTATAATCTAAGTAGATAGTAGTCTAGTACCTTACTCTTTAAAGGTTTGCTCTCTATTATTTAAATACTTCTATAATAGTAAGGAGTTCTTTATTATAAATATTATAGTTAAGCTCTGCTAAGGTTATCTTTCTTAACTAGTAGTATATAAAGTATCTATTTCTTTCTTTATCTAGTTGCACTAGTATTACTCCTAGTCTAAAGTCTAAGGCATTAGTTTTAACTATAGAAGGCTCTTCTAGGTTAAACATTTGTAAGATTAGGTCTTTAGTAAATAGTTTCTTAAGTTCTTTAAATATATTTTAGTATTTCTTTATCTATTTAAAAGAAATATTCTTTTTAGTAAGCTCTACTAGTAATTTAGTAAGATTACTCTAGTTTTTAATAAATTTGTAGTAGAAGTTGCAGAATCTAATAAAGAATTAAACTTTCTTTAGGTTTATTAGTATAGGCTAGTTCTTAATTTCTTAAATCTTAATTAGGTTAACCTTTAGAATTCTAGGTTTAATAATAATTTCTAGAAACGTAGTGCTTTATATATAAAATTTATACTTACAGAGACTAAGGTATAGTTCTATATCTAGCAGTTTCTAAAGTACCTTTCTTACGTAGTCTCTATATTTCTTTAGTGTTTCTAAGTAGATTAGAATATTATCTAGGTATACTATTACAAAAATATCTAGGTATTCTCTAAGAATATTATTAATTTATTCTTAGAATATAGCTAGAGTATTTATAAGTCTAAATAGTATTACCTAGTACTTATAGAGTCTATATTTAGTTTTAAATATAGTTTTCTATTCTTTCTTCTCTTTTATATAGATAGTATAGTAGGCGTTCTTTATATTAAGCCTTATAAACTATTTTGCCTTTATAAGCCTATCCTATATATCTATAATAAGTAGGAGTAGGTATTAATTCTTTATAGTTTTAGAATTAAGGTTTCTATAATTAATATATAGTTATTTCTTAGTTATTTCTTTTTTCTTTATAAATAATATAGAGTATACTGCAGAAGATAAGAAATTTCTAATCTATTTCTTCTCTAGTATATCTTCTATATATTTCTTCTGCGCTTCTAACTCTTTTTCTATAAGCTTATACAGAGATATATATCTTAGCTTTGCGCCTTCTTTAAGAGGTATCTTATAGTTCTAGAACTAGTATTCTAGTAGTTTACTTTTAGGTTTTTTAAATATATTCTTTAAGTCCTAGTATTTATCTAGAAGTAGTATTATCTTAATTAGGTCTACTTCTTATATTACTACTATCCTGTAGATATAATCTAGTCTTTTAGTAGAGTAGTATAGCTGCTTTATTTACTAATTAATTATAGAGTTAGCTTATTATAGCTAAAGTATTTCTAGAATAATATCTTACTTATTACTAATTTATATAATATTATATATAGTATATCCTTTCTATTCTAGAAGTTATAGTTATTCTTTTATTTCCTCTATAATAAGTTCTTAGAAGTTATTCTCTTTAATTATCTATACTCTTTATAGGTACCTCTTTTAGTAAATCTATATATCCTTATAAATTTCTATAAAGTTCTTAGAGATAAAGTTATATATTACTCTACTATTTATTAAGGCTGTAATTATTTGTCTGTTATATACGCCTTAGATATAGATATAGGGTCTAAGGTTATAAGGTTCTTTCTAATTACCTTAGATCTTTACTATCTCTAGCTAAAACTTAGTATTAATTTTAGCCTATATATATTTTAGATACTTTATCTAAAGGTAGTAGTACTAGAGTTATTCTAGTACGCACTTAATAGGTAGTAGTAGTTCTAGTCTAATTCCTATAAAGCCTAGGTAGTTTAGTTATTTAATTCTTTTCTAACTATATACTTTATTTACTAGAATTACTTAGATAACTAGGTAGGTACTATTTTTAGTTAGTTATATCTTATATGTCTTTTTTGCTATCTTATAGATTATATAGCTATTTAGGATGCAGAATACCTAGAAGATCTTATAGTAGGCTAGATATTTATAATCTAGTCTCTTATTATCTCTAGAATAGAGCTTATTTCTCTATAGTTCTATCTTACCTAGTTTTCTCTAGAATACTAGGATCTAGTAGCAGACTGCAGTATAGTTATATTTATACCTATCTAGTCTAGATACTAGGTATGCAATTTCTTTCTATATACCTTAATCTAGTATTATATCTTAAAGAATAAAGTTCTTTTCTACCTATTTCTAGAATATATAGAATATAGTTTCTATAAGTTAACTTTTTTTCTAGTTATTATATAGCTATTTAGCTATAAAAACCTCTATATTTTTTTTATAAAACTATAGAGTTTTAGTATATATAAGATCCTCTACTTCTAGAGTTACTTTCTTTTCTATTATACTAGGTTATTAGGCGTACTTAGTATTACTAACTTAATAGATTACTATATATCTTTTTCTACTAGTCTAGTCTCTACAGGCAAGAGTTTCTTTCTTAGAACTACTTTCTATTTTACTATCTTCTTCTATTATAGAAGCTAGAGTTATTATAACTTTATTAGAACTCTATTCTATAGATAAGTTTTCTAGTACTGCTTACAGAGGTTCTTTCTCTTTCTACAAGGTTTATTCTTAGGTAGCTGCTAGCCTTTCTTACTAGAGCTAATATTCTATACTAGTTTTACTGCTATAGTATATTTTATATATATTATTAGTATAGAAGGTCTAGTATATCCTATTATACTTCTAGTTTATAGCTAGTTAGGTAGGTTCCTCTTTTCTAGGTTCCTAACTTCCTGCTATTTTCTATATCTGTTAGTACCTTTTCTTATTATTACTACTAAAGTTCTTTCTATATTCTTTAACTCTTTATAATATCTAGCTATAAAGGCTTCTTTACTCTAGTTTAGCTTTATTAAGAGTTGCTTAAACTTAGAGATATAGACTAAAGCTAACTTAGTCTAGTATAAGTTCTAGAGTTTCTATTCTATAACTTATTTTTAGTTAACTTCTCTAAATAAAATAGTTAGTCTTCTTTTAAAGTACTTATAACTTAAGAAGATAGCCTTAGTTTCTAGGCTCTATTATTCTTCTAAGTACTTTATTTGTTTAGTAAAGTAGGTTTTAAACTAATCTATAGCTCTTTCTATAAAGTAAGCTGTAATAAATAATACTTTAGCTATTTTATTAGGTAGTTATGCTTAATTAATATCTAGGTAGATAGATACTACAGCTAAGAATCTCTTAAGCTTAAAGCAGGTTCTATTAAACTTCTCTAGTATAGTAAGCTTAAGAGGTTTTAAATATAGTTTTGTAAGTTAAGCTATAAGCTTATTAATCTTTACTTAGGCTATTTCTATAAAAGCCTTTAAGTATTCTATCTATTCTGCTAGCACTTTAATAGCTATATTATTAGTTATTTTAGTAGTAGTACTACTTCCTATACTAGATTTAAGTCTAGCTATAGTTATAATAGAGTTCTCTTAAACTAGTAGTTAATATATAATAGAGGTTCTATACTTTACTAAAGGTAGCTAGTCTTAGGTTAGGTAAGCTATAGAGTATATTAAATTATAGAAGAGTATTGCAGGTTAAGTAGGTTATAGATAAGTTTCTGCTAATAGTATAATATTAATAGAATAAGGGTAGTAGCATTAGTAGAATATATTCTTAACTATAGAGTTTCTATTTATACTATATAGCGCGTTTATATATTATACTGTTCTAAGAGTTAGTAAGTTAGTTATACAGTTATTTACTAACTAGCTAACCTTAGGTTAGTAAGTTAGTATTAGTGTTTATCTACTAACCTACTAATCTTATTATATAATAAGGTTATAGTCTGCCTTAGAGCTAAAGTTATAATTCTTGCTATACTATATCTTAGTATCTTCTATTTTATACTTAAATACCTTTTTATCCTCTATTAGGCCTAACTTATTATTCTTATAGGATTTATTTATAATAATAAGTATAAAAAGAGTATTTATATTAGTAGATAGATTTATTAGATTATTATACTAAGATAGTAATTATAGTAGAAGAGTAGAGTATTAAGAAGTAAGAAGTAGTAGAGTTAGAAACTATAATATTTAATAGTCCTTCTAAGAGTCTTTAGCTTAACTTATTCTTTAGTACTTAGAGCACTTTTAATAGGTTACTATTTAAGTATTAGAAGATACTAGAGACTTTATCTATAAACTAGTTAACTAGTATTTCTTTAATAACTACTAGTAGTTTCTAAGATATAGAGTAGGTATTAAGGTTATACTTTAAGCAAAGCTTATAAGCACTATTTAATTAGTTCTTAGAGATAAATATAGTAATAGGAGTCTAGCAGAGAGGGTTATTATAATAAGAAGTATAGATATAATCTATTTATCTTAAGAGTAATAGGTAATAATAAGTAGTATAGAGTAGACTATCTAGCTTAAAGATTAGGTTAAGATCTAATAACTTAGATAATTACTTAGGTTAAACATAAACTATAAGGGTTATATTCCTACTTGCTATATACTTATTAGGTATACAGAGTAATTAGTAGTATTAGATAACTAATTATACTAATTACTAATTACACTAATTATACTAAGACTAATTACATTATATAACCTTCCTCTAGCTAGCTAATTAGGTAGGCTTACTTAAGAGGCAGCCTCTATATAATACTCTTATCCTATATAGGTTAATTATACTATATTTCTCTATAATTATTTTTAACTATTTAGTGTTTCTTAGAATTATAATACTATTTCTCTTCTATCTTAGCTTAGTTCTATAAGCTTATTTATATAATATAGGCCTCTTTTAGAAGTTAAGTAAGTTACTTTAATAATACTTAAATAATAACCTACTAAGAGTATAATCTAATATTAACGCCTAGCAGCTACTATTAAAGTATTTAGAATAGTTATAGTATAAAAGTGCTCTACTTATTATTAATATAAATAGGTATATTAGGTTTATATAAGCTTAGAGAAGTGTAGTAAATATATATATTATAGTTAGCATAGTAATATATATATAACTTAATCTAAGTTTACCTAGCTAGTATCTAAGAAAGAAAGATTATAGTTACAACTAAAAGAGACTTAGAAAGTATAGAGTAATATGCTTAGAGCTTTTAAAAAAGCACTAGAGGAATTATAAGTTACATATATGCGTAAAGAGCAGTTATATTAATAAATAGATTTACTAGATTATTATACTAAGAAGGCTATATCTATAGAAGAGAGAGGAATTACAGAGTAGAAGTTAGAAAAGAGTATTATCTTATTTAAGGGTTTCTTTAAAAGGCTTGCCCTTTATTTATTACCTAGCACCTAGAGTGCCTTTAAAGACTTAGCTTCTAAGTACTAGTTAAATTCTAATATATTAATACCTAATTAGTCTTCTAGAACTTCTGTAACATCTGCTAGCAGTTTATAAGGTAGGTAGTAGGTTTCTAAGTATTTTCTAACTCTAGGTAGCCTAACTATTTAACTAGGTATTCTTTATTATATCCTTTCTTATAGTATTTTATTATTTTTTTAACTTTCTATTTATTATTACTATCTACCTAGTAATAGAAGTCTTTTTAAATTAGCGTTCTTAGGTCTGCAGGTTCTAATAATAATACGTAGAATACTAGGTAGATTTTTATATCTTTAGGTAGATCTAGTCTATAGTTTACTAGGCTAATTTACTTAGAAATAAAAAATAGTCTAACTTTAACTTTATCTAGTTTTTTTATTAGTTTTTATATACATAGATTTTTTATAAAAAGATAGACTTTATCCTCTTCTTTAAGCTAAGGTGCTATTTTTCTTTTCTAGTTTATATAGAAAATTACTTATAACTAAGCTTTAGTAATATTATTAAGCAATTTCTAATATATATCCTTTAGTTTTTATACTAAGAATATTACTAACTCTATTTAGATATTATTATTAAGACTTTATATAAAGAGATTTAGATACTATTTATAGCTTGCAAAGAATAGTATATAACCTATTACTTTTAATTTCTTATTATTATATATAATTTATACTATTAGCAAGAGTAAAACCTAATTATCCTACTATTAATTATAGTAAATCTAGAGGTATATTTCTATTATCTAGTTTACTTATTCTGTTTATCTATCTATCTAAGAGTAGTAAGCTATTAAAAGCTTTTTCTTAGTGCCTACCTCTGTAAGGAATATTATCTAAAAGTTAGATATAAAAAGTTTATTTCTATTACTAATAATTAATTTAGAAATACTATAGTATTAAATAATTCTATCTAGGAACACTTATATAAGCTGCTCTATAGTATAGCTATATTAGAAAGGTATAAACTTAGCAGCTTTTATAAATCTATCTACTACTATAAATATTAGATTATATTTATAGTCTATAATAGAGTTCTTAGATATAGATAATTAATTAATAAAATCTATTATAATATTTATCTATAGTACTATTAGTAGCTCTATTACTTATATTTCTCTATATCTTATATAGGTACTACTATACTTATTCTATTAACACGTAGTATAGTTCTTAATATATTTAGTAACCTTATCTTTTATATTTAGAAACTTATAGTATTATCTAATAAGTTCTATTATTTATATAATTTCTAGGTATCTATAAAGTATATTATTGTAATAATTATATATAATTTATAACTATAACTTATCTAGTACTTATATTAGTATATATTGTTTCTTCTAAACTTATATAATAAGGTTAAGCTACTGCAATAGTTCTAGTAACCTATCTTAGTTAATTCTAAGTATAGCAGCTTTGTTAATTATCTTCTTACCTGTAAGGTTATATCTTTAACTAAGCACATCTGCTCTGCTATTATCTTTGCCTAGAGTGTATAAGATCTTAAATTTATACTAGCCTAGTATTTCTAACTATCTTACCTATTACTAGTTTAAGACCTTTATAGTAGTAAAATATACTAGATTCTTATAATCTATATAGATTATAAGGTCTAAATAACTTTCTATATATACTTACTAATATTCTAGAGCTAATATAATTACTAATAGTTCCTTATTATATATATTATATTATTCTTCTAGTTCTAAGAACTTATATAAGTAATAGGTAATTAAGTACTATTACCTATTCTTTTCTTATATAATATATACTTCTAATACTAAATCTAAGGTATCTATCTCTATTTATATTAGCTTATTACTCTTAAATATAATTAGTATTAGAGAGTTAATATATAGTTATTATAATAATTTAAACCTATTATCCTATTTCTTACTTTATTTAAAGAGTGTGTTCTTACGCGTAAGCTTTATAAGTAGTAAGGCTTTCTTTAAGTAATTCTTAATAAAATATCTATTAAAGTTAATAAACCTAAGAAATTCTTAAACTCCTTTAACTATTATTAGAGTAGGCTAATTCTTTACTATATTAATCTTAGTATTACTTATCTTAACTCTATATTATTCTATAATAAACTCTAGAAATTCTACTTCTTTCTTATACTATTTACACTTCTTAAGTTTTAGTTAAAGGTCTACTTACTTTAAGCATTCTAGCACTTCTATAATATATTATATATACTCTTCTAGTATCTTAGAGTATACTAGAATATTATCTAGATATACTACTACTATTCTGTTAAGGTATACTCTAAGAATATTATTAATTAATTCCTAGTATATAGCTAGTACATTTATTAGACTAAATAGTATAACTAGGTACTTATAGAGTCTATAGTGTATTCTAAATACTATCTTCTATTCTTTACTTTTCTTTATATAGATAAGGTTATAAGCTTCTTTTAAATCTAATATAGTAAAGTATTAAGCTTCTTATAATTAATTCTATAGTTCTAATATATTAAGTAGTAGGTATTAATTCTTAATAGTAATATTATTAAGCTTTCTAAAGTTAATATAAGGCTATAGCTTACTATCTTTCTTTAGTATAAAGAGAATAGAGTACTCTATAGGTAATTCTAATCTTCTAATAAATCTCTTTTAAAGGTTCTTCTTAATATACTTATATAGCACTTTAAGTTCCTTCTCTAATAGTTAGTATAGTAGCCTAAAAGTTAGTATATTTTCTTCTTAGATCTTAATTTTATAATTCTAGAGTTTATACTTTAGTTAAGCTTTTACTATAAGCTCTTCTTTAAATATCTATATATACTATTTATATATATTAGAGATACTAGAAAGTGCACTCTTTTCCTTAACTATTACTTTATAAGTTAAGAGCTAGTTAATCTCTATATAGTTAACTGCTTTATATTAGCGCGTCTTTAGTAAAAGAATATTACTAATTTCTTTCTTATTTACTAGCTGCCTCTAGAGCTATCTAGGTTCTAGCTATATTATACTGCAGTTACAGTGCTTAAATAAAAGTGTGTTGCGCTTCTAATCTATTATTAGATTATACTTTTATAACTAAGGTAATCCTAATATAATATTATAGGCAGCTATTCCTAGAATATCTAGAGTTATCTGCTTATAGTAATTCTATATTTTAAGAGATTATAGTACTACTTTATAGGTTACTACTACTTCTTCTAGTATAGGTTCTCTATTAGCAACTTATAAAGAGTATAGTTTCTTCTTTCTTTACTTTACTATACTTATATAATTAATAGTAGATTAAGATATATAATTTTCTTATACTTCTAAGTCTACTATTACTATTATCTATCTACTATTTAGCATAATAGAGATCTAGATAAGAGAGTAGGTGCTATAGGTATTATCTTATTAATCTCTAGAGCTCTATATATTATTAATATAGCATATTTCTTAACTTTACCCTCTTTATAGTCTAGTATAAGGTCTAAAAAAGACTTACTATATATAGTAAAGCTATAAATTTCTTTTAGGCTAAAATATATTATATATTTAAAATTAAGGTATTTAGCCTAATTATTACTATTATATTCTTTATTATATACTAAGTGCATTATAAGAATTTTATTAATATCTACTACGCCTAGAAAATAGTATATATAGTATTTATTCTAGATATAATTTATATATTATATTAGTAAATATTTAAACTATAGTTAGTAGTAACCTCTTTTATAGGTTAGAAACTAACTAGCTTCTAGCTTTTCTTCTTTATAGGCTTTGCAATAGTTATAATAGTAGTATACCTAGAATAACTAGTAGTACTTAGTATTCTGCAAATCTTAGAGTATTCTTTCTATTAGGTAGTATAGTATTACTATAAACTCTTAGTTATTAATACGTGTAGGTTTATAGTAGAGTATATAAGCTAGTTATTCTTAGAACTTATTATTCTTCTATACTTTCTATATAAGCTTATACTACTTAGTATTAGATTATTATAAGTATTATAGCTGTTATTTAAAATTCTTTAGTGCTTCTAGGTCTCTTTTAAGATAGCCTTTAGCCTTCTTTATATTATTAGAGTGCTAGTAATAGGTAATCTTATCTTTATATATATTACGCTCTATTCCTTCTATATTATCTTCTATAAAGTTACTATATTCTTCTACTTATTAGATAATACAGAAATAAAGTATAGATAGTAGCTCTTAGTATAGTATAGGAGCTCTACTATGTATATTATATTACTTTTTATTAGAGGTAAAGTATCCTTTATTCTCTAACTTAGATTCTAGGTTCTTTATTAGGTAGCCTATATCTATTATAATAACTTCCTATTTACTAGTATTCTTCTAAGAGTAACTACTTATAAGTATATTAAGTTACTGTATAACCTTATTCTTACTTTAGTAATCTCTAGTATAGTAGCCTATCTTACTACAGCTATAATAAGTTGTTAAAGACTTATTATTATTCTCTTAACTACTTTTATTCTTAGTATTCTATTATTTAGATCCCTTATTAATATTAGAGAGGTCTATAGCTGCAGGACTATAGTAGTTATTATTAGTTCTAGTATAGATATATTAAGTTATATTAGGCTAGTAATATTCTTTATATTATTCTTATTAGTTATTATTTCTTTAGAGTTACTATTATTATAGATAGAATATATTCTAGTTAGAGGTATTCCTAGGTCTATAACCTAGTTTCTAGTCTAACTTATAGAGTTAATTATTAATATTAATAGTCTCTTTAATAAGTATATTAAGAGTATTAAGCTATACACTACTATATATTAGTTCTTCTTTAACTCTAGCCTTAAGGCCTTATTAGAATATAGTAAGTAGAGCAGTATTATCTTAGTTAGTATTAGCTGTAAGTTACTAGAAATTAGTAGTATAGTTTGCAGCTAATCTACTTTATTAGATATGCTAAATCTTATAGTATATAATACTTAGCTTATTAATAATTCTAAAAATAGTTTTAATCTTATCTTTAAAGTTATTAGAGTTACATATCTACTTATTAACTTTATCTAGAGCTTTTCTATTAGTATACTACTAGAGAAATAGCTTAATCTACTTTAAGGCTTAGTTACGTATATAACTAGCTATAAGTATTACTTACTAGACTTTAGGAATATTCTAACTCTAGAAGGTAAAGAATAAGTTCTACTAAAGGAGCTATTTATCTAGCTTATTGCAGTCTCTACAGTAGAGGTCTAGCTTAGCTACAGTAATACTACTAGTGCCTAAGGCTACTTTATACACAGGTAGAGCCTTATTAGAGCTACTTAGAGTAGCTTAGTTTCCTAAGGTAGTAAATATCTTAGAAGTATTTAAAATATTAAGGTTATACTTTAAGTAAAGCTTATAAGCACTATTTAATTAGTTCTTAGAGATAAATATAGTAATAGAAGTCTAGTAAGAAAGGTTATTATAATAAGAAGTATAGATATAATCTGTCTATCTTAAGAGTAATAGGTAATAATAAGTAGTATAGAGTAGACTATCTAGCTTAAAGGTTAGGTTAAGATCTAATAACTTAGATTATTACTTAGGTTAAATACAAACTATAAGAGTTATATTCCTACTTGCTATATACTTATTAGGTATACAGAGTAATTAGTAGTATTAGATAACTAATTATACTAATTACTAATTACACTAATTATACTAAGACTAATTACATTATATAACCTTCCTCTAGCTAGCTAATTAGGTAGGCTTACTTAAGAGGCAGCCTCTATATAATACTCTTATCCTATATAAGTTAACTATACTATATTCCTCTATAATTATTTCTAACTATTTAGTGTTTCTTAGAATTATAATACTAAGCTAAGACTTATAATATATTTCTTATATACTATTAGAAGTAGAATATTATAACTAAGTAAGTTCTATTATATTTCTAGGTTACTTCTAGTAATATTATAGAAATAGCTACTTTTAGCTTAATAAATACTACTATAGAAAGTTTTCTTTTTACTAAGTACTATTATAAGAGCTATAATTTTTCTATAGTTATTATTAATTATTTATTCTTAGAAAAATAAAAAAATATTTAAATTATTAAATTACTATAAATAAGTACTATATATTAGAATTAATTATAGTTTTTACTTAAGTTATATAAAAGAATATTAAAATAAAATAAATTCTTAATATAAATACTTTAAGAATTTAGAAATACTATTTATAAAGTTTCTTATATAACCTAGTACTCTTCTAAAGTCTATTAAGAAGTTAGTTAAAGATTATTTATATATATACTAGTATAGAACTACCTAGATTAATTATAGTAGAAATAAGTCTAGTTTTAAAATATATTACTCTTTACTAAAGCTATACTATATATATAATAATTATATTATAAAGTTAGACTTAGTATTATAAATATATATACTATTTAGATTAGGCTTAGTATAGCTATATAGGCTATATAAAACCTATACGCAATATATATCTTAGAGAAGATAAGTATTATTCTTAGAAGCAATCTAACTCTACTTAGCTATCCTTATTCTATCTACTCTAGTGTAAAGCAAATACTATTGCCTACAACTAGAACCTTATAATATAACCTAGTATATATTATAAGCTTCTCTTTTACTTCTCTATAGTGCTAGACTAGATATTAATTCTAAAGCTCTTTTCCCTTTACCTGAATCGGATGCGTCCATGGAATGCGACCTTTGACGCGGTCCTCACCAAAGACATAGTTAAGAACCCTGCCTTGTTTTAACCGCGGAGCGGCGATGAAGTTCTGCAAGAGCCACTGGAAACCATACCAAGGCCAAACAAATCGATACAGGAACCAGTAAATTGGATTTGCCCAGGCATGGCCGCGGGTTGTGCGAGACGATACACTCCAGTCAAATTCGAGTGCTTCTCTTCGTGTGGACTGGTATTCATTGAACACCTGCTGTAGGGATTCTTCGCTCACATCAGAGTTCGTTCTCGACCCTACCACATCGTGCAGCAGATTGCAGAGCAACGCGATATCCTGAATCCCGTTTGTGAAACCCAGACCTGCGTTGGGTGTGAACTTGTGACATGAATCACCAGCAAGGACAATCCGTCCCAGGTTCCAATGCTCAAGTATTCCTTCTTCCAGATTCGACATGCCTGCTGTTGAACTGTCGTAGACATCCTTGATTTTTAGGACCTCGTTGACAGGCCAATCTGCAAAGCTAGCTGCGAACTCATCCATCTCGATCTTGGTGTATCGCTTGGGCTCCTTGGTCGGCTCTGGCAACTTCTCATACAGGAATATCCAAGCACGATCACGGCCAGTAAGCCACATGATGGAGCGATCCGTGTTTTGAGTATCGGTTATTTCTCCCGCTTCGCATGGTCGTGGAAGGTTGGACCATAAGCATCGGTAGGTGGCTGAAAAGGGCGGCTCTGGATTTCTACTAGCCAAGAATTTGCTCTCGGCTGAAAGCCTGTGCATTATCTTTCGCGTTTGGCTGTGCACGCCATCGGCTCCAAGCACCATAGAACCAGTGTATGTATTCCCGTTGGCGCAGGTGACTACTACGCCTGTATCGCTAGTGGAGATGTCAATGACCTTCTGGCTGAGCAAGTATTTCTCTCTTGCACTCTTCGGCAATCCGTCGAGCAAAGCACGAACTAGCTCAGCTCGATGAAAGGCAATAGGTTCGAGGCCAAAGCTAATAGTGAAAGTCAGTTCATGTTCAATCATTCTTGGGCTAATCGAACAAGCAAACTAGAAGCTTGGCTTACTTTATCCGCATCAGCTGGATAGCTGTACTGTCTGTGAACTTTGTACCCTCTTTCGTGAACGATTTATTGTTCACTAACCTCTCTCCAATCGAGAGCAACTTGTCGAGTAGGCCGAGCTGTTGCAAGAATCGCATACTTTGAGCTCCAAGCACAAGACTTGCTCCAACATCGACAGCGACATCGTCATTCCTTTCCAGAACGACGAAGTCGATGTTGGCCAAATGCAACGCATGAGCAGCGGTCAATCCGACCGGTCCACCGCCGACGATGATAACTTTGAAAGGGTTGTTTGTCATCTCAATAGAATGTTGTGTAGAAACAGAGAGTAGGAGATTTTCTGTCCACCCCTGAAATCAAGTTTGCGAGCTACCGATGCTCTTGTACTTAGCCTTAAAGATAAGGCAGCCGCTGACAAACATTGAGGGTGCTGGTGGAGACCAAGATGTCGACTCCGGTGTTTGGCATGAGTAATGCAGATGGAGGATGGCGCCGAGGGTTTCAGGTCTGAGCACAGCAGAGCCCTTACTATCTAAGCCAATCGCACCAAGTTTTGCTACTGACTGTTCTTGCAGTCGCCTCTTAATTGCTGTTAAGATTTCAATACCTGACACGTAAGCCCTTGCCACTCCGAGCCCTACCTATACAGCATATGCAAGAACTCATAGTAGTATCGGAGCCGGAGTATATCTCGTACGATAGATATTCCTTCAGTCCTCGCACATTTGAAGGATGCTCGGCGCCGAACGTTAGTTATCACACACCGGAGAACAACCGCCAACAAAGAAGCGGTAAGCAGGCAAATGAGCTAGCCGTCTCTCATACTATGCTATCAACATCTTTTACATTTATTGCAAAAGGATGTGTTACGCTGCGAGAATCTAGGCACTTCATCGAATCTATGTGTAGGATGTAATGATGTAAGTACAGTAAAACCCCGTGGGCTTTTTCCCGCAAAGAGCCTGCAGTGTCCTATTGATGGGGTTTTTCCCGCGAAGAGCCTGCGCAATTGATACGAGGGGGGTGGGTACCTGTGGGGGTTGGAAGACGATCTTGCTTGCACTGAGCATTTGGTGTTCTTTTACAAGAAAAGAACCCTGGTCTGGCAAACTCGTATTCCAACCTGCTTAGCACCCCCCTTGTAGGGCACTAATGCACAACAGTCTCCCGCGCTCCACAGGGTCGGTCCGCAAGTGGGTCGAAGAAACGTACAAGCGTCCGGATACATCGTTACCCGCACCCGAGGGCACTAAAGGCATTAGACATCTTTAGAACCGGCAGATATCCTACACAGGTATAATCAAGGCTGAACTACTCTATAAAATCTGCAGAGCAACTCTATCGGCAATATACATTCTATTACTTATAGGTATAACTTTACTACACACTGTAGTTGCTAGCAAAAAAATTGTAAGTAGGTCTTTGTATAGCTAATAGTTTAGCTATTGTAACGTAACTTCAACAATTAACTATAATACATCCTATTTTGTTCAATGCTGAACAAAATCGTAGCCAACTAATAGGCTCAGGATTCAACAAAAAAAAGCCGTGCTTTAACCATCAGCACGTCACCTGGACCTGCCGGGGTTTTGGCAGCAACCTTGTCATGCCGCACTTTAAAACCTCATGGGCTAACCCCTAGTAAGAAGAGATAAACGAATGCGCAGTCAGCTTGTGGGGTTAATCTGTTTCGTGGGTGATACGATTCCTAATTGCGGCCTTAGCCCCTGTCGCTGGTCTCCACCTACAAAATACTTTCGCCGGCAACCCAAGTAGGTCACAAGACTAACCGCGCAAGGGAGCAGGGAGGGCATCGAAGCTAATGTTGGAGACGCTTTGAGTTGAAACTGGAGAAGCATAACAATGTTCGAAGCTAAGATGACAGCTGTTAGCTACTTTATGCGTAAAGCGTACAAGAACGCCCTCAATCCATTTGTTGGTCAATGAGCAAAGCGCGTCACCTAGAGACCACGTCAAGTTATGAAAGCTACTCATGGATGCCAGGCTCAAGTAGCACAAGCACATTCCAAGTGCAGCCGCAAAGGGGCTGAGAGCAGCGCTAGAACTTAGGGACTTAAAGGAATTCTCGCCTATAGTAGCACGGCAGCCGTTCACGGCAACTTTTGGCGCGACGGTAGACTACGCGTCTAGCGTGTGGCCTGCAAGGACAAACCCGCACGGCTTATTTACAGGATGCAGAGGATACGAGCAAGAGCGATTGAAGGGACAGTCGCCATGCTACCAACGTATGTGGCAGATGCAGAGCCGGACACCGTGACAACCGTGCTCGCGCAGCTCAAAATAGGCATGGCATAGCTGAGGACGCACCTGCACTTCATCAAAGCTTGCGACACGGACCATTGTCAGTGTGGGTGGACAGGCGGCAGAGACAGTGAAGCAGTCTCATTCAATGAAGACGGTGGACCGCACAGCCAGCAGTAATGCTGCAGTGTATCCAGACAGGCATAATGTTGCTCTATCTAGACGCAAAACAGGGACAGACGATGCGACGTGGGCGCCAAACATGAACGCAATGCGGGGAACGAAATGATTCGCACTAGCGTTAGGAAGACTTGACACAGGTCGATATCCGACGACCGGACGAACTCACCTGCTGACATGATACTCAGCAATAACCATGTACAGCACGGAGCAAACAGCTTTTTAGCCGCCGAAGATTGGACGCTGAACACTTCGAGAGTTTTCCGGAGATTGGCGGACTCTGAGCCAGTCTGCCCACCAACGATACCAATCTACAAGGTACAATCAGAGGCTTTGAGGTAAGTGACCAATATGACAAGCAATGGCGTTAATTAAGTTGACACGCAGCATGAATGATAGAGTCAGAAGAGACATAGGGGCACCTAATCCACCTAACATTCCATAAAAACTTCTCTCCTTTTGGTGATACTATGCTATATGATCTTCTAGTTGGTTGACTGAAGGCTTTGGTCAAGAGATACTATGATCTGTACAGTAGCCACCGGCAATCCCGGTAGACACATAAGATACGTATGTCTAGGGCATTACTCGGGGCCTTTCTATATCAACATATTAATCTCTATCTTGGCAATCACTTGGTGGTGTGGTGCTGCAAGAGCGGACGAAGAAGGACGCAGATTGTTGTGTATGGTACAGAGGTTGAACAACTACAAAAGAGATCTAAACAGATGCTCTCCGAAGATGTGCTCTACCAAGCTTACAGCCGACATCTCCTGCAACATTCATCTCCTACAGTCAGCATTTCTTGCAATATTTGACTTCTGCAATATTCCATCCCTGTGATTTCACTATGAGGTAACTGCTCTCTGCTCCAGCAACGTCCCTCTGCGGAAGCTAAAGTGTACAGTCTGAAACTCTTCGAAAACGGTACCATCATCACTTGGGATGATGCGGTTCATGACTTCAAGATCGTCCGTGGAGGATCGCTTCTTGTTGAAGGAAACCGAGTAAGCGCAATCTGGGAGAACAACACTCAGCCGCATGATTTGGCGGCTGATGTTGAGCGCATTTCGATCGAGGGAAAAATCTTATCTCCTGGTCTGATCGACTCCCATCGACATGGCTGGCAAGCCATCTTTCGCACCCTTGCACCTAACGCTCATTTGGCCGACTATTTCGACCTCTAGGGAGCCTTTGGCCTACCAATGACGCACCTAACTCCTGACGATCTATACTGGAGTACTCTCCAGGGCTTCTTCGAAAGTATTGACTCTGGTACTACCACTATTGTTGAGAACGCTCATCATAACTGGGACGAGCAAAGTGCATTTGCAGGCTGGAATGCTTCACAGCATAGTGGCGCTAGAGTTCACTGGGCTTACGCTGTTGGAACGGGTCGAGACCCCAGCTATGACTTCAACGCACAGATTGAATTATTTAAGAAGCTGCACGCGGAAACCCACTGGCGCAACACCACCGCAGACCTGGGCCTTAACTGGGAAGGATTTGGTGCAAATGACACTGCCGCAATTGCAACGATTGTCAACTTGGCGAAAGAGCTCAACGTTTCAGCCATCCATGCAAACCACGTTGGAGACCCAATTTTTGGAGCCAACAACAGACCGAAGCAACTCCTCGATGCCGGTATGCTAGACTCTGGTATCCCTGTGTTGATCACACATGGAACTTTCATCGATGACGAGGACATTGCACTCCTTCGTGAGCACAACCAATATATTATAGTAACTGCAGAGAGCGAGATGCAGCATGGACACGGCCACACCAACCAACACAGGTTCCTCGATCAGACTTCCCTTGGCGTCGACAACAACATCTTTTTTGGAACCTCTATGCAGCAGCAGGGTCGTCTCTGGCTACAGACGGTTCGAAAGACCTTGTGGCAGGAGGCTCATGCTCTTGGTCGGGTTCGCAACACTACCGGTATGGAAGTCAGCCAAGCCTTCCACCTTATGACACGTTCTGGAGGACTCGCACTTAAGCGCCCGGACCTTGGCGTCATCAAGGTCGGCGCTGTCGCTGACTTGACTGTCTGGAACGGTGATTCAACTTCACTACTAGGCTGGACTGACCCAATCGCCGCCATCGTTATGCACAGCCAGGGTAGCGACGCCCAGCACGTCCTTGTTGACGGAAAGTGGAGGAAGTACGATGGGAAGCTTTTGGGAACCCAGAATGGTCAGAGCTGGGAGACTGTCAAGAAAGAGTTCTTGATCCGTGCTAAGAGGGTTCAAGCACTTTGGCCTACTCTTCCTCGCCCTCACTTTGAGGAGGGAACCCAAATGTTCGGAGTCGGTGCAAGGTACATCTCTCTACCTTCGGTCAATGTTACCAAAGAGCAGTACCAGAAATAGACTTTATAGTCTATCATGAAGCAAGCTTTTACTCTAGCTAGAGTACTCTAGTTTCAGAGATAAAGCTAGTCCGGATTACTAAGAGAGTAAGAGAGAACAGTAGTAGTCTATCCCTGTATATATCAACATTAGACAACTATAGACCATTTCCTTTAGAATAGAATATAGACTGCAATAAGACATTATTTACAGCAATATCGTCTTGAATCCGAGTACAGGTATAGAAATGGTGACGTGGCCGTAATAAATCCGGTGTGATTGATCCGTTTGATAATGTTTGAGCGACGGCAATTTCTGGATGACAATCTAAGATACCGGTTGGGAAATGATCAAACACAATGTTTGGCTGATTTATCGGATGGGAAGCACACGCCTCACGAGAGTGATAGCCCAACAATTGGAATTAAAAGATCTTGCTTGTATGAGGTTAGTAGACTGCTCGGCGTGCACATCTGGATGCCACTGTATAAAGATCGGAGAATAGAGCGGATACCTGCAGCACAGCCGAGAAGGACCACCCTTCCAAGACCGACCGTGAGATTGCAAGCAGTAAGAAAGAGGTTCAGCTTGCCTTTTACAAATAACCCGTTCTCATAGCACATTGATCATCCACATAACTACATTCTCAAACTTAATACTGTACAGATATAAAGGTCATTGAATCAATATAATAGCAAGATGTCTGATTATGGGAGCTATATTTACTGAAGTAACTCAATGTTAACTAGACGTTCAAGAATTACCACCCTTCTTTCCAGCCTCTACAGGATCAACCTTGCCATGAGCAAACTCTGTACATGATTAGAACATATGTTTTTCAGACATAGAAATCACTTACGACCCTTGACGGAACCACCGCTGTTATCGGAGCCAGTAGATTCAGAGGAACCGGATCCTCCAGATGAGTGGCCACCCTGCTTTCCAGCCTCATGAGGGTCGACCTTGCCTTGCGCAAACTCTGGGAAAGTGTCAGTTATCTGATCGAACATGTGTGGAGATGATATTACCGCCAGTACCGACACGCTTGTCGGGCTGACCATCCTGGCGAAGGCCGCCGTGCTCAGTGGGCTTGTAATCAGACATTGTGGTTGGATTGGTGGTATAGGATTCGAAAGGAGGTAGAGAGCTTGTGATGTTCAGTAGATTGTAGATGAGTGAGATGATTGTAGTATAAATGGGTGCCCGAACCACACGATTATATACTTCGTGGTTGCATAGTCGACTCTTGTCGTGTAGGGGGTGCGTCATCATGCCGTAGCATCACGAATGCCGTTCTACTTGATCTTTCATGCGTCGGGGATCGAAGCATAGGCTCAGATGACAAATTGAAACGAAGCAGCCGATTTCTCTAGCCGAACAGAGCACGTAGAAACATCATCACATGCCAGGTTTGCCCTAATCGTCGAGAGTTGCTGGGACGACTACCTCACTCTACCAATCGCCTCAGTGCCGCGGATGCTGTGTACGCGGGCTCAGATGATATTCAGAGCTGGACCCGAGAATAGCCGATCCCTGGCAGGTCGGTACGCTAAGTACTTCAGGTTGAAACAAGGGACTACTTACCCGATTCGGTAGTCTAATTGGCTCGCTAGTATTTTTTTAAACGTCACGACTCTACGCGATGTCGCGTTGTACGCGACGCGATTCCGTGTCTATATGACGCTCTATGATCAGTCTCCAGTCGCACACGCGAAGCATGAAATCATAGATCGGTATCATGCCGTCCCGCTTATGACAATCCACCCTGAGAAGGACAGTGCTTAGCGAGCGACTGACGAAATCATGCTTTGTTTCTCTAGCCTGTGTTTGCTTCTGTGCTCGATCGGCGTTGTGATGGGCAGCGCTGGCCTGCTTCACCCTATCCTCATCGATCTCCACACAATAGATTCACAGACACGCCGTCGCAGTCACCTCAATTGCACCTGCTAATCCCTACCCGGGCGTTGTAAAATCCACAACGACCGAGCAGGTAAATACAAATTTCTCATTTCGTTTAGAAGCTGGTGTCGCATGATCAGGGTACGAATATGATAACTCAAACCCAACTGCACTTCAGTTCGCCTCGTGTTCACACACGGCCCTTCTACGCTGAAAAACATCCATGTGACCTGAGTCATTTCGATAAAGAAGAGCTGGCATCGAATCTGGACACCGACTTCACGACGCACGACTCGATATCGATAACTTAATTCGGACTAGGCTAGGCAACAACGCCAACGCCAGCGTGGGGAAGCTGTGCCACATGGCTTGACAAGTAGAGGTAAAGGCATATAGCATCTCTCATCAAAGTCGCACACGCCAAACCTCGCACCGGAACGGTATCCTCATAATGACCAAGCACCGTCTCCGCGAGGACCTCCTTTGGCGTTTGCGCTGGAACCTTGCAACCCCTCTCTCACAAGTCTCCCTCGCAACCGGTCCTTGGGATCATACCATCAACGTCCCCTTTCTGAACCACACGCTTGCTGAAGAGCCTCTCTTCGACACGCGATTAAGCTGCATCGACGAAGTCTTCATCCGTGATTTTGCCGACAAAGAGGATCGCGAGATTTACTACGACGCGGACGAGCCGGGGCGGTATGTACCACCGCCTCAGCTCAAGATTGTGAATGCGAATGGAAGTGCGATTACTCTGCGCCAGTTTGTTGGGGAGGTCCATGCGTATGTGCGGCTTCATATGGAGGAATTGAGGCGGGTCAAGGGAGAGGTGTACGGCACCCATGTGATACATGCGAATGGCACGCGGGCCACGGAGATTGTGTGCGGACGTCCTGCTAAAGTACCTGATGATGCTGGGATTTTCTTTTATTCCGCGATGCCAATACACAGGGACGGAAAAATGAGATTGAGGGTGTGGTTGCTTGCTGAAGGTGAGGCCTTGTGGCCGAAGGACTTTTGGGAGACGAGGTTGAGGCAGATAGGGTGGAGTGAGGCAAGGCGGCAGGCAGGTGGTAAGAGTAGTCATCTTTTCAGCTGATTTTCCTGCACTTGTTTTTCAGCCACCTCTAAGGAACAGTTCGGAAGCAGGTGCGCGAGGCAAGATTTCAACTTGTGAGGCGCAATTGAATCGAACCCTAGTGGTCGCCAACAACTCCCAGCTTGTCGCCTCAAAAGCGTTATGATACCGCAGATGCTAGAGATACCAGGGGAGACTCCGTCTTTCGAGATGACCCAAAACTGTAACGATATGGATCTTCATTAGCCCTGCACATAGCTCTCTTGCATCTCTCCATGGCTTCGCATTTCGAGAGGTGAGTTGCTGGCCGTGCATGCGCCATGAAACAAATAACCCTCTTATGTTCAGCTTTCTCTGCCGCTGAAAGAGACAAGGGCCGGGCTGCAACTGAACCGGTCCACTTGGAAGAAGTGTATGAAGGATCGGTTGTCCATCTCCGACACAGCTTCAGAGGTGTGTATCGAGTAGGTTCTCTGGTGTAGCGATCATATGATCTTGATAACCTGATCCTCGGCCTGTTCATGCCTTTTCATTACCTCCGTGTAAAACTTCATACTGCTGTCGTGCCACTTTTTCAGACTCGAGTTGGTCCGATACCATCCAGCAGGGAAACTACCAATTCTCTGGTATGCATCTGCTTCTGTTGCAGATGGTATCACTGCGATCCCCGACACTGTTCCATAATTACCCAACACATAGTCGAGGATTGGCAACAAAAGTATATCATCCTGGTTTTCAACGCTTTCTACGAAGTAAGGATTGTCCGTTTGGAGATCCAACCCTAGGCGGCCAGTTATCTCGTGGCCTTCAAGACGCATATGGTTCAGCAGGGCACCTGATTTGTTCTCAAAGCAAAGTTTGGCAGGAATTAGTCTGCACCTGAGTTGTATGGAACCATCTATGAGTACACCGGAGGGTTTGGTGCACACACTCAGGTCGACCAGCTTCACCAAATGCCGAGGCCTATCTGTTTTCCTTAGTGGACCATCGACTTTCGTGTTATACGGACTGCTTGCCCAACTCCAAGATGGTGCAACCCAGACTTTTATGGACTTGTAAGGACCTCTTTCGCCGCCATAAGTCGTTGGATGCATTGTGTGCCAGCAAAGGCCTTCAATAAATCGCTTTCGCCAAATGCCTGCAACGAGCTCATCTTGAAGTGGAGATGAGACTCGTCGCGCCATTCCTGCCAGTGCCACAAGTCTATCTTCTTGGTATGTGAGCTTACAGCCGGTGTAAAACATCAGAAAGAGGTTCCATTGCTCGTATATCAGCTCTTGCTGTGCCCTGATGTCTCCCTCCGGAACAAAGCCATCCACCAATCTCGCAAGGGATGCTTCTCTCCAAGAACCGAATCCCAGCTGATGCTGGGGAAGGCCTTCTGGGTAAATCTCGCTCGCGACCAGCTCATGACATTCCCAATGGAGGACCTCGCTAGTATAGTGGATAATACGACGTGAGAGCTCTCGCTCCTGCATGACCCAGGCTCGTCTGTTCAGAGGGGCATGGTCGATATCGTGTCCCCGTCGAGTGCAGATGTAAGTGCGATTCTGACCTTGCTCATTACAAACACTTTGAAACTGGAATGGCATCACCGCAGCCGGATTGCGATCCTGAAAGAGGCCTGAGTTGCCATCACGCGCTGCTGTCGCTGCGATATTCAGGACCGCATGATGATATATGTCTTCCATGGCTGAGGCCTGGGTTGACCAGTCATCGAGATCGTCCTGCATGATGCATCTGCAATTCTTTAGCTGGACTGCTACGTGCAATTCCGCGCACTTACAATGAGTCGATCCAAAGCCAACGTATGTCTAGCCTCCTGGCTACACATACGGCTTCTTGAAAAGTTTTGGGTAAGAAATCCATAGAAATACCCCGGTGAAGTATGGAGCTAGTGGAGGATGTAAGTTTCAAGGGCTGCAACCCTCCCCAGCAATGTGATAAAGTTGCATAGAAAGCAGTCGCGATCGGCGACACGTGATCGCGGTCGACGAGAGAGATGTTGTCCTGTCCCAGAGCACCAACATCCAGTAGCCTTGGCGGTAAATAAGGCACAGCTGCGATGTTCGAGCATTTCAAATGGCGTTCTTTGCACTTTCGGTATGTTGCAGTCAAGAATTCGAAGGCCTGGTCAGAGCCAGTATTGTTGTCAACATCTTTGATTTGGATGTCATTCGGCAGACACACAATGAGAGATACGCCATACTTCCCCACAGGTGCCATGAGATAAATTGATAACGTCAGGGATCTTCTCATCTCACGTTCCTGCGGTTCGTCTAGTTCGAGCCGACAAGTAGTCTCATATAGATTGATTGGGTGCCCAAACGCAGCCCAAGCCTGGAGGCAAATGCGACAGCCCATATTAAGGGCCTGGCGGAATGATGCTCCGTCTGGATGGTGCGGCTCATCATCTTCACGAGGTCGACTAGCCAGTCTTGTCTGGCACGGCGTGCAAAAAGACTCGTTGACCATATCGAAGGACAGAAAGTCTTGGACGAGTTACCACTCCGTAGGTACAACCAAGCTGGAGGCTTGAGAAACCAGAAGACTAATGTTGGAGTCCTGTGCTCAGGCTGCAAGGCTGAACGCACGCACATTAGCACTGCCTCCTTGACACCGTCCATACACTTACATCCCGCGAGGAGCTGTGAATCGAGCAAGGAGTGCGTATGCTAAATATGTCGTGCTTGTGAGGTGTGAGGTGTAACCAGCTCAGAGCGCTGCGCCTGCCTTGTTGTACATTGCATTAGCGCGCCTGGGCATACCAATCGAGTAGTGGGGGTGCATGTGGTGTAAGCACGGAGGAAGGAGCGGGAAGAGCAAATACTGAGAACACGAAGAAACAATGTATCTGAACACGTGGGCATGTGTCCGCCGCTCAGTGTTGCCCTATTTGATATGCTACATTCATCCAGGCGCCGGACTAGCCCCATCCCTCCGATACACGCCCGCAAAATCCAGCTGCGCAAGCTGCCCATTAATCTGATCGATCTCAACATTTAGATCCTCCAGATTCTGTGCAAGGCTCGTTTGCTCATCAAATCGTCTATGTTTCGCTGCGTCTGCCACCATCTCGCTAACCATGAACTTCTGCTCTTCGAGGATTATAAGGCGTTCGCGCAACTCCTTCTCTTCGGTCTCCATGGCCGACACCTCGCTGCTGACGACGCTACCGCTGCCGCCCCTGTCGCCGGCTTTTATGGCAGCGAGGGCACCACCTTTCGAGGGCTGGCCTTGCGGGGCAGCGTGCTTGAGAATTTTGGGGAGGGCACGCAATGGAAGCATGTGAAGGCTCAGGAAGCTGTACGCTTGTGTATAGACGGCTTTCTGGAGCCGCTTTTGTGTAGATGAGTCGGTGGGCAGGTCGCGAATCCGCTTGGCCGCTGCGTCGAATTGGGCAAAGGCATCCATAAGGCGCTTGCGGACTTTTGTTGCGTCGGTAAGTTGCTGAGGTGTAGGTGGTTTTTCGGGGTCTTGCAGGGCAACGAGCAGCTTCTGAAATCGGGGCAGGAGCAGCCGAATGCCTCTTTCAAATTGTGCAAGGTTCTCATACGCACGCTGATCTTTTGGCCGCTCGGCCATTTCGCGCTCGAAGTCGCTTCTGCTGAACAGCGTGTGGTTGCAGTCTTTGCACATGCGCACGTCCACGCTCACCTGGTCTGCGGCCTTCTCGGACTTCTTTGGGTTAACGTTCAACCCAATTTCTATAGAGCAGCCTGTAGTTAGATCGCCGCAGACGACTCGTCCACACATGCGGCAGTGGTGTCTTCGAAATGTGTAGGTCGAGAACTCCTGCTGGCAGAAGGGGCAATGCGAAACCTTGGCGTCGTCCTCCCATGTGATGATAGACTGCTCGAGAGCCTTGCGTTGGTTCTTGGCGGTGTTTATCCCAACCGTCGATAGCCAGCCACCAGTTGATGTCTCCTCGACAGGAGGCGGATTGGCGAGCAGCTGTGTGAGCTTGGTGAGGCGCTTTTCCAGCCTGCTGACTTCCATGTACTCTCTGTCAACTCGTTTCCGTCTGATGTTGGCAAACTCGTCGAAGTGGTTGCGCTCAAAGCCATGGTGATCGTTGTAGCCGTCTCTCGACTTGTAGCAGGTCTCGCAGACCCTGCACCAGATACCTCTGACTGGATCATGTTGCGCTGCCCGCGACAGCTTCATCTGGTATAGTGTGTGGTCCTCGCAAAACAACTGGCCGCACTGTCTGCAATTGACCGCCGTCTGGCTGTTGCCCAGCGCCATGCCTGAGCCTGTTATCGGCCGTCCACAGACTGGGTCTGAACACACATCCCGGTATCCTGGCCGCTGCCAATGCGCTCTCGTGACTTCCTCTTCCGGGTCTCGACGGACGATGGGGGCTGGCGGAGTCTCATGGCCGGCGCGGGACTGGGAGGCGCTACGGGCGTGGGCCGGTGGGGGCGTGGGCGCGCTGTTGGACTCGAAGACGTCGAGGCCCTTGAGCTTCTGGTTCAGGACGGCAAGCGGCTGGAACTTCTTGGCCTTGACCATCTGCTCCTCGAACCAGTTCTTGACCTCGTCCTGCTCCTCCTCGACCAGATTCTGGTGGTTGTCGTCGAGATGTCTGGCGGGTTAGACTAGTCTTTAGGCTCATGTGGGAAGGCAGTACCGGTTGAGCTGGAGGAGTGTGACCTGCCGCTGTTAGCTCACCGCACACGCATGAATACATGGTCGAGGCCAACGTACCATCTCCTCGTTGCATATGGGACACGCCAGACGGCTGCTCGCGCGGGCGGCATTCTCGCTTGGCCCCAGCAGGACCTTGCTGCCAATGTCCTCCCTCGTCTCGGTGGTGCTGGCGGGGCTGTTGGACGTCTGGCTGCTCAGCGACAACGAGCTCTCCGAGGGCGACAACAGGCCCGCATTGCGGACGTGGCTGTGCTGCGCCTGCGGTGCATGCAACGTCTGCGGGGGGCCCGGCAAGGCAGCGGGCGGGACAGCGGGCGACAGGTTCCTCCCGCTCCCCAGCACGCGACCGCCGCCCAGGGACCTGCGGGAGGCCATGGCGAGAGAGAGAGAGAGTATGGGATCTGGATGTCGTGCAGCGCGGTCGGCCGCGCTCGGAGTTACGGAGGTACGCTAGGCGTGGGCGTGGCGCAGGAATTCCTGTGCAGCATCGCGCATGCTGGGCAGTGTACGCCTGAATCTGCGAATGCAACGTCTCGTTGCAGGTCTCGATGCAGGTCTCGATGCAGGTCTCGTGACACGAGGTTGCGAGACTATAGGACCTGTGCAGGCAGTGGCAGCGGCCGTTGAGGCCGACATGGCCGTCGATAGCGCTGCCCTCGGTGCGATCCACAGCCTTGGCCGACGCCATTGATTCGAACCGTGACATCTGAACGCAAGACTCACATAGCTGCAGTCCCACTCCACCATGGCGCAAGAGGAATATCCCGAGATCCAGGGCGGCGGTTCGCTGATCCTCGCCTGGCAAATACGCAACAAGCGCGTGCTGGTCGTCGGCGGCGGCGAAGTGAGTGCTGCGCCGCGTGCGCTGCGTGCACGCGCGAGTGATTGACCGTTGACTGTGGCACAGGTCGCCGCAGGCCGCATCGTGAACGTTCTCAACGCCGACGCCAAAGTCACCGTAGTGTCTCCGCGCGACGGCCTGAACCCAGAGGTTGCCTATCGCATCGAGCAGAAGCAGGTCGATTATGTCGACCGCAAGTTCGAGCCGTCTGACCTCGATGGCGCCGACATGGTCATGACAGCCGTCGATGACCCGGAGGCCTCCACCCAGATCTGGAAGCTGTGCAAGGAGAGGAGGATAGCAGCAAACATCGCCGATGTGCCGCCAGAGTGTGACTTCTACTTTGGCAGCGTGCACCGCGACGGGCCGCTTCAAATCATGGTCAGCACCAACGGCAAAGGCCCAAGGCTGGCCAACATCGTCAGGCGGCAAGTCGCTGCAAACCTGCCTCCAAACATCGGCCAGGCCATCACACGAGTAGGCATGCTTCGCAAGAAGTTGCGATCGGTGGCACCAGATATCTCAGAGGGGCCCAAGCGAATGGCGTGGTACGTGCTCGACCACACGTGCAAGCAGATCACTAACATGACGCAGGATGATCAAGGTTAGCGACTCGTACTCGCTTGAAGACCTCTGCTCCATGTCTGAGAGAGACATGGAGCAGCTGCTGGGTTACTACAAGCCCAACACTGTACCCAGTCTCGACTTGCTGCGACTGCAGGAGCCAGATGGTGCTTTTGATGGACCTTTCCTGATATAAGAGCCGGCTGTAAACAATTGTCTAGACATACATATAGATGGGCTGGGTAAACGCGCGTCATGACCTTCTCTGTACAACAACTGTTACTATTTGACTCTTCCTGTATTTCATCCAATCAGCGTGCAGTGGTCCGAGCGCCTGGTCGTAACTTCCTCATTCATGACAACGTATCTGCAGTCTTCACCTGGCCATCTCTCACATACCACATACCTGGTCAACATTCCTTATACAATCACCAGTCACGATGGATCTGGCCCAGCGACCACCATACAGCGCACTCGATTTCAAGGCGCTTGCCAAGGCTGACCCAGACTTCAAGCGGACATGGCAAGCTTGTGCTGGCAAGCTCGATTTTCAGGACCCAGCTATCCTCCAGATCTTATCCAAAGCTATTCTCAGAGTTGACTTTGGTCTTGAACTCTCTCTCCCAGACGGCAGGCTTTGCCCACCCATTCCAAATCGGTGGAACTACATGTCCTGGATCCAGGGATTGCTTGATTCCACATCTTCCTCCTTCTCCAACAAATATGAACAAGAAAGGGAAGTTACTGGACTGGATATCGGTACAGGTGCATCAGGAATCTATGCAATGCTATGTATGAAAAGCAGGCCAGCTTGGACCATGTGTGCAACAGACGTCGACAAGACCTCGTTCGAATCTGCCGCCGCCAACTTCGCCCAGAACAACCTTCTCAGCAGATCAAAGATGCTACAAACCACCTCTTCGATGCCTCTGATCCCGCTCGAAGCACTAGGCTCACAACAGCTTGACTTCACAATCTGCAACCCACCTTTCTTCACCGATTCGGCCGAGATGGAGAAGTCGCTCAGCGGCGAAGGAAAGGCCACAGGACCAAATGCCATCTGTACCGGCTCCAACAACGAGATGATATGTCCTGGCGGTGATTTTGGCTTCGTCAAGCGCATTGTCGAGGAGTCGATCGTTCTCCGCGACAAGGTGACATGGTACAGCAGCATGCTCGGCAAGCTCTCTAGCGCCAAAGCCATTGTGGAGCTACTCAAGTCGCATGGCATCACAAATTGGGCTGTGGGCGTACTGGAGCCTGGCACAAAGACTGGTACGAAGAGATGGGTCGTTGCATGGAGCTTCGGTGGTCTGAGACCGCGTAACAGCATCGCTCGTCCGTCTGGTGGCAGCTTTCCGCATGATCTTCTGCCATTCCCCACATGTTATACCATTTCACTGCCTTCTTCAATAACAGGTCCTGCGGCGTGCAACAAGGTGAATGACCAGATTTCTACGCTGGACCTAAGCTGGAAGTGGAACCCAGCAACATCGAGTGGCATCGGCGAAGCGTCTGAGAATGTGTGGGGCCGAGCCTACAGACGGGCATACGAACGGAGGAAGAAAGAGGGTATGGTGGATCTACGCGACGAGGCACCGATCAAGAACACTAGGCTTGCCTTCCGTGTCATCGTTGTGCAGCTAGCGGGCGAGATCACGCTCGAGTGGCTAAGAGGAGAGGATCAGGTGCTTTGGGAGAGTTTCTGCGGCTGTGTTCATCGGTGGTTCAAGGCGTAGTGCTCCTCCTGCCTAGTTGGGGTTTGTAGCAACCAAAAAAAGCAGGCGCCTGCTCAAAATTCACGAAACACCTGTATTTCACCTGGACGACGCTCTCTCACTTCACCACACCGCCGCCTCATGAATAGCCAGTTCGTAACTCACCTACGTACTTTGTTCCACAGTCCAACCGCACCTTGCACGCTGCTCCCTATTAACCAAAATCATCACCCAGTAGGCCCACCTCCACCCTGCGCTTATTTCACTCCTCCTAACACCCCCAGCTCAACCGAGAGCACCATGACCACCCCTCAGGACCAATACTTCACCTCCTCCACCGAGCTCGCCGACCTCGGCTCCGCGCGCTTCGACCACGACACCGCCGCAATCGGTGACCGCGACTTCTCTCTGCGCACAACCCACAACCCGGTCTCGGTGCCCACCGGCCGCGCCCCCAAAGGCCTCGAAGGCCAGGTCTTCGCCTGGAACACATTCCAGTACACGACTGCTGAGCGCAACGAGAAGGAGGAGAAGAAGGGCGATTTACACGAGGGCCAGTTGCATCGCGCCAACCGGGCGGCCGCAGGGGTAGCGCCGCTAGCTGTTGGAGGGTTTGGCGGTGGTGGGAAAGGGGTCAAGGCGAGGGCAAAGGAGGGGGTGACAGCTGACGCGCTCTGTGCGGGGAGGAAGCCCGAAGGTGTTGCTGTGGCGCCTTTGGCGAAGGGATTTGCGGAGGAGTTGGATAAGGGGATGTTTTGGGATGAGAAGATCTGCTGAGGGTGTGTTCTGTGAGGGGTCGACGTCGTGGGAGGGCCTTGGCCTGAGACGGCTTGGTTTTACAAAAGTTCTAACTGTACGTTCCTCCTCTCGATATGATGCGTGGAGCGAGCGTCACCCTGGCGAGAAGACCTGCTGTAAGCGAGAGGGAATAGTCTATCACCTCGCGGGTAGCTACTTTCTACTACATGTCCTTGCAGCGTACGATTAGGGATAAACTAATTGTGGGGCACTGAATCATAGCCCAGTAATGCTTTTTTCATGCTATCTGGACGGAGTGATCATCTGGCATACATGCTCTCCTGACCGTATTGGAGCCAGCAATGAATGTATCTTCAGTACACCTGGTGGCTCAAACGATCCGATAGGAGGTCTGGGAAGTGAGCGGCAGCCTGATCACGGATTTTGTAGGATTATTTGCTCGATCATAGGTGTGTAGAAATTTTGAGAGCTTGTCGTCAATGCGCCGAAGTGTGCTTGATTGATGTTGTCCAATGTCGGCTCGACACGGCAGATGAAGTCGCCTCACGCCTTTCCCTTTTCAAACAGCACTCCACCTCCAACCAAATCCATCAAGCAACACCATCAAACAACATTACTCCGCCATACAACACGGACGGATACTCTGCCGGAAGAGCTCCTCGCACAGATCGTGTCACATGTTTCCTCCCAAGCCGCCCTTGCAGGACTTTGCCGCATGAACATACGCCTAAATCGCATCGCCACTCCAGCCCTGTACTCCCACTACGAAACCAGTTATTTCAGCCCACCCAGCGCGTATCTATCAACACTCATCCAACGCCCAGATCTGGCACGCCGCGTCAAGTCGCTGCGCTGGGACTACAGCACACTGGCTAAACACCGCGTGTCCGTCTTCGATGCAAGCGACATCCAACATGCCCTGCGCGCATTCGAGTACCCCGTGTCCACGATCGCAGGCAAATGCGCAGAAGCGATCTCGCAATCGGCTGGTAACGGCGAGCTGACTGATGCCTTTCTCACAGCTGCGCTCCTGCACGTGCCGGATCTGGAGGATATCGAGATTGTCGACACGTGGTACGGCGATGATCTACGCAGTACCCGCCGCTGGCTTGATCCTATCCGCATGAAGGCGCCGCATGGATTCCACTGCTTGAGGTCTGCTAGCATCACTATGGCGTGCATGCAGTTCGATGATGTGATTGTGCTGATGCGGGTGCCCTCGCTCCGGCGGCTGCAGCTGTGCAGCCTCGTGGAGCCGGAGGTGAGGGCTGTAGGATTGGGTATTCCGCCGCGACCGTTTTCCAGCGTCGATGATTTGAGTTTCAGGTCATGTCGGTTGAACTGGAAGACGGTGGCATGGATGATGGCGCCGTGTAGAGTGTTGCGGTGCTTTAGCTATGTAAGCTTCAACTTGGCGTTGTTACGGCTTTCAACACCGCGAGACCTGCAGGAGTTGAAGAGTACATTGGACTTGCATAGAGAAGCTCTCGAGTATTTGGATGTCGAGGTTGACGTTCTGGTATCGAATGGAGAGGATCATGGCGAGATTGGGTCATTTAAGGACTACCCGCTGCTAAGGCATCAGCGTGTGTGGCTGAACCCATTCAAGCCGTATCGAGAACTGGGACTCCTTACGCCGTGATTATTGAGCTACAACACCAAGAAGGGATGTTCGAATATCGCTGACATGACGTCATCTGACGCATTGAGGAGCGAGCACGACATGTCGAAGCTCAAGCATTCTTTACTTCACCTCACGAGCTTACAAACCCACAATCGACATGGCAACATTCACAGTGCGGCTGCCGCGGCCGTTCGTCGACATCCCGCGAGCCTCGCTGATGTACCCGTACGCCACTCCAATTGAGCCACTCAAACAACTTACGGCACACCTCAAGGCGGAACCGGATGCTCCACAATCAGTACCGAAGTTGTGGATCAAGCACGAAGACAGCAACAGCGCGCTGGCATATGGTGGCAACAAAGTGCGCAAGCTTGAATACGTGCTCGCCGATGCCGTCGCCAAAAAGGCAACCCATCTGGTGACCGTAGGCGGCGTGCAGAGCAACAGCCAGCGTCAGGTTGTTGCAGCAGGGAACAGACTCGGCATGAAGACCGTACTTACTCCGGATCCGAAGATCGGGAACCCATCCGCAGACGACCGCGCAGCGTACGAGAGCGCAGGCAACGTGCAGATCAACAGCGTGCTCGGCGCGCAATGGAAGCCCTCCACCGCTCAGGACAGTGCCGTTGCTAACTCGCCCTCCGGTGATGGCCTTGCCTATAAAGTCGCCGCGCGCCGAGAGATGGAAGCCATCAAATTGTCTGGCGGAGTGCCGTACTTCATCCCTTCAGGCGCAAGCCTGCATCCTCTAGGCGGTCTCGGCTTCGCACGCTGGGCCTACGAACTCTACGAGCAAGAGCAAAACTTCAATATCTATTTCGACGCCATCGTCGTCTCGACCGCTAGCGGCAGTACCCTGGGCGGCATGGCAACGGGGTTCAAGCTGCTGCGCCACGTGACGGAACGTCGCCGGCTGATCGGTATCCAGGCCACGAGCTGCGCAGTAGAGGAGACGTCGCGCGTCGTGCTGGTGTCAGCACGTAACACGGCGAAGCTGGTGGGTCTGGCTGAGGACGATATCACCGAAAGCGACTTTGAGCTCGATGGCCCTTTAACGGGGGCAAGTATGGCTACCTCAACGACGAGACTAGCGAGGCTATCAAGCTGCTGGCCAGCACTGAGGGCATTTTGACGGATCCGGTTTACACAGGGAAGGCAGTTGCGGGGCTGCTTGGGCTGGTGAGGGAGGGTGCGTTTGGCGAGATGAAGAATGTATTGTTTGTGCACACGGGTGGAACACCAGCGTTGGGGGCGTATCCGTCGCTGAGGTGAAGAATTGAAAGTACTTCAGGGAGCTTACTGTTGGCATAAAGAGGGAAAGGGGGTGTACGAAGATCGTTATGATGACGATATCTGGCACAGGAATAACATGCCCCGTTAGAGGAGGCTGAGGACTGCGCTAACGACTTGAGACATAATATAGCAACACTATAATCTACTTCATGCCCGTAGTTTGCCTGTTGGCGTCTTAGAGTAATGGTCTTCAGAATATGTCTTGGATCTTCTCTCTTCAAGAGCTTGGGTTCAATATCCTCGTTTACTGTCCGCGAAATAATTACGAAAGCTCAGCTGCACTACCGTCCTGACCTATCACAACGGCGAAGTCGCTGCTGCGGCAATAGTGGATGGACTCTTGAAGAGATATAAGGGGTGCGGGCGAGGAGCAAGAAAGGGCGATGGCTGGTGTAAGTGCTGAGAATAGACATCGTGGTCAATGCTAACGGACGTGAGGACTGTCGGATTCTCGGAACAAACCAAATCAAAAACATTTTCAACAATCAAGAGGGGTATGCGGTACTGTGCGTTCTATCGGGGTATCGTAATTGACAGCAACTCTCCTTTTGCTTATCCTCATGATGATGCCATGACACCTAAACTAGCTACGCTTCCCCATAGCCACTGAACCCTTCACATGGCAGGTAGTTGTTCTCGATGAACGCCGTATTCAATCTGATCCCCTCAACATCCTCCCACACCTCTTCTCCCTCAAATGGATATATCTTCGCCCTGACACTGCCCCTCACCCTTTCGATCTCCGTCGTCACACTGGTATTGAACAACCTAATCATGTTGTCGCACGACCTCCCATCCGCAAACGTCGGCTGATTCGTCACATTCCTGAAAAACTCCAACTGCACATCTCCCGCCCCTTCTCCCCGCACAACTCCATGCCTTGTCTCTACAAGCGCCTCCCCGTCTTCACTCCGCGCCTCAAACGCCGTCACGCCCCGCGCCACCCCGCGATACGCATCGCACCCTGGCTCGAAGCTTGAAGGGAACACTCGCGTCCCGTAGTCTTTCGCGCCTTTGAGAGCCACCTCGTGCCCCGCCGTCATCAGCAGCGCGGGCGCCCACTTGAAACTCGTGCCGTCCCCAAGCACGTCCAGGAAAGGGAATTCGACACCTGCGCGCGTAAAGTCCGGGATTTTGTAGCCGTAGGCTTGCACGTCGTGGTCGTGTACGGCTTGGAGGAGGGCGGGGTATGTTTCTGGGGGAAGGGAGGGAAGGAGAGATCGGTATGCGTTGGTGAGGATGCGGTATTGTGCCGGTATTAGGGAGCGTGCGAGGGAGAGAGGGATGGGTAGCAGGGTGAGTGTGCCGTTGAGTGTCCCCGTGGCGTTTGTGGGGTAAAGGTGTGCAATTGGGTTGGGAAGGTCGTGAGTTTCGCAGATTGGTTGGTCGTTGTTGAAGAGCGTTGTTCCTGGAGTGGCTGTGGTGGGGTAGAAGCGGTATGCGAGGAGTGTCAGGAAGGAGAGGATAAGGTATCGTCTTTTAGTGATTTTCGATTGCGATTTCGAGGACAGAGTTGGGAGAAGCGCCAGGACGGGGTGGCATAGCAACGCCAGATCCAGAAGGCTGAGGTCGAACATAATGGCCAGCATGTGCATCTCACCACCCGCGGCAGCGAAAGCGATAGAATGACTCGAAAACCCAACAATGGTAAACTACATACAAAGCAGATCGTCTTCAACTACATATGTCGACTCACCCGGCTCGACTTACCCTTCAACCAATTCGGAAACACCGCCTGCCGCGCCCTAGGTACCGCTGCGCGTCCTCACTCGACACATCACAGACGGGATCTACGCGTCCCGAGCACACGAGGCAACACCATCCTCCCGTTACCCGTCTAAACTTGCATCTACGAACCTGCAGTAGAACGCCTTAACCGTACAAAACGCACGTAAGGCGTTGCTAGCGCGTGGAACACGAAAGTTCCGAACTGGTCTGCTAGAATCCGCTAATGAGCGCGCATGGTACCGGACAGAGGATGTCGTCGAAGTCTATCGCCTACAGGCTGAGTATATTTTGCGAGGCGCATCACAAGGCTGCTGTTTGGGACTCGTGAGTGCTGGCGAGAAGGGGAGTGCTGGGGAGGAGGCAGTGGGCGTGAGAGGAGGGTTTCGAGATGTGGGGGCGTGCGGGGTGGGGCTGATGTTGTGACGGACCGACAGGTTCGAACATCCCTGAGCAAGAACAACGTCGTGGACGTGTATACTTGTATTATGACTGACCGCTATCTCTGCTACCGCGCGGACGAGGGACTGGCATTTCGCCTCGGTCGATCGATAATGAGTGCACATGCCTGTTTTTATGCTCCCGGCGTGATTATGGCCTGATCACCCTTTGAAGCTTACCGCATCGCATCGACTGACCACAATGACGATGAGCGAGCAGACCATACATAGTAACCATGTGGATTCCTCACAGGTTTCTGTTCACAATAGTATCGTTTGCGGTGCTACTCACAGCAATTATTTACCACGATAGCAGGACCCAGATGTTCTCCACCATCCTGGATGACGACATGTCCTCGAAATGCGCCATCATTGTGGGATCTGGCCTTGCGGGTTTGAGTGCTGCGTCGCAGCTGGTCAAACATAACATCTCTGTTCGCGTCCTCGAGCGAGCCGCAAAGCCGGGTGGAAACAGCATAAAGGCATCTTCTGGTATTAACGGCGCGCCTACGAGGTTTCAAGCGACTCCAGAACCGCGAGATGCATTTTACGCCGACACTGTCTCGTCGGCAGGAAAACTCATGTTTACCTTCACTGAGGAGAGAGAACAGCTCATCAGGACTTTGACCGAGGGGTCTGCAGGTGCAGTGCACTGGCTCGCTGAAGAGAACGGCGTCGATCTCTCCAAAGTCGCGCAACTCGGCGGCCATTCCTATGCGCGAACACACCGAGGAAACGGCCCACCACCGGGCTTCGCAATTATCAGCGCGCTGCTAAAAAGCCTGAAAGATTCTCCACTCTTCCACCTGCAGACCTTGTGCACGGTGACCAAAGTGCTGCTGGAAAAGAAACGCGTCGTGGGCGTTGAATACATCGACACAAATGGCAACTACGAAGAACTCCACGGGCCCGTGATTTTCGCATCAGGCGGCTTCGGCGGCGACGGAGAAGGACTCATTGCCCAATATCGTCCAGACCTCGCGGGCTTTCCATCAACAAACGATCCACGTCCAGGCACTCAGCCGCTCCTCACCGCAGCAGGGGCCCAGCTTATCGACATGGACTCAGTTCAAGTCCACCCTACAGGGTTTTTGGATCCCTCTGACCCTACCTCTCCGCTCAAATTCCTAGCCGCTGAGGTTCTGAGAGGCGAGGGTGGGGTGCTTTTGATAAATAGCAAGCGATTCGTCAATGAGCTAGACACACGCGAGAACGTCGCAAATGCCATCACTTCCACAGCCCCGGCTTCCGCGTCTCCGCGACAGTGGGATGTGCAGCTCGTGCTCGACGAAGCGACGTACGATGCTGCGAAGTCTCACGTCGACTTCTATATCTTCAAAGGCCTGATGCGCAAAACCACCATCTCAGACCTCGACCCCGGCGCCCTGGAAACGCTCAAGCACTACAGTCAGATAGTCCTGTTGGAAACAGAAGATCCTCTCGGACGCACCGTCTTCGGCGCTTGGGCGCTGAAGGATCCTAAGCCCGAGTCTGTCATTTACGTCGGTGCTGTGACGCCAATTGTCCACTACACGATGGGCGGCGTGCTCATCAATTCACAAAGCGAGGTTTTGGGCGGGGACAAAAAACGCATTGAGGGCGTGTGGGCCGCAGGCGAGATTACGGGAGGTGTGCATGGGGCCAATAGGCTGGGAGGGTCGTCGCTACTTGAGTGTGTGGTGTTTGGGCGAATCGCGGGGGAAGGGTGTGCGAAATACATGGAAGGTAGAATGTAGGCCCTAGCAGTTCTTGAGCAAGAACTTCTTTATTGCTGGAACAGTACCCCGACCTGTGCCGGTTGCGGGGTATTCGCATCTAGCTTGTACCCATCGTTCGTCTTCAGAAATCTTGCCGCCTTGCTTCAACCCTTTTCACTGTGCAGTTCTCTGCCTTCGTCAGCCACCTTAAAATCATCTTCCCCACAACACATACAACGCACACGGCTACGACTCATCTCCAGTGTACTCGTATCGCTATAACTTCGTACGTCCTCTCTCAATGCCGTAAACCCGATGGTGATTGCAGGCTAGAATATGAGTCTGCCGGTCTTGGAGAGTTTTGAAGACCTGCTGGGGGTGGAGTAGGTGTGGACTTCTGTCGTTCAAATTACGGTGCCGATACTGTTTGTTATGGGAACTGAGGGTCGAAGGCGTGAAATGATTCTAATTCCGGTCGCGTGAAATGGTTGATGCTGATACTAGGCAAGTAATCCTTTGGGGCTGGCAGAATCTACTCTTGATTGGACTCTGTGCCACTATGGAGTCTTTGGCCTATCTTGTTCCATCCTCTGCGCACCCACTTCGGTCGATGAGATCGATGTAGTGACGGAATTCTCGCTGTTTAGCCCCGTAGCTCCTGGCTCGCTTATTGAGGCAATGTCGTTGCACCCACAGGGGCAGTCAGCGCCATATTGGGCTATGATCTGAGCGGGGATGGACATCTCAAGCTTCCGGAGCAGTAGACGGACGTTATGTTGGATGATCCGACAATCTTCAGGCTTTAGTTTCTCATAATGGCAATACCTGTCTCCTGAAGGCAGTTGAACCAGACCTTCAGATACGATTGGCTCAAAATTGAGAGTCTGGCTCCAATCAAAGATCAAGTTGCTAACAATACCCCACACCGATGGACCATCTCCATCTTCCATGTGTCGAGCTACGAAACTCAGTTGTGACTGGAGGACCCTCCTGAGCAGCTCTTTCTGGGTGATCGTATAGTCTGGGTCAATTTTAAGTTCTTTGTGAACCAAAAGCCCCATAAGCCCGTAGATTCGGTCAAATTGTAGGCTGCACTCGAACTCAAAAGAGAGTGCTATCGCAAAGTCCCAGTTCAGGTAATTTGGGGCCTTTTCGTCTGCCCGTATGCAAGACTGCTGCAATTTGATCATTAGACGCTTGTAAGCAAAACCAGCAATCTTCTTCTGAATGAGGAACATACGGTCCATTGCATGACGTGACCACACTTGTTTTGCGGGTGGCTCCACGTTGTTTAGAAGAATCACAAGTGCGTCATGCAAGTCGCCCAGCGCCCACTGCTGACCGTCAACCAAGATAAAGTCATGCCAGGCGAGTACAATCTCTTGAATGACCCATAATCTGTTCCAGTATGGACTCATAAGCAGTCCTAGCCAGATGCGATAGGTGAACCCACTGAGCATTTGATATGCCATCTCAGAACGGCCGAGAGGGTATTCTGGCCAAGCTTCACATGCAGGCACACGAAACGCACTTATCTCCTCGCTACTAAATGGTGATAGGTCGGGGACGATGTCAGTCTTCTTGTTTGCAGGACCCCCTAAGGCTAGATCCCATGGGTGCAACCTGTCATGGGTGGAATACCTGGCCAAACCACAGTAGCGTTGGCGCTTGTGTACAGCTCCCCCATGAGCCCGACTTGGTGACACCTCTCTTTGTGTTTGTCTTGATCAATACAAATTTGATCGATCCAGATCCAGTCCAAGCTCCAGTCCTGCGTGGTCTCGTGGGCGAATTTAAGACAGTGGAACAGATTGACTCGTACAAAAACTGCACCGTGCTCAGATCCATCGTGGATAGGGACTCTGTGGACTGGGTTGTCCTCTCCCCAGCAGTATGACAGTGCGTAGAAACCTCCGCTCTCGTCAACCTTGGCATGCCGTAATTCGAGCGTTATCGGGTTTCTGGGTCCTGTCTTCACGATACGTAGCAGTCGAATCTCCTTGGTCTGTGGATCTAGCGGGCGGTATCGGTATCTAGTGTGGACGTCTTCCATGGCGACGAAACAAATGAAGTGCAGCTTGCTGAGATCGGGCGTGCGGGGATGAATGTTTCTAGGCAACAAGGCTGACAGCTCATAGAGTGTCCATCTGCAGGGGTCACGAGGCTGTAAGTACTCCAATCAAATGGCTGCTGACGAAAACAACGATGCATGAGCCCCGCTTTGGGTAATGGGATGAGCCTAAATTCGTTACTTAAAGTCCCACTTTCACAGCCTTTGAATATATCCTACGTCATCACATTCAGCCTTACTCCCGTCGCGAAGTACTGATCAAAGAAGTGATCACAGATGCGTAGGTGATTTATCTGCACACCTTCTGTGACTCGGTGAATTACATGTCATTTGATCTTAGTGTTTGTGATTAAGGGCGTAGGAAGTTGCCCAACTAAAGAAGGAACCCTAGTTCTGTTGGGTCTGCTACAATGCTCCTGAGTTTGAGTAAGTGATCATCTACAAGACTACAAGAGGCAGATGGAAGAGCCTCAATCTTATTGCAACGAGAGTAACCATCTCGTGTCTGCTTGTCTTACTATAAATATATTAGCGACGACCTGCCTCTTTGCTAGTACAGATTGATGACAGTATATGATCAGTGTAAACACAGGCAGATAGGCTTGGAACTTATGCAATCGAGTGCTGCAGAAAGCAATAAATACGTTCAATTAGTGCATATGGTTCTTCAGCCAAACTTGGTCTTCCGGCTTACTGAGTGTCTCGCTCTCAACAGCCCAATCAGACAGAGTTCGATCAAGATGCTAATCTGTCCCAGGCGAAACTTCAGTCATATGCTCCACTACATGATGGCTGCCAAGATGTGCAAACCACCCCTAGTCATAGTTCCACCAGCACATCTCGTGGCATTGACGAGTGGGTAGCGCTGTAAGTGGCCAAAGCCCACGGTTTGTCTCCCAGAATCTCAAATGTTCCTTACCTAACGCTGCAGCCAACCAAAAGCAGCTGCCGTTGATTATTTCCATTGGAGGGGAGGTCCGTACATTTCCGCAAGCACCGATACAGCTTTGATCGAGAGGCAACTCTGGAAGTTAGAGCGCACTCACTCGGATCGGAGAAGACGCACATCCCTACAAACGAAGGATCTGACGTATTCGGGAAGATTCCGATTACACAGCAAACCCAGTGCAAGATTGCATACACCAGTTCAGTCGTGAAGTAGATGTCGTGGGCGCCTTGGCGGGAGAACCTTCCACACTCGGGTTAGTGCCGCTGATCAACTTGTGGGCGAGGCTGCCTGCTTACCATTAATGTATGCAAAAGTTTGAGCATTTCATCTCGGCCGATGAAGTGCAAATTTCGTGCGGCTGTAATCGAGCAGTATTCCACTCATCGCTTTAATTATGGGTCATTAAGTTTTAGAGTCATTCGTAGGTCTGCTGGGCAATCACTGAGTCTCTTCTGACTGATTGAACACACACATATATATACCAGGCACTTCACTGCAACGTTTATCATCTCGTCTATCATAGACTACATTAGTTCTACCCACTACCACGCAACCCCAACCCTACCATCTCTTTCCTCCACGCAACCCCTCTACGCACATAATGCCCACTCCATCCCTCCGCCAAGTCATCGGCGTGCCCAACTCGACTGCATCCGTGGAAGACTCCATTCTCATCATCATCGACGCCCAAGACGAATACATCTACGGCCAGCTCCCTGCCGTCGACTACGCAGAAGTCAACATCGCCATCTCCGGGCTACTCGAGAAGTACCGAAAGCACAACGGCCACATCGTGCACGTCGTGCACAACACCGGCTCAGACGAGACGCCCATCTTCACACCCAGCGGCAGCTTGACCAAGGAAATGGATGGTATTGAAGCTGTTGACGGCGAGGCAATCGTGTACAAGAAGCATGCGGGCTCGTTCTCTGAAACAAAGCTTGGGGAAGTCTTGGAGGAGTTTGGATTAAGAAAGTTGGTCTTGACGGGCTACATGGCACATGGATGTGTGTCGAGCACGGCTCGCGAGGCGGCTACTCTTGGCTATGAGGTTGTTGTCGCAGAGGATGGTGTTGGCCAGCGCGATATGAAGGATATCCCTGCTGCAGAGATTAAAAGGGTTGCCTTGATGGAGATTGATGATATGTTTGGCACGGTTGTTTCGAGCAGAGATATTGTGTAGAAGTGAATTGCTTGCCTAGATATTTTTCTCCGACCTTCTCTAAAGTCCTGGGCAGAGAAAGTACATATGCAATCCAAGCTACCATCAAAATCAACTTCATAGTCTGACTACATCCCTTCTCAAAACTACATAACTATTCTCACCATGCCTCAATTGCCTAATACTATCGTCTGCAACCCCATTATAGAATTCCTCCCCACCATCAACCCGTCAACTGTCAAACCCACAAAAGCCTCAACGGCACCAGATCAGCAATTGTGTAAATGAAGTCACTGATACAGAGTTTCCACAGCTATGAGACATGCAAGTCGTCTGCGCAGCTACCATGCTCTAGGACCACACCAAAACCGTCGTTGAGAAGGGTACTCTCTTAGATCCCGCAAAGCGCTGTGAGGAGGCGATCCTGTGACTGGCACAACAGGGTTGACATCACTGAAACCACCACAATGGGCAAGTGATGCGCAGTGCCTTGGAACATTGAAACAGATGGTGATAATGGATATCTCTACAACGCAAGCTAGTGGTGGATCCACTTCTTCTTGGAGCCGTCCGCGTTCCTCTTGCGGGACTTCTGCTTCTTGGCCTTCTTCTCCTTCTTCTCCTCTGGTGTCAGCGCTACAGCCCTCGCCGTCCCCTCAGCGACATCATCTACGTCCTCGTCCTCGCTCGCGTCCTCGTCGGACTCATCTTGCGCGGGAGCCGGCGCGGGCTTAGCCTCCTCTTCTTCGTCGAAACCCAGTCCGTCGATAGCGCCTAGGAACCCGGTGTTGCCCTCGCCCTTCATAAGCGCTTCGACATCGATGCCGCCGCTTGTGAGGTATTTGGCGCTGACACCGGTGTTGATGCGCTCGGCCAGCAGACCCCTGAGTTCGTGCCTGATAGATGCGAACTCGGCCTTGGTCATCTCGCTGGCGCTCTTCTCCTTCTTCTTTCTTCCAGTTCCTCGTCCTTTCTTGCCCTTGGCTTCCTTGTCGAACTCCTCTGAGTCGTAGTCGATACCGAGGTCCTCAGCGGCTTGCATGAACATGTCATCGGTGCTGTTCTTCTTTTCCTTCGCAATGACCGTGTCGGCGAGCTTCTTGGATAGCGTTGCGCGCGGCTTGAGGCGGCTCACAATGCGGCGATCGATGTCTAACGTGCGGATGAAGTATGCGCGCTTCTTGTTTGTCTGCTCCTTGGCGGACTCTGCGCGCGCGTGCACCTTTGCAACGAGTCGGCGCACACCTGCGACTTCTTCGGGGCCGCAGATGATGATGCTCGAGCCTGAGGCGTCGGCACGTGCTGTACGGCCAGAACGGTGGACGTAGGTGTCCGCAGCGCGCGGCAAGTGATAGTGGATAACGAGATCGACCTTGGGAATATCAAGACCACGCGCTGCAACATCGGTAGCAACAAGGATGGACCCCGCGCGTTCCTTGAAGCGTTCAATGGAGCGGAGACGCGCTTTCTGAATCATGCTAGAATGTAAAGGAAGTGCAGGAAGGTTCAAATTTGCGAGGAAAGGCGTCAGGCGGCGGACGGCAGCGATGGAGTTCGTGAAGATCAGGGCGCGCTTGTTCGGGTGGAAGAGTAGGAGGGAGTAGAGGTAGAGGTCCTTCTCGGGACCAGCACACTCGATCAAGCCTTCGCGCAGCTTGCTAGCCATTTGAGACTCCGGGTTGACGTCGATGTAACGCGGCTGCTCCTCGCGGAAGTTGAGTTTCTTGAGAAGATACTCCATCGAATCAGCTTTGTTCAAGATATCACCGGTGCCGCTGCCATGCTTGACTTTGCCCGCAAGCTTTTGCTGTAGCCCCTTGGAGAAGGTAGCGGAGAAGACAAGAGTCTGGCGTTCGACTTCAGGGATTGGATCTTCATCTCCCTCCTCAGCATCTTCGCGGTCCAAGACCTTGAGGATCTCGCCGAGCTCCTGGTAGTGGCCCTGGCTCAGCAGACGATCTGCCTCGTCGAGTACTAGGAACTTGACCTGCTTGAGAGACCGCAACAGACCCTGACCGCTGCTGATGACTTCCCACAACCGCCCGGGCGTACCAACAACAACGTCTGCCTTTTCGAGTTGGCGGCGCTGCTTCTGTACGGACAGGCCTCCAGTGATGGTCACGATATTTGGCGCGTCAAAGTCACCCTTGACGCACAGATCTGTCAAATGAGCCGTGATCTGGTGCGCAAGCTCTCGAGTTGGTGCGACGATCAACGCAGTAGGCACGTTTGGTGTTTTCGAGTCCTTATCTTTCGACTGAGAGTGGGTGGCGAGATAGCGCTCGACAATAGGAATTCCGAACGCGAGTGTCTTTCCAGAACCGGTGGATGCTTTGCCGATCAGATCTCGGCCTGCCATGATCTCTGGAATGGTCGAAGCTTGGATGTTGCTGGGCTTGGAGAACTTCAGCCCTGCCAATGCGCCAATGATCTTCTCAGACAAGCCGAGCTCCTCCCATGCAGATGTGTCAACTTCCTCATCGTCGATCGGCTGGTTGAGCAGGATATCGAATGCTCCCTCGCCAGAAATCTCAAAGTCTTCCGTGGCTTCTACACCTTCCTCCTCGACATAGTCTGGGTTGGTCTCAACGCTTGTGCCAGCATTCGCTGCGGTGTTGTCCTTTAGCTTTTTCTGTGCCTCCCTTTTGGCCTTTGCCTCTGCCTTCTTCTCCTTCTGTGTCTTCGGCTTTTCTTTCTTCTCCTCGATCCTGTCCTTCTTCAGCAACCGACCGTCCTGCACCTCGCTGTTCGGGTTGAGGTCTTCGATCTGGATGCCGCCATTCGTGGCTGGGGCCTTGTCGTCGTCGTCGCTGAAGCCTGCAAAGGAATCGTCGTCGCCCGCGGCCTCGTCTTGCGCGGGTGTGATTTCCTTGGTGTCCGACTCGTCTTCTACCGGAATCTCCTTTCCTTCCTGGCCAATCATCTTCTCAAGGCGCGCAGCTTCCTCCTCCTCTCGTTGCCAGGCGGCCTCAACATCCTGTGCGACTTCCTCTTCTGTCTTGGTGGTTCGGAAGGTGATGTTGCCAGTCGTTGCGTCTCGTACGACCTCCAGATCATCAATCTCCTCCAAGCCGTAAAACCCTTCGGTATCCTCCAGACGATCTGGCATCCCAACTGTCTTCCATCCTAAGTCGTTCAATTGTACACGGCGTTTCTGCTTCTGTGTTGTAGGTTTAAGGCCTTTCTCAAGCTTCTGGCGCTTGTGCGCTTTGTGCGCAGCCTTCGGGGCGTTGTGGGCGCGCTTCATGGCGAGTTTGTTAGAACGACGGTGTTGTGGTGTGGTGAAAGCTGCTCCCAAAAATTTTGGGAAGGCGCGGCGTTTCCTCGGCCCAACCCTCCACCGCGGAGGTGCCCCTCACGTGGGGTCGACATTCACACCTCCGATTTTCACGTCTTGACTTTGCTATATTGGGTCAGTGCATCTAACGGCCGAAAGTAGTTTCCACACTTTTCTCAAGACTACATGCGCTTCTGAGTGTCCGACGAGCCCTTGCTGCAGCTGTCGAGTGCAGTATAAAAAAAGTTAACTTTCTCTAAATATCAGTCTACGGACCTGGGCATTGGCTTGATTCGAACAACCAAAGACCAACACATCAAACACCGCATCATGGGCAAGTCGTCAAAGGACAAGCGGGATGCCTACTACCGCCTGGCCAAAGAAGAGGGCTGGCGTGCACGGTCAGCGTACAAGCTCCTGCAGATCGACGAGGAATTCAACCTCTTCGAAGGCGTCACAAGAGTAGTGGACCTCTGCGCCGCGCCCGGGAGCTGGAGCCAAGTGCTCTCGCGGGTGTTGATCAAGGGGGAGACGTTTGGGCGCGCAGGGCGCGAGCAAAAGCAAGAGGCAACACGGCGGCACGTCCTGGGCCTCGACAAGAACGACACAGAAGAGGGCGCTGCTGCTCCAGCTGTCCAGCAGCCACAGCCCAGGGACAACGTCCGCATCGTCGCCATCGACCTGCAGCCCATGAGCCCCCTGGACGGCGTCACAACCATGCGCGCCGACATTACGCATCCGTCCACGATCCCCCTCATGCTCAAGGCTCTCGATCCCGAGACCTACGACCCCAGCTCCAGCACGTCCTCTTCGCCCGTGGACCTGGTCATCTCGGACGGCGCGCCAGACGTGACGGGCCTGCACGACCTCGACATCTACGTGCAGAGCCAGCTGCTGTGGGCGGCGCTGAACCTGGCGCTCTGCGTGCTGAAGCCCGGCGGCAAGCTTGTGGCCAAGATCTTCCGCGGCAAAGACGTCGACCTGCTGTTTGCGCAGCTCAAGATTGTGTTTGAGCGCGTGCGCGTCGCAAAGCCGCGGAGCAGTCGCGCAAGCAGCATCGAGGCGTTTGTCGTGTGCGAGGGCTTCTGTCCGCCCGAGGGGTTCAAAGCAAGTCTGCACAAGCCGTTGGGGGCTGGGACGCAGCTCTCGGCCGGCACTGCGGGGGTGGAGGAAGAGAAGAAGAAGAAGGGCTCGCAGACTGTCGTCCGGGCAGACGGGGCGGTTGAGGTGGACTTTGGGACCGAAGACGAGGAAGAGGACGAGGATGATGTGGAAGAGGGCGAGCAGCGATGGATAGCGCCGTTTCTGGCTTGCGGCGATCTGGCCGCGTACGACTCGGATGCTACGTACAAGCTGCCCAAGGACAGAGTCAGTCTGGACCCGGTGCAGCCGCCTACCGCGCCGCCGTACAAGCGCGCGTTGGAGATGCGCAAGATTGCCGGTGGCGCGTACGGGAAGACGAAGGGCAGGGTCAGCAAAGAGGCGGCGTGATGGGTGCGAGCAGTGAAAGGGAGGTAAGCAGTGCAGTTCAAAGACGTGTTTATACTCGGAGCTTGTTGATGTGCGTGCGACGTAGGATCTCGCTCTCCCACGGCATATCCTCAGAGTATGGATTCAGGGAGGGGAGTTAAGAAGCATCTGCACTAAGCACTGGCGAGTGAATAAGATCATGTGATGGATTATAGTAATGTATTCCATCTTATGTGCTGCCAAGTTTGGCTTTACTTCTAGCAGTCTTAACATACAGGACGTGTTACTTCTTAAGCAGAGATATTTTCACTAGGCACCAGCAAGTAAATAAGACAGTGCGACAGATAATGTCAAAGATGTCTACACTAAGCACTAGCAAGTAAAACAGACTGTATAATAGATATTATTTAAGTATTCTATCTAAGCTTAACTTTACTTATAGTAATCTTAATATAAAGAATATATTAATTTCTAGATAAAGATACCTATTCTAAGTACTAGTAAGTAAATCAAGGTTATATAGTTAATTATAGTATTAATATATTCTATCTTATTCGCTACTACGTAAAAAAGGTATACAGTTATCCTATCTAGTATTCCTAACTTAATCCTAGCAATCTTTGTGTTAATGTGTAAGCAAAGGTATATTATATTCACTAAGCACTAGCAAGTAAAAAAAATTATTTAATAGATATGAATACATTCTATCTACCAAGCCTAGCCCTGACTCCAGCAATCTTTGCTTGCAAGACACTCTTGAGACCGACAGCAGCAGGGACCTCGTCGGCGGCGACAAAGCGACGGACGAGGAGGTTGAAGATGTTGCCGAAGCCGAGGGCCATAACTGTGCTGGTCAGGATGATGACGTTGTAGGGCATGCTAAAGTCTGGAGTGGGTAGGGGTAGTAGCAGCGAGGTGGTGCGGATGTAGATGCCCTTTTTGTCTGCGGGTTGGGGGGAGAGTATGCGGAGGACGGCGGGCGCGACGTCGAACCCGCGGTTGGCGTCGGGGGGGTATTCGGTGTAGCGGAGGATGGCCTTTTCAAAGTCGTAGGTCAGGGTGAGGGTGGAGCTGGGCGGGATGAGCATGCGAAGCTCGAGGTGGGTGCCGCGCTGCCTGTCGAGAGCGGGCTTGTAGTATGTCTCCTTGATGGGGCTCTCTGTGGATGTGTCCAGTTGGGCACGCAGAGTGTGCAGGTAGGGCTTCATGAACCACGGCAGCGACTCGAGGTAGACGAATTCGACCGATTGGGTGGTCGAAGGGTTTCTGATGATGGCTTGCGTGCTTCCACGCTCTTGTCCATGGCCGTTGATGGAGCGAGCAGCGAAGAGATGAGGGTCTGGACGGACCAGTCCTGTCGTCATCTTCTGCTCCGGCAGGGCCAGGTCGAAGTCTGCGCCGACGGGCAGCTTGTAGCAGCGGAGGGTATCCGCGGTCTGCCTTGTCTCAGTGACTGCACCGCCAGATTTGACGTCTATGGTACGCTCTGGCGGAGTGTTGATGCAGACGCTGCTGACGTCGTCGGCGTCTCCAATCAGCGGGCATGAGCCTCGTAAGGGCTTGCCAAAGACGTCTTGGAGGGTCCAGGCTGGTTCGGTGCCCTTGTCCAAGGGGAAGCAGGTGTCGGGCGCATTGTAGGCCTTGGAAGTGTCGCACTCGATCTGGTCCATGGGCAGAGGGCGAGGGATGGGGTTGTCGCGTGGGCGCTTCGAGCGGGCAATGTCCAGGACCATGTCGACCGACTGCTCCATTTCGAGGGAGCAGCTTGCGTCGTCGAGGCTGCAGACGGGCCGGAGGTCAATGGCCATGGTCTGGAACGAGGCATCGAAGAGCTTGTGGCCGTGCAGCAGGCTCGAGATGCCAGCTTTGCCTTTGCAGGGCAGCAGCTTGAGGAAGGGGGTCAGGTTCTCTGTGCAGACGACCTCGTGGGGCAGGGTGCCGTGCAGCAGGTGCAGGTTGGCGGGGTTGGGGTGGTCGCCTTCTGGCGAGAAGGCCATGACGGGGCGGATGGTTTTTGTGGCATCGATGAAGTTGAGCGAGGCGCAGAAGAGACCCGAGAGGGCGTTGGTGAGGGTCAGCCAGCGCGCGGATGCTTGGTCCTCGCTGTCGGCCTCGATCCAGGCCCACAGCTCGACGCCGGTGCCGCCTTCGCGGGCGCCCTGCCATGGGCGCTGGCCCCAGTTGTCGGCGTCCCAGCGGCCGAGGCTGAACCTCAGGTGCAGCTCGCGGGTGTGGGCATGCTGCAGGATCTGGGCGAGGGCCCTGGGCACGTAGCGGAAGTTGTGCTGGGCAAAGGCGGCCTGGCTCTCGTTGCTGCGGAAGTTGAACGAGGCGAGCAGCGTGTCCTGGGGGAGCGGGCGCAGGAGGAGCTGCTCATGGTAGTCGGGCGGCGCGCAGAGGGCGGGCGTGCAGGCAGTCAGCAGCAGCAGGAACAAGAGGGCGGAGAGGAGCATGGCAGCATGGCAGCGTCGCCGGGGCACGGGCGGCGGAGTGTGCTATAGTCTATAGTTGGGCGGCGCGTTGGAGTTGCGGAGGTGCACAGACAGGTACACTGGTACAGGTGCACACGCAATTGGCCGCCGGGCAGGGCGGGCCTGAGGCGCTTGGCGTCGCTCGCCGACGGAGACTCGGAGAGGCGGGATTTCAGCAGCACTGCACTGCACTGCCCTCCACTCCACTCCACCACCCGCGCGACACAGCATGGCCGCCGCAGAGACGCGCAGGCTGCTCGAGCAGCTCATGGGCGAGCAGCTCATGAGCGGCTCCGACCAGCGCGCACCGCAGCTCAGCATCACCGACCCCAAGGTCTGCCGCTCCTACCTGGTCGGCAACTGCCCGCACGACCTCTTCACAAACACAAAGAACGAGCTGGGGCCCTGTCCCAAGGTCCACAACGAGGCCCTCAAGACCGAGTACCTCGACGCCGACGCCGACCAGAAGCGCCGCTGGGGGTTCGACTTTGACTACCTGCGCGACATGCAGCACCACATTGACGGCTGCAACCGCAAAATCGACCAGGCCCAGCGCCGGCTGGAGAAGACGCCCGAGGAGATTCGCCAGACAAACGCCCTGGTACGTGATATTCTCCTTGTCTTTAATCTTCTCCTTGTCTTTAATCTTCTCCTTGTCTTTAGTCTCCTCCTTGTCTTTAGTCTCCTCCTTGTCTGCACTGCACACCACATTATTCTTGTCTACACACCACATCACTCTTGTCTACGCACCACAATCCAACTAACATCCACCCCAGCTCAAATCAATCAACGAACTCACAAAGTCCATCGAGGCCGGCCTGCTCGAGGTCCGCATCATGGGCGAGGAGGGCATGGTCAACACGGCCGTCCACGAGTTCACAAAGCTGCGCATGAAAAAGGCGGAAAAGGAGGAGCGCGAGCGGGAGCTGCGCGCCCTGTCCGACACCGGCGGCCCCTCGGGCCACCAGAAGCTCCAGGTCTGTGATGTGTGCGGTGCCTACCTCAGTCGTCTGGACAATGATCGTCGTCTAGCAGACCATTTCTACGGCAAGATGCACCTTGGCTACGCCCAGATGCGCAAGTCCTACGACGCCCTGCAAAAGGACCTCAAGGGCCGAGCCCCTCCCCGCGACGCGTATCCCTCGCACGGCGACGACCGAGGTTCTGGTGGCTGGGGCGGCGGTGGCGGCGGCGGTGGTGGCTACGGTGGCGGTGGTGGAGGAGGAGGAGGAGGAGGAGGAGGAGGATTTGGCGGCCGCGGCGGGCGAAGGGGTCGTGGCGGCAGAAGAGGCGGATGGTAGTAGTCCTTCGTTCCGGCGTTCAAGGTGTGTCATGATGATTCCCAAAAGGCCAAACTTACCCCAGCACTTTTGCGCGCGCAACCAACCCTGCGCTGCCATTTTCCTTTCAGCAGCACTTGTACAACAGAGGCCGTTACAGACCCATTGGGAGCCTGGAGCCCCCGACCTAGTCCCAATCAAACCACGTACGCCTACACCATGACTCGTTTGACTCGTCTCTAACCTTGATCAAGGGATTGCTTGCTTGCTTGCCCGCTTGCCTGCCTGCCTGCCTACGCGTCCGGGCCAAGTCTTGCCGTCTAGTTGTTGAACATTCATCGAGCCCAGGGATACTTGGTGAGTTGGCCACTTTTCCGTCGCTTACCAGCTCCATGGCCACTCGTCCGTCACAGACGGACCCTGGAGTCCCACCTTCGTCATTGGATCATGCGCTCCGTCGCAGACCCGCTAGCTTTCAGTGCAAGCAATCTTGCCATCTCGATTGCGCGCCGTAGATCCCTCTTGGACGCTCAGCATTCATAAGCCTAGGCCCACCCGTATATGCACTGTCTTCTCAAGTAAGTCTGTGAATGAACTTGTAGGAATGAACGTGCTCGACCCAAAGTCAGTCGTCGATGCTAGTTGGTCACACCAACTCGCTTCCGAGCCCCCGCGCTCAGGAATGTAGCGTGGCTGCGTTGTAATGCCGTCAATGGGATCCTCTGCTCCCCTACTTTGGTGAGAAATGCACGGCAGTCAAAGCGCTCCTTTCTGAAACACTGCTATTTAATCGTTCGTGAGGTTTGGTACTGCTGTCAATCCCTTTGCGCTGTTCTTGCCTTCTCCAGGTCCCGCAAGCATCATGTTCTCAACATCTCTTATCCTGCCTCTTCTCTTCACTGCTCAAAACACATATGCGTTGACCGCCGGTGTTCAAGGCAAGGTGCGTAGCTCCAACATGCTGACTATGAGTTGACCCTCCAAAGTGACCAACAATGTCCTCGACCTTGAAGTCGAAGAGTCGCTCGACGTCGCCCTGACGCCGTCGTCCGAGTATCTTGCCAGTCTGCGCCGGAATGCTGTCAGAAAGGTAAAACGCCAGAAAGACGCCATTGCAGACATCACCGAAGACCTCGTCACTCTGGGCGGCAGAGTCTACATGGCCAAGGTGACCCTGGGCAGCTACGTCTACTCCCTCGTCCTCGACACGGGCAGTGCCGACACCTGGGTCGCGCAGGTCGGCCTGACATGCAAAGACATGTTTGGCAACACGGTCCCAACCTCGGCGTGCAGGTTCGGCCCGCTCTACAACCCGACCGTGTCGCAGAGCTACGACGCCTATGACCCGCGCCAGGCATTCAGCGTCAACTACACCAGCGGCGAGTATCTGCAAGGCTTCCTGGCTACCGAACTGTTTGGCATTGGCGACGTAGGAGCGGGCTATGCTCCGCACCAGATCATCAACCAGACCATCGGCATCGTCGAGCAAGGACACTGGGTCGGCGATTCCATCAGCAGCGGCTTGATGGGCCTGGCATACTCGCGGCTCGCAAGTCGAAGCAGCAGCATCGGCTACGAAGCCGTCATGTTCTCTCTGTACGTCGTGACGTCCTCCCCGTGACACCCTCAACACACCCACTAAACCTCTCTCTCCCCCCAAAAGCTTCGACCAAGCCTACTCCCCCCCGTCTTCTCCCTCGCCCTGAACCGCACCTCCTCGGCCCGCTCCTCCCCCTCCCGCGCCCCCGGCGGCGTCCTCGCAATCGGCGGCATCCCCTCGGTCCCCCACGACGCCTCCTCCTGGGTCGAAACATCAATCGTCCCCGTCTCCGCCTCCGTCTACACATACTACAGCATCCGCATCGCGGGCTTCAGCATCACGGCCCCCGCAGGCGCAACCGCCATCCCCCCGCAAAACTACACCGCCAGCGGCCAGTCCATCATCGTCGACTCGGGAACCACGCTCATCTACCTCCCGGACAGAATCGCAGACTACATCGCCTCGCTGTTCGTGCCGCGCGCCGTCTTCAACACCCAGACCGGCCTCTACATAGTCAACTGCACCGCCGTGCCGCCGCGGGTTGGCGTCAACATTGCGGGCGCCACCTTCTTCATCAGCCCTGATGACCTGATGAACCGTGGCTCGGGGGCTGTGGGCGGCCAGGGCAACGGCGCTGGGCCCGGGCAGTGCGTCCTAGCTGTGCAGCCGAGTATGGGCGGGGCGAGCGTGCTGGGGGACAGCTGGCTGAAGAACGTGCTTGTTGTTTTTGATCTGGGGGCGAACCGCGTCAGGATTGCGGGGCGGGAGGTGTACTAGGTCGTGGTCTGGATTGATGTGAGGGAGGGGGAGTGAGGATCTAAGACGTGTGGTTTGTTCGTGTGTTTTTCCAGCTATAATGTTGTCGTTTAGGCAAAGACATTCAATATAGCATAGTCCCACGCCAGCACTCCTCTGCTCTCCTTTCCGCAGAATATGCACCGCTGAGCAGTCCATTCACCCAGCTTCTCTGCCTCCTGCCGCCCTACCCTGTCCTTGCCCTGCCCTTGCACACCTCACGACCCCTCACCTGACCAGCTCACCGAAGAAAAACCAAAAACAACAAAACTCCACATCCCGCCGAAGCTATACCACCAGCCCAATTCCAATCCCAATCCCAATCTCAATCCCAAGCATTCCCCACCCCACTCCACTCCACTCCACTCCCTCACCACCCACCCTCTCGTCCGATACAGAGAAGAAGACCTCGAATCCTCCCTCCCCCAGCAGCGCCAACAACAGCGCGCAAGGTAAAAAAAAAACACCACCCACGACCTCCCCACGCGATATATATCCGAGTGGAGAATCCGACTGCCTGACTGACTAACTGACTAGCTAAGTTCAACATATCGGGCACACTCTCCCCGAGCCAAAAAAAAAAAGAAAACAAGTACATACGCATCCCCCCATGTAACAACCCACACACGCCGCGATTTCCCATAAATCAACGCGAGGACTTTGTCGTTTGGGTTATTAAAAGGCTGGGGCTGGTGTTGTGTTTCCATTACCGTCTGCAGAGGAACAGGGGGAATGAGGTGGTCTTGTGGGTGGGGAATTTATGACGCGTATGCGGATTCGTCGTGGGTGAGCTGGCTGGTTGGGTTGGGGGTGGGGAGTGCTTGGGTGCCTGTGCTATTACACCCCCCCCCCCCCCCCCCCCCCCCGCAGTGCAATGGGTAGGCTCTGGCTGTGCTGGAGAGGGGTGGGCTGCGTGGTTTTTGAGAAGTATGGATGTATAGATCTGGGGGTTTTCTGGGTACTGGAGGCGCGGGTGTGCGGTGCGGGGGGAGAAGTGGTTTGGTGGCCGCTGGATTGTAGGAGCGGAATGGACATCCCACGCAGATTTTCAGCAGAGGAGCTGGGTCTGGATAGCGGACGTCGGGAGCGCGCTGTGCTGGATCGGGGAGGATGGGGAGGTGTATGGGATAGTGACGCTGTGTGTGTACGGGAACTGTTGAGATGAGTGATACGTTCGAGCAATGGGTGTTCATAGTGAATGCCTGCGTGAGCTGTGCGATATGGAGAGGATGATTAATTTAATGTCTGGGGTGCTGACACGAAGAGCTGGTGTTGGGCGATATATGCTACGCTTGTGTTGTGTCTTCGCGCAATCAATGGGTCCAGTAAATGATAGCGCTCGATAGTGTGGAGGAGGTTCTAATCCTGCACGTTTTGGCCATATGCTTTTCTTGATAACGAGATCGAGCACCTAGCAGAAGATGTTTGATCCGATCCAGATTGAGCAGGACGGACTTTGTTGGTAGATGGACTACTAGGGCGCCTGTCCGAGGTTCTGGTACTCGGTCAAGCGAAACTCAAACAGACAGGAACAAACGACATGTCATGAGCCGACAGAGCGCGACTGGACTGAATGGAACGCCATGGTACCAATTTCTGAGAGAAACGAACTCGAATTTGGTCCGCGCAGTCAAAATCCAATCGGCGAGCGGTACCATACTTCTACAGTAGATATCCCGCTTACTATGCGTGAGCTCCTTCCGAAGCACACGTCAAAACACCATACACGCGCACACAAGCATGCCGACGATGTGTCGTTATGGAGCCAGCCAAGAAAAGATGGGTCTCCAAGACCGCATAGTCCAGATTATCCACCAATCAGCACCACACAAACATACAAGACGCAACAAAACCCACCGAACGTCTGGAGTACTTGAGAAGCTCGAGCCCAGCACTGCCTGCAGTTCTTCAAAGCCACCACCTCGGAGAATCAAACCCAAGCAAACCAACCAACCCACCAACCAAAATGGCCTCGTCATCCCTCATCGACAGCCTCAAATCCGCCTCCCTCCTCCCCTCCCCCATCATCCCCTCATCCTTCACCCCAAGCTACGACCTCACCGTCTCCTTCCCCTCCAAGTCGCCCGCCAACGGCTCCCTCGCCCGCGTCAGCGACGTAAAAGACCGCCCGCGCGTCAGCTTCTCCGCTACATCAGACAGCCCCAGCGCGCAATCCTTCACCTTCCTGCTCATCGACCCGGACGCGCCCACCCCCGACGATCCCAAATTCGCCTACTGGCGCCACTGGGTCGTGACCAACATCTCTGCCTCGGCGGCAGACGTCAGCGACGGCACCACGCTAACGCAGTATTTGGCGCCGGGGCCCAAGGACGAGAGCGGACCCCATCGCTATTTGTTTTTGCTGTTCAAGGAGCCGCAGGGGTTTAGTGTGGAGAAGGGCGATGTTGGGGGCGAGGAGTTTGTGGATCGGAGGAGCTTTGGGGCGCGGGAGTTTGTGGAGAAGCATGGGTTGGAGTTGGTGGGCGTGCAGTGGATGAGGGGCGTTGGGGATGGGTGGAATGGTGGCAAGGATGAGCTGTAGGGGTGTTATGGATTGGGTTGCTACGAACTGCATGAGCCGAGTCGGTCACTGAATCAAGAGATGTTGACCGGCAGATGGATGGGTCACGTGATGATTATATGCGTCGTGATACAAAACTCCAGCTTGTGAACTCCTCCATGTCAAGCAGAATTGAGGTGAAGATGTTGCAACGCCATACTGGCGAAGAAGTTGATTGATTGTAGTATAGTCGTAAGGTTCGTTCGTCTTAGCAAGTGAATGCTTGATCGGTCTAAGTGAAACTCCAGAACACCGTGTGTAGGAACGCTTGGATGCAGAAATGCCACATCATGCTATGCAAGTTGTCGTGAAAGCCCGTGCTCATCTTCACCGCTCATCCAGCGTCATTTTTCTTCGGTCCGCATGCTTCTTCGGACCGTTTTCTTTGTACAACAGCATGCAAAGTTTGGCTTGGGATATATGGACAGAAATTAGGCGTTGGTAGGGCTGGTAGGGTTCGAAAAGTTGGGAGTGGCAGGTGCGGAGTAGCCCTGCATCTGCGAGGCCGGCTCGCAGACTTGTCGGTGCGCTTTCCAGGACGACTTTTGGCAGGCCTTGTCGCAGTAGTATGCGTTCTTGCAGCGCGAGCAACGAAGCCTGGCACTTTGGCCTGAGCAGGTCGCGCAAGCTGGAGGACAGTTAGCTTCGTCCTTGTTTAACATTTGCAACGCGACAGTATGATGTTGCAGGCATCAAGCGGTCGGGTTGGATCCCTTCCCCGCGAACATCTCAAACACGCTAGTGCCAAAAAGGGTAGCGAATCGGGTTCCTGCAGATGAGTGCATAACGTACGTTTGGAAGCAAAGGCAAAAGCAGAGTTCAAACTCTCAGTCGAAGCCACTGGTCGCAGGGAGTTGAAGAGGTCCGCGCGGTTGAATGGTGGAGGGGGCGATGTTGCAGCTGAGGAAGGAGCGATTGATCCAGAGGACGAGCGGCGCGCGGTGTCTGATTTCCATGTTAGTGCTGCGACGGCGTGACAACAACAACATCCAGAAGAAAGCTCCAGAGTGTAGCAATGGATACGTACCATCATCTGGCAAGCTCTGGGCAGAGTCCCTCCTCCCAAAGGTGAGTTCATGTGGGTTGACCTCTCGACCTTCCCTCACCGCCGTGCCGGCCTCGCCAAGACTCGTGGTGAAAACATTCAGACATACGCTTCGAGGTGGCATTTTCCAGATGGTGTGCGATGTGAATTTCCTTGCTCTTTCTGATCCGAGGTGTCGAGTTGGAATGTGATTCGGGGGCAGACTGGAGATTTAAAGGAAGTTTGTGCTCTGCAGGTCGCAAACTAAGATTCTTGAAGTTGCGGTGAAGCCAGCACACGGATTACGCGCTAGCGGGGAAAGGGGTTAATGGCTGACCAAAGCGCAGAACGCGCGGTCAGGTGTCTCAAGGCAATGTGCGGTAAGGACAAGAGAGCTGGACATGTCTTGCGAAATGTAGAATTGAGCAATTACAATGGTCGTGAAGTGGAGTCTGTAGGGCGCTGTTGCGTGAAGCTATTCCTTAGTCTACACCGCAAGCGCGACCCAAGCGCCAGTTCGGAGAAAAGCACTGCATGTTTCCGATTCCCTGGTGCGGACTAGGGACGCTTGCGGTGCAGAGGCAAAACGGGTGATGCAACTTCCTGACCGACATTGTCGGGTCAAGCGTCTTGACAGGCGGTAGATTGTGGGGTGCAGCTGATGGCACCGTGAGCATGCGCTATGCGTCTGTCAGCATATGAGGTGAGGGTAGGCGGCTGTTTGGCCAGTGAGTAAGCCCATCTCACAAGATAGGCAATGAGCTGCTTGGAAGGCAAGGCTTCGATGCATGACATCTGCGGGTCGCAAACTGCGATGCAGAGAGCCGAGTGTGCATGCGATAAAACGTGCAAGCCTCTCAGGCTCATTTGAACAGAGTGCGTAGCCTTCGACTGAAGTTCCTTTGCATTCATGAACAAGTAGCTTCACTCTTGACTCGATAATCTGTAAGCAGCTGCCCTTCAGCCAAAAGGCAACTAACTTTCGCTCAGCAAAAATGCGTAAGACTCCGGTGAACCCATAGTCAGCCAAACCTTTCAGGCTTTGGCCATACGTGCAGGAAAAAAATAAAGTCCTCGCCGCTGGTTCAATAGACGACGCTCGTCCCAAGTCACTGTCTAATCGAGGAGAAAAGCCACGAGAGGTCATCCACTGTCCATAAACGGCCTGTAGATATACTGAGTATACCATTCACTGATTGGTAAAGGCCACGGCAGGGCACGGAAGTATCACATGCTCGATGTAAGATACGTCACGTGATAAACCTCGCCTGTGTTCGGCAATCTTGCTGGACAAGCAGATGTGTTTGACACTGGGCGGTATTCAGTATCAACCCGCGACATATGGGCGCAGAGGAGCTTGGATGCTTGGTGCATATGTACCTCCCACTGCAACGTGTATTCAAGACCCCAAGGACCTTGACACTCCCGCAATGTGGCGTAGCTCACTGGGAGTACCGGAACACTAGTGTGCCAGGCAACCGAGACCTGCACTTGCGGTGGTGTTTGCAAAACTCAACCCTAAGTACGTCGAGCTGTGATTGGCGTATCCTGATTGCTCCGTCCAGCATAGTCTATCGTTCTGCCATAGCTCGGCAGCTTTGGAAGTGGGACAGCCGCGAGTGGAATTCGTCAGCTCGGAGTCGTCCAATTCAGCTCGGCACCCTTGAACCAGGGTTTGGCGGGGTCGACGGAGGGCGCAAAGTCGAATCGTTCAACTAGCCGCATGAAGGCAAAGGTGTTAGGCCTTCCGATGATCCGCTGGTTCGCAGCATCAAAGCCCTGGTGACGTCTGCAGAGCCGCGCTAGAAGGCACGAAGTGCTTCGGCCAAGCGGTGGTGACGGATTGGATCAGCTGCTGGGAGGTGCCTAGATGCTGTGGAAACTGCCGTCTTCGTCAATGTTGTGTGTAACGTGCGGGGCGGGCCGAATGAGAAGTTGGAGTCATACTCTGCTTGTGATGGGTGTGCTCAATTGAGAACACGGGTCTTGACTCACTCCCTCATTGCGCAAAGAGTTCACCGAAGGCCCTGGCTCACGACTGTCGATAGACGAGTATAGATTATTTTCTGCTCCGGCACCACGCATATGGAACCGTCATATGTAGCCAATAACGAGATGCTCAGCTCGGTAAGGATGTAAGAATTTCAAAGTTCACGATGGTTTACCGGGGAGACTGCGAATTGACGAATCACGTCGTTGCATTTTCCGGTCAGACGAGAGCAGCAGCTTCGCTGCCTCTGGCGTGTCAAGCGATCAGTTACAGGGCGTCTGCAGCCATGGGGACAGGCCTAGGCTCGAGTATCGATTGATGAGTCTTGCAAGATCCACGATGTGTCCAGTCACATTCACGCCCTTGCAATAATGGGCCGAGACGAAGAGTACACTGAAAGGGCGCAGCTGCGAGCGTTGAGGTGTGCAAGACGTCGTGGTGGGGCAGACCAGCAGCTGCTGGGTGACACGGCAACAAGTGCACTTCGCAACGCACTGGACCGGTGCTTGAAGCTCAATACTGCTGCGCTGTATGCAGAGTTGCGCAATTGAGTTTGGACGCAATGTACAATGCCTGCCCTGGTGTGGCAGTGCGGATGCGGTGAGACAAGAGAGGTCTATGCCTCATCGCACGTAGCGACTGTGGCTGATGTCCTTAGCGCAAGACGGCCCAGGCAGCAAACGACGCCAAACACCCTCAATATGCGCGAACGGGACGCCAGCCTGGGGCCAGAGGGTCGAATCACGACGCGCCGGGCGTAGCAAGTGACCTCTCTGGTTACGCAGCGGACACACTGACGCCCGCATGTCGAACACGTTTGCGCATCGCCTTCAGGAGTCGAGCAGGCAGGCCGGGCGGCTGCTGGCGCACTCCGCGAACTGACATCGGCCGTCTTGTTTCATGGAGCCGACGTTCACCATCTCCGCTGCCCACAATAGCTCACGCCGGCGGCAGCCATTAGACGGCCTTCTGACTCCCTAACGTGCCAATTGACTCTGGCTGGCCCAGCGCTTGTCGTGCGCTTGTCGTCATGGGTAGAGCACCCTGACCGCCCTCGCTAGCAGACCCACAAGCTTCGCCCTGCTGATGGGCGCCGCCAACAAGGGTGTGGACCCCTGCGACTGCGTCTCTAGCTCAGGCTGCCATCCACACATGCCACACATGCCTAGCTGCGGCCACCAAGACTCGAGTAAACATATATTGAAAAGATCCCGCGCCCACCACACCATGAACCATTGCATATCAGACATCACCAACAGCTCGACACACATTCGAGCTCCGGATTCACATATCCTTCCAAGTGTCCAAGTCCCCCTTATCTGGGAGTGACTTCATCAACGCCTCTCTGTCTCCACTTGGCACAACGTCACCACGGCTCCCCGGTTGCGCTCCATCTTGAAGAACTCCAACACCACAGCGATGCCTTCCATCGCCAGACACGCCATGCCTACCGTAATCCACACCAAGCCTGTCTCCCCCAAGAAGGGGCGGGCAGTTGGGTTCCACAAAGACCCCGTCCAATCAGTGTCCCGCCCAGTAAACAACACCGAGAGCTGGGCGCTGTACGACTTCGAGATGCACGCTCGCAAGTGCGCCTACTGCCACGACCCCTACGAAGTTCACCGCAAACACGAGCAGCTCTGTGAGCTTGGACACCGTCTGGCTCAAGACGTCGCCGCCTACATCTACAACAAGGACGGAAAGATCTACTCCACCAAGGAGGAGGACAACAAGCTTGTCCAAGTTGAGATTCCATCCAACTACGTCGAAGTCGGCAGCCTCCTCAAGGCCATTGAGCGCAGCCTCCGTCACAGGTCACGCAGACCATTCGTCTCTATGGACCGCAGCTACCACGTTGCTCCACGCACAGTCTCTATCCCTGTACGCCAAAAGTCCGTAAAGGTCGAGAACGAGAAGCCAAAGAGCAAGTCCTCACGACCTCGCTCTGGTGAGGTCGTCGACTGGCCGGACAAGGTGGAGATCAGCAACTCCAGCCCCAGACGTGGTTCTTTGTACGAGGAAGATCTGGCCAAGAAGCGACGAAGCGCAAAGTACAACGTCGAAGTCCGCGAGCCCTCAGCCCGTGACTTGCGCGAGCACCGTCTCTCTGGCTACTACCGCTGAACTTTCACTTGCACTTGAGCGGTACGACACAAGCTACAAATCAACCATGACGCAAGTCTGGCACACCAACGACTCATAATCACCACCTGCCAACGTGACGGCGATCTGCACAGCAACGCCCGTCTACAAAGGTTCCGCACCAATCCGCGATAACGGCTGCACATGCGCACTGCACTACAGTTTTGCTTTGCATTTCATGATAAGCTTTGCTGCTTTTTGAACACGTGGTCCGGCGCAAGCACAAGGTTTTACCCTGAAAAAACGGGTAACGAAGGCTTTGCGGGCACATGGTACACTCCACCTTCGAGGTGTTGAGGGGAGGAACGGATGACGAATGACATGATGCAAGAAGGCATCCTAGTTTCGGGTAGATTACGAATGATACGTTTGACGAATTCAACACTTGAATTTCCATCACTGTGCCATCATGCCTTTCCAGATTCGTAATCCGTAGTGACGTCCGTTGCCACGCCCGAAATAGCACGCCGCAGAACGGGGCCGAAACGACGCAATAATATGGCAAGTTGGAACCAAATCTCACCAACACAGAATCTTTGAAAGCAGTGCACCGTAGACATGGGGAAGCCTGCGTTCTGTCATGTCCGTATCGAGGGGATATTACTCTGAAACAGTCGTACACCCTCTGACCCCAACCGGGGCCTTGTGGCTGCAGTGCGACACCAAGCGAGTGCGCAGCCACGCCTGCAACGCTCGTGTGCCAGACAGGTGCCGATAACTAAACTGAACAAGACAACTTATCGCAGCCATCAGCCGGCTCGACCCTTTCCTATACGGGTATCGGCACCATGAAGGTGCACACCCTCAGAGACATCATGGGCCGTCCCGCAACCCTGCGCCTTCATCATCGAGCTGCAGCGCAAGAAGTCTAATCACCACTGCACTCGTCACACGACGTCCAGATTGAGTGCGATAAGAAACTTGTAAGGCACACGCTGACTGCATACCCAGTGTTGCCGCTGTAGGGAACATGATGTCGATGGCTTTGTGCGCAAAGCAGGGTCGTCAAGATGTGGACGGCGGGGCAGACGTCAGTCGGTCAGGGTCCAGCGCCGTGCCGTGCCCATGAGCTTCAACAACACCATCCTTCACGCCCACACACACCACCAGCCCATATCTCCGGGCCACTCACCACGTCCGCCGCGCATCCTCCGTCTTGTCTACCAGATCGGTACCCAAACTACCAGTTTCATGGGCCGACACGTCGCTTAGCAGTCCAGGATACCGTTGCTGGCAGAATTCCTGAGCACCGGAATCCACCTTGAAGCCTCACGGTGCCCAACATTTCTGCGGAGCAAACCATGAAACAGTAATTTTGTGTTGATCGTGTTTGTGCATCTTTGCTGTATTGGGGTCGTGTAGTGAAGTGGCAGTTTGTGCAAGACCGAGAGACGCGTGGATGCGCGTTGTGGGAGACAGATGGAGGTACTTCGGCGCGTCTCAATTGAAGTGAGGCGAGACAGAACAGATGTTCCAAAGAGGCGATGCGCGTCTGTTGCACAGGATTTCTCCTTCTATGCGCCTGAATTGCTCAATTGAAATGTGCAGAGCGCAGGCCGTGGTGCAATCGCATCTGTCAAGTCCAGAGCCTCGTCCAGAATCCTTCCCAACATCGAAGCTATCCACTGCACTTGACAGCGGCAGCAGTGGATCCTCTCCCTTCAACGTGCATGTCCAACGCAACAAGCGAAGAGCTTTCCAGTCGTGTCAACCCATCAATTCAGGAACATCCTCGCATCCACGCCGGTAACCCCGCTCGCATCGCTAGCCGCGATAGCTACAAGGATGTCGACGCAGCTGTGGATCTGCCCTCTCCATTCTCACCGACTCTCTCCCACCGGTCCACATGCACGCTCCAGCGCGCATGCACCCCAAGTGGGCCACCGGTGAGGCTGGCGGCCCACAGCTAGCTGTCTGAAGAATGACGTGTGTCGAGACGGTTAATTGTGAGCGTGGGTCACTCGGGCGCAACCGCAGCCACGCGCGCTCCCAACCCACGCGCTCACGCGCTGCTGAAACGCGACGGAATTGCGCGGATGCACAGCTGTCGCTGCCGACCTACGATCCCTCGCAGGCATTGCAGGTCTAGGAAGCGCATGCCGACGTGTGCTGCGATATTGCGCTCCCAGCTCTACCCTGGCAACCCACTTTGCACACGCAGAGAATCATATCCTCATTCACGGAGCACCGCTGCTCCATCGTTATCAAACACAGGGCTATGCTCGCTTTGTTGCTGGCAGAAAACACCCCGTCGATTGGACAATCCGGTAATCATCATGTTGCAAGACGCGATTGGTGTTGCTGGGGAACGCTGGGGCGCAGCAGGGCTGAGGGAACGCCATCAGCCACTTCGCAAACACACGTGAATGTGGAGATTGGTGGTGGCTCATGGCCGTCACAAGTGTCACAGATGACGACCCTTGAGAGGCCGGTATGAAGCCTATTCGTCGAAGGTGCGGACATCCGAAGTCCTGTCTGGTGCTGCTGGGCAGGGCGAGCTGGGGGCCAGTATCACGTGGGTGCTGGAAATAGCGACGGACGCTATGGGAGATCTGCTGGTAAGAGTCGCATTGCAGGGCCTTGTTTTGGCCTGAGCATCGTCAAATAAGAGGTAGCTTTTCTGCCAGACGTGGCTTGAGGTTTGTTCCGTGGAGACATGTTTGAGAAGCCGGCTGACGGCATCGTGCGAACGGCTCGCAGTCAACGGTAAACTGGAGGTGTTAGAGCTATTTGTAGGCCTATCCGTTCAGGCACTCCGATCGATTTTGACGCTATCGGCTCCATTGCTGCAGTAGAGCGCGTTCAGGTCCTACCAGCAAGTTGCGATGTGCTCAGTGAAGAAGGAGCATCTTGAGATTAGGAAGCTTTAGTGCATCCGCTGCAGTAGTTCTCCGTAAAGGCTATCACCTCAGAATACTCGGACGTGACGAAATTAACTCTGATGCAAGCAAATCATATTAACTCCAAATGCTAACTCTCCGTTGACTCCGTACGCAATTCCATTGCATCACCCAACCAATTCTGCTTATACCATACTTTCTGCGGCGGTCGGCCCTTCATCAGCACTGACTCTTGGCTCTCCATCTCCATCCAACAGCGGCGCATAGCCATTTTTGGAACCTTCCCTCACCCCACCACCGAAGTTATAGTCCTTTCCGAACTGGAAAGCCCCGACCGAGAACGAAATCGTCCCACTTCGACACTGCGGACAGCTCGTCGGGTAAGACTGACCGCGCTCAAGAGCCTCCTTAAGCTGACCCAGTACGAAGTATAGATGCACCAGACTAGCCCCGTCAGCAGCCGTATGAGCGAGAGCAGTTGGAAAAAGACTTACAAATTGCAGATTATGAAGTTTGTTCCATACGTTCCTAGTATGATGCCACCGTTTCTTCTACGCCCATGCTGCCCCATGAAAACCCAAGCCAGAATCAGACAGACTAACAGGCCTGTACCGATCAGAAAGTCGAGGATGAAGTGGAATGATGTCCCCGTGAGACCGCCTGCGCGACATCCGCATTTCTTTTCGTTGGCAAGCAGGAGTGCGGCAAACGCGGAAGAGAAAAACAACGGAACGAGTCCAATGGCTGGATTCACTTGTTTAAGGGCAATGCCCGAGATGAGGAGGATGACAAAGGCAGGTGGAAAGGTGGCGAGAGATATGGCTCGGAGAGCGTGGGGGGTAGACTTTTGGAAGACTGTCAAGTTGATCATGGTGCTGATGAGATGGTTTGTATGGTGTAAACGAAGTACAGGTTGAGTATAGAGTGTGCAGTGCGTCTTCAGTCGTAGATATATGCCATTAGGCAACGACCTCAAGTCAGGCCTGCGATCGCCTCATGGCGCAGAAGGTTTTGTGTGGAGACTAGGGCTGCCGCTGTCAGACAAGTACCCACTATTTGAGCTCAAGAAAGAACAAAGCTGTGCTTGATTAGAAAGTGGTTGTAGATCTTCCCAATTTTTGGCTTACCGTAGAGACGTTGCGGATGGCGCAGTGGGCATATGCGGGAGGCCTGGCGGCGGAGCTCGGCAGCACAAGGCTGACTTACGGCGCTTACTCGCAAGTAGTTGTATGATGCGTCAGCCGTTTGCGAAATGCCAGCGAGTGTTGTTTCACCATTTCACAAGATTCAAACAAGATTCACAAAGGTATCACGAGAACCAAGAGGTAGGAAAGAGCACTGGCGTACGGCGACCGATCTGGCTAGACTTGCGCTAAAGAGACGTCCGCTGCACACCCCACACCACTGCAGCCATTATGTTCTGCACCAAGTGTCAGCAGTTCTGGAACGAAGCGATCAAAAGAGCAGAGGTGCCCGAGCGAATCACAAAATGCGAAGATGTACGCTGGTCAAGCTTTAGTCTCATCCTCCATTCCAGCCTGCGAGATTTAAAGGTTGCCTCAGACTTGCGGTGTATACTATGTCGCATTATTTACCATACACCTAGTGAGCTGGAGCACGAGCACTTTCTACGAGATCATGATGAATGTTTGGATGTACTGCTTGACATTGACCCCGACCGAGGACCCCACCCTATACTATCAGTCACGTATCGTGAACCCTCGGGCGACAGAGTGAGAGTACCGAGGCGCACGATAGCTGTCTGTGGCGGTGTTATAAGTAACGGTAAATACTGTAGAGTCAGGAGAGGAAACCATCTGACATGTCCAGACGAGATTGTCGAGGCACTGCGCCGCAGCAGTGAATTGCCGAATGAGAACACCGGCTCTGCTGGGGCCATCCAGCTGGCGGCTTCCTGGATTAATGAATGCGTCTCAAATCACGACGGCTGCAGAGTGCCATCGACTCGAGAGTCCTCTGGTTTCGTCCCAACCCGGCTAGTCGACGTGAGCAAAGACCCGATCTGTCTTGTTAACAGCGCTGAGCATTTCCTGGGGAAAGATACAGACCGGAGATACGTCGCTCTAAGTCATTGCTGGGGTACCATCCAGATTATACGCACTTTGAAAGAAAACTACCAACAGCACCTAACTCACATCGGTACCGAACAGCTTTCAAAAACGTTTGCGGACGCGATTCTTGCAACCCGGAATCTTGGTTTCCGATACATTTGGATCGATTCCTTGTGCATCATACAAGACGATAGTGAGGACTGGGCGAAGGAGGCTGCAACCATGTGTGATGTTTACCAGTACGCCGATCTGACTCTTGCCGCTGCTCATGCTTCAGGAGGAAATGTTGGCTGCTTCAAAAACCGAGATGGCTTGCTACAGGTGCCATTCGTTGTTGAGGTTCCCCAAAAGGAGTTTCCAGGATCGCCAGCACATATCGTCTTCACATCTTACGGCCGTAGTGAAGGCCTTGGAGGTCCGTCACCGCCACTGTATGGAAGGGCATGGGTGCTCCAAGAGCAGATCCTGTCGCCAAGGATGCTCATCTTCGACGGATCTCAGCTACGTTGGGAATGTTTGACCACGCACGCTTCAGAGCGAACCTATTCGGGTGGTATGTCGCGTCATGCGGGACATCAAAAAGCAATTCGAAAGGCGATTGTCGAGGATGAAGACTTCTTCACCATTGGAGATGGCGCGCACTATCAACATATGAATTGGTGTTACGCGGTCATGGACTACACGCATCGAGGGATGACGCAATCAAAAGATCGTCTGGTAGCTCTTGCCGGTATCGCCCAAGCCCTTGGGAGATACACAAAGAGCGAGTATCTCGCCGGCCTATGGTCCCAGTTCTTCTGGACGGGTATGCTCTGGAGTATCTCGCACGTGAATGAATACGTCTCCACCACACAAGATGCGTTCGATCTGGACAAAAATCCGCACACTCGACATCCAGAGCCAATCGCTCCAAGCTGGTCTTGGGCCTCAGTAACTGTTCCTGTCGTGTACCCGACTCCCACCATCACGTCTCTCGATCCGATCTGCCATTTCCAGTCATCCGATATGGTCGGTGGTGCAGCAGTACAGACTGGACGTGTCTGGATCAAAGGCCACACCCGCAAAGGCTTCGTAAACGCCATCTATCCCTACGCGATCCGCGAAGCACCTAGCAAAAAGCTCGGCCATATGACAATGCAGAAACACGAAGGACAAAAAGACCGCATCATTTACCAAGGCCGCGCTATTGATCCCAATGCTTACTTTCTGTTCTCGCACACGCGCCCGAATCTAGCGAAATTTTGGGGTAGCGACTTGCATCCCACCATCCAGCTGACCAGGAACGCTGACTGGAGACTTGTCCGTGGCACATTTCGGCCTGATGAAATCATCAGCCCGATGAAGGAAATCACCTTCTTGGCAATCGCGCAGCAGCATGCTGGAACCCGGCCGCCTTCGTTCAGGACAACGCATGAACCTGACGACCCATTGAGCGTCTATACCGTCGCTCTCGTGCCTGTACGCGGTTCTGGTGAGAAGACAGTCGAGTATAGACGCGTGGGCTATGCTGTGTGGACAGATTGCGCGTGGTATGGGTATAATTGCGGGCAGAAGGAGAGACCTGGGCTCGGGGTGGAGAGGCCGGGGAAGTGGACACCGGAGCATGGATGGCAAACCAATGATGGCTTGTTCGACACGCTGAGCTGGTGGACAAAGTGGAAGGACTTGGAGTTGTACAAGAGTGGCGGCGGCGCGAAGCATGTGCATGAGTATGAGGCTGATGCGTTGCCGAACTTCAAGAAGTATCGGAATAGCGTTGATATTACAGAAGAGGTAGTTGTCATTGTGTAAACATTAAAGTAAATAATCAAGGCACATCTACTGGGTATCTATCTGCTAAATGCATCGTCTCTAAACCCTTCAGTTGGCGTACGTGTGCACACGCCATGACCCAACACCTAGGACCTCACACCAACCGAGCTCCTCCTGCGCTCCCTCTCCTGCATACTCGCAACACTCCTTCTCCTCACCTCCTCCACATCTCCACCCCAATACCTCGCAATCTCAACATCCAGATCCCTGCCCTCCAACTTCGGCATCTGCTTCGCCATCTTGACCGGATTCACCCCTTCCGCATGCGCCTTCGCGAAAATAACATCCAGCTCCTCCAGACTCCTGCCCTTGGGCTCCGGGAAGTAAAAGTACACAGCCGGGATCAGCGCGGCGTTGAACACGGCAAACATCGTGTACGTGTTGTACTGCAGATTTTCGAACGCGGGAGGCGTGATCATGACGATTAAAAAGTTCGACAGCCAGTTTGAACACGTCGAGAGCGCGTTGGCTTGGATGCGGATTCGCAGGTTTGTGATTTCGGCTGGGTACAGCCAGGTCATACCCAGCCAGCCGATGGCGAAGAAGGTGTTGAAGCCGAAGAGGAAAACGGTGGCGAGGACGCCGTAGAGGGTGTTTAGGCGCGGGGCGCCGAGTTCGTCTATCTGTGCGGTAGAGGAGGAGCCTGACAGGATTATCATCGATGCCATTTGGCCGAATGCCCCGAAGAGCATTAGTCTGCGCCGGCCCACGCGCTCGATGAGTGGAATGGCAATCAGCGCGGCCAGGAAATATTCGGTACCGTTCGCGGCGGCGAGGAGACGGGACATATCGGGGCCAAAGCCGAGGGAGTTTTCGAAAACGAAGGTGGCGTAGTATGTCTGTTTCAATCAGTACGGGGGCTTCGATGAGCATGATGATGAGGATCTTACAATGAGGTTGATACCGCAGATCTGCTGGAAGAACTGTGCTGCAATACCGAGAAGTGTGCGGCGGAGGTTCTGCGAGGGACCATTGGTCAAAAGCTCGCGCATCTTGAATTCTCCCAGCGAGCTCTGAGCGGCGAGGGCCTCGTTTATGTTGGAAAGTTCAACGCCCACAGCTTCCGAGTTGATATCCTCGTCGGCAAGACGGGCGAGAAGTTCTTTTGCTTCTGCTTCGCGGCCGCGCATGACCAGCCAGCGGGGGCTGTCGGGCAGATAAAGCAACATCCACCTATTAAATGGTCAATACCGGGAACGGGCCTTCGGGGCTGGGTGACATACATGACAATAACCGTAAAGAAGGACTGGAACGCAATTGGAAACCTCCACCGGACTGAGCTATAGCCCACATTTGCGGGGAGGAAGTAGAATCCATAGCCAACCCAGTAAGAGATCATGATGCCAGCTGTGATGATGGCACCTGATGTGATGATGAGCCTTCCACGTTGCTCTGGTTTGGCGCATTCAGATTGCCATGTGGGGATAGCTACGGACGTCAGTAACTCTGTATATCGCTTCAAAATAACGCACGACTTACTTGATGTAACCATACCATTGCCAACTCCACCAACGATCCTGCCTACAACCAAGACCGCGTAGGCGCCCGCATCTCCGCCACTAGTACCACCGGCAGCGACCTGGAAGATGGTACCAATGATCATAATTAGACTACCCCAGAAAGTTGAACTCTTTCGACCCCAGACCTCTCCGTAAAAGAGGATAAGTACTGCGCCGAGGAAGCATCCAACTTGATACAGAGCGACGGCAGCGGCTTGGGTATTCGCATCGCCGGTGCACATCTGTTCATTTCTGACAGTGTTGTCTGGTGAGTCGAGCCAGCAGATGTCGTTTGCGCGCGAGAGTGGCGTCATCAGTGGGAAGTGTCGCTGGAAGTCGTTGAGGGTAAGCAGACCGGACATGACACCTTGATCATAGCCTGTTGCGTGTTAGCACTGAAGGACTTTGTGAAGCTCATAAGCACGGACCGAACATGAGGAAGGCAAGCCATGAAGCCCATGCAATACCGTTGTTAAGAGCCTTTCCACGAAGTCGACCGAATCCTGGTACCTCCCATTCTGGCAGGTTGCCAAATGTTTGGAATACACCTGCAATGCCGCTCTTACGATTAGCAGCCTTCTCCTGGGCTATCCGTTCCTCATGGTGTGCTGCTGGCGTGTCGTAAAGCGCGTCATTGCGCGAAAACGCTGCGTTCTCATACTGCTCGTCTTCAGTTCTTTCAGACTTTTCTGAGTTCTTTCTGGAGTCCATGTTCGCGTTGAACGAGGCGATTGTAAGACCCTTTACTAAACGTAGAGCGCTATGTACAGATTCAGGCGTCGGCACCATCTTTTATGTGCCTCAGCGTAGCTTCGGCACAAAGATTGGAAAGTGACGATGATGGTCGGATATGGTCCGCTCTAAGCCAAGCAATCTTACACTACTGTCCTGTCCTTCTCCAGACGGGATTGTTAGCTCCACTTTACAGTTTCCACCCCCAGAAGATGGAGATGGCGTGTAGGCGGGTTACCACTTCCAGTAATGCGGTTTGTTTGTGGAGAAAGATGATGAAGGATGCACACGACAAGATGCGGCTCAAGCGCCCCTGCCCATGGAGTGGGTCTACTCAGCCTCGATGCGAACGAGATTCGATGGTAGTCGGACGGGTGTCTGCCGAAACGTGCATTCCACACCACCAGATCAATAATGAAATGTCGATCTCGCGTATCCTGCGATGTGTGCCTTGTACATGTCGTCAACGCCTTCATAAACGTGTGTCATTGTGAGGCTGGATGAACAGTCCTCTCCGGCATCAAAATGGCTGGAACGAAACGCCACTGACGCCAATGGTCAGGAGCCGCCACGAATGAATGGACAACATGACTCTCGGCTTTGAATCTGCGTTGTCTTGGAGATGGCTTGTGTTCACAATAGTCAGCGGTGAAGGAGCACAGCCAAGCAAGGCGATGACGAAATTCGCTGGCTTGGCAGCTAGCGTGGTTGTAGACGGTGGTGCCGGTGCCGAACTCCGAGTGGTAGCCGATAACAGACGGAATTTATTGAGGCGCTGAAAGATGATTCGTTCTTCCGTAGTATCTGTATGATGTATTCGAGAATTCAGAACAAGAGCGTTGTACCTGTTCAAGATTGTGAAGTGATGCATTTCAAGGGCTCTTGCCCAATATCTGCCGAATCCATCTATAACGCCAGGCCATGCTGTGTATGGTACAATGTACGTACAGTATTCGTACATGTGTTCGACGTTGCGGTTTCGTCTCGCGTTCGGTGCGCAGTAGCGTAATTCAACAAGGCGACTCGCTCGCTGTACGCGTCCAGCAGCTCCCTGTTTGCCGAACATCGTGCTCAATGCACATGTCCTCCCCCCGCCTCCTTCGTGTCACCCCATTGAAACAATGCTTCCGTATAGCCGCTCTATTTCTTCCCGCGCTTGGCTTCAAGGAAGAGCACCTGTTTTCGCACTGCGATATTGTCAGCTCTTGCGCCACATTCGTTTCACGGCTGCGCCCGTCGTAGGCAGTCCTGCGTCTCCTCATCTCATCTGGACCATTGGATAGAGTCCGGGGGGTAGATATGTGCATGCGTGACAAGACAAGCTCGCAGTGTAGGATTGGATGGGAAAGGCGTACCGATAGGATCGTACTTGAGCATGCTCAGCGGTTGATGCGCGCGCGGCCGTTGCATTGTGCGGTAGTAGCCGGTCATGGCCATGGAGATGAGGCGCACCATAATGGTACGGGACTTTGCTGTTGGCATCTGGTCAGCATTGTTCCTACCGTTGAAGTCTAGGAGGACTGCGTAATAGCTGTAGGGCTCTGATATGATGACCATAGCGGCTGCTGCTGTTGCAGACCCTGCTGAAGCGGCGATTCATTGGGTACGTACCTTTTTTGGCCATCGCGACGTACAATTGCGGGGATGCTGGCGATGGCAGTCGTGATGTTCAACCGTGAGGTTTCCGCGATTTCAGGGCTTGGCTAATCGCAGAGCCGCTGAGCCAATCAGCTGTTACTGAAGCCCGCAAGGCCCCACTTCCCTCCGCTCGAACCTCACCACATCATCTGCGACGGTGTCATGTCCTTCACATCCACCAGGAGTACTCTCAGCAAATCAGCTCATTAGACTCTACAGTCTTTCTTAGTCTTGCAGGCAGCCAATTTTACTAGCAACACACATGTTTCAGGACGACTAGCCAGAGTGGACACAATATTGGTGTCGAAACGATTGCATTCGCCCACTTAGAATGCTGGAGCTTGCCATCCGCCGATTGATCCCATAGCTCAGTCATCTATCTGGTCTCTGATATTAAGAGTTTGTGACATGGATCCTGCATCGCATCGATCACGAGGTTTGGGTGTCTCCCTTGCTCCCAGCCCAGCTTTTACATCGACTTCTGGACTTTGTTCCGCAACGACCAGCCAATATAGGCATGCCTCATCCTCACCTGATGCGATGCGTGTGTTTGCTCTTGAAGAGTTGTGGGTGCAGCCCCTATAGGCGATCAATGCGCCTTGCACGGGCTTGGGAAGAGTAAGGCCGTCCAAGAAATCTCGAAGCCAGTTGCGGAGCTAGGGTTGTCAGTACTTGCATCAGGGATTGTTAGCAGCGGGTAATGGGACTTATCTTGATTGTGGGTAATGCGAAAGAGCTATCGCATGACAAAATGTACGCTCCTGTGCATCATCCAGCGACCAGACCGCCAAAAGACGTAGGATGCAGAACGACAGAGTATCACAACAGCATTGGTTCGTCTTAGGAGCCACGCCCACAATGCAAGTTAGAAGCGACAATGCTCTCGGCGGATGTAGTAACAGACATAGTATCGCCAGAAGGCACTGTACCTGGTTTCAGTCTGCCTGATATCCACATGGTATGTACGATCCATAGCTCCCCTACCCTGCAACGATCTCAGCTTGGATAGGGTCCTAAGAATTGCGTGCCTGCGACAAGACATACTGCGGTTCAGCGTTGTTGATCCAGCAGCACATCTGTGGGCTTTTTGATCTCGGCGGGGTGTTCTCGAGCATAAGTATGAAGAACTAAGCTCGTCGTAGTCCCGCCTGGAAGATATTAGCCAATTCAAAAGAAGTGACTGTGAGACCAGAGGTTGGTAATGTGATACTGCTGCAAAGAGGAACTGCCTTCCGATCTGCCGTGGACTTTTCAGTCTGTCAGAGTCTCTGAACGAGAACCAATATCGTAGGCATCTACCACAATATACCCCTCCTCGAAGTGAATGTACTGTTGGCGGAGGATACCCTCTGAAGACAGGCTCATTGCATTACAGTTCTGTGCACTGTTAGCAATCGACGACGAACAACAGTCCTTACCTAATATGCGGGTGTCCGAGATGGAAGTGTCTGAGCCGTTCAACGCTCGAATGTACCACCACAAAAGAGGCCAGGCACTTCAGATGTTTAGTTGGCGTCATCCCTTCGCGATGCGATGAGAGTCTGGAATCCCCGAGGAAGTACAAGGACTCCAAGTTGCGTCCGAGACGGGTAACCGAAGTACGTCCATCATCAGGAAACGAGGCGCGTCCGAGGAACCTAGGGCAGACAGGGAGTGATCGTTCTCGCCTTGATGACTCCCTTCGAAGTAGGAGCTAGTCATGATGATGATGAAGACATGGGGTACGTCTCACTCACAATGCTCAAGGCTGGTGCATCGTTAACACTGGCAAGTTGTCAGTAACTCAAACCAGACAGGCGACTGGTACTTAACAATAACAACAGCGAAGACCGCGTATTGATGGCTCAAAGCGAGTAGGAACATTTCTGCCTATCCTAGTTAGCACTTTCGATCTTAGTTAGTTGGCTGTGGGCTGGCTGTGGGCTGTTGGCAGAGCTGCAAATAATGTGTGGCGACATTTGGTGGTCGTGGCGTGGCAGAAGGTTGAGACTCGTTATCTCTGGAACGCGTCAGTGAGCTGCAGCAAAGTGTATAGCAAGTTCTTCTGTGAGGCGGGTATGTGTGTGCTCGGCACTGACAGACAACTGACTCCTCCGGTGAAGTAGGCTGTCAGCGCAAGCGGCGGCAGATCGCGAGCGGCATGTAATGTTTGACGATGGCGTAATCGTCGACCACTGTTGTGAGAACATGGGAAGACGTTGCAAGAGAAGGCAGTGAGCCAGCCCATGGCTGGGTCAAGCTCGACCGCAATCCAGCGAGCGGGCAGCAATGCTGGGTGAGGGTGGGGTGACGCTACGAGGGAGGCGGAGAAGATGTGCTTATGAAGAGGAGGTACAAAGGACAACTGACGGCTCGGTTCGGAGTGTAAGAGAAGGGCGCCGGGGTGTTGGGCGCATTTGATGTTGCTGCTCGAGCGAGCTTACGGCGGCAAGCTATACGCGGTTGACACAGCGGCAAAGGCGGACCAAATTCAAGCTGAGGTCGGTCGCAGAAGAGAGCACAGGCGTTGTAGCTCATGATGGTGCAGTGGGGATGATGTATTGAAAAAGGCTGGGGCAAAGATAGTACAGATCGAGCTTGCGGGTGCTGAGGTTGGTGAGGGGAGTGTGGTGTTTGGAGGAAGAAGGTGAGGGAGCGGCGGAGCTTTATTTAGGCGCTGAGTGGACTGTTTTGTGGGCTAAGTCACGCTGGAAGGCGAGTATGCAGAGCATCAGGAAGCAATCTCTGTGCAGTGACGCCACCTCACTGCAAGATACCTAGCGAGGTGTAGGAGGATATTGAAGAGCATGAGGCTAGATTTGCTAATAGTTGTGAGCCTTACAGCCTGGTACTGGCTCATGAGATGCGAGTTCGTTGTGATGGCACCATATTGGGAACCTTGAGGGCGTTGATATCGCCAAGGCCCCGTAGGCCAGAGCTGCTCCAGCGTTGGCACCCACACCACAAGGCGACTGAAAACTCCTTCGACCCATCGAACAAGCTCCAGAGATGTGCAGACAGTTATTGGTAGTCCTGAGGAGCGTCATCGTTGAAAGTGCAGCCCACTCAAGCTCCGTCAGAGGAGCTTAGCGGTGATAGCGTCGACTGCAGGACGCAATCACAGATAGCAATGAGCTTCAGGAGCGACGAGCTTCGACGGTGGAAATCCTATCAGTATGGACTCTTTGCAATCAACTGCTTGGATCAAGTCAGTATTCCTCCTCTTTTGTTGCTTCTTGGTGGCGCACAAACAGACCTTCGTAGCAAACAGCTGCACGCACCACGCACCATGCACACTCCAACGCCTCACAGGTCATGCTGATAATTTGACAGGCTCTCATATGAGAAATCCTCGAAAGCAAGCTCCGAGGTCATCGTCCGATGGGAAGCGCCACTCTGGGTAGGACGAGCGACACCTCCCAAACTCCGTCCGCCTAAAGCACCGTGACGCTGTTACCGACCTTCATCAAATCTCTCCAGCATAGCTCAAGCTTATCGCGACATCCAAATGTAGCCTCGCACGATCACCGGGTTCATCGACTCCGAGAATTGGCGGCAGGCGCCGTGCGCCGTGCGTAGCGGTTGTCGACTGTTACGGCTGACCGCCCAAGCCTTCGCAAGCTGGGTAAGGGTAGCGACAAGGCACGAAATATACCACGAACTCGAATAGAGTCTCATAAAACATGAAGAGACAGGAAGAGCAACGTATTTTCGTTGAACAAGGCGATCATCAGCGCGCGAGCATGGCGCCTTCGCTCGAAAGACTATTACAAGTAGCGCCTTTGTCACGAGAACGCCTACAACAGTCGCAAGTAGCGGCAGTTCTTTCATCTAGTATCCACATTCGTTCTGCAAGCAGTGTCAGTTCAAGGTCCAGGAGGGAGAGCGAAACGGACCAGGCAGACATCCTCTTAGCTGCATCGTGGCGGCCGTGGTGCTTACAACGTTGACCGAGGTCTCAGTCGAATGTGAGTAGTGAGTCGGAGCATCAGACTAGCAGGAACAGAACGCATGCTTGGAATGATGTAGGATTAAAGAAGCGACTAACTGTGTTGTACCAGGGTTCCTTCCATCTCCAGCGATGCCTGCACGCGACCATTCTTACGACCCCACAATAACCTGAGATACAACATTAGCGGTTCATGCGACTGCACGGAAGCCTGACTGCGGACCGAACAAATAATCAGAGATGGGGATTGATCTTCGATCAAATCTACTGGCCATGGATGTACAAGCGAGGCGCAGAGAATAGTCCACGATGACGATACAAAGGCAACATCATCAAGCACGAGGTGAGAGTGCTCATTACGGAGTGAGTACTTACTTGCAATCAAGCACGATGGGCGAGCAGTGTCCTCGCGCATGCAGCTCCAACCGCCGCACCGCCATGTATCTTCGAGTCGAGGGCGGGCATGGGCTGGGCCGGCTTCAGCAACAAGAAATGAAATCTTCGGGAGCTGTCGGCCTTTGGGACATCGCTTCACCGTTGAAACGTTGCTCTCAGCTCGATAGTGGGCGGATCAACGGATTGCCAGCTATACGCATGAGGGCCGCATCTCGCAGTGCGTACTTATCTGTATTTTGTCGTCCATGACTGACATTAGATTCAGGCCGTTTTTCATATTCGTCGATCCAACAAATATCAGAACGCAAAGTAGATACAGCCTGGCACGGCCACATCACACAACTGTTTGCTATCAGCGGAGTCGAGACACATAGGGCCACCGTGACCGGCAAGACATAACATTGGAAAAGAAGACATACACAAGCCTCCGCTACACGCAGTCACGGAGTTTGATTGTACCTTGAGTGGAGATGTACGAATGCGTCAGCAGTAGGCTTCCCAATCTTCAACAATCAGAGCGAGAGTGAAGCTAGAAATCAGACCAGAAGGCACTTGTGAGCCATCGTGGAATTCAGACCACAAGGACTCGTTACGGAGAACAGAACGGCAGAAGGGGTCGCAACAACTTACCCTGCCAATTGGTATCGCAGGTATGTGTCCCAGAGAAACGATAACGCGCCACAGATATAGTCGCCAGGATGTCAGCTTTGAAGATGCCTCGCAGTTCGTCGCTAGGAAGCCATGGTCTGGCCTAACTTACATGGGCAATTTGACCCCAGATCTCTCGCGACAGCACCTAACCTTTTATCAACTTCAATTATACTGCTCGATATGGATCTGAACTGAAAGAATATGGCTCAGACGTCGAAAGATCTTGTTCAGTGTGATTGGACGACGGCAAGTCTGTGTGCGTAACAGAGATACGATGCATCACTAACGCCGAAGAGTCCATTAGCCGTACGCACATTTATGTTACTAATCCACGAGTCAGTTCAATTCAAGGACCTTGTCAAGCATCAACGACAACAGAAGACGTCTCAGAAGCGATTCTCGTTCATATGGGCTCAGAACAACAGCAGCAAAAGATTCTCATCAGGACTAGACATGTTGTAGATCAAACGAACAACGCAAGACGTACTGTAAAGTCGAATCGATTCAAATAACATCGAGTACCTATCTTGTATTATCAGCTGACATCGATACAGAGCGAGTGCAAAGAACAAGAATGAGATTCGCGGAGATCAGAATGCGACTATCTTCATGGCCCTCAGAAAGAAGAAGAAGTTATCGGTAAGTTCATCATCCTAGATGAGTGATCGGAAAAGAGAATGACACTGACTTACAGTAAATGTCCACTGGAGTTCGCAGTCTATAACATGGATACAACCTAGTTCCAATCGCTCCGCCGATGTTGCGCCAGAATGGAAATAGAATGTTCGAATCGATGACTTCAGAATCTTCGATCGCCAGGGAGGTCAGACTCAGGAAGAGAAAGCGAAGAAATGTGAGCATCTTGGGGTAAGTGGTCCTGCGTTGCGAATGGGCAATGCGCTAACGTACCTTTCGTGATACATCCAGAACTACTCGACGACCTACAGAATGTCAGTGTTACGGACTCGACGCCTAAATAAAGCTTCCAACTAAACCGAATATATGTACGAGCTGGTCATCCTTCTGAAGTGGCACAGATGCAGGCGGGTGCAGCCACCAGGGTTTCTAACCGGCGTCGAAAAGTACACGGGCGTCATGCTCAGTCGTTTCATCTAAGCATGACTTGCTGGTCTTTACCCCCTTGACGCCTCCCGCCAGGCGGTTGGACGATGCTGCCAATCTTCCACTTATCCCCCAGACGTCACTAGACCGTGCCTCTATTCTTTGATATAGGCCCTCACGACAGAGAGACGAGATATGCGAGGATCGCGCTCTGTGTCTTGGGCCAGAGATGAAAGACGGAGATCATGCCTACCATGTTTGAAGGTCAACAAATCGGGACTGAGGTAGTGATCTTTTCCGCTGCCAGTCAGACCTTGAAGAGCGTAAGCCTCGTACTCTGATGCGTATTCTGGGCACTGTCAGTAAGGCTGTGATACTCCGGGCAAACCTGTTCGACAAGGAAGGTATGTACGAGCTGGCCATCCTACTGAAAGGTATCTGCAACGCAACGCTACTGCAATGTTGTGGCGCAACCATCAGTGTATCCGACCTGCGTCGACTGCAAGCTAGATTTTCGCTGACGAGATGACGGCGCCATATGCTTCTCTTGTCTCGTAGGCTACCAGGACAGGCTTGCTCTTAGGACCGTATGCTTCTATATGTGGCCGATTCCTATCGGAATCCCACAAAGCTGCACAGCGAACCGTTTATATGGGCTTGGTAGCATGAGAGCAGAGAAGTGAGTGATCTTGTTCCGTCCCTGAGCCGTAAACATGGAAAGAAAGCGACTTACCTCGATAGGTACACAACATAACCTTGAAATGCCGTCAGTATGAGTTACCAGCACTCAGAGAAAAGAATAACAGGAGTGGAAAGAATGTACGACTAGAGCGGCCAGCACGTAGCACGCCACGACGGAACTACTACAGATGAAAGAGGCCGTGACACACTATTGTGGCTCTGCTGCAGCGTCGCCACCGATTATGAGACAGAGACAACGAAACCTAAGGATTAGCGATACAAGGTTTCCAATGGACGAGCTATATGTGTCCGCTGATCTCATAGTCGGTGTTGTGATCGTTCTAGGCCTCATCCAGGATCGGATGCGGTACATGAGTACAGAGATAGAAGCTCGTATCCTCAATGTGTCAGAGGCCAAGTAAGGTCGCCGAGGCGAGGAGACATTTGCTTTGGGAAAAGAGAGTAACCGAGGTAGCAAAGGTTCGGGATGCTGGCGACAGGAAACAGGGCTTGAATTTCTGCTAAGGGAAGTGTTGACTGGGAGACAGTTAGTAAGCTGACAGCAAAGCAGAGAGCGAGTCCAAGTTACCGCGGAGCGTCTCGGCACGCTAAAGAGTGTCGTGGATAAGGTGCACAATGCTCTTGGGCCTCCTCAGTAAAGACCACGCGAGCCCTTGGTGAATGCAGCAGTCCTTTGTTGGACTGGGAGGTCTTCAACAACGCGCACATTGTCGACTGCGCAAGGATCAGCGGCCACTGTTCAAGCTGTCAGTACTCTCAAATTTGTACCTTGTACTCTCATGACCGGAGTCGGGTGTCATTGCTCCCACCACCGAGCTCGCCGGCGCCGCCGCTGCTGCCTTGATGGCGCTCTCGACACAAGAGCTCGAAGTCGGCAAGCAACGCGTAGGCTTGTTCGGAGTAACCTAGAGCCTGGATAAGAAAAGCAACAACTTACTGGTCTCGCCTCGACCCTTGAACTGTCCAGGCGCGGCATCTTTCGGGGGAGGTGTTGGAGGCTGCGAGCTCTCACTGTCGACTGCCACGCGACGGCAGCATATGAGGAACGACAAGCTTCCTGCGAGACCATGAAACCAGGTCATGGTGTTACTGGAGACCTCGTCAGCGTGGAAATGCCACAGCTGGCGGTTAAGAGTAGGGCAGGGCTTTGAACAGCTGCAAGGCGCGTTCGGCACGAGGAGTGGTGGAGAAGAACATACATGTTGTCTGGGACCTCGGTCAACGATTGTGGTCAATCTGTTGAATAGAGAGTCTGGTAGAGGGTGCGAGGTGCTGTAGGTGGTGTGGTGTTGTGGTGGTGGAGGGCGGCAGGTGATGAAGGAGGGGGGAACGAAGGTCGAGCAACGAAAAGCGCAACGCACTGGGACATCATATCACGTCTAAGCGGGTGAGCCACAACAAACAGTCACTACGGTAAAATTGACGCACAGATCCCGCCCAGGAGCTCAAGCTGCATGCGGGGAACACACCCAAGGAGCTGCAAAGTTTCGAGATAAGTATGAACTCTGATTTGAGGTTTTGTTATCTTTAGCTACCACACATGGCTGTAATGTCGATAAACATGCTACCAGTAGTCTTCGAACAATGTCATGATCGCTGTTGTATGAGCTGCCCACTTCACAGTGCAGCGCACTTGCTGGACTTTATCAGGCCATGATCAATTCTACCCTTACATTCGATGGCCGCATCGCACATAGAAGGTAGGCGCGGAGGTCAGTTGCAGTCTCCATAGCAATATCACGCAATGTATCGAAGCTGACTTTAGACCATCAGTACAGACTCGGGCTGGCCGATGAATGAACTTACCAGTTATTATACGCTCCTATCAGTATCGCGCGCTCGAAGCTCCTCTAGACTCTGCGTGTAAGCCCGTTTTGAACTACTACAACAGTATCATCACATCCTCACCACGCATTCACTACGCCTCCTACGAGCGTTCAACGTCGATCGAGCTCCTTCTCAAAGCGATCCGCAAATCTGGCTACTACGTTGTCAGCACACAAGAACAGGGAAACTAGGAGGGACGCACTCTTGCTCCTTGTGTTACGGGTCGATGACAGTCGAGGGGAACCGCTCTGGGACCCAGAGATTGACGCTTGCCTATTGCTCAAGCGACGGCTTGTGGCACAGGAGGGGTTCACATGGGCATTAGTTTGAGCGTCCACGTCTGGTGTGTAGGATTTGTAACTCTTCGACGTAGACAACGGGCGCTGAAGGTTGGATTGGATAGAGGTGCGCGGCTTCTTGAAAGAACTATATCCATGGATGCTGCCGACAGACTTTCGCTTGTGACTCGAGTGACTGCTATCTGCCGTGTCGATATGGTCTGCATTGATGTTTCGTCCGGAACGTACATGTCGGACACGTCCATCAGCTTGGACATGTTGCTGTTGCATATCTTGATGAGGAAGTGGCACCATTCGCGATGCTGTGTTTGCTCGTGACTTAAGACGATCAAGCGAATTTGAAGATGTACCATCTGAAGCTGTGTCACGAGCTGATTGAACAGGTGTCCGTACTGCAGCACGAGAAGATGGCAATTTCCGGGAGTTGGCTTCTGCTCGCTCAGAGCCTGATTGAAGATCAAGCAGCATCTCTGACAGGTCTTCTGATGGCATGTTGGACAGCTCTGTCGCAGCCTCCTCATGGTCGTGGCTATCAATCGCAGGTAGTTGTGGGGAGGTCATTCCGAAGTTCGCGGCGCCTCCTCGAGCACATTCAAGCTCTTGTGTTTCAGGCACAACCTCAGTTTCGGGCTCACGGACCAAGTGCTGTGTTTCTTGAGCGTTATTTTGCACTTCAGAGCCATACCTGTTCTCGTACTCTTCTTCGAAATATCCCGTTGATTTGTCGTTGCCATCCGGGTAGAGGTGAGCAGACTGTCGACCGACCTTCTTGGGATCTTTCCCTCGCTGTGACAGCTCTGAAGAATCATCAGACTGACTCGATCGCTGGGTATTAGGGACTACAACTTCGGGCTTCGCCAGTTCGGCTGCCACCAGACGCGTCTGCGTCTTTTGAATCATCTCTGTGACTGTAGTACTGGCATCTTGTCGACATCTCTCCATCTCTAGTAAGTGCTCGGCTTTGAGCCTTTCCCGTTGTCGGTCAGCTTCAGCAACGAGACTGTCGAGCTTTTCCTTGCATTTCTGCTCGTGGCACTTGAGCTGGTGCTTCTGCGCTTCGTCGGCTTGTCGCAACTTCGCTTGAGATTCTTTGCGTGCGTTCTCACTGAGAGTAAGACGAGACTGTAGACCATCAAGTTTGTTGGTATATTCTGCCTGCGCCTGCTGCAAGCGATCTCCCATGTCAAGTTCAGTTTGCTGCAGCTGCTTTTCCTTGCTTCGTGCCAGGTCGTGGAGCTCAGCAAGCTGTCGTTGCAAGTCAATGCGTTCTGCGCAGAAATCTTCTTCGATACCTTTGGACTCCAGCAGAGACAAGCGATAACCGTCGATTTCAGCAGACAAACCTCTCTTCTCTTCTTCAAGGCGGAGGTTCATCTCTTGTGCGGATTCGAGCAAAGCCCGTGCTCGTCCCTCGTTCTCCATCATGCTCTGATGCTCTTGACGAAGCATTTTGACATCGGATTTGTACTGAGTGATCTCAAGAGTCATTTCTTCAGTCTTGCTCTCGGCAGACTCAAGCTTAGTCTTCAAAGTTGACGCAAGCTGCTGTGACGCAACGTATTCGCGCTCTTGGGCTTGGGACTGAATAGACGAGTGGTTCAGGTGACAATTGAGACGACTGAGATGGGAGATAGACTCAGTTCTATACTTGGAGAAATCTCGTTTCTGCTCGAGGCTCAGACATTCATGTCGTTCAATAGTTTCGTTTGATGCTTGCAAATCGTTCAGAGCATGTGCCAATTTCTCTTGAAGTTGTATCATCTTCAATTCTGACTCTCGTGATTGCTTCTGGTGGTTGCAGAGAGACAATCGCAGGGCTGCAATCTCCCCTTCCACTTCAGCGACACGGACTTTGAGAGTCTCCTCAACTGCGGTGAGCATGTTTATTTGCTCCTTTTTCTGTCGGTTCTCTCGTCTTTGAGAGTTTAAATCCAGCTCGAGCAACTGGTTGTTCCTCTGGGCCTGCTCGTCATCCACTGTCACCTGCTTATGTCGCAGCAATTCCGCTCGTAAGCTCTGGGTCTGATCTTGCAGCATTTGCCTGACAATCTCGATTGGGAAAGGCCTGATCTCGGAGCTTTTTGCTAAAAGCTCAAAGTCTGAATTGTTCCTAGGCCAACGTCAGAGATCGTGATACCTGCAAAGCTTTTGAAACATACCGTGCGTGAAGAAAGCGCAGCATGTCTTCCGCCTTCCGGACATCGGTAGCCGTCAAGAGCGGTAGTGACTCTAGCTTCTGTAATATCCACAAGCATTCCTTGATGTTGCTATCTGCTGCACGGACTTCCAAGCCAGTGTGGAGGTTATTGATTTTGTCAACAAGAGCGACAGAGCTTTCGCTTAACTGCTGTTGCAAGCTTTGGACAGATGGGAGAAGTTGAGTCTCAAGCTCGATACGCCTACTTTTCTCCTCATTGTGCATGCTGGTCCGCTCGTCGAGTCGATTTTGCAGAATTTCCTTCTGTGATGAGGCTGTTACATAATGCATGAAGGTTTCTTTCATCGTAAGTCGCAAGGCTTTGTGTGACCGTGCCGACGATTCTAGTACCGTTTCAAGGTCGCTTTTTAGTAAATCTCTTTCTTTCACAACCTTCGTGATCTGGTTTTGGAGCTGCTTGATCTGCTCTCGAAATGCTGCCAACAACTTCCGGGAGGTCTCGTGGTCTTTTTGAAAGCCCGATGCGTATTTCTGCGTCGACACCACTTTTTCGTTCAATCTTTTGAAGCAACCTTCCACAGTGTGGAGTTTGGTGTTCAGTTCGATAATTTGAGTCGATTGCTGCGAAATAGTCTTCTGCAGCTGTACTTTGTCATTCTCCAATTTGTTGATCCCCTTTGTCATTTGATCCTCCACCCAACACTGGTCAGCGAGACAGGCCTCTCGAAGAGATACCAGCGCACTGCTAATGGCAGTCGTCCTAGAAGCCTTATGGTTACTCTTAACACCAGTGGTTATCCTCGGCCGGGCATCGTGTATGACCTGGGCCATCGTCGGTTCTCCAGTGACTCCAGAGCGGTCAGATACTCCATGAAGCATATCTTCCGCAACTACGACATGAGAAAGAGGATCAAGTACTGGCCCCGAACTGATGTTCCCGTTGTTTGAAAGTAGCTGCTGATCGAGTTGCTTCTTTGATTGCTGACTTGGGGCAACGTGCAGATCTGTGTTGGCCTGAAGCTTGTCCAGGGGCGGCTCGATGATTTTAAGCTCCTTGGGAAGGGCAGCAGCGTCATGACTCGGAACGATTGAGGCATACTGTGTTCTCAGAGCGGTATTTGGGCCTTCATAAGAGTCACACGACGATTGATCATCTCGAGCAGCTGACGAAGATGTGACAAGTATGGGCTGTACTTCGAGTACATCAGAAGGTGCTTGGTGTTGAGGCGATGAATCTTGACCCTGACTGCTGGCGCCCTCGACAGAGCATCTATTCGCAATACCATTGTCAATGACTGCGTCCTTGGGTGTGTCTGCTTCAGTCGCTATCGAATGCTGTTCCTCGTCACATGGCCCGTCTATCAGCCTGGAAATCTCTCCAGACTGACATTTCACAGCGAAGTCCTCGCCTTTGTGATCCGATTTCCTGGCTTTCTCTTTATAGTCTACTGTGCTAACGCCGGATATTCCGGCCGAATCACAAGGCCCTTGGTCCTGACGGGGTGGCCATGGTCGCAAGGGTAAAGAAAGCAGCATCTTTCTGGCCCTCTTGACTCTCACCATGTTACCCTTCATCTTTGTGATGGGTGTAAGGCTTCTGGTAGGTTGTGGGCTGACTCGAGTAGCCGCAATGCTCTGGGATGGTACAACCCTGAACATGCTGTCAGTGTTATGTTCAAATCTCCAAGAGGTTACTTACTCAAGTATTTCTGTCCTTTGATGCTCAAAACTTGCAGCTCTCGTGTGCGGCGCTTTCTGATATTGGTCATTGATGGAACTCTCCACAAGCTCTATTCTTGCAGGCGAATGTAGGTGAGGTAATCCCGCAGAGATGACGCAGCTGCCTGTCAATCCGTTAGTCGGTGACAACAGCTGGCGGTGCAGTCATACTTTTCACAGAATCATCGTTGGCAGCAGTCTCGATGGAAGGTATGGCAGTGTCAGCGAGGATCATACGCCCTGGTGCTGAATGGTCTGCTTTCGCCGGAGGAGGCTTGGTCGTAGGGCCTCTGCCGAACACAAAGGCAGGTAAAGACTCTAGAGCAATGGAGGAAGAGCACTTCGCGATGCCGAACTTCTGTGACAATGGCAACGGAGGCTGCGAAGTTTCCTTGCTATCTTGCAACGGCTTGGCTTGAACGCGGTCAAGAAAGGCGGCTTCGACAGCATCGAACCCTTGGTATGGCGAACGGTCACTGGTCTCCAGTTGCGTCTCAGAAACAACATTATCGCTGCCAGGTACCTGCTGTTCTATTCTGAGAGGCGACGGGCCTGGCGGTTGTGCATGCTGTTTTCCCTCGAAGGGCTCATTCATCGTGAGCGCGAGAGAAGCAGTCAAGTGGTTAGCTAACAACGGTAATGGCAACGAAGAGAGGGATGGAGGCAGCAGAAATTTAGGTGACTTGAAAGTGAGACGAGAGCGAGAGAGAGTTGCAGCAATGCTTCAGGGTGATGGGGGATGAGAGGCAAGGGAAGAAAGCCATGAGGTGCGCTCTTGCCTGTCTTGCGTAGAGGCAGTCGCAGAACGTCGACCTCTCAAAGGTGGGACGGTAATCGACTGCAATGTCAATTTTTTTGGTGCAGTGATCCCATCACGTCTCGGTGTATTTAGCGATTCCTCGCGCTGTACATGTCTTGCGTAAAGCTCACGACACTTTGTGTTTGCAGTCCCATACTGTACAGAACACTGGTTCCCAACACAATGATCTTGTGCTTGGGGTCTCGTCAATAAGGAAGCATGCGATGTATCACTGAGTGCGAGACCAGACTGTGCTCTTCTAAGCCGAGAGGCAACAAGGCGTATTCTCCTTGTCTCGCAAATTGCCTATCGACAAGGGCTTCGCCTACAGCCGGGCTCACAAACCATACTTCAGAAATATTTCCGGTCATACGACTTGTTTACTGGGCGTTGCTCGGGAAGTCGATTACAGGTCTTACACTTCTGGTGTGTTGCCACTTCGAGTATACTGCGAATCACCAGTCCCTGGCTTGGGCGATCGGTTTCTGGTGTGAATCCATCAACGATATCAATAACGGCCTACACATGCGGCCTACAGCTCCTTCTTCACTGCCTGACGATGATAGAGGTTCGAGTTATGGTGATCTCTTTTCAAGGGCGATCCTGAAACATGAGAAATGCACGCCATGCAAGTACAGGGCGCTTGTATAAGCCACCAAACCAATCACCACTCACAGCCCGCTGCAAGGTCAATCTTCCGTCAACGGCTACGCGCCGACATCACAACGCCTTTACCAATCCGCTTCGTGCATTTGTCCAAGACATGGCATTTCAGCGCCGATACCTCTATAATAAGCAGCGCGTAGGAGAAAATCCCCGGCCATGATTTTGGAACCCTGCAAAATCGTACCATGTTAGCCGCCAGCAATGCTCTCCCCAACGGGGTGCAGGGCTGGAAATAGCCTCTGCCAACGAGCGCGCGAATATAGAGATGAGCATCCTGCCTAACCTGCCGGGAACTGTCCATCCTGATCGAGTTGATCTCGCAACCTTCACGCGACCCTCGCACCACCTGCTCGACGCCTGTCCACGTAGCACTGCTTCCTACATCTCACTGCACGCGTCGTCAACATGAGTCGCGCACTCCTCTTCTCGCTCCTACTACCGTTGCTGGCCGTCGCTCAGGACTCGAGTTCAGGTAGTGAGCTACCTCCTCCAGGATACAATGGCGGTTCAGACAACCCGCAAGACTCAGACGATGCCGGCGCGGCTGGTTCATCCAAGGGCGCCTTCGAGCTATCGTCCGGCGGACTCATTGCCATCATCGTGGTAGCAGTGATTGTGGTCATTGGAGGCAGTACGTGATTTCGCAGGTCTGGCTTGACGCTATCATACTAATCCGTTACAGTTGGCTCGGCAACTCTATGGTGGCTCGCAAAGAAGCGTCAGTGGGATGTCCGACAATCCATCCGCCGTGCCTCACGCCGAATCACCGGTCGTTCAACAGTCGATACCAGCAAACAGAATCGCCAAAATCGTCGTACAGGGATCCGCCTCAACTCGCCACCACCGGGCAAGAATGCAAGGCCTAAGCAGGACCACGACCTCGAGAAAGGGCTCCCACTGTCGAGCAAGGAGGGTCGCACAACGACGACTATATCAAGCACGATCAGGTAGAAGCAGTGTTAGTTGGCTGTCACAGAGTCGTGTCGTTGTGCCAGCCTGCAGCCAGAGCCCCGTCCACGTGATATCGAGCTAAGCTCTATGCACATGTCGCTAAAACCACGCCATCAGCAGCAGCTGTCTCCGGCGTAGCGAGCTGCGTTGGCTGGGTGGGTGGTCGCAGCTGCAGCTTTGACTGCAATCAAGAAGATGGAGACCAGAGGGGGTCGAGTGTAGTACCAGACGCTTCCAAAGGAGATTGTTTCTTGTCGATTGTATCTTTTAGCATTTATGATATCCACGCCTCATTGAGACTTTTGGCGCATGCGCAATAGATTCGAATACCATGTCATTGTTCCATTCATTCCATCATTCCAGGTCCAGCAGAATTCACAGCACAACTTGCGGGTATGGATTGCGCTCGTCACTCAGAACCAGACATGTGATCTGGCGCCGACGCGCTAACAGCTGGACGCGTCTCGCTCCACCTTCAGTTTCCACATCTCCCACAGCAGCTACACAGCTCCGCGTGTCTCAGCATGTCCTCACGCAGTGGCCGATCGCGCGTTGGAGCAACACCAAGTAACAGCCGCCAATCTGTCACATCGACTCCTGCTCGAGCCACCCAGGATGCGCTACCGCCATACAAGAAGCCTTTACATCCGCTCGACGGCGAGGCACAACGCGCGTTACGAGAGTTGAACGGGCAGACCCTGGCATCTGTCAAGAAACACAACAAGGATGCGATCAGCCACATTCGAACCTCGGCTGAGGGGGTCAACGACATGCTGAGCGAGCACCAGCGCTACTTCGATGCACGCGCGAAGAAATGGGACGCCGGCAAGAAGCTAGACGAGAAAGAGAACGAGGAAGCGATAATGGCAGCCCTTCGGCAGAAGGTCGATGAGGCAACTGCAAAGTTGGAGGAGAGCATGCGTGCCGTCATCGACTCCAGCGTCGCCGCCCAGCGGATCGAAGACACGCTTGACTGGCTGCGCCAGGCAGCTCCTAGACAGCTCGAAGAAGAGTACGAGTCGCAAGTGACACAGCGAAGGCAGATGCAGAATCCAGAGGACAGCGACGCCGTCTCAGACATTGACATACAGATGGACGAGGGCCCAACGCCTGGCCCAACTCCGCTCGACGGCTTGCGCGTAGCCCTCACTGGCTCTGTCGACATGTTCAACGATCGCATGACGCGCGAGACGAACGCATACACTTCGACCTCGCTCACCGCCCGCTACGCACGACACAACGAGTACCGGGACTTTAAGCGGGTAGTTCACGATGCGCGATACGGCGACGAAGGACCCGTTCTAGGTCACGAGGACACATGGTTCACAGATGCTGGCGAGCCACAGCTGGGCGTCACGCAGAGGCGAGGCGGCGCTTACGACGACGATGAGGACGACCTAGTCATGGACAAGGCGACGATCAGCACAAAGTGTCCCATCACATTCCAGCAATTGAAAGAACCATACACAAGCATCAAGTGCCCGCATACATTCGAAAAGAACCCTATCTTGGACATGATAAGAGCGAGTACGGCTCGTTTTGGGCCAGGCGGAGCAAAATCAATCAACTGCCCCATTCCCGGATGTGATCAAGTACGTACTTGTCCAGACCCCCTGTCAAGTCACGAATGCGCAATATTAACACTGCTGTGTAGCAACTCTCCGCCAATGACCTCAGAGTTGATCCAATCCTCGTTAGGAAGATCAAACGTGTGCAACTTGCCGAGCTCGAAGCATCGCAGCTCGACTCGGATGGCGAGGACGAAGAAGACGACGACGACGAGCAGATATCGCAGAACTCTTAGCCCGGCCGAGAAGAGTGATCTTGGAGGTACAGGTCTTTGCAGTTTGAGGCCTACTGTGAGCCTCGACATCCAAGCTCTTCAGGGACCTAGACGAACAAGACGTCCGGAAAAAAGAGTAAGAACAAGGGAGGAACAGAGGATTGGCGGGAGCATGGCGAACTTTGATACCCACGACCACATCGTCACGAATTTATGCATCGTTTTTTTTCTTGCTACAAGAAGTTTACACGTCTGAATGACTGCGCCAGCACACCTGCACAATGTGAAGACCAATCTCACGTGCAGAAAGTTGGTGAGGATACACTTGGGCCGACCAACGCTAAATCTGACCCGACCAATCACGTGACAAATTGTCAAAAAGCTGTGCTTAATGTACGTCATCTATGGTCAGTTCAACTCTACAACGCGATATAATAGATTCTAGAGAACCCTAACCTTAATCTAACCCTAACCTTAAGCTAACCCTAACCTTAGCTAACCCTAACCTTAGCTAATTAAGTAGAGAACATATTAAGAACAGGTTAAGAACAAGTTCACAAGATGCTAGGATTTTTTTGATTTTCTTGGTTAGGTGGGTATGCCAAGTCCCTAGTCTGCTACTAGCATTGGTCGGGTCAACTGCGTCCTGAAAGTTGGTGGCGGCAATGCCGCGAAGCTCGGCAGCGGCTCCGTTGAGCCGCGGGGACGCACCAAGAAATATCAAGGTCTCTTGGTACCTCTGGCCCCAATCACAACAGAACCAAATTTCAGTGGAACAGGGTCATTGTTTCATTAAGTCGCCATACGTGTACGCGCATGCTGCGCAAGTCCTCTGCAACTAAGGTACATATCCTGGACAACACCGAACGCCATTGTAGATCCCTCTGCGCTCCATGACGCAGGTGCGTGTAGGTATGGGTATGAGCAGCTCTTCCTCTCTATCTCTCTCTTCCTTTCTTTCCTCGAACGCTTGCTTCACTCCAGCTCTTCTTTCCTCCTCTTTCTCGCGACTCGACGATGTGGGGATCCCGTCTCGTATGGGGGTTATTGGTTCATTTACTTGGTGATGAAGCCGAGGTAGTCAGCAACGATGAGCGTCACCATTCTGTTGAATTGTCAGTTACTGATCGAGTTTCTCTTTTCCTTTTGGCTGGACTTACGCGTGCGGCGCGATGCGGACATAGTACGTGCCGAATCCGCGGTAGAATCTCAGCAGGCCCTCCTCCTTTGCGACCTTCCTGAAGCAGTCGAACATGCCCTTGTACGGCAGCGAACCATCAGGCGCGCGTGTCTGCTTCTGCAGCCTTGTCTTCATGAAGTCGAATGGCAGAGACAGGAACGAGGCGAAGAAACCAGCGATACCAGATGCTGTCAGTGTCTGTGTGCGGGAAGAGAGGTTTGTGTTCTTGAGCTGTGACTTGGCTTCGCTGAAGAAGGCGAGCTGGCCGAAGTTGAGCGCCATGGCGCGGACGACTGTGGGATAGCATCCTGCCCAGAGGCGCAAGACGCCTTCGTTCTTGCTGATGCGCGTCAACGCGTCGATGACTGATGTGTAGTTTGCGCGCTGGGCGACAGGCTTCATGCCGTCCGATTGCATGCGGATCAGTGCCAGATCTGCTGGGTTGCCGACAATCGCGGCGAGACCACCAGCTGCGAGACCGGCACCAGCGCGCTCCTTGAAGCCGACTGTTGTGCCATTTTCTTTTGCACGGGCGCCGAGGTTCTTCATGAATGTGTCGAAGAAGCCGAGGCGCGCAGTTGTGTACACGGCTTGTCTGAGCAGGCCGGCGCTGAGGCCGGTATACAAGTCCGTGACCTTGCCCGCAGCAACAATGTCCTTGAGGACACCAATTGGTGTAGGCTTGGGTCCGGTCTTGACGCCTTCTCCGGCCAATTGAAGACGGACCTTCACCATGTCGACGGGCTGAATGACGGTTGTCGCTGTCATACCTGCCAAACCACCATTTATGAAGGGCAGCGCTGCACGCATAAACGGTGTGTGAAGAAAATCAGCTGTTGCCTTCTTTGGATTCTCCGCTGCTTTCGACATTGTCTCGGATGCGTCCTTGAGGATAGTCTCAGAGCTTTGCTTTGCGTTTTCGAGGGCGCGAGAGGCTGGCATTTTAAAGCTTTGCGAAGAGGCTGTAGTTGACATTGTGTTAGTGTCGGTCACTAACACCCAGTCGTGAATATGCGAGTGACAAATGACAGGCAATTAACAGAAGACAGACAGATAAGCAAAGGCTGAAGTAGGTGTTGGGCAGATGCGAATCGCCGAAGTCCAATGAGAAGATGCAGGTCATTCAACAACGGGTACCACCAGTATATATCGACTACCCGCGGGAACGCTGGGTTGCACGCAAGATGTTCCGGATCGTCATTCCGGCACACCACAGCCCCAGGCAGAGCCTCACGGCATCTTTCCAGGCGGCGCTGCGGTCGTCGCGGTGGAGGTGTAACGGCCGCGGCCGTGGAAGCTAGCCGGCTACATTGTACGTCGGAGCGCGAGCCTCGAAGAGGCTCGGTCTTCAATGTGCGTGTCGCGCCTCCACGTGCGGCGCATCCCATCTCTTGTCCGATACTACCCGCAGCCTATCGCAATGCGCAAGTAAACAAGTGTTGAGAGCTGTTGCGTACCTATTGAATGCGGTTCGACACGCGGAGAGCTTGATCCGCGCTAACAACGGAGGAGTGGGGCGCAGCGTGGGATGCGGTTAGATTGAGAGACGGTATGCACTTCAGCAACTTGAACGAAGAAGCGATCAATCAAAGGATACGACTGCAAGAAAATCAACGGACGAGGCTGTCAGAGAGGAGATGTCAGGAGTAATGGAAGAGCTGTCACGGTACGCGTCGAGCCATCCAACCAAGCGGTGCCTGGGTGAGGGGTCTTGTTGCTCTTGAAATGCGGGGAAAGCTATAGAGTCCAGCGCAATGCGACCAGTTAACATATGACCTTGACGGTTGGACGGCGCATTAATGGGCTTGACCAATCGCATAGCGCTTATTCGGACCATCACAGGTTGTGTTGTAACTCTTGTTGCCGAAACGTGATGGCCTGGCTTGTGACAGGCGCTGCCGCATGTCACTGGGCAACTCGAATTGCACGTCGAACTGTGTTTGAGACTGCTCGGTTACACGGAGCTGAGGTCCAGTGATCTGCAGGCACATGGATGACATGGCTGCTGGCTTGACCACTGTGATGCATGCGTGCGTAGTTTAGGTTTGGGCCTGAATTGAAGCAAGTAGACGTGACGTAGTTCCCACCCAATCAGGAAGCGACTGAGAGTCAACACCAAAAAGTTGGGGCTCTCATCGATGATTTCCAACGGCAAGATGGGCCGCATGAAGGGATGTTGCCGGAATCCAATCTTTGGTTCTCTTCGTCGGATTCGAGCTCAAATATGGCAGCCCATGACGTCGAACTTGACGCGACACCTTCGCGACAGCTCTCTAGCATAGCCAGCCGCGGACCAAGCACGTCGAACCTCATCAAGAAGCTCCTGCAGACTGCAACTGAGCATTGAAATGAGTTTTGGCTTCGGCTCAAGGCTCAAGGCTCAAGGTACACTGATCTCATTGTGCATTCATCCACGCTCCGGCCACGGCCATAGTTTCTCCGTCGATCCAGGAGGCGGCGTCCCTTAGAGACATGCGTACAAACAACACCACTGATTCGCGGAGACAAAAATTGCCTGCGAGTAAAGGGTCTAAAAAAACGATGAGGCGGTGCTGATGCGCGGAACTCTTGATGGGCGATAACAAGTATCCGGCACTCGCCCGCGGCCGAGTGTGCTCACCGAGCAGCGTCAACACTTTGACTACCAGATTTCAGAGTGCAGTAGATTGGGCAATTCGGAGACAGACACTTTTCCGAGATTGTACCCGCTGATTTAAGGATCCGGCCGCGACATTCTTCGGCTTGTCGTTCGGGATGTGGAGATTTCTCACATCTCATGGCAGTTCTTGCTTATTATTCCAAATTTGTACATGACATCGACAGGTTCGAACGCGCTTCTGGATGACACATTTATCTGCTGTACTCGTGCTGACACCCAAGAGACCAAAAGACCAGCCCTAGTGTAGCTGCAGATGGCAAACTAAAGGCTCAATGCATCTTCTTCGATTCTCGTCAACCCCCCCGATCACCTTTGGCAGCTTCTCTCAGATCGAGGGGCTTCACGACAATCTGCTTCTGCATCGCCTTCTACAATAAGCACGCGATTGCTCCACCACCACTGTTTTGGCCCTTCGCCGTTCTACTCGTGCTCTGATAATCCCTCTATCGCCCACAAGTATGAAGCAGCCACTCCAACGGGATAGTTCGGACGGAAGATTGGACCAATTATCAAATTCGACCAGAAACCGCACGACCTACCAATGTTTTACAAACGCAATGCCAACTCAAGCTGGGGATCATGACAACGTGAGTTGCAAGATCGAGGTAAATGCAGTACCATCCCAGTCATAGACAGCTTCCACATATACACGCAACGATGAACTAAAGCCTTTCTGCTACGGTACTTCGTAGCAAAGAAGACTGGCTTGACTACCACTAGAGGGCTACGGGATTTGCCCTCTACATGGGATCAGTTAGGACTGACCAAAAGACGTCAAGACCCAAGGCACGCTTTGGTGAACAGCTTGTAGAATTGCAGTCTGCTTCATTTTCTACAGACTTCGCGGAACTTAGTTTCGCTGATCATTAACAAGCCCGTGAAAATGGTGGCCAAGCATTGGGAGGTACGTGTACAACTGTATATCTGTTGGTTCTGTAGGCACCGGTGTTGAAAGGCGGCATTGTCGCCGACGCCACAATGAAACCCCAATCTACAGCGCGATTACGGTGTGGCTCATAAATTGGCATGACAGAACGATATCGACCAGAACAGGAAACAGAAGGATGAACTGCAATCCTGCTGCGACATGCAAGCACGTAAGAGAGAGGAAGCTGAACTAAACAGATACTGCTTTCAACCCTGATATTCCAGCGACCTAATACGACCATCGTATCCATCTCGCACTTGTGCGCCAAATAGAATCCCAAACAAAGTACAGTATGTGCCCGCTCGCAGTTCGCGCATGAATATTTCGTGTCGTCGTGATTGTATATTGGATACCGGTTGCACTGCCCATTTACATGACAGTGCATGGGATGCAGCAGCATGAGCAGTCGTCGGTCGAGAGGCAACTGCACTTGCCAGGCTGGGGCTTGACGACAGATCCAGCGGACGAGGCGATGGTGGAGGCAGGCATCTTGGCGGTTCGAGACTTAAAAGTTCTTATTTCTGGTGGTGAAAGAATCGCCGACAGGTCTGCAAAATCGGAAGATGTTCTTGAGTGAAGCTGACAGTGTGTAGTCGAGCTGATGAGGTGCTGTGACGCTGTTCCAAAGTTAGCGGTCGCGACACAGAACTCGGAAAGAAGCCGTACTGTATTTGAGTGAGTGGAGACAATCAAGTTTAAGGCTTGTAAGGAAGATTTAAGGTGATCTTAAGGGGAGTGAACGATTTATGCGCAAATACCACGGTCGAGCCCTGCTTATGCCAGACAGCGCTAGACCTGGGCCAGCCTGGCGTGATGACGTCTCACTTCAAGGCGGTGCATCATAACGTGGCGCAAGCGCCGCAATCTCGGCAGCAGTTGAGCATGGGCCTCTGCTGTGACGACAAGGGGAATGTTTCGCCTGGCAATCGCAATTGGAGCACGTGTTGGATTATCTATACTTGCTACGAGACGAAGCACGGAATCTCGTGTGGTCGCACAGGAGCTTCTCGACTCTCATCAGCATCATACGTCCCTCCAAGTGGGTTCTTTCTTCTCAACGAAAGGTGTCGCAACAGCTGAATTTAATATTAGCGTTGTGTGCAGCACGTATTCACGGCATACATACCGTTGCTGTCTCCGAACGGATCGTCATCTTCTTCAGGCTCGCTGTCCGGATCAGCTCGCTGCTTGCTTGTCGCTGGAACAGGTGCAGGAGCAGGAGGCATTGGAATGCTCATAGGTCGGGGTGGTTTCGCAGGGGGCTCCTCTTCCTGCATCTTCAAGCTCGCCAATTTGGCCTGCGTTATGTCTGAGTCATCTTCACTGTCACTGTCATCATCGTCGATGCTCTTGTCCATGATCTCAAAAGCCATGAGCGCCTTGACAAGCTCATCATTCGCATTCAACAGTCCGCCAATGTACTGCTCGGATTCGACAAGGTGAATGTAGCGGAGAACCTGGCGGCGGAGCTGTTTGCAAGTCTCGAAACGATTCATGACCTCTGGATTCTCGCTGACGCGCTGCTGCTCACGATTGATAAGCTGCAGCCCGTTGAGAAGATTTGCGCTTGCGAGGTTGGCTGAGGCCATCGTTTCCAGCATCTGTCCCTTTTCCCTTTCAAGGTTAAATTTCTGTCCCTTGGGTGTCTTTTTGTCTTTCCTGCTTCTGCTGAATAGTGAAGAACCGCCAGAGGACGCAGTCGAGCCTAACGCTACTGGCCGATTTGACGAGGAAGATGTGTGCGGAGGATCAGGGCGTCGAGGTTGTGGTGTGGGCGGTGGCGAGCTCTCTTCGCGCTCACGGGCTGCTTCAGCATCCTGTTCGCGAATGATTCGAGACTGCTGTGGCTGAGGCCTGCTCTTGCGAGGAAGCTCCTTATGTAGAGCAGCAATGCGCTCAAGGCCGGGCGTGCCCTTGTACGCGACCGCCCACTGTCGAAACAATAGATTCACTCGCTTGCGAACGTCGGCGTCAGCGGTCTCGTCGCGGGCCAGAATTCGCAAACGTTCCAGAAGAGGCTCGTCGGCGAAAGCTTTTTGAAATCTAGAGCCTGCATTCTGGATCAAGGCATCTAAAATCACTAATGCACGTATCTGGCGATGCGCATTACCATATTTGCTAGATTCTTGTCAATTCCCATTGCGTGCAAGATTCATAATACGCACAGCTTCTTTCGCAATGCACGTGCTGCTTCACTAGGGCCGGTCGACTGAATTCGAATGACCTCGATGAGATCAACGACTCCACCAACGTCCTGTTCGCCTTAGTACGAATGTAATCTGTGTAATGACGACTTTACTTACGTTCTCCTCGTATTGTTCGCTGGTCAGTCGATCTACCTGGACCGTAACTGCCGAGAAGGGTTTCGCCTGTCATTGATCCAAGACTTTAGTACTTTACGGCAATGTTTGAAAAAACAGAGAGGGCATGGATTCTCGAAGATAGGAAGATCGGCGTAGGCGTCTGACGTTTTGTGGTGATGTATAGGTTTTCGGGAGGATTTGCGAGTATGTTTAAACTTGGGGAAATTCCACGTGATAACAGTCCGACGATGTACAGGTAACGCATGTCCCTCGCGAGAACTCTTTGAATCGACTGTGATCACGCGACAGAGTGCCTTTCCCTCCAAGAGGGGTTCGCTCCCAAGGCTTAGGAATCCAGAGTCCATGATAGGGGTATGTTTGGGGATTTGCGAATCGGGCAAAGAGAAGATTTTGGACCGTGGTCGGGAGTGAGGCTTGAAGAGACGCGGTGCGTTGCTCCAAAGCAAAGAAATGACTTACCGGCATATTGAAGCGCTATATGAGCGGGACTCTACCTGCTAACGCCAGCTATTTTTGGCGTTGCCAGGTATATGTGAGGCTCCTGGAACAAACAGTACTGTTTCGTTTGGCTAAATGGGGGCGCGCAGTCAAACAGCACACGGTTTGCGTGGGGATGTCTGATTCAGAACCAATACTGAGGGCTGGTTGTGGAAGGCCGGTGTTACAGAAGACAGAATAGCGCCCGCACGAGACCAAGAATGTTGAGTGTGTCAGCAACGACCGCCAGGTGTCCAGACTCGATGTCTGCGATGGAGGATGAAGCTCCGTTAGGTCTATCTCCAACGGTATGCTGTAGGACGTAGAGTACGTGCGTCAATAGAGCTGCCTTGATCTGGTGCTCCGGGATGCCCCGCGCTAGTGGTGGGGCATTGGGCAGCCTCAGCCTCAGCCTCACCGAGCTCACGCTTCGGATGCACATTTCCGTCGCCTACATATGATCCGCACTTTGTTCTCTAACCCCAAAGATATGAATACGGCGAATACGTCGTACCAAGGCTGGCATATGGCTACAATAAGAGAAGCTGGTGATGTTGCGTGAGAAGCCCAATCACGCTCGCTGATCGCTCTCTATCATGAATCGCTCTTTCTGTGACTATCCACTAACATTTAGTTGACAGAAGCAGTGTGCATACTCTGTCTTCCCCAGGATTTACTGCCATCAATCGCATCCTGCCAGGATCCAGTTCACCGTCCGGACTTTCAGCGTGCCCCCAGAAACAGCAAAATAAGCCCAGAACGAGGATTACGAGCAGATCAAGTCGACGCAGGAACCCGACTGTGGCATCATACCTCGGTCTGAGTACTTCGACTGAGCCCGCTCATCTGGCGAAGTATGCGCCGACACCAGATCTCCACTCGTCACCTACACAAGTGTTGCGAAGGCATAGAGCGACACGAAGTAGCGAAAGCACGTCGACGAAGAAGACCAAACCAGTCACGAAGAAAGCGCCAAAACAAAACTCTGTACGCAATGCCAAAATTACGGCCAAGAACTCGCAGGAATCTGTCATCCATGAGTTAGATGGGTCTGGCGTAGAACCCTCCCTCACTTCAGCTTCAACTGAATTGGTGGCCAGACAGTTCGATTATCAAGTAACAGTTACAGAAAACAGCACAGTGTCTGGCAGCAACCCTCTGCAACTCGAGATGCCTGCCGGTCGTACTGTTGTTACTCTCGATGACAGCGACGATGAGTTTGGTCAGCTTTGTTTCGACTTTGAGCCCAAGGCTCTCGTTTCCAACAATCAATCATGCCGAACACAGCCCGCAGAGTCGACACAACATGCTAATATGCCTAACGATGAGGACGACTTTGGTGATGATCTTGCAGATGAAGACCTATTCGACTTGAACGCAGACATGACAGATCTCTCCAACTGCCCTAACCTTGACTCAAGTTTACCCATCGAGTCCACACCTTCGCAATCAACACAAACGGCAAGCCTAACTGCACGTACGACTGACATGCCTGACCAAGAGGCGGATAGCTCAAACACTTCTCTGAAGAAATTCACATCTCCTGTGACTTTGACAACTCGACTACTTGCAGCTACAGGCGACGAGTCCCGGAAGCCATTTGTTAGACCACCGTTCCCTACAGCCACCCGTGACCGCTCACCTATCATCGGTATGTCGTCTAGCACATTGTTGAGAACATGTTTTCGCGTCGGCGAAGCTATCAATCAGAGCTGCCAAGCAGCGAAGACAAGCAGGAACATCCTTATTGAGCTGTACGCCAGGGTGCTCAGCTCTGAACGCGACGACGTGCAGCAATGTTTCACCTTTTGCGATCTATTTCATGCCAAACCACCGTACATTCAGGCGACCTATGCTGCCGCAATATGGAAATCGGTCCGCTTGTTTGAGTACGACAGCGTGCGCCTGCTCCAACAAGGTAGAATCTGCCGATGCATAGGCACGATGAAGCGCAACGGAAGGGATTGGACTATGACCGTGCTGAACATTTGGGAGGCGACCTGGGATGATGTCGAATGGGTGAAGGGAATTGTTCAGTCTTGATGGCGGAGCTTTCAGCTCAGACCCCTCACGGCCGCGGCGTCTACGAGACAGCGTCTGTGTACTTGTCTGTGTAGAGCGGCAACGAGACAAACACAAGTTCTGTCCAAAGGATTAAAAATCGAGTCACAGGGCGTGTGCTGATTTCTGCGATTGGTAGATTTCGGGAAGCGTATACGTATGCATGGTAGAAATGTACTTTGCGCGTTCAATGCAAGGGCGCTGCTTATGACATAAGCGGAGACTGATGCAGCCGCCCCGCTTCATCCGACCCCGACCTTCCCTGGAGGCCCATGGTTCACCATGAAAGCCAATCTTGCGAAACGCACGATCCCCCTGAGGTCTCTGGCTGATATGTTGATACCCAACGACTAACTGTTCAAGATCAACAATCCAGACCATGTTGACTGATAGCATCCGACGTGAGGAAGGCGCGACAATGCACACACCACAAAAGTCCAAGGCGCGTTCCTTTTCCGACAGTACGCCAAAACTGGAACCCTCACCCAAGTTCCGAGAGCCAACCAAGGCATCTAAGGATGACCATACCGTTGTCGCGAGCCCCAGCACTCCTCGCCGCCCAGACTTCCTCTCGAGAGGGCTTTCACTGCAGATGCCGCCGCGGGAGCTGCCCATGTCCAGCCCTGCACACTTTGCGGCGCGTGTCCCTCTGTCGCCGCAACTAGACGCTCGCAACACGTATGCTTCACCGGCGTCGCTGCTGCCTCGACGTTCTCGCGGTGCTGAGTTCTCGAGAGCATGCACCCACCTCCACCACTCGACGCTGCCCGACCAGTCATCCCCCGACTCCTCGCCCACCATTACCCAGAAAGGGATCAAGATTCCTTCCAGGAAACCACGCGCGAACTCGATGATAATGGAGTCACCCAATGTCAATGCATATGGCGCATGGAGAACCGCTCCGTCGAGTTCAGTAGGCAGCATCAACATGCTGGGGTCGGAAGACTCAAGCGGCTCTTCCGACGAACTTGATCCCATGGACCCCGACGACGCCGATGACCCCATGATCATGACCCCACAGGCAGCGAAAACAAGCAACGTCTTCACTGGAGGTGCACTCATCAACAACAGTCCCTTTGCGAGCATGTTCTCCCCCAGTGGGGTACCGAATTTTATGAGCATCCAAAGGGCGAGGCTGCGTAAGGGAAGAAGTCGCAAAAGTTCGAGCTCCGCAAGTGGTCACAGCTCGCTCGCCAGCCCCGGAGGCCCTGCATCGCCGCCGAATGGCAAGGGTGAGGGCTACTTCTCGAGGGAAGCCTTGCTGCGACGTGAGGGAACTCGACGCGAGAGCCTCTCACTCTTCACCAACGATCTCCACATCTCCTCCGGCAACGACAGTGGAGACGAAGCAACTGCGTTGCCACAGACACCTGGCGTCATTCGAAGAGCTGTGACGAGGAGGGGAAATCTTCTGGTGAGTGGCACACAAGTAGTGACGGGATCATTTACTGACAAGACTTAGCCCAAGTCACGGCAATTCGGTCGCATCAAGGCGGAGTTGTTCGATGAGTCAGCACCAGTCGACAGCGAAACCCGGCGTGAAGCTGAGATCATTCGCCAAGTACGAGAAAGCGATACAGATATCGAACGACCGTCGACAACGGCCCAGTCGTCGCCTAGTCTTCTACCTGCTGTACCTGGTCTGGACGGCCCACTGGAAGGCGTACCCGAGGACGAGAGCGAGGGGAATTTCAGCCTAGATGGCTCTACAACTAAGGGCTTGTTTGGCATCTTTGGCTCGTTGAATACCGGCCGCAGTTCTGCTGGGACAGATTTCTGGTCCCAACGCCTGGCGCAAACCCCGCCACCACCATCGTTTCATCGTGCGGAGTCTTCAGCGATGAGCGAGGACATGAACATGGATTCGCCCATCATCTCCGCAAATAATGGTCATGATATGCCGGCACCCGATCAGAGCATCAACCTTGGCTGGACTTCTCGCGCGTCTACACCACAGTCAATGAATCCTCCTACTGCAGCGGACGGGTTGAAGAAATCTAACAAGCGTCGGCGCGACGACGATTTTGATGAGCATTCTTTGAAGCGACGTGCGGTATCACCGGGTTTGAGTGTGCACAACAGTCCTGTCATCTCGCAATCCCCCAGCCAGCGAGATGGTAGCCTTTGGGGTACATCAACAATGACGAAAGCAAGCCGGGAGACGTCAACCAGCGGGCAATCGAACGGCGAGCGATCCAACAGCGGAGGGAGCATGAACATGACGCCTACTTTAGGCCCAAAACGCGTTGGACTGCAAGGAATGACGGATACTAGCGATGGCTTGATGAAGATGAGCATCGAGTAGATGTTCTATGATATACCCTTTGTACATATATTCCTTTGAGCGTCATGGTTCAGCGAGGCGTTCAGGTTGGGACATTGCTAGTGCGTTATCGAGGCCTGCCAGGCGGCAAGCTTACTGTTCGAAATATACCCATTTTGCATTGGAGATTTGGATCATCAACCACCGTGTTTACAACCAACTTGGAGTAGAAGAGTGACATGTGAGATCGTCGTCGATGCGGAACGTGCTCTCGGTCGTCTGGACCCCTCCATCGCCAACTAGATCCCTAGCAACCTCGACTCCGCAACACCTGCAAACAACCCCCATTGCGCCGCAAGACTTCGCCGGTCGCTCCTTCGAAAGACAGCAATAGACACGCAATGTCGCGAACATCTGCCCTGGACTCATTTGTGGAGTCTACACCTCCTGGCGAGGTATGCTCTCCTGCGCTACCCGTTGCAGTACCGCGATGCTAACACGGCGCAGCTTACAGACGTTACCAAGGCAATCAAGTCCATTCTAGGCGATGAAGACGTAGAGACAGAGCTTGCGCCCGCATACCAGAAGTACAACGAGGAGCAGTTCACCACGACGAAGCTCCCCGGCGGCAGCACCGAGATTCTGATCAGCCCCTACAACTCCCTGGGCGACGGTCGCTACTACGACGCCGAAACACAAAGCTCATTTGACTTCGACCATGCGACACAGAAAGCCAGCGCAGTACAGAGCTACGTGGTAGAGTCGCAGCACGAGGACCTGGTGTAAGAACCCGTCGCAAGCCCAGGAACGGCTGCAAGAGCGCTGACACAATACAGCAAGAGTCTAGTGAAGAGCCTTGGCTCCCACACCGCCGAACACTACCCCAAGTCCTCGTACGGCGTCTTCCCCGTCGAGGATGACGCCCAGCTCGCCCTTGTGACAGTTGCAAACAAGTACTCGCCCTCAAACTACTGGAACGGCCGCTGGCGCTCGTCCTACTTCTATAACCCATCCTCTGGCAGCCTGACCGGCACAATCAAGGTCGACGTCCACTACTACGAGGACGGCAACGTCAGGCTGCTAACAAGCAAGGACGTCAGTGTGAACATCAGCTCTGGCGCAAGCGCGAGCGAGATCGTAAGACAGGTTGCCACAGTTGAGAAGAAGTACCAGGAGGATCTGAACAAGGCATTTGGCAGTTTGAGCGAGGGTGCCTTCAAGAGCTTGAGGAGGCAACTGCCAATCACAAGGCAGAAGATTGAATGGGAGAAGATCAGCGGGTACAGGCTGGGCCAGGATATTGGTGGTGGCGCCAGGCGGTGAGCAAGCACGAAGTGAAATTCACCAAGGATGATTTGGTTTCACACAAAGCTGCGTATGCATGCATCTGGCTCGAGGATAGAAGGCGTAACAGTTGATATGCAGATCCGGTTAGCCTGCAGAAGGGCGTCCCTAGCTCCCGCCCTGTCACATACCTACTACGCGACGTACCCTCTTGACGATGAATCTTTGTGACCCCCTATTTTAGAGCTTCTCGAGATCCTTTTCCCAATGAAACCTACAGGGCGGTCCTTCTGCTGTCCCGGCGCGGCTGCATCAGTCCTCATGCTAACAAATCACCCTTTGTTCTACCACGCATCACAGCTTACGAACTCAGATCGGCCCTCATCGTCTTCTTCGCGGAATTGCTCTGATTCCAGTGCTTTCCTCCACGTTCTTGAGAATGGTCCGAATCTATTCCCTCTATCACGATTGCAGCCTTGAGGGCTAACAAAGAGACTGACCAACGTTGCACCCTGCGATGTGGCGTGCTGAGTTCCCTAAGTATAGCTCGCACGGCATTGTTCACTCCCTTGTCCCTACTGATAGTCATACGCGTATGGGTTCAGGGCTTTCTTTGTGTTGCTGCTTCGCTTGATGTAGAGTCAAGATCTTGAACACATATCTTCACCCTCTTATCCCTCTATGATCTGAAGACACAGAAACCTCTAACCATCCATCGTTCCTGATAACTTCTCGCACTACATGTACTTTACCAACTTAGCCCTCTTGGCCCTCGCGGCCGTCACAGCCACCTCGTACCCTCACCCTGAGCCCGAACAGACACATCCCTCATTGACCTCCACTCTCGAGCTCAAAGAAGCACACCAAACCGAAGCCTTGACCAATGTAACCATTACTCCCCGAGCAGACAAAGGCATCTGCACCAACCTCGAGCTCCCCACCGAAGCCTCCTACAAGATCGGCTACGAATCCTTCTGCAAGAATTGGGTTCCGGCAGGGACTTCCATCGTCATGGGTCCCAGCTCATCACCACTCGTCATCACCTCGATGCTACGCACACACATTGGCACGACGATCCCGTGGGTCTTCAAGATCCGCTCCCGAGCTTGGGGCTACACGCCGTACTACCTGCGGCAGGAGATTTGCCTCAGTGGGTTTCGTAATATGCTCGAGGGCGAGAAGGCGAAGCTGGGGACGAATTTTTGTGTTGTTGATGGGACAGGGGGGAATGGTGAGAGTAAGGAGTTTTGGGGGCAGGGGTACGTGCTTGTCATGGAGCAGGAGATGAAGTGGGGGGAGGGCGATGTTAATGAATTGGCTGCGTTTGAGGCGAGGAAGAGGAGGTAGAATTAGGATCCGGCTATTCTTATTGATGGATGTGGTATGGTGTTTGTGAGTTGAGGATTCAGATGGAATTAGTGTCAATGTCATTTTTAGTAGCCCACTTGGAGTGTCTTGTGTACTGTAGATTTAATCATAGGAAAAGTATCTAGGCAGTTGCAAAAGCTCAGACTCATTCCAGCTACTGAGGGGAGTGAACCGGTTGGCTGCAAGATAAGAGCAGCAGCGGTTGTCACGTTCTTGTGATGAAGGTTGAGGGAAGCGTCTCGACTGATCTCGAGCGTGAAAGAAGGTTGTGGCTGTAGAACGTTCCATGGCCCCGGGTGCGCGAGTCAGGCCTTGCCCTTCCCGCTCTAGGCCGGCAAGGATCTCCACTCCGAGGGACGGCCACCTTTACCGTCTCCCCATATCTGACCTGTCAGTCACCACTCGTGGTTGTAGGAATCCCTCTACCTGCAATTGCCCCCAAATCCAATGTAAGCAAACGTTTCCATTTCGTGCCTGTCAGCTCGACCTATGCTTAGCCTAGCTGCGCAACGGTGCACTGCTTGATTGGCGGTCTCGAGTAGCTGTCCAATGGTTCCCTGGTCCGCTGCACCCTTTTACCACTTTTCGAGAGCTCAGACCGATATTTTTTCCTGTTGTTTCAAGTATTCCAATTGTCTTGTCTCTCTTCCTAACATTCATCGCAGCGCCAACCTCACCTAACCCTCGTCCACTCCGACCGTCACAGTGGCTTCGCACAGCTAAGCTACTACGCCCACCGTCCACGCACAACCCTTTGGTCAACTCGAAACGGTTTATTCTGAAACATGGCCTCCGAAGCAGTTGCCAGCTCTGCCACCGAGGGCCTTACCCCGGCGCAGCAGCTGATGGAGCAGCACGCCAACAACGACCACCACGTCACCGTCGAGGACGTCGTCGATGAGGAGGATGTTGCACACCCTCCCCCTTCGGCTCCCGCCACGTCTGACGCTCCGCTGAGCGAGAAGGCTGCCGGCAAGCAGAAGGCCGAGGAGCCTGTTGCTGCTCCCAAGAAGCCTGCCTTGAACACGCAGTCTGAGGAAGCCTTCCCAGCTCTCGGTCCCGTCAAGCCGCGCGCCCAGGCTCCTGTCCCGACCTGGGGCAAGAAGCCCGCCGCTGTCTCGTCTGCCAATGGCACCTCTGGCGCATCCACCCCGTCTGGTCCTGCTATTCGCGGCCCAGCTGTCGCATCCATGAATCTCCCCGGAAAGCACACCGAGCGCATCTCGTTCTCGACTGCGCAATTGACGCCGCGCCAGCAGCTCAAGAAGCCTGTTGGCGAGATCATCCGCGACATCAACAGGCGCTCCAAGGCTAGGCTCGAGCAGAAGATCGGCACCCATGGACAGATCATCTTCGAGTCTACTGGTCCTGTCGACGCTGTGAGGGAGTCTCTCAAGGAAATTGCCAACGAGGTCGGAAGCAAAGTATGTAGCACAAGCACGTCGCACCAAGCGGGACCCTACTGACAAGCTGCAGCAATCAGTTGATGTTCCCGTCCCTGCATCCGTCCGCGCCCACATCATCGGTCGCCAGGGATCCAAGATCCAGGAAATCAGCAAGCGCACCGGCGCCCGCATCCAAGTCCCCAAGGCCGAGCCTGGTGAGGACGAGGATGCTGTCGTAAACGTCCACATCGAGGGTAATGCCCTGACCGCCGAGATGGCTCGTCGCGAGATCGATGCCATTGTCAACGAGCGCACTTCGACCGTTAACTTGCGCCTGAAGGACATTCCCGCCGAGTTCTATCCCTTCTTGGCTGGCCCTCAGAACAAGCACGCCGAGAACTTGACACGGGGCAAGGATATCGACATCAAGATCCCTGAGTACTACATGTGGCAATCACAGGCACCTCCTCAGAACGCCCGCAACCAGCCCGGAAACTTTGTGCCCCAGGCCAACTTCCCCATCCAGATCTCTGGAGAGCGTGTTGCTGCCCAGCAGGCACAGGCTGAGCTCGAGCGCCGCGTGCAGCAGCTCCGCCAGCGATTGGCTGTTGACCAGCGCTCCATCGAGCGCGGCCGCCACCAGTTCCTTGTTGGAGACCGTGGTGGTTCGCTTCATGATTTCCTGGAGGAGACTGGCTGCAGTCTGGTTCTGCCCCCTGGCTCCGACGACAGCGAGGAAGTCTACATTGTCGGACCTCCCGACAGGATCGAGCAGGGTATCAGCAAGCTTGAGGACCTCGCTGCTGCCATGACAATGGCCACTGCTGATGCTACCCGTGAGCACCGTGGTCCTAACGCCCAGGCACACGCCCACAACTTGACCCGCTACCTGCGCCAGCGTCAGGCTCTTGCCGAGCTTGAGCGCCTCCACGAGGCCAGCATTGTGGCTCCCAAGGACCGCGATGGCCCGACCGCTTACGAGATCTACGCCCGTGACGGCAAGAACAGCATGAAGGCCCGTGGTGATATCATGAGCATTTTCGGTGCTCATCCTCCCAGCAGGTTCTCTACTGTCAACGTTGATCCCTTCTACCACGAGTTCCTGCGTGAGAAGGCCGCTGCTCAGATTCGCCAGGACACTGGTGTACATATCGTCTTCCCTGACGAGGAGGAGGAGTCTCCAGAGCTCGTCTTCGTTTACGAGAGTCGCGATCCTTACGAGCAGTACTCTGTTCCCCGTGGCAAGCCCCAGAACGATGAGGTCAACGCGTACAAGAAGGCGCTTCAGGAAGCTTCGGAACTCATTGAACGCCTTACCAAGAACCAGCCTTCAATCACTTCGCGTGACCTTGAGGCTAGCCAGAAGTTCCACAGGAAGATTCAACAGTTCGTCAAGGATGAGCAGGAGAGCCTTGCCAAGGACCAGGTCCCCGTCCAGGTCCTCTTCGGTGGACGACGACCTGAAGCTGCAAGCCGCTCTGGCGACAGCTTCTCTATCCGTGGCCCTTCGACCGCTGTTGACGACTTGAACGCCAAGATCCTGGCTTTCATTGAGCAGGCTGAGAAGGACGAGCTCGAGCGTGGCCATGTCACCACCTTTGACTACCCTCAGAAGTATGCTAGCCACCTTGTCGGCAAGGGCGGTGAGAACATCCAGAAGCTGCGCCAGAGGTTCGATGTCGATGTACAGGTCGACGATGGCAAGGTCACACTTAAGGGTCCCTCGCACAAGGCTGAGGCCTGTAAGAAGGAGATCCTGAGTCAGGCCAAGAAGCTTGAAGATGAGTCGACTCACGTCCTCAAGATCAAGCCCGACTACCACCGTGAACTCATCGGTGCTCAGGGCAAGCAGGTCGAGCGCCTTCAAACACGCTACGGCGTCCGCGTCAACTTCCCAAGGCGCGCCAAGGCCGATGACGATGCTACATCCCAGCAGAACTCCAAGGGCGGCCAGAAGGCCGACGAGGTTGTCGTTCGTGGACCCAAGAAGGGTGCAGATGAGGCTCGCGACGAGATTCTTAGCCTGCTTCAGTACATTGTCGACAACTCCAACACCGACACAATCTCTGTCGCCGTCAGCCAGATTCCTCAGCTGATTGGCTCTGGCGGTCGCGAGATGGAGAATCTGCGCCTTACCACCGGTGCGCAGATCGATGTTCCGGGCGCTCGTGAGGGCACAGATCCCTCTGGCCGCGCTGATATCAAGATCAAGGGCACCAAGCAGCAAGTGCAGGAGGCTAAGAAAATTCTGCAGGAGCGTGTCAAGGTCTTTGACGACACTGTCACTGAAACACTTGACGTCGACCGCAAGCTTCACCGCAACCTCATTGGTGGACAGGGTGCCAACATCCGCCAGATCGTCACTTCGGCTGGCGGACCTGATAACTCTCGCGATCTTGCTCGCATGGTCCGTTTCCCCAAGCAGGACACTGATGGTGACTCCAACACAATCCGCATTGAGGGCCCTAAGAGCATCGTCGAGAAGATTGTCGCTGCCATCAAGGCTCAGGTCTCAGCACTTGAGAACCAGACCACTGAGATCCTTGAGGTTTCTCCAGACAAGCACCGTCTCCTGATCGGTCGTGGTGGCGAGACTCGCCGCTCCCTCGAGTCGCAGTTCAGCGTCCAGCTTGATGTCCCCAAGCAGACCACCCAGGGTGCTGCCCGCAGCCAGGTCAAGATCACCGGTGAACCCTCGGCGGTTGAGAAGGCCAAGGAGCACATTCTGGAACTCGTCAAGGGTCAGGAAGGCGAGACCATCGAGGTTCCCCGCCACCTTCACCACATCATCTCCGATAACGGTCAGTTCTTCCGTCGTCTTCGCAACAACCAGAAGATCACCGTCGACCACGGCAACCAGCAGCCTCCCGCCAGGCCCAGCCAGACCGAGGCCGGAAAGAGCAGGAAGGGCGCCAACGGCGCTCTCCCCCTGATCACAGACGACGCCACCACCGGCGCCGAGGAGCACTCCTGGGAGCTGGTCGACAACAACGCCGTGCCCGAAGGCACCGACACATCCGCCACGATCCCGTGGATCCTGCGCGGTCCCGCAGAGAACATCCCCAAGGCGCGCCAGCAGCTCGAGGACGCCATCAAGGCCGCCTCCAAGCCCTCGTCCACGGGCTACCTCATCCTGCCCGACCCGCGCAGCTACCGCCTTGTCGTCGGCAGCGGCGGCAGCACAATCAACAACCTGCGCAAGGAGACGGGCACCAAGATCCAGGTCCCCCGCGACCAGGCAAAGGACGAGGCGATTGAGATTGTAGGCTCGCGCGAGGGGTGCGAGAAGGCTAGAGAGCTGATCTTGGACATCATCGCCAAGGGCGGGAACGGCCGTGGCCGTCGTGACGAGTAGACCGGATACCGGCGTAACGACATGAAGTTGAATCTGTAATGAAAATGTGTCTGTTGTTGTTCTTTTTTTAAAATTTTCTTGCTAGCATGGGTGGAGCGAATCTGTCTTTGAGAAGAAAGAATCCAAGGCTTTAAACCAAGCCGGGGGGGGGGGGGGGGGGGGGGGGGGGGGGGGGGGGGAGAATGGTTAAACAAAACGCATCTTGTGTCCGAATGAGAAGAATATCAAAAACTCTGCCTTATCTCAGTTGCGTCGTTTCTGTACTTGGGGCCTGCCTCCCTGTCTTGTTTGTTTCTCGACTCGTGTGACGTGCAAACTTGTTCATGTACACCCCCCCCCCCCCCCCCCCCCCCCCAAAACCCTAAGCTGACCACGATCGAGACGCCGGATTGACAAACAGACGACTGCAGTCTTTTCTGTACTACAGCACGCGAATCGAAATGGTGAAAAAAGATGAATACAAGAGCTATGCCATGTGCGCTATTTCCCCCCCTCAGACCTGTCAGACTATATGATATGTATACACAGAGACACACCCTCCCCCCTTTCCATCATGCTTCCACGCTTCCACGCTTCCACCTACTCTCCTCTCTCTCTCTCTCTCTCTCTCTCTCTCTCTCTCTCTCTCTCTCTCTCTCTCTCTACCGATAAAATCCCTCCTCCCCACCTGCAGCTCCCGCCTGTCCACCAGGCCGATAGGGCAAATAGCCCTGACTCTGCGTCGGCGGGGGCGGGCTAGACGGCGCACCCGGCGGAGCAGGGGGAGCGTACGCGGGCTGGCTCGGCGGCTGCTGGGGCGGATATCCGTATTGGTTTTGCTGCGGCGGCGGGGCCTGGGCATACGGGTCTGCAGGCTGTGTGTCGTGTGGCTGCTGGGCGTGCTGTTGGGGCGGCGGGGAGGTGATGTGGTCGTAGGGGTTTTGAGGTGGGGCGGAGGTATGGGGTTGTGAGGGGTAGCCGGGTGGTTGGGTTGGCTGCTGCGGCTGCTGTTGCTGCTGTGGTGGGTATGGGTATTCTTGTCCGCCTGCGGGAGGTGCGCCGGCTGGTGCGCCGTGGAAGGATTGGCGGTTGTCGATGGGAGAGTCGTAGTGGCCTGTAGATAGCTCCTGTGGAGCAAAACTTTGGGGTCGGCCGACTGGCACTCTGTTCAAAGATGGGTCGTTGTACGTGTTGGATGGAGGGCCGGCTTGCGGTGCTGGGGTTTGTTGTTGGCGCTGTTCGCCAGGCGGGACCATGAAGAAAGCTGGGTTTGAGCCTGCTGGAGGGTACTGAGGTGCACCTTGTGGGTTCGAGCCAGTCGGTGGGTATTGGGGAGGTCCCTGTGATGGTGGCGCACCGGCGCCGTAGAAGCGGTTGGGCTCCTGCTGTGGCGTTGCAGAGCTGGGAGGGTAGCCGCTATACTGGGATGGAGGTGGCGCATTGTATGCGCCGTATGAGGGGCGACCGCCGTATCCTGGCTGTGATGACTGTGTCATTGAAGCCTCGAGCAGAGACTCGTAGTCGCGGCGACCCTTGATGAACTTTTCGTTCAACTGTGTGAAGTCGTCTGGGTCTTGTCAGTCTTCTTCCATGCCATGCGTGTTGTATACATACCTTTCTTTTGCGAGTACTTGCCAATCAGCTCGATTAGCTTTGGTCTTATGGCCAAGGTTGAGTGGTAGAGCTCTGTAATCTCGTCGTTGTCGCGAACATCGCCTCCTCCTTGCGAGCTTGTGCTGAGCAGTGCCAGCAACTTTTCCACATTCCTGATCTGCGCAAAGACCTCAGCCTCCATCTGTGCTTCCCTCTCCAGCTCTTCTCGTGTAGGATCTTGCAGCTTCTCGACGTAATTCAGCGGAAATATGCCAGTTTGACCGCGAAGTGATCCCTTCCACCAGTCCTTGTACACCGACTCGAGCACAGCAATGATATCACCCTTCTTGAACTGCAGCTCGCCTGGCTCCGACGGTTGGAAATCGTATAAGGCGCGTACTCGCGACACGGTTGCAGCGGTTGTCCCTTGGGGCGCTGGGGCTGGGGCCTGTGCAGGCTGCGAGTTCGAGCTGGCGCCGGCGCTCGTGTCTTGGGGCGCATTCGACTTTGCAGTTGTGGAGGCAGCACCCTTGGACTCCCGTATGGACATGGCCAAGGCCATTTGTAGCTCCTCGTCTTCTTTCTGGCGTTCAGAATCGGAAATCTGCATCTTCTGCGGCTTGGACGGGGGTCGAAGGCCTGGGTCTGTAGATCGTTAGTATACTATGCACCATGTCACTGCATCTGGAAACATACTCTGCGACCTCAGCTTGTCATAGGCGCCCTGCATGATTCCAAGGTCCGGGTCACGCGAGAACATTTCGGACCACTCTCCCATGCGCTCGAGAATCTTGGCCTTTACTTGTTGGTGTGTGTTCCTGTCGTTGGCAAGCCTCAAAAGAGCATCGGTGAAGCTCCGTGAAGCGAGCTCCTTGTGCATCTTGATGCCACAGTTTTGGCTTAGGGCGTTGGCAAGCTCGAGCGTATACAGCTGTACATTTGCGTTGCGGTGCGCCAGCCGCTTGATCATAGCCGCGACGGCTTGCTGTGCGCCAGTATCCGAGGAGCCGACTTTGTCGCATACATCCTACGAGGCCATGTCAGTACGAGTACAGGGTAGGTGGCACGCCCCTGCAGCCAGCGGCGCTACCGGCATAATGCAACGGAGAGAGCCTTACCAGTATGTACTCCCAGTTCTCACTCGTGAGGTTCTCATCGGTGGCCTTGACGACGACATCGTCAAAGATGTTGGACTGCGCGCGAAACATGGTGTGCTGCCTACAGCGCGCGGTTGGATCTCAGAACAGACCGCTCAGTGCGAGGCTCGATGCGAATGCAGATGGTGCGAGTCAAGAACGATGTAAATGCGCGCGTACAAGACTGCGTTCGAGGGGCGACCGGCTTGTCTTGGGTCGACGGCGAATGCGCAGCAGTGTCGTATGTAGCGAGGCTTGGTGAGCTCCCTTGAGCTTTAGTGGGGACCAGATGACGACGGCGGCCGTGAACGCCTGCGCCACAGCCACACGAGGCTCCATCTCTTAGCGCATTGGGCTGCGACCGCACATCCGTTTTACTGCCCGCTGGGAGCCAACGACCCGTCTGTCATGTGAATTTTAGATTCGATTTCTACCTCCGCCATGTAGCCAAGCCTGAAAACCTTGACGCCCGCCTAAGGAGTATAGTATAGACACTATGAATTGAAGAGTGATTGTATAGAGCACAAACATCTCTGAACATGATAATTCGTAACACGAACGTGCTGGCAGTACAGCACGTTCGTTTGCCTGGACGCCAAAAACACAGCCAGAAAATCCAACAAGATGGCTGGCGCATCCGAAGCCGCTGACAAAGTCAACTCGTACGCAACCTGGAGCGCCTGCAATGTGCTCCATCCACTACTGCGCAATGCTGTCTAGACATTTACATCGAACTTGAAAAACGCGCGCCCCGGACTCGTCGACGCGTGCCGCGATACGCTACGTGTTTTTGTCGCTTGAACGCGTGGGACCCAAATCCAAAAAGCTTGTGTGTTGACGCACGCTAGCCTTGCACGTTACATGCCCATCCAGTACAGACATCTCGACAGCTAGCTGAGCAACGCGCTGTCCGACTGCATCATAATGCCGCCGTTTTGCCGTACCACTGGGCGTACGGTTCCGTATTGCAACGTATGGGCTCGATCATCTCGATGTGCATCGTGACTTTTCCTCGGGCTCCTGGTGATGGAACACATCCAGGGCCTGAAAAGAAACCGATCACATACCGCCCTTCTTCTTCCTCTCATCGGCTCTTGCCTTTCGTGCGGCCAGCACGAGCGGTGAGAGAGTGTTGAGCGGCTCTGATGTCTGAATGAAGGGGTGCTATATCACATTAGTCGATGATAGCTGTGACAAAAGGACAATACATACCACAAGAAGATCGTGGGCGCTCGCACGCTTATCAGGGTCTACCTTGAGCGAGAATCCGAGGAAGTCGCGGAAGACCGGGGACAGAGCATGCTCCTCCTTGATCTGAGGTGTGCCATTGGTTGCGATGAGCCAAAGAGCACGCAGAGGACTCTCGTTGAGGTATGGTGGTTCTCCCTCAATCATCTCGATGGCCATGATACCCAACGACCAGATGTCGACCTTGCGACCATACTCTTTGCGGGTGACAACCTCTGGTGCCATCCAGTATGGCGTTCCTACCATGGTCGTACGCTTGTTGTGGTGCTCGTTGATCTGAGCGCAGAACCCAAAATCGGCTACAAACTGTTAGTACTGTAGTGACCCAAGCACCGAATCACTTACTGAGCTTGATGTTGCCTTCCAATGACAAAAGAATGTTGTCGGACTTGATATCTCGGTGGATGACACCCTTGGAATGCAAATGCTGTAGCCCGTGAAGGACTTCTCTGCACACTGCAGCAATCTGGCCCTCTGACATGATGTTGAACGTTACAACATCAGTCAAGCTGCCACCCTCCATGTATTCCATAACAACCCACAGGTCACCACGAACAAGGAAGCTGTCCATGAAGTTTACGATATTCTTGTGCTTGCTGTCCTTCATGACCAGGATTTCGTTGATGATCAGGTCCTTCTTGGGCTGTTGTTCGAGATTCATCTGCTTAATCGCCACGCACTTGTTGGTGGCAATTTCGTACGCTTGATACACGCCACCAGAGGCACCCTGTCCGATTTTGTTCATCTGGCGGTACATGATCGTAGGGTCGGCCTTGGTGCAGATAGCATTCAATTTTGTGATGATGTCGGGGCCCTGGCTTTGCCTTGGTCTTTGCCTGGGTCGGGGGGCGGGGCCCACGCGGGTCTGCTGTGATGGCAGCGGTATGTTCTGAGGGTCCATCTGCTGTGCGAGCTGCTGTTGGGGCGAGGGCTGGACTGGTGCGGGAGGGCCATGGTTGAAAGGCTGGGATTGCGGCACTTTTTGGCTGACACTTCGTCCGAGGTGCGGCGGCGTCGGCTGCTGCTGCTGCTGCTGCTGCTTGTGGCCGCCCATGGAATGCTGGGCCGCCGCCATAGCTTGGGCCTGCTGTTGCTGGTATTGCTGTGCTGGTGAGATGGCAGTCTGGCTGCTGTTGGGAGACTCGAATCGCGGAGGCGTTCCACCTGTGGTATTTGCGCGACTACGTGGCGCTGATGCTGTGCCATAGCCGCTGTCTGTGACCTGCGGAGAGGCGTAGACGACCGGAGGCATGTCGCTGTCCTGGCGAGGCCGCTGAGGGGCAGGCGCTGCAGGCGCTGCTCGCGAGGGCACAAGGTTCGTGGAGCCTGCGGCGGCACCCGGCGGGCGCGGAGCAGGGCGGTGGGGCATGATGGAGCCATTGTTTTGAGGGGTGTTGGGTATGGGTGACGTCTGACTGCGGGGCAGAGGCACGGGGGGTGGAGCTCGAGGGTTTTCGAAGCTGTCGTGCTCGTTGCGAGGGAATCGTGGACTCTGCGGAGGGCTGAGGGGCTGTGCTGCGCCGTAGCCGTAGCCGGCAGACTGATGGTGAGGGTGGGCAGCGCCCATCTTCTCCCACACCTCGTCGTCGCCGTTCTTCTCGGCGTTGGTCTTGTAGAAGTTGACGACGTCCATGGCGGCCTGGGGGTGCTGCTTCTGCTCCTGCTCGGTAATGCCATTCTGCTGGAGCATGCGCTGCCATTCCTTGGGGAGGCCCTGTGTGGAGTTAGCAGGTGTCGGGGTGGGAGAAGACACAGGCGGGGCATGTCGTGGTGCGGCGTACCGTGAACTCGCCCGTCTCGTTGTCGATGCTGACGTGGGTGACGTGCATGGGGTTGGTGGGCGTCGAGATGGTGGGGCGGCGCGGCGAGCCGAGCATGTTGCTCACAAAGGTCGAGAAGGTGCCCTTCTTCTTGCCGTCGAGCTTCCTGGCCTTGGCGCCATCGCCGTCGTCGCTGTAGCGGTTGCGCGGGCTGCGAGTGCCCGCGGGCGGGGGGTCCATCTTGCGGGCGAGCTGCTGGAACGACGTCGACTGGCGCAGGCGCGGGCTCTTCTTGAAGCGCGAGGGCTGGCCGTCGGACGTCTGCGTGTGCGTGGGGCCCGGCGGGCGCAGCTGCTTGGAGCTGGCGCTGGCGGCGCTGGCGGGGGTGCCCGCGGCAAACGAGTTGGTGAAGGAGTCGCCGACGAGCTCGTGGCTGGAGGGCAGCCGGCTCGCGGGGTGCGTGTCGTGGAAGCCGTATGCGCCGCTGGCATTGACGGTGCGCGACTGCGTCTGCGTCTCGGTGACGGGCGTGAGCAGGCTGGGCGAGCGTCGCAGGCCGTCAGCGGCGGGCGAGGCAGCACCTAAGCCCGATTGGAACGACGACTGGTAGCTGCCACGCTCAAAGTACGAGGCGGCCGAAGGGGCTCGCTTCAGTTGGCCGGCGGTGCTGTACTTATTGTTGTAGCTCACGGGGGGCGGCGCGCGTGTCTTCTTGGACAGCCGCCGCTGGGCCGCCTTGCTGTCGCGCTCGTCCATGGCCGCGCCGTGCTGGAGCAGGAGGCGTCTGTCGTGGAAGTGGAAGGAGACTGTTTACTGGAGGAAATCACAGACCTTTGGCCTGCCCGCCTCTCATAGGCCCGCTGGTCGGCCTGCTGGGTCGGCTGGGTCCGTATCTGCTGCGTGCTACTATGGCATTAGCCCATGCGCAAATGGGGCTGCCGGCCTGCCAGGCTTGCCAGCGGCCATGTCCTCATCTCCACACGACCGCAAAAGAGTTTCACATTGGTCCCCCCCCACCATCTCATTTCCAGCCATGTGCCGGCTAAACGGCGCATGCAGCGTTGCCAACAAGCTACTCGCACCCGCCCGCCCTTCCCCGCCAACGCTGCCACCGCGGCACTCAACACCACCCGCGCCACAACGACACTGCAGAACCACATCGTCACTCCCGTCTCGCCTTGCGTCGCACTAGCACTGCCGGCCGATCTGTCAGATCTGATGCGTCGACGACTCGACGGCCATCGAGTACCGTCTTGCATCGCCGTCTCCACTGCTACTTACTACTGACTACTGACTACTGACTGCCAGCCCCCCCAGCACGTGTTTGGCCTGCAAAGAGCTCAAACATGGCTACGAGACTACCAGGCTACTGGAGACTCGGCCATTGTCTCACCCTCACCCTCACCCTCACCCTCACCAACTGCAGCCGTGCATCAGGCACCTCACATCGCCCTACGTCTCCTGCCGCAAGGCACAGCATCAAAAAGCAACGCATGCTCGACGTTCCAAGCTCATGAAACGCGCCATGCACACACGCGCAGCTCGCCAGCGCAGCATCTGGTGGCACGAGTTCCCCATCTGCAGACTGACAATCCGTGCAGTCGAGACATCAGGTCATCTGTCAGGCACGCAGTAACCAAGTCATCAACAGCGGCGCCAGCATCTTCCCCAACATGCAAGACTCTGCAGCAGCAGCACCATACTTGTCTGCAATAACACATGCTGTACGCGCACAGTGACGCATAGGCACATGCTTTCCCAAACCGCGCTGCTGTCCCTTCGTTGCAATTGACTTCTGCTCCCAAGCATCAACCTTCCGCCGCGGCTGCGGGCCCCTGTGCCGCACGCGACGAGCGCACACCAAACGCTGCAGCGAGCGTCATGGCCATTGTGCCGGAACCAGTGATCAACGGCACGAGTAAACAAGTGGAGCGACTTGAGCACAAGAGTGCTGATCTCACGGTCTCTCGAGTTCTGGACACCACGTTGTAAGATTCTGAGACCAAGGTCTCCGCCGCTAAATTGGTGGGAGGTGAGAAGTCATTTCGGCCAGCGCCCCGAATGTGGAACTCTGTGTGCCGACAAAGAGCGCACGTTGCGATCGGCCCGCACATGATGCTCGGAGAAAACTGACGCAGGTACGAACCATGTCGTAATATGAACTGAACAAGGTTTTTTTTTCTGCCTGCCATAGCGTTATTTGTCGATTTTGCACACCTTGAGTGGTCGAGACGTGCAGTCTGAACGACTTCCCAAAGACCGCAGTATACCATCCACACACATCAACCCACTTGTCTACTCTCCGTGACACTCTTAACATCCCTCAGCTATAACTCACCATCCACCATCACCATCCTCATGAATCGTGATGCCCCTAACTTTCACCGCCAAACCCAAAATACCATCCACACTTGATGCTCACCGCCTTGCCTCCTCACCACCCTATCCGCGAACCCAAACGTTGAACCTAGCACGGGGAGACATACTATCGTCCACACCACGTCGTGTAAGTAAAATACATGGATACCTGCACTTTTGTTACACCGCCTGCTGAGCTCCCCGATGGTGCTTCGAATGATCATGTCCACCGCGCGAAGAGAAAAATTTCCCCAAATCCTGCAACCTCTTCGTCGGCGGTGCGCGTTTCGTCTCGTCTCGTCGGGCACGCTGCGGTTGATGTGTCTGCATGGAGACGTGCCCTTGTGCTATATGCGCGCTTCGGGTCACGTTGCAGATAGCGGGTTGGTGAGGGTGAGCTTGGGGTGTCAATCGTGGACTGTGATAACGTCATGAACGACTGCGTGCAACTAGTTTTTTTTTTTTAACTCTGCAAGTTCTACTGTGAAGACATCCATCAAAGCAGAGGAGATCCCAACGTCGTGTCCTGTTAGTTTGGCAGTGACTGCTGCTGCTGCTGGCGGCGTAAGATAGCTAAGAGCGTCGTGATTAGTACGTACTCACGACTTTGTACAGTTGTTGGGAATTTCCTTGATCAGCAGATAAGCAGTGGCACCATGAGAGCGTCACAGGGCGAATAATGTATTTCCTTGCGAATAGTAACGATATCCTAAGGACCCAAAACTGACAAAAGCACTACGCAGATTCCCCGTGGTGCTTTTGTATGATACACAAACTAAAGATGAGAAGAAGAAGAAAAAAAGGAAAAAGGAACCCAGAAAATGCCAACCCATTTATGTGCCCGTTACGCGAATGTTATCCCCCACGTCTTTGCCGAGCGCAAGCTCGTCTTTGTCCTTTGAAGCGATCCGACGCACGATGCCCTTTTTGATCTTGCCGAACAAAGATGACGATCCGCCAGGTTTGGCATTCTCGTCGATGCTCGTGCTCGTGCTCGCGCTCGCCAAGACAGGCTCGCTACATGCTAGTGAATTACAGATCAACACGACGTCTCGAAGAAGAAGTTGGGTTACCGGTTGCCCAGCAGAGGTTGCGACTCGCTGCTGTTACCGCCCTTGTTCTTCTTCTTACCTCGCTTCTTCCTCTTCTTTTTCCCATCGCCCTTGCTTGGGTGCGGTGAGTCGTCCTCGGACTGCTGTCTCGAATCTTGAGTACCGTCAGCTTGACTGTTTGCCAACTTGTCTTCAGAGTCGCTAGAACTTGTAGTCTCCAAAACAATCTTCTTCACTCCGTTCACGTCGATGATGTTTTCGGAGATACTACCGCTGCGAGCGGTGTGGCGCTTCTTTGGTGGGCTGCGAGATCGAGATTTCCCTGAATGCATGGATCCGATAGTGCTGTGGGAGTTGCGACGTCCCTTGGGCCGCTCGCCATTCTGGTCGTTGTTCTCGGCAACAACGTCGGCGTATGTCGGTTGCGAGCCTGGAGAAATGGCATCGTTGCCTCCGTTCTTAGCGCCGGTGCGACCCGACCTCCAAGACATGCGGTCGCCACTAGGAGCAGCCATTGTACCATATCCAACGGCCAGACTGTGCACGCCGTCACTGGCTTCACCAGCGGCAGATGAAAGCAGACCTTCGCCGATGCCACCCTCAGGAGCGTGTGAGTCCTGAGCAAGTACACCTTGGACTGCGGGCTGTGAGTTCTCGGGGATCGTAGAGGGTATTTCGGGTTGCGGGGAGGCAGCGTGGGCGGGCTTGATTTTCACCGTGTTGATGCGGGTAGACTTGGGTCGATTGGCGGCGTTGGATGGACCGAGATGCTTGAGATGCTTCATGATTTCAGGGTCGTCGGCGCGAAGAGGGTCGGCTGTCTTGTTGCCAGTGCTGCGGCGTCGAAGAGTAAACATAGCCGGGCGGAGCACTTCGCTTTGCTCGGGCATAGACATCTTGCGCGGTCCGCCGTTCTGCTCGGTATCAGTATCCCCATCCAGAACTTGCGCTTCAGAAGGTTGACGGGTTGCGTCAACCACCACGGCACCTTTGGAGACACGAGTCCGTGGGGCTGGAGCCATGCGGCGAATCGCTTTGTGGACATCGATGAAGACGTCGGACTCGTCGATAATTTCCCTGCAACAGTTAGCGAAAGCATTGCAAGTGATATGACGGAAACTGACTCTCCAATGAGCTCCTCAATGACGTCCTCGAGTGTTACAACACCGACAGCGCCGTAGGAGTCGCCGGGAAAATCCGAAACAAGCACCATGTGGGACTTGCCCTCCTGGAAGAAGTTGATTATGTCTAGACAGCTAGTCTCCGGTCGAGTCTCAGGAAGGGTAGCCAGAGCGAAGTCGCGTACGCGCGCAGCGTCCTCGGGATCGTACGTGATGAGCATCTTGACAAGCAACATACCGACAAAGTCGTTCTTGTTCTCTGGAGTATGAATGGGGATGCGCGAATAGCCGGCAGACAGAATGTTCTCCATCATCCTCTCATCGAGCACGGTGTCGGAGGGCATGGTGAAGACGTCCTTCATGGGCGTCATGATGCTGCCCACGGCCTTGGCCTTGAGGTCGAGAACAGCCGAGATGATGGTGACTTCGTCTTCATTGAGACGCTCCTCGGCGTGGCCGAGCGACTTGTGCAGGGTGACCAAGCTCTTGAGGCCGGCCTTCTTGTAGGTGGTGCCGTGGTCCTCGCCGAGGAGGTAGTCGAGCAGCTTCGCAGTCGGCCAGGCGATGGGCGACATGATCCACATAAGGCCGAGCACAATGGGCGCGCACCAAGCGCCGATGGGCAGGCCATAACGGACGCAGATGGACTGGGGCACGACTTCGCCGAAGATGACTGAAACGGGTCAGCAGCGTGCAATGCAGGGCAGGCACGGGAGGGCAGTACCAATGAGGACGGTGGAGCTGAGGACGGCGGGCCATCCTCCGCCCAGGGAGCGGTCAAGCACGATGGGCAGCGTCTCGTTGGTGATGACGTTGCTGAGCAGCAGGGTGACGAGAACCCAGTGTTTGCCGTACTTGAGCAGGCGCAGCACCTTCTTGGACGTCTTTTGCTCGTGCGGCTCGCCCGAGGTGGCAAGCACCTGGAGGTAGATCTCGTCCTGGCCCATCAAACTGGACACTGTCAGCGGGGGCACAATGGCGGTGGAGGGCGTGCGCGTACGCAATGGTCAGGCCTGCGAAGACGCCGCCTGCGAGCACCAGGCCGACGGCGATGCTCAGGTACAGCCAGAGACTGGCGTCCTCGGGCGACTTGGGCAGCTCCTCTTCGGCGAGCGCGCTCACGACGCCGCCCAGCGGGAGGGCCTTGACCAGCGGAGCAAAAGCGTGGAAGACGCAGACAAGCAGCATGTTGACGCGCCCGGCCCGCGACGAGCCATTGAGGCCGCCCATGGCGCCAGCAGAGCGAGAGGCGCGGATGGCGGAGGCCATGGCAGATGCAGCACCCAGGTGCAGTGGGAGTCGAGAGTGACTTGGGCTGAAGGAGCGTGGTGCAGCGAGGACGTCACAGACGCAACGGCGCTGGCTGAGTTGCGCGCAAAATGCGGATGGGGCGGTCGCCTGTGCGGCCGGCGGCTCGAGTGGGTCCTGCGAGCGCGAACGCCCTGGACTCTCACAGAGCTGGCCCGGCGCCAGTTGAGACGCCGTGCCGTGCTCCGCAGGAGGCACACTGAGAAAGCCAGCATGCTGTGTGCGAGCACATGATCGCGGCGTCAAACATGTAGACAACGCACATGTCCCGCCAAGCAGCCGCACCGTTGCCGTAGAAAGCTTTTGGGAACGCCCCGCCGTGCTCTCCAACGCTGCTCCTAGCGTTTTAGCGGCGGGCCCGGGAACGTCATCGAGCGCGAGAACGTGAAGCACGTGAACCGCTTAGTCACGCCTTATGTCAGATGCGAGCTGGCCTCTCCGCTCCGCGCTCCACGGCGGGCGGGCGGCGGGCGCTGCTGCAACGCAAAAATCCGGGGAAATCGTCTCAGCCGACGTCAAGCGAACAGCTGAGCCGAAGAATCCGCACTCACTCCTTCCGCCTGCGGCATGGGTTGAACAAGTCATTCTTTTCTTCGCAGAGTGCTGATTTTGACTGCTACTGCTGTTTGCTTGCACTGCATACCATGGCCTCCAAACCACCCTCAGTGCGCGCCTTGACACGCTGCCTGCTCAAGCCCCAAGCACTATCCCGCCCGAGCTGTCGTTCAAGGCCGCACAGCAGACAATACTCTGCAGCCGCTGCTGGTGCAAGACTCAACGTGCCCTTGGAGTACGACTCTACGCCCCTCCTCCACCATACGTCCAAGGCTGCCCTCGTAAACCCAGAGCTGCCTGAGCACATTCGGAAGGGCCAAACAAAGCGCATCAACCTTTACACGGCCGTGAACGAAGCACTTCGCCATGCCTTGCAGACAGACGAAAGAGTCCTTGTGTTCGGCGAAGACATCCAGTTTGGTGGTGTGTTTCGTTGCACAATGAACCTTGCCGCCGACTTTGGCACAGACCGCGTCTTCAACACGCCATTGAGCGAACAGGGACTTGTTGGCTTCGCTATTGGGGCTGCAGCCGAGGGTCTCAGGCCAGTCGCTGAAGTTCAGTTCGCCGACTACGTCTTTCCAGCATTTGACCAAATCCATAACGAAGCAGCAAAGTACAGATACAGGTCTGGGAGTACAGGAGTACACTGCGGTGGGCTTACAATCCGCATGCCATCTGGCAGTGTAGGTCACGGCGCGCTGTAGGTCTTCCTCCTGTCAGCTCAGCTGTGCATCACAAACTCACGTCGAGCAGGTACCACACACAATCTCCCGAAGCCTTGTTTACTCACACCCCTGGGCTTCGCGTCGTCGTACCTCGGTCTCCTATCCAAGCAAAGGGCCTCCTTCTTGCTTCTATTCGCACCGCCGATCCTGTCATCTTTATGGAACCCAAGATCCTTTACCGCGCAGCTGTTGAGCAGGTCCCAGTCGATGCGTACGAGCTGCCACTGGACAAGGCCGAGGTCCTCAAGTCTGGCAAAGACGTCACAATCATCTCCTACGGTACACCGCTTTACACATGTTCAGCTGCTATTGCTGCCGCCGAAAAGGACTTTGGGTGCAGCGTAGAGCTGATCGATCTACGCACCATCTACCCATGGGATCGAGAGACAGTGCTGAACAGTGTGAAGAAAACCGGAAGAGCTATCGTCGTGCACGAGAGCATGATGAATGCTGGAGTTGGTGCAGAAGTGGCGGCAACGATCCAAGAGCAGGCGTTCTTGAGGTTAGAGGCCCCCGTCAAGAGGGTTGCGGGTTGGGCGACACATACAGGTTTGGTGTTCGAGAAGATCATTATCCCAGATGTTACAAGTAAGTCAAAGTCATTCTTGTTAACCACCGGGCATCTGCTAACTTTCGTCTAGGAGTGTACGACGCCATCAAAAAGACGATAGATTACTAAACCTACAATATCAACACAACAATACATCTGCCCATCTACCATCTTTTTAAACTTCTGCTGATATCAAAGAGTCCACAAGACCTAATTGATCTCGACGGCTCTTAGACTTATAACTCTGTAACGTTGACGTTCGATATCGTTGCGCGGAGCTTGTGACATTTGGCGTCTGACGTCACGGATCTTCAAACGTTATTATATTCAACGAGTCCAGCGATGATACATCAAGCTGAACAGCTTCGAAGCCACTATACACCTACCAAATTAAAGTCATGTCGCTCTTTGACAACAATCCCCTGGCGCAATATACCACGCCACCCAACAATTACATCGGCTCGATGCTATTCCTCTCATATATTGTCGCAGCACTCTGTCTGACATCAGCTATCGGCCACTCGCTCTATACGCAGTACGCAGCTGCGTTTGTCTCCAATCCTTCTTCACCGCCAAGCAGATTCAAACAGAATGGCGCTGGCAGAGTCGAAACGAGGAATGCGCGCGCCCGGCATATCAAAATCTACACAGCCCTGGCCCTTATAAGCTTCATCAGCATTTCATGGCATATGCTTGGCTTCCTGATTACCTCGTTCCTGGACTGGAGCAAGGGCTTGACTCGCGATACATTTGCTGAACTAAAGAAGACTTCATTCCACAGTCTGAAGCAGTGGATGCTCCAAACAGGCTTGTTCAATGACTTCGCAGTCCAACTAGTAGCAGATGGTGAAAGTGCAATATGGACCCAGATAGCCATCCTAGCAACTTGGGGATGGAATCTGTGGCTAAGGTTCAAAGGTACGTCCTTCACGAAAACCATCTCAACACGAGGTACTGATTCCCATAGGGCAACAACACGGACTTACCACCAAAACAATGCTGCCTTATATTGTTCTGGGCCAAACCCTGCCAATAAGCTTCACAATCGCACTGTTTATCATCCAACTTCACCTCCGTGCTCCAGACGTGCTTGGACCCCGGAGCGACGAAAAGACCGGTGTTCAGCCCACCCGCAGGCCAATCGCCACCTCCTTTCTTCCCACCATCATTCTCAATGCATATCTTCTTGCTCAGCCCTCGCTGCGTGGACACCCGGCATTCCCCTACCTCATACTGGCCGAGCGCGCACTACTGTTTCTGCCGCATACTGGGCTGCTGAGACTGAATGGCGCAGACATCAAAAAGGCCGCTGCTGTCTCAGGGGGCTTCGTCGTAGCGAATTGGGCGATGCTGAGAAAAGGGGTTGAGATTAGGGATGTGGTCGCCACTCTTGTTTGGAAGGGTCAGGCGGTCAAGACGATGGGCTGGGATGCTGTTCTGAGCCTGGTATTATTTGGAGTTTTGAGCTGGGGCGGCGGTGTTTGAAATAACGAAGGACTGGTTCATGGCATTTAACTGCATTGCATAGCATAGATTGAGAGAGACGTTCCGAATGATGAGTAGAGTAGGGTCGAGACATGAAATTGCGGCCTCTTGACCAGTGGACTACCCGTTACTCCCTAAGAACCGCCACCCGGCTATCCACAATATTGAGCCACGCCTTTGGCGCGCTGTCTCATGTTCAAAAGATTCTAGACCATGAAACTCACGGCACCCCAGATCTCGGATCTGCCCGATCAACATGGCGCGGAAGATTCGCGTTCCACACCAACCGCTTCGAGTCTAAGTGAAAGGTACAGACGTCATTGACTCGCAAACGTCACTATCACCAAAGACAAGAGTAGCTATGTTTTAGGAAAAGAGCTATCAGCTCCTCAAGCATCTCCTCTTCGTTTCTGTCTAATTCTGTACAATAGACACCCACTATATCATTCATAAAACAGAATCGCCATTGACTGTTCATAACACACACAATGGCTTCAAGAACCTTTACACCCATGCTTCGCAGCGCCATGCGCGTTTCCTCTAGAACCGTATCCGCAGCTCCACGCCGCTTCCTGAACACCGAGACTGCACCCAGTCTCTACACCGCACGTGCCAAAGTCGTAGGCGCGCGTGTCGGGTAAGCCAAAATCCCCATCCCCATCTTGCAAGATACACTGACTAACTAATTACCCACAGCCACGTCGATGGCGAGAACCTCAAAGTGGACCTCACCATGGCCAAAGCCCTTGGTGGACCCGGCGACGAAGGCAAAACCAACCCCGAGGAGCTCTTCGCCGCTGGTTATGGTGCGCTTTCTCCTTTCTCTCTCCCACTTCCCCTTCCATCTTCCCTTGTATTACCTCCGCCCTATGAGTCCCCGACTGACACTTCATAGGTGCGTGCTTCCAGTCCGCCATGAACGCTGTAGCCCCCTCGCTCAAGGTCAAGATGCCCACCACGCCCGAGGACTCGATTGTCGAGACAAAGGTCCACTTGGTTGGCAGCATGAAGGATCTCGATATGGGGCTGCGTGTTGAGATGAATGTTAGGGTTAAGGGCTTGTCGAAGGAGGATTTGGAGAAGGTTGTGCATAAGGCGAGGCAGGTGTGTCCGTATTCGAGGGCGACCAAGGATAATGTGTATACGACGGTGACTTGCGAGACTATGTAGATTGGTGGTGATTTGGTAAAAAAATGTAGCAATGAAGAGGATACCTTTGTCAGCGCCGATATGTCACTGTCTCTGTGCTTGGCCTACCCTGGCTCGCTGCCACATTGTGGGAGCATCGTGGCGAGGAATGATCGCGTCTCTTAGCTAAAGAAAGGGTCTCTCCCGAAAATGATACACAGCACATAGTCGTCTAAAAAGTCGATCGGTCGAGACACTGAGCAAACTGTTTCGTGTAGAAGCTTCATAGGCTATGTCTGATCATCTACCGAATACGATCTATAAATCTCGTGCCTAAAACAAGCCGAGACCTTCTCGTTTGCGCACCGCAACATGCATGAATACATAAACAGCCATACCAAACCCAAGCATACCCGAGATGACGCCGAAGCCCATTAGATACTTCGGTTTATCGGCTGCTGGGAACAAGTAAGCTCCATAAATTTGAGCGAGATTGCCCATGGCATTGACCAAGGCGAGCGCGATGGCACGGACTTCTGGCTCCATGTCGCCGAATGTGGAACTGGCAAAACTCAACGCAAGGGCATTGCCAGACCACAAGCCAGCAGCCATGAGCACCAGGAGCGCGTACCGCGCAGTGAAGTCGTAGATGGTGCAGACACATATCGCGGTTACAAGCGCAAATGCAAGCCAAGCTGAGATCAGCAGGCCGCGGTGGTTGGGAATGCGATCCGCGAAATATGTTGTGAACGCAGTGCACACGAAGGCTACGGCGTAGATGGGGGCTGTCATATACTGCGCTTGGACTCGGTCGGTGTAGCCCAGGCCGGTGACGAGAGTTGGGTAGAAGTAGCTCAGGGTGCTGGAGCCAACGATAACCTGAAGTTGAAAGTCAGTGGAGACTTCGAGGAGCCAACAGAGGGAGACTGACCATGTAGCCGAGGACGAAGCCGATGGTGCGCCAGTCCATGATAGCAAGCTTGAAAGACTTGAGCTTGCCCATGCGCTCATCGCCTGCGCTGTAAGACTTGACACCACCCTCTCGAAGACGGGCAACGGCGATTGCGCGCTCGCGTTCACTGAATCGCGCTGTGGTGGCTGGGAAGTCAAGGAGGAGGAATGCTGCGATAATGGCCCAAACGATTGTTGCAATGCCCTCGATGATGAAGAGCCTGATGCTCAGTCAGTCGTGATCATGAGCGCTTAGCAGGCGCGTGAACTCACCATCGCCATCCGCGCAGCCCAGCTGTGCCTTCCATACCACCAGTGATTGCGCCAGCCAACAGACCCCCAAAGCAACCAGACAGGATGGCGGCAGACATGTAGACGCCAAAGCGCTTGGACTGCTCATCGCGCTTGTACCATGACGAGATGATAAGCAAGATACCGGGAGCTGTTACTTCGTTAGCTTTGAATAACACAATGGCGAATCGGTGTGTCTTACCGAAACCAGCTTCGAAGACACCAACAAAGATCCGGAGAATGACAAGATGCTCGAAGCTTTGGATTGCAGCCATGACGCATGTCAATGCACCCCAGATGACCATGATGGTCGGTAGATACAGAGATGGCTTCCATCGGACCAGGATCATGTTGGACGGTGGTTCAAAAGCCACGTAGGTCACGAAAAACACAACCAGAGCGATGGAGTATTGGTTCGAGGAGAGTTTGAGATCGTCTGCCATGCCGGCAATCTTTGCGTTGCCGATACTGGTGATGCGCAATCAGTACAACTCTTCATGGAGACTTTCAAAGGCAGCTGAGACTCACTTTGTACGGTCCATGTAACTGAGAAGGTACATAAGCCAAATAGTTGGCAGGAGAAACCAGTCAATCTTCTTGACCAGCGCCTTCTCCTCCTCGGGCGTCCATGTTAGCTCGTCGGATACCTCAAGGTGATCCTTGGAGGCGTCCATCATCTTGCGATCGATACCCTCATAAGACTGCGGTGTCTCCATGGTGTGATTCACAATGTATTCCAGAAAGTAGAATCAGAAAGAGATGTTTGCAATGAAGAAGTCTTCGAGAAGTCTCGGAAGCCCGCTAGATCTATCGTGTTACCGATAGATGGAGTTGGGATGATCGTTCCGACAGAGAGATTCTCCAAGAGCTTTATAGCGAAGAGGCTGCGATCACGTCTCCTAAACAGTACTCCGACTGAGCTTAGACCACCCCGGATTTGCACTTCCACCTCTACTCGACCCCAGAACCCCAGATACGGACTGATGTCAACCGGTTTGCTATGGGGCAACTGCCAGGTTGTCCACGGCGATCCCGCTTGGTTGGCTCCTAAACCGATTGGAGCGAAACGATGTTGCACTCCACGTGCTTGTGCCACCTCTGGTGTCTCGAGACGGTGGCTGGTCGGAGGGGGGCACCAGTACCGACTACCGAGTGCGGAGAAAAATGATGGGGAAGGGACGCTAAACTAGGGTTTGGTCAACCAGCTCGTTGCGAGCTACCTCGATGCGCAGATCAGCAACGGCACTGCGGCACCCTCGATTTCGGCTTTTCGTTCTTCCAATTGATGTCGGTAAGGTTCGTCCGGTCTTAGTTGCCGTGCAGCAGGTCGAGTGGAAGTCGAGCGATACTTAAATGTTCTTAAGCCTGGAAGATGCAAACTCCCCTCCATCAATGATCCCAGCTTCCCCTCTTCTCGCTTCACCTTCTATTCGCAACAGTTCCTCCACTTCACAACCACAACATGTCTCCTTCAGCAATTGTTTCCGACGCCGCGTCTGTGCCTGCCAGCGGCTCAACGAATGGGAAGCCTGAGATTGTCGAGCAGACGGGCATCCCACCGTATCTGTCGACAATGCCTGGCGACGACTTCGATTGGAAAGTCTCGCTCAAGAACAAGGTCATTGCGATTACTGGAGCGAATCGCGGTATTGGCCTCGGTCTTGCCACTGTTTTCCTCGCCAACGATGCAGCCCAAATCTACTCCCTGGATCTGTTCGAACCTGGAGAGGAGTTCGAGGCTCTCCAGAAGGCACACCCCAAGCGGGTCCACTACTTGAACTGCGATGTGACCTCGGAAGAGAGCGTCACCAAGGCTATTGACCAAATCGTCGCGCAGGCTGGCGCCATCCACGGCATGGTTGCCAATGCCGGCATGACAAAACATCAGCCGGCCTTGGATTTCAACCAGGCTCAGCTTGAACAGCTGTTCAACCTCAATGTCTACGGCGCGTACTACTGCGCTACTGCTGCCGCGAAGAAATTCATCGAGCTCGGTATCAAGGGCAGCGTTGTGTTCACGGCCTCCATGACATCGTATCGCCCCAATCGGGCTGGGCCATCTGCACCCTACGGCGGTACCAAGGCGGCCGTTCGCAATATGGCACACACCCTTGCGATGGAATGGTCCAAGCACGGCATCCGCGTCAACAGCATTTCTCCAGGATTCGTCAGGACACAGATGACTTACAAGATAGAGCGCGCTCCAGACTTCGCAGAGAAGATGCACTACTACGGTGGCATGCCTCGTTTGGCCGACCCCAGAGAGCTCGGAGGGGGTTATGTCTATCTGCTCAGCGACTCAGCCTCATATACAACTGGTATCGACATTCCTATTGCGGGTATTGTCGGTGCGTGGTAGATGGTGTGTGGCGCGGACCGTCAGTCGCTATGCTGCATTGGGAGGTGTTCCGGTAAAGGTTGATATTTCGATTCCCATACACAGTAGTACGAATATTATGCATGCTTGAAACGCAACCGCATACAGATGCCCGTGAGGAAATGATGTGCTTACGATGAATGCACGTGTTGCAGATAGCGCGTTGCAGGACTCCAGAGAAAGAAACTGCGGCACGACATATGACTAAGCTGTCCGTGAATCTGCCTTGATTGACAGGGCTCACGACGTGCAAGTTACCATTGCGACAGTGGGTATCCAGATTTTCAATGTCCAAAGGTAGAACTAATCAAACGTAGGCTGCTAATTGTGGAATGGTCAAGAGTTTTGAGGCTGACCGGCCGAGAGACGTCCGTAAGTTCTCGGGTACGCTATCGTTTACAGCCGGGCAATCTTCTTGAAGGGCCGTCCTGCGCGTCTTTGACCTGCACACGTGTTCAGCAGGAACGCTCGTCAAACCGCAGCTCAAGCATTGACTGCGAGTGCGCATCACGTGGGCATCGATTGTCTGCTTCCGCAAAGCTGGACTGCCGGGGATCAAAACCGTACCTGTGTCCCCACCAAACACGGAACGAGCAAATCAGCCTATGTACGCGTTTCCTAAGCGGAACCCAAATATCGACCTCGAAGCGAAGTCGTCTCAGTATGCGCAATTTGGCCCGAAATGCCGGTTAATTCATCAGGCGCTTCTAAGTCGCGGAAGCCGCGTCCTTCTAGAGCAAGGGGTTTAAGGACAACAACAGGTTGGTGAGTAAGCCCTGCACCCATATTGGCTAGGGCACTGTACCTCCACCCTGTGAGCAACATGGTTCTTGTACTACTGCATTCGACGCTGCGGCTACTCTATTCGCTTTGATATTTTGAGCTGTGCTGATTTAAAAATTAGCTTGACGTGTAGAGGGCGTCGCATCAAGTGTGATGAGCAGAGACCACGCTGTGCGACATGCATAAAATCAGACAGAGAATGTCGTTATGCATCTCCCAACGATACTCCAACAAGCACTGTTGTAACGAATGGGTCGACATCGCCGGCGCGACCAAGTGCGTCGCCAGCACTGGCCAGGAAGTCGATCACAAGTGATACGCAATTCACCAATTCACCGGAGCTTCAATTTGAGTCGCCACTGACGACTGGGAGTATTGCCTCGATGCCTTCACCGAACTCAGCCCCGTATGAGTGGTACGACTTGCTTGCTGAAGATGCAATTCAGAATGTTGCTAAGTACAATCTGAACCTGGACGTTGAGAAGCCGCGCCTTTCGCAAAGAGAAAGCCCAGATCGAGAGGAACCAGCGGTGGACCCCCAGATACGGTCACCAGATCAAGACTACAACAGCCAGCTGGGATCGCCGCAGGACCAAGTACCGTCGCCAAACCACAGTCAAAAGCTTCCATCTATCATGCATGACCATTGGAACTCTGTCGAGAACATACCCTTGACTGAAGACGAACTGGTACTCTTCCAACACTATGTCGCTGTAGTCGGCCCAATCCTGGATCTCTGTGATCCTTCGCGACAATTTTCGACAGCGGTGCCCCGACTGGCTGTACACAATTTGGGTTTGCTAAAGTCACTGTTGGCAGTGGCAGCACGACATCTTGCATCACTCAATCAACCATCGCTCCCGCACATCGCTGGTGACCCGCACATTGTCAACCCGCTTATCAATGTCGCGACGCAATACTACTATGAGACGCTGCAATACCTGTCACAGAACCTGAACCAAGGCACTTACTCAAAATCCAGAGAGATTATATCCACCTCACTTTTGATCAGCACTTACGAGATGTTTGATGCCGAGGGCCAGTACAATAATGGTGCCTGGGAACGCCACCTGCGTGGCATCTTCTGGATTCAGCGGTCACAGAACAACAATGGGTAAGTGAGTTCGTCCCACACTATGAAGCGAATTGTCTTGAAGTTTGTCCCCCTCACACATAATGCATCTAAGTCGTACGGTCAGACCTGCAACTATCACGATGACAGTGCTGACACTTGCGTAGTGAATGCAAAGACCCACTTCGAAGAGCAGCGTGGTGGGCTTGGCTGCGTCAAGATTCCTGGGTAGCCTTTCGCGAAGGCCGTAGAGTTTTGACGATATGGAGACCCACACGACGACTTGACGATCTGACACCCGAAGAGCTCTGTCTCAGAATCATCTATATATGCGGACGATGCGTGGACTTTGCCTCGAGCGAGTGCATCAAGAAATATGACGTCGACACTCGGATAGATCAAGCCAAGAAGCTCACTCAGGCTCTGAATGACTGGTACAACATCCTTGGATCATCGTTTCAGCCAATTTACAAGCGAGTGTTGCCATCGCACGAGACCTTCTTCTCCCCTATTTGGATTCACCCTCCATCACACGCCGCCGCAATGCAAACATACCATTTCTCCCGAATTTTAGTCGCCATCAACGAGCCTTCAATGGGTGGCATGGAAGATATGCGCAACCGGCAGCGACTTCTGGATGAAAGCGTAGACACAATTTGTGGGATCGCAAGTACAAATCAGGCCAGCGAGATCCCGAGTGCTATGATCAATGTCAGGGCCCTGTATGCAGGTGAGTAACATGGTTTGAGAGGACTCTATTATTCGCTAACCTTTGAGCCAGCTGGTCTTGCTGTACGTGACCCTGTAAAACAGGCGGGCATCCTCCAATTGCTAGAGAAAACACTCGAGGTTACAAGGTTCCCTCCGAAGAGCCTTCTGCAAGATCTTACAAGGCATTGGCAAGCAGTGCAATAAAGGTCAACTCTTGCATTCTGACAGCCTCCGACACTCTTTACTGAAGTGAAAGTCACGTCCAGTTCTTATTATCTGCGCTCGTCCAGGCTTGATTATCCTTGATAGCAGGAAGTCAGCATTCGTCGGCCGAACCGACAACCTCCTCAGGGCAGAAACGGCTGCATGCCTGCGCTTCAGCCGCGATGCGAGGTAAAGCTCTGCACCTCGCATTCCAGGTGTGGGGTGGTAATGCGGGGTAAGCTGTGCGTGCAGGCAATGATCAACCTCGACATTTTGGATGTTGCCTCGAGACGGGGCGCATTTTGCTGAACGCGGTTTGCTTGGACACAGCTGTGAGACCAAGAGCGAACCATTCCGCTTCGGTCATGCCCGTTTCCGCCACTCTGTCTCGACTCGAGCACCAATCGCGTTCTTTAGAGTCCGCAAACCTCCGCCGTGCAGTGATCGGATGAACGCCGCAGCTGTGAGATGTAGGGAGTTATGATGAAGTGACGGCTCGCTTTCGATAGCAAGTCGTGATTCTGCACACGATTGTTCCACCTTTTCCATCTTGGACGATTTTACGCACAACATGATCAACATCAAAGACAACCGCACTCTGCGCATCTTGGATGCCGCAGCTGCAGGCAATTATGGCATTTTGTCAGCTATTGTGTACGCGCTCATGTACCAATCGAGCGATGACCGCACTGATGCCGTTCTAGCTACAATGTAGAACAACTCACGGCCCTGGTTCGCGCAGCTGAGGCCAAGCGCTCGCCATTGATCATTCAACTCTTCCCGTCAACTCTTATCCAACTCCCTCTGCTGACGCAGGCCGCTGCTCATGCGGTCAAGACTGCGAAAGTCCCTTTATCGCTACACATTGATCATGCGCAAGACGAAACGCAGATCCGCGAGATCATCGCAACGTTACCCGTTGACTCTGTCATGGTTGACATGTCACATTACGATGAGGCCGAAAATCTTGAGAAAACAGCACGCTTGACAAAGGAGTGCCATGCAAAGGGTATTGCTGTAGAGGCTGAAAGTGGCAGGATAAATGGCGGCGAAGATGGTATTGCAGATACCGGCGATCTGGAAGGTAAAAATTCCTGTGGTCAGTGAACGGAGACTGTGCACAATACTAATTATGTCAACCAGCACTTTTCACATCTCCGGAAGACGTCGACAACTTCATCGCTGTCGGTGTCGACATCCTTGCGCCCTCCATTGGCAACGTGCACGGCGACTACGGGCCCGCTGGCCCCGCGGAAGGGCAAATCCACTTTGATCGTCTCGAAGCTATTGACAAACAGATCAACAAACGAGTGCTGGTAGCGCTGCACGGCACAAACGACTTCCCGCCGGAAGTCATGCAAAGGTGTATACGTGCCGGTGCGATCAAGTTGAATGTCAACAAGCTGTTGCTGGAAGTCGGCAACGAGATCCTCAGGAAGAATGCGGCAGACACACCACTGGTGAAACTGATCGACCAGCAGATAGAGGCCATACAGGCGGAGACCGAGCGATGGATGGACATTTGCGGCAGTAGTGGGAAGGCGTAAAGGCTCGCAGGCTGATGGGAACCGCAAGAGCGGTGTCATATCTTGTACCTCTGCTAGCAGCCTGCTATGTACAGCTACTTTTAGGCATACACATGGTTGGAGATAACGCAATAGATGTTCTGTACAATTCTTCTGCAGTTTGTCTGCGTTTTCTCATGTCACCGGAGGCTGACATGACTGATGGCTGCCAGGGAGAAGATTGCTTATGAAAGTAGAAGAGCAAGTGAACAATGAAGAGACAGTAACGAGATTCCGGAGTCAATAATACCGCGAAGGCTGATCGTGAGTCTCAACTTTTGCAAAGCTCAGGAAATGCACCACCGGACGCAGTGCACTTCCACTAAGTTCGACGATCAGGTGGACACCTACATCATAGGTAATCAACGATACTGCGCTCCGAAGCGAGGCGAATTCTGGAGGACTGTCGGTGCATTGATGACTTCCGCGTGTGTGCTGGTGAATTGCGCAAGCCGGTGGCTCGTTAGCGCACGGTATCCCATGTTAATGGTGCTGCGCTGTAAGTTACCCCTCACATTGCAAATTTTCATCTATCGGCAACGCTTTCTGCAGCTGGGACCCTCCACAGCAACGACCCCGAGCCACAGCAGCACACGAGCTGCCGTACAAAGGTGGGATATATACACTATATTTCCGACGTGACTTCATCAAAAGCACAACAACCTCGGTTTTGTAGTGTAAGCGTCTCCCGATCAATTATAATCCACTTCAATTGCTAATCCCTACTAGGTAGCGGTTATCACTCCGGATTCTGATCACCTCAGTATCTTCCGGCAACCCCGGTTCGATTCCGGGCAAGACCTTCTTTTTTTGTCCCGGTGGTGGTGTTGGTGCTGGTGCTGTGAAGAAAGACCTCAACTCGTTCGGGTAGCAAGACCTTAATTTTTTTGCGCATGTGCAAAGCCTTTCCAACGGCTCTGTTGTACTTCGACGTGCCAAATTGGACACTTTTTTTGACTGCACAGGGTTAGCTGGGCATTCTACCAGCACGTTTACCTGCTCAGGCCTGTTCTACACACCATATACTCAGAGAACTGATTCAGTGACTTTACACTACGAGGTCAAGTCATCACTCCATTGCCGGAGTGGAAGATAAGCAGAGGGATGCATTTGACTAAAAAATGCCTTGATATCACCTTTGTGCAAGGCACTATTGGCTGGAGTGGTTATCAATACAGTACACCACTGCGTCTTGTACTCCGACAAAGCTGTGTTAAGGAAGACCGAGTGCCTTTTAGCTACGTCGCGTAAAGAGATACAGTCTTTAGTCTTCTCTTACAGCAAACGAGAGCTAGCAGTCTACAGAGCAAACACCTCACAACCGCGCCTGCGCATCGCTATCAATAACAACAGCAAGCCACCCAACATCTACCTCCCCACCATCTTCAACGTCCAAGACCCAGCTCACCCTACCGCTTCTGCCCGAGCGCACCTCGAGTTCCATTTTCATCTGCTGCACCACGCAAATCACGTCTCCCTCCTTCACGACATCGCCCTCGTCGACTAGAACCTCAACCAGTTTTCCCGGGAACGGAATCGCCACATGACTTGCATCATTTGGGTTTGCGCGGCGGTGCTGGCTGGTCGCTGCGGATGCGGAAGCGCCTGTGGAGGACAGCGTGAGGGTGTACGGGGTACTGGACGAGGCGGTGCTGAAGAGGATGTCTGCGCTGAGAGAGGCGGGGAAGTCGTTGCGCAGGACTTTTGTAAGTTCTAGATGATGTGTTGGTTGGGCTTGAGCTGTGCCCGGCGCGGACAGGGAGAGCGACCAAGCATCGCCCTTTCGGAAGAGGGTGTTTGATGTGTTGATTGCTGAGCTTGGATTTGTAGCTGGAGAGTCGTGTAATGACGAATCTGGAGTGGTCATGAACTTATGGCTGTCTTTGAGAAGGGAGACTTGGTTCCTTTCGAGCCATTGTGTGTCGCAATGACCCTCCGCGAAATCTTGATGTGAGACGATAGCACGGAGGACGGAGATGTTTGTTTTCACTCCACTGATGGCAGTATCTTGTAAAGCTCGCTGGGCTTTCCGCACCGCGCTCTCCCAAGATGAGGCAGTCACTATAAGTTTAGCAACCAAGCTGTCAAAGTCTGCCGAGACAATAGCAGGCTGACCGCTGATGAGGTGCGAATCGACTCGAATGCCGTTTCCGAAGGGAAGTCGAAAACTCGTGATTTTACCAATTGAAAGCGACCAATCGCTCTCAACGTTCTCAGCGGTGATGCGGAGCTGGATAGAGTGTGCCGGTGGAGGACGTTCAGGGGAGCGGGGTGCGCTGGGAATGCCGCAGTCCTCTAGAGATAGACCCTGAGAGAGCAGAAGCTGCGCTTTGACGACGTCGGTCATTGATATTGACTCCGTGATAGTGTGCTCGACTTGGAGACGAGGATTGACTTCCAAGAAATAATACTCCTTTGTCCTTGGATTCACCAGGAATTCGAAAGTGCCAAGCGAGAAGTAGTGAATCTGTTGTACATGTGAGCATACTCTTTGCACTTTTTCACGCCTGTGCTTACATATCGAGCCATCTTCAAAGCATCCTCGATCACCCTTGCGATCAACCCCCGATCCTTGACGACGCTGGGTGCGACTTCGACAACTTTCTGATACTTTCGTTGAATGCTACACTCCCTTTCCCATAGGTGTGTTACATTGCCCGTTCCGTCTCCGATGATCTGAACCTCAATGTGCCGGAAACCATCCACTGCTGCCCTCTCGGCAAAGACTTGCTTCGATGGACTCTCCTCCACAGCTCGCTTCACAGTGGCAGCAAGCTGTTCCTCATTCCGAATCAGCCGAATGCCACGTCCGCCGCCGCCATCCACGGCCTTGACCATGATAGGGTAGCCGATGTCAGCAGCAAATTGTCGAACATCGTCCGCGTTGTTGGTCGGCGTTTGCAACGCTGGAGAAACCGGGACATTGCCTGATAAAGTCAGTGCGAGAGTTCCTCCACGCCAGACGATACGCACATTGCTCAGCAAGCTTTTTTGCTTTCAATTTGTCGCCGGTGTTGGCTAAGATGTCCCACCCAGGACCGACCACGACGGCACTAGCTTCTTCCCACATCCTTTGGGCGAACACTTCCGACTCAGAGAGGAACCCATAGCCGGGGTGAACTGCATCGATGTTGTGTTTCTTCACTATCCCAATCAAGTCCTCAATGCTCATGAAAGAAGCTGCAGATGCCAGTTCGATAGCATGAGTGGCTCTGGCAGCGTGGGAGAAGTCTCCCGAGATGTAGATGCCGAAGGTCTCAATGTCGAGTTCTCTAGCTGAAGAGATAATTCTGGTGGCAATCTCGCCTCTGTATTCGCTGCATTAGATCCCACTCTTGTTCTGAGGCAGGGTTTCAAACCTGTTCGCGATGAGCAGGCGTTTGATAGGCCTCTGTGGCGGTCTTCCCATCGTATTATCCATTGACTTCATCAATCGTCGACCAAAGCTAATATCCTGCTGTGCTCAACTTGTAACTACCACACGAGTTCGAGCGACGTAGATACGCGGGTAGTCGCGCAGTTGACGCAAAGACAATGTTTTTAACAGGGATCAAGAAACGTCACTGCTGATCGTGCATCAGCTTGGAGGTGTCAGAATCCTAAGACTGGGTGTTCTCCTAGAAGTCGATCTATCACTTGTGTCCGCATCGCGAAGTGGTGGTTGTCATATGGATTCGGCTAGCCGCGCGGGGAGTTCCTCTGAGCCTCGGTACCCCAGCTCTCTCCCCAGGTTTCGTCACATAGTTCGGCTGCAGTCCGCCCATATTTCCTAATCAATACAATGTGACTGCTCGATTGCTCCGTGACAAAGTACCGCACCTCTGCATGTTCCCAACAGCCCTGGATTCCCTCCGTCCTTAGTGAAAATGGCAGGCGACAAGGCGCCTCCAGCAAAGTCTACAGACACCAACCCCTCAACAGCAACCGACCGCCTCGCTCAAGTCAGCGCGCATATCGAGCCCAATACACCTAAGCGCCGCCGCCGTAAAGCTGACTCGGGCCTGCCCGCCGACTACTCAGACATTCTCAATCAACTTGACACTCTTCGTAAAATCGCGTCTACGCCAGACCCCAAGAACAGGGGTTATGTGCGGCAGAAGCAGTCGGGCAAGTTATGGGTGCGGGAAAGGGTCGAGCAACTCCTGGACGATGGAAGTTTCCAAGAAGTTGGAAGCGTGAGCGGGACGGTGAAGTGGAGACAGACGGGACCGAGAACTGAAGAACCGATCGACTATGTGCCTTCCAACAATGTGCAGGGGTTTGGAAGATTGAGAGGAAGGAAGATTGTGTTCACCGCTGATGATTTCTCGATTCGTGCTGGACACGCTGATGGGGCGCTGATGGAGAAGACTGTATGTTGGATGGTATTAGTGATTGGGAGACAGCTAACATTTGCGCAGATATATATGGAGAAGCTTGCTATTGCACTCAAGTTGCCCATTGTGAAGCTTGTGGATGGTTCGAGTGGTGGAGGAAGCGTGACGACTATCCGTTCAACTGGATTCTCCTATGTGCCGCCACTCCCCTCATTTGCGCAAGTTGTGCAGCAACTCAACTTGGGCATTCCAAACCTCGGCGCCGTGCTTGGACCAGCCATTGGCCTCGGAGCTGCAAGAGTCGTAGCGTGCCATTTCTCCGTCATGGCCGCAGATATTGGCTCGTTGTTTAACGCCGGCCCAAGTGTAGTCGCAAATGCAACGTTCGAGGAGGGCTTGTCGTTCACGGATCTCGGTGGGCCGGCGATGCACTGTACAAACGGCACTATAGACAACCTCGCTCCAGATGAGGCGGGCTGTTTTGAGCAGCTGCGAACGGTTCTCAGCTACCTTCCCGACGTTGGAACCAAGCTGCCGCCGACGATTGAATGCGAGGACCCTGTTGATCGTGTGTCCGACAATCTCCGCTCAATCATTCCTCGCGCGAAGAACAGGATGTACAATCCCAGGGCTATCATCAACGAGGTTGTGGACCATAGGTCGTTTTTCGAGATTGGCGCACTGTGGGGCACGACCGCCATTGTTGGACTTGCCCGCCTAGCTGGTAAGCCAGTGGGCATCGTGTCGCTGAATTGTGAAGTCAACGCTGGCGCGCTGGATGCACTGGGTTCGCAGAAAATCACGCGTATGCTCAAGTTCCTGGACGTGTTCAACATTCCCTTGCTCCAATTTGTTGATATCCCGGGATACGCAATCGGTACTGTAGCTGAGCGAACAGCGACGATGCGCCATGGAGTCACGCTCGCAGCCACCTACTACGCAACCACAATGCCTATTTTCAGCGTCATCGTGCGCCGCGTATACGGCGTTGCAGGGGGTATCATGCTAGATTGCCGTGATCCAAGGATGCGGGTTGCCTGGCCGTCTGGTGTATGGGGTTCATTGCCATTAGAAGGCGGAATCGAGGTCGGGCATTCGTTTGAGTTGAAGGAGTTGGAACGCAAAGAAGGAAAGGAGATCAGGGATAAGAGATACAAGGAACTAGAAGATGAGTACAACAGGTTGATGAACCCGGTGCGTACAGCTAATGCTTTTGGTATCGAGGAGATTATTGACCCAGCGCACACACGTAGAGTGTGCTGCGAGTGGGCAGCGCATGTCTATGAGAGTTTGCTGCCGCAGAGAGTGATGGAGAGAGTAGCTGGAAAGCTCAACCCCATGTTTACATAGATGCTGAAGTGTATTTTAGTGGATGGGTGGGTATCATGTCTAATCGAAGGTAATCTTCTTCGCGCTCTTTGCGCCTCCAAGATCGATCTTGAGCTTCTTGCTCTCCTTTGCGGCCTTTGCTGCTGCCCACGAAGGATGCAAAGGTCCTGTATCGTCTTTCTTTGGCGCCGGCTTGCTTGTAGGACCATCGTCTCTCCTCTTGCCCAGCGGAGCTGCGTTCTCTCCACTTATGACAGGCCCTCGACCTCCCTTCGCCTTCAGACCTTTTTCTGCAGCTCTGCGGTCCTTCCTGTTTGCTGGTCTTGCATCGCTGCTGACGGCACCCCGTTTGGCATCCCAGCCCTGTTTGCGCTCGTTCTTCTCAATGTGCTTGGCTTTGGCGCCGTACTTCATTTCAGCGAGTTTCTGACGCGCGCGTTGGCCACGACGGTTCTTGCGCGGCTTCTCGTCAAGGTCGGAGGCCGATTCATCGCCGGAGAAATAAGCGCCATGGCTGAGGCCAGGGAGGAAGGTTGACGTGGAGGGTTTCGCCGTGTCTTTGGTGGACTTTGGCTTGGATGCCGCCTCAAGAGATATCGAGGAGGCGGAGTCAGAGTCGGAGAGGTCAGAGTCGGAGGGTGGTGCTATCGAGCGGCTGAGGGGCGCGTCCGACTTGGAGTCGTCGTCGTCACTTTCGCTGAAGCCGTCGAAGGACGCGGCATCAGAGCCTCCGGCCGCCGCTAGGTCGTTCCCTGGGTCGTGTGCATCGCTATCACTGTCTTCGATGCTCGGTGGTCGTTCGTCGTCGGACAGGTCGCCATCGCTCTCTTCGCCTGACGAAGGCGCTGCTATCCGTGCACTGAAAAGCCGCGCTGCAACGCCGTCTTCGTCGCTAACGTCTAGCATGTCGACGTCGTCGGCCCCCTCTGATGGAGCCTCGTCGGCGACATGCTTCTGCTTCTTCTTCTCTCCCTGCGATGTGCCCTGCAGTTGTGCGGCACGCTCAGCCTTGCCCGCGGCTTCGCTGCCACCGACAATGTCCTTCAGATCGTCTATCAGAGCGTCGACTTCTTTCTTCACCGCAGCCACTTTGTACAGCCGCGCGAGCACGTTCAGCCTCGCGGAATCCAAATCCGCCTTCTCCACCAGCTTTGTGTCCTCTGGAAAGAGCGCCTCGTGGTCCTGGAGCGTCTTGACCCTTGCAATTGTCCGTCGCACGTGCTGCTCGGCTACTTTGTCCAGGTCCAGCGCCTTCAGCACTCTGTACTCGTCGTCGAGGCGGTTGAGAGCCTTTGTGTCCCTTTTCTGCACCGCCGTCTTCTTACGCCGGCTGTGCTTCTGCCGCTCGAAGCCCGCACCGAGTCGCAGCGCGGCAACGAGGGGCTTTTGCGCTGCGGCGAGGCGCGCAGCCACGGCCGTCCTCTGGCGTTTGACAAGCTTCTGCGCAGCGGGGGTGGCATCGGAGAGGGCCGGCGAGGCTTCTGATCGCTTGCGTTTGGCCATGCTGAATGTTTCGGCGTGTTGTGTGGCAGGCGTTGACTTTCTTTGGTGTACCAATGAGATGGCCATGGGAAATTTTTGGGCCCTTGCAATCGATAAGAGCTCGGCTCTCGGCTGCGCTGCACCACCATCTGCCACGACCACACCACTATGACTTCACGGCAAGCTGCCTGGACAGTCAGTCATGGACATGTCTTTTACATCATGCCTCTCTGAGATATAGAGAAAATGTGTAAAGAACGATAAGTGCCGTGGCCCATGCATGATGCATATAGAAATGTAGTAAACCCATCGTTCACTTTGTTTTCGTCTAATGGGTACTTGTGCCCAGCGATGTCTATCTAGGATGTGCGGCCGACCTTATGCATGTACCGCATGGTATCTAAAGTCATTGTGGGCAGGAAATAGGACACTAGATCGATAGGTATTTGTACCAAAGCAAAATGAGATAGATTAGAAAACTAAAACAAGACAAATCCTCAAAGCACAAGTGCTTGGCTTTTATGTCGACGACATACATGCATGTATATGGTAGCCTCTATGCCATGGGCTACCAGCTAGTGCAGCTAACGTGTAATAATTATAAATAAGGCTACACATTCTATAACTCTCTATTAAAACTTAGTATCTTAATCTAACTCGTTTTCTGTAGTCGTGATTATATATCTAGTCAGGCTTATAGAAATAGTGTCATCGGGTCTTTTCTTTAGTAGTCTATTTGCTCCTCTCTATAGTATTATAAACCACACGTTCAGATTGGTAAGAAAGCTAATACACTTTGTCTTCGCGCTTGCTGTTAAAATAGAATGGTATATATATATTTATACACGTACATATATTGTGGCAGTACAGGTTGCGAAGAACTTGAGCGTCCATGCAGTACTATTGAGTTGTTGAGCCAAGCTACGTGGGCAGTGGTTTTGGAGCAGTCCAAACTAGCAAAAGCATGATGTTTCAGGCATACTTGCACACTAACAATCGTCCGCCACCTACTGGCCACAACCTTCCATGCTTCTGCCGCCTGCCAACTGCGAGAGATGGGTTCAACCACCCGGAGTAGGGTGTATTACCAAAACTCGGTTTCAACAACAGTAAGCCACAATCTGCAGCGATTCCAAAATCCCATGGGGATAGCTTTACCGTCTTCGTTAGGGTCTCGCTCCACAATACCTTTCACATCGCTCAAATCATGAGCCAATCGCCGCCAATCCCAGTATTCAGTTACATCTTCTCCTTCGGGCGTGCGCCATTGCATGTTGCGGCAAGCTTGCGCGTCCAAATCCCAAACGTGGGGGACTATGTTGCCTCCAATCAGCTGCTCACGAAAGAAACGCTGATTCAGAGGTATCTTGGATGCAAGTCTTGAAGAGACAAGTCGGAGGGAATATGCGGAGGGCGCTGGCAGCAGCGACACTACTTGATCAATAATCTCAGTTGGTAAGAATTCCAGGCCAATCTTATTGCTTGCAATCTTGTCACTTGCTGTCCATCTATTGAGACCTTGTTTTGATTGCAGCCGGGCTTTTACGGGTTTCAGAAGCTCAACAGCAAATGCTGTCAAAGATCTATCGTGCAGCGGATTGAGTAAGTATTTCTGAAACGATGTGAGCAGTCAAAGAACGTCTGAAGAGGAAAACTACGAACCAAGCAGCCTTCTCCATACTCCCAGTCGTCGTAGCTCCAGTAATTAATAGCACCGTAATAGTCATGTGGCCAACATACGTTGCCCCACTCATCAATACTGCGTAGGCACTCCTTACGCAGCTTGTCGTAGAATTTGCGTAACGTTGATAGAGAGCAAGGTACAACTAGTGCATCTTCTTTGGCTTCATGTACGCGTTGAATGATCACAGCACATGAAACGTGCATGGCGAACAATATGTCACCGCTGCCGATGGGATAGTGCGTGAGATGAGCCCGCCCATTGAAGTAGAAAGAGTTCAATTCCGACCCATAAGTAGATGACGAGTCCCCAAAGAAAGTCGGCTGCTCTTTCGAAGGCTTATAGGCTGGCATATCAGTGAAGATGAGTGACTTTGATTCCTTGGGTGTTTGCAGTGATGATGGGACACCAAAAAGGCATGCACGTGACAGCCACTGAGGAGTCCTGTTAGTCACAGAACAAGGACTGAGGAAGCATTATGTACCTGGAAATCACTCTCTACAAGATTTGCCATGAATTGCGTGTCAGAACTATCCTCGACGATGGAGCTGTACGAGTTGTCAAATGGTCCCCCACATATGCTGCAGTATGTCGCTGGCAAGCCCATGGCTCTCTGGTGGATGCTTGTATTGTGGACGTGGCAGATGGCAAAGTAGTTCAGAGCAGGCTGGGGTATATTGGCAGAACGAGTTTTGTATACTACAATAGAAGATATTGTCCATGTCTCAAGCTGAGGCGCAACAAGATGGTGCATTCGGGAACCGAAGAGGCGGGCACGGTCCATTTTGACCCACCAAGGCACGAAAGGACATCGACATCTTCCCAGTGCAGCACATGCAGATTTGATTTCTAGGATAAATTCCGACTGAGCTGCATGGTGGCTTCTAACTAACTGGCAGGTTGAGGTTCTGAACAATGAGCTATGTAACAGCCGCTTGTCTTTCATCTACGTTTTGAATCAACCTTGAAGCCTCTGATGACATTGATAGCTACTGGGCTTTGTACATAGCTGCAACTGGTACTGGACAGATGCTGTGGACTGGCTTGCCTGACTGTCAGGTGGTGATTGAGCCGCGCGGATGTCTGCAAAACTTGGACAGCGGTCTATGGACTACGATCTTCAATATCCTGGCCCAACTCCTACACAGCTACTGGTCGTGTCAGGGCACACAACCATTATAATGCCTTGCACAGTGTTCAAACCACCGCCTTTTTCGAGACAGATAGAAAATATTGTACTGCGGCCTATAGAGAAAAGGTACCTAAGCAGCTTAATCGGTTAGATTATTTATGCTTATAACCCAAAGTGGCCAGCTCCTATATGCAGAATAGTAGGGGCAGCCTTATCCTTATATGCATAAGGTGAGTCTCTTCCCTGCAGTACTCAGGTCTCTCCCCTTCTCTCTACCACAGTACTAGTCCTTAGCCTAGACTAGACGGCTGACTGTAAGGTCACAGCGTTATTGTATACGTTACAGCGTTCTTCTACACGTTATACAAGTTATGATAGACTTTGTTTAGGCACTACTTTTGCAGTAGATAATAAGCTTGCCTGGCCCCTTACCTACTACAGGTAGTCTAACACCTTCAACCTACACCTCTTATGCAGAGATCCTTCTGACACCAGGGCTTTCTGCACAGGGTCCCAGATTTGGGGTAATCCGCACCTTTTGAAAGTCACCGATAGTAGCTGCCTTCTCTACATCATATTTTGAATTTATGTTTGTCTTTCTTCCTTGTCTTCCTATCTCACTCCCGCGACAAGCCATAAAACTCATACGTCCTACAACTTGCAATTCCACTTTCCCCCCTTTTCAATAAATTTACTTGTCTTTGGATCCCAGCAGGTCTATTTCACTAATAAGGTTGGAAACCAAGATTGGCACCCAAATCGGGCTTGAAGATGCGCCTGATCACTGGACTGGCTGTGGCGCTGGTCGGTACTGCGGCAGTAGAAGCCCTAACCTCGAAGTTTATGGGAAAAGCTCAAGTAAAGGCTGTGCCCAAGCCGACAGCAAAGCCATCTAAGGGAGGGTTACAAAAGTCTACCTCAGCAGCGCCACGGGAAACCGCGGCAAGGAAGACACCTGTGGTAGTAGTGACCAAAAGCAACGCCGAGCCTGTGAAGCCGTGGCCCTCAAAGATAGACTAATGTTTCCCAAATCAAGCTCAAGCACAGGGTATTCTAACACTCGGGCCTAACAGACGGTCGCTGGTTCTTCGATAACATGAGCAATATGTCTTTACCAAGGCTACACCCCGAAGGCCGGTTCAGATGCCAATGACAAGTTAACCTAAAGTCGCTCAGTTACAGGTCGAGCTGTTGTCTACAAGCGAGCGCCGATCAATGTACCGCAACACTTTGGCAGCTGTACTGTACCGGCTGTGGCAACGGATTTGAAGTACCAGAACAATCCAGTAAGCATACTCCCAAAAGAGGAGTGTACAGCTCACAAATCGCTGCTAAACTGTTGATAATGTGCTGAGTAATATCAATCAAGCTAATTGGGGGTTTACAGCGTTAGTTCTCGAGACTCTCTGGAGTTATTCGGGAGTTCGAGTGGCAGTTTGGGGGAGACCAGCTGCAGCAAGTGATATTTTCCAACGGCATGGATGAAGTAGACGCCAAAGTGGGTAGGTGACTATGGTACAAGGAAAACACTGTTGCTGATCTTAATGGCGGCTGCTTGAGCTACAAGCTAGGGGTGGATGTCAAGCTTACCTTTGACGTTGTTTCAGAATTCGACATACGTTTCTTCTCTTAGTATTTGATCTCCGTGTTGACACATGAAGCAGATAACTTTTGATGAGTTCATAACTGTAATGATTATCTCGGTATGTCTGCAAACACATTTGCAGTGAGCACCCCCCTGACATATCTTACAGTTTTGTATGCATAAAACCCTATGCTGGCAAATGATTCATGTCTGCATATTATATGTTCCATCCTCGCCCCACAGCGGGACATACGAACCAAACAGGTTAAGCATGTTGGTTCCAAGCAATGCCTCGTTGTCGCCTCGCATATCCCACCCAAAAGGAAACGACTGCAGGCCAGTATATGGATCAAATGCTGGTAGGGAGTCGGAGGTATTTACGTCCGATATTCTTGTGTCTGATACCAATCGCTCGGAAGTTGTTGCGATATGTGTTGTATTTATATTGGCCTTTCCCCGCACATAAGTGTGTGCGATTTGTGTCAGTTCCGATGCGATACACCCGGGAAGTGTACCCTGTGACGCATACTCCAAGCCGCTGAAATGTCCACTGCCGACGTCGAGCATGGCAAGATTAGCTGCTGTCTCCGGGTGTGTAGGGTTGTCAATGACAAGGTCGAAGAGTACCAGAAAAGCTGCGAGCGGAGTGCCGACAAGGATCCTGCACAGTGTCAGAGCTTCAGACACAACGGAAAGATCACAAAGATTACCAAAGTGGCGTATATGGCTGCACGTCGATGTATTTCGTGAGCTCGAGGATAGTCCGCGCTGTTCGCATTATGGCAGACGCAACATTAGAACCTACGCTGGGATCCTGTTCTAATTGAAGAGCAGTGCGATCAAGATGTAATGCGGTGCCATGGTGGAGATAGTGGAGCCTGATAGTTATGTCCATCATTGTTTGAGATGCCTGGATCGTGTGACGCCGGATTGGTTGCCCAGGTCGAATCTCAGTTGGTATCGTCATAGTCCATGAATCCAGTTCGGATCTGAGACTCTGGACAGTGGCAATGTAATAAGCGGCTGGTCTATTTCTTACACTGACAGAGAACAAGGATGCATATATGCGGCTGAGCAGTCGCGATACTCGAATGGAGGCCAGAGTCCAGTCAAATGAGGCACTGCTGCATTGGAGCAAGTGAGAAGGAACTGCACTGCTGATGTCGGAATCCATAATTGTCGAACTCCGACCGGTACTAAAGGATATGTGTTTTTCTAAAAAGTACAGGACCCAGAAAGTGCGATTCCGAGGGTCGTCACCTGGAGCTGTCGATCGATTGTACCCCAAGGTCTGTGCTTTTTTTACTCCCTCTGAAACCATGGTGTACTCAATCTGTAAGCAAGAAACGTTCAAAGCGAATATTGCCATAGCGGTCAAAGCCTGGACTGTGTTCAGAGTGGTTCTGGTTATGAGCAAGTCGGGAAAGAACGCGAGAGCCGTGGCAAAGAACCGCCAGCTTCCAGTGTTCGCTGGTTGGTAACTACCCCCATCATGGTATTGTGATCCTAGTGCGAGTACAGCGTAGAAAAGAGCTGACCAGGATTTGTCGCTAGCAAGCTTTTCACTCAGCTCGGAGCCGAGAGCAATCCTTTCGAAGCTTTGCCTTTCGAGAAAGGGATGAATTGGGTCGATCTGCTCGAAATAAGCTGTGTATGTTAACAACAGCTTCAAGCTTTAAAAGAGAATATACCCACAATGCACACATTTCCTAATATAATCTGTTTTCATGCCGAACACGCGGATGCGATCGGAATCTGGAGCGGGTGCCGGCACGCGTTCGATCGTTCTCATCTTCTCGCCAATAATTCTTGCCACCCTTGCTCGAACATGTGATACACGATCATGTCCGAGCTGGACAGCTAGTGCGCTAAGACGAGCTTCCGGGAAAAAGGTCAAGCTGTATTCGCTCCCTGTTAAAGTGGTGAGTCCAATCTACCCATAGTGCTTCGAGAACTTCGGCACCCACCGAAAACTCCGAGGTCTTGCAGACTCGGGCTCTGTGCAGCTACAGCAGCTGTGTTATCATCTGCCGCCAGAAGCCGATCGACATAGAGCTCCTGAAGACCATCGTATTTCGACATACCCACAAACGAGAGAGGATCATCATGAGCGCCACCGCCTGTGCCAAGATCTGCGTTTTTCTCAGACCCTATACTGGAAACTTGATGCGAATCTACCGCATCTCGTCTTCGTGGAAAGTGCCTTATGCTGAAATGGCATTTTTCGTTTCGCCGTCTACAGTTGAGGCACTCTGTAGCGCTTGGATGTGCTACAAGGTGGTCAGAATGATGCTTTCCGGCAGAAGCTGACCTCACTCACGGATCCCGCCGCAGCGGACTTTGCGAGCCTTACACGCGTCACAAGTTTTCATCAACCTCTGGCCTCTTTCCATGATGTTGCAGACCGATTCTCCGAGATCGTTTGAGATAAGAAGTTGCTCGGAGCCGAGCTGGACCCACTTTTCGGTAGCCAACCACTTGGTTGGTGGTTGACCACCGAACCAGCGTCATCTCGGATTTCACAGAACAGGTTCAATTTTAGTATTTCTCTGACAACTTGTTTGGGTACTGACTACAATGTATTCATATAAGAGCTACCGAGGTTACTCTCGGAGCAAGCCGCCAAGTCTTCATACTCCTGTCTCGTTGCAACCATGTCAGTCAATAATGCTGCGTACGACACAAATTCAGAGACATCCTCGACCACTCGACCTGATCACCATACTGACGACGAATCCAATCGCAAAATCGATCCTTTTGACGTCCAAGACCCTGACTGGAACTTCGAGAAGATTCTTCCCATCATTATCGATCGAGGGGCACAGGAGGGTACTGGTCCTGTATCGCCACATGTAACTCTCGCCTGGAAAGACCTTTCTGTCTATGGCGACGATTATGGCATGGCTTTGCAAGAAGATGTACTATCGATTCTCCCTAATCTTATCGCCAAGCTCAGAAGGCTATGGCAAGAGCTGCCTGAGAAGAGAATTTTGTCCGATATTGACGGACTCCTCGCTCCAGGCGAGATGTTGCTAGTCCTTGGACCTCCAAGCAGCGGGTGCACGACATTGCTGAAAGCGCTTTCTGGACAACTCGACGGCTACCGAAGATGGTGTGGGTCTATCAACTACAGCGGAATCCCCGTGCAGACCATGCGTCAACAATTTGCCAGCATGCTTACCTTCAACGATGCTATCGACCATCACTTCCCCTACCTCACAGTCTCGCAAACTTTAGAGTTCGCTGCAAGCACAAAGACCCCGCGGATGCGCTTCGATGGCATGTCGCGACAGCAATACATTGAAGGGTCACGAGACATTTTAATGACGATATTCGGGCTCAAGCATACGGCAAACACGCGGGTAGGAAATGACTTTGTGCGAGGAGTGTCTGGTGGTGAGCGGCGCCGAGTTTCCATTGCAGAGATGGTATGTGTCACAAGTCATCGTGTGTGTTGCTTGACTGACGCCGAAAAATAAAGCTTTTGAACAGATCCTGTGTGACTTGCTGGGACAACCCTACTAAGGTATGACTCCGCTGCAGTAGTATCCCAATATACGCTGAACAAACTAGGGCCTTGATAGTGCCTCTTCACTAGATTTTGCGCAAGCATTGCGTGTCGCTACAAACCTTACAAATAACGTAGCAATATCTGCACTATACCAGCCTGGTGATTCACTAGCTTGCACTTACAATAAAGTGCTACTGATCTATCAAGGTCAGCAGATCTACTTCGGCGGGTTGATCGCCGCCAAAAGGTTTTTTGAGAACATGGGGTTCGTCTGCCGCGCACGACAAACAATTGCAGAATTTCTGCTGTCTGTAACAGACCCTAGTGCCCGCACTGTGCGTAAGGGGTACGAACATCGGGTTCCTAGAACTGCCGAAGAGTTCCGGGACCAATGGAGACGCAGCCCAGACTACCAGCAACTGAGATTGGCAATCGAACGTCACGTCGAGACTGCAGAGCCACTGCAGAGCCAGGAGATTGGACGCTTCAAGGGTATGCGCGTGGCTGAGCGAGCGCCAATGACTCGACTGTACTCGCCATACACCCTCAACCTCGCACTGCAGTTTGCTGTAACCTTCAAACGAGCCTACCAAAGAATTCGAGGCGAATACGCATATTTCGTGGCCATTACAGGGACTATGCTGGTGATCCCACTTGTTATTGGATCAATGTTCTATCAAATCGACCCAGGAACGAGCGGATTCTTTTCCAAAGGAGGTGTGATATTCTTCATTGTCCTCTTCAACATCATCGTCAACTTCGCCGAAATCGTGGCACAATTCTCTCAGCGACCCATAATCGAGAAACACTATGAGTACAGCATGTATCATCCGTACATCGATGCGCTTGCTAATATGTCCTCGCAATTCCCGATCAAGATCTTCAACATCCTGCTGTTCACAGTTATTGTCTATTTCATGGCGGGTCTGAAGAGGGAAGCCGGTCCATTCTTCCTTTTCGTGATCTTCACGTTTTTGACTACGGTCACCATGACTGCATGGTTCCGTGTAGTCGCGGCATTTGCTCGCACCATGGACACCGCACTGGCCATGGCAGGCCTATCGATGCTTCCACTTGTCATGTATGGCGGCTATGTCATTCCCCGACCCTCAATGCATTCCTGGTTCAAATGGATATCCTACATCAATCCTATCTACTACACCATTGAGGCCCTGATGGCAGTCGAGTTTCACGGGCGAAAGGCACCATGCCAGCAGCTGATTCCTTCCGGTCCTGGGTATGAAAATGTTAGCACAGAGAACCAAGTCTGTGCAACTGTTGGAGCTAGGACTGGTGATTCATTCGTATCTGGAGATGAATACCTTGCTTTGTCGTTGGACTTCTCTTACGACCACGTATGGCGAAATCTCGGCATATCGATCGCTTTCTTCTTGGCTTTCACGGCGCTGTATGCTTCAACTACTGAGTTCAAGAAATCAAGCAGCTCCCCTTCGTCCCAACTAATTTTCCGACAGACTGGTACATCGCATAAAACAGAATCGCACGACGAAGAGTCTGGTACGCCTGGTCGAACGGAATGTGCTGAGAATATCGGAGGTCGTGGAAATGTCCTGGCCGTGGAAACTAATCAGGATGTATTTTCTTGGAAACATCTAAACTACGACATCAGTATCAAGGGAGAGACGCGTCGCTTGCTATCGGACGTGGAAGGCTTCGTTGAGCCAGGTTCACTTACGGCACTCATGGGGGCCTCCGGTGCAGGCAAAACTACGTTACTAAACGTTCTTGCGCAGCGCATGGGCGAAGCAGGTATCGTCACTAGCAACCCCAAGATCAACGGTGCCGATCTCGACGAATCGTTTCAGCAACGTACTGGGTACGTACAGCAACAGGACATACACCTTGCTGAAATGACCGTTCGAGAAGCATTCCAGTTCTCTGCCTCCCTTCGACAGCCTCGCGAAGTCTCTATCAAAGAAAAGTTCGCCCATGTCGAGAAGATCATCTCTGTCCTCGGCCTTGAAGAGTACGCAGAAGCAGTGATTGGTATCCCTGGGAACGGTCTTAGCCCTGAGAAGAGGAAACGTACCACAATCGGGCTTGAACTCGTTGCAAAGCCATCCCTTCTCATATTCGTGGATGAACCTACTTCTGGACTTGACTCGCAATCAGCATGGTCCATCGTCAAGCTACTTCGGGATCTTGCAGATGCGGGTCAATCCATTCTGTGTACTATCCACCAGCCGTCCTCCACCCTGATCGACCAATTTGATCGTTTGCTACTATTAGCAAAAGGTGGTCGAACCGTTTACTTTGGTGATCTGGGCAAGGATTCGCAAGCAGTCATTGATTACTTCACAAGCTACGGTGCGCCTCCATGCCCCGAGGGCGCAAACCCTGCCGAATACATCCTGGAACAGATTGGAGCAGGAGCTACAGGCCACGAAACACTAGACTGGCCTTCCGTCTGGGCATCTTCCACCGAACGCCAGGCCATCACGGAGCGTATCGACCATTTCCAAGCGCAGAGAACTTCTGGCTCAAAAACATCGTCAACCGCGCCGAAGCGGCAATTCTCGTTGAGTTGGTTTCAGCAATACATCATAGTCCAGAGGCGACTGTTCGTGCAGCAGTGGCGCTCAACAGGATACATCAAAAGCAAGCTTGCAATCAATGTCCTCGGGGGCCTTTTCATCGCCTTCACGTTCTACAAGGAGCCCAATTCGATCCAGGGTTTGCAGAACAAGGTCTTCGCCATCTTCATGATGTTGATCATCTGCCTCATCCTGATGGTCCTCGTACAGCCACGGCTGATAGATCTCCGCAAAATCTACGACGTTCGCGAGAAGCACTCCAACATGTACCATTGGAGCGTCTTCATCGTCTCCAACGTCCTGGTTGAGATACCTGTTAATCTGGTCGTCTCGAGCATCGGCTTCATATGCTGGTACTTTCCAGTGGGATGGTGGCGAGATGTGTCCGCCGCACGAGGCATATCCATGTATGCGGTATACATTCTCTACCAGGTCTATTACACCACCTTCTCACAGGCTGTTGCAGTCGTCTCTCCGAACGCAGAGACAGCCGCCATGTTGACAGTTCTATTCTACACCTTCGTCCTTGCTTTCAGTGGCGTACTTCAACCCCTGCGGCAGCTCGTCACCTTTTGGCACTTTGCCTACTACGTCAGCCCATTCACATGGCTCGTCTCAGCTATGATGTCGATTGGTGTACACGATGTGCCCGTTCATTGTACAGCCACAGAGGTCAACATATTTCAGCCACCCGAGGGACAAACCTGCGGTCAGTACGCGGGCGCGTTTTCAAACGCAAGCATGGCTACTCTTCGAAACCCGGGTGCGACCCAGGACTGCCAGTTCTGCCAAGCTTCTGTGGGAGATGTGTATTTGGCTGCTCTAAACATGAATTACGACCATCGCTGGAGGAATTTCGGCTTCTTAGTGGCTTACACGGCGTTCAATGTTGCTATTTTCACCCTTGGGTTCTACTTGTACTCTGGACCTGGGCTGAAGAAAGCACTCCAGAAGCTGTTGAGAAAATAGGAAGATGCTCTCTTTTGATGAGGTAATTTTTGCTCATTTAGATATTCTTTGTTCAACTCTGGATCTTTCTATACATCCTATATTACTGGCGTCAAAATGTATCACGTTGTAGGGATGCTGTCACATTCTAGGACAATTACAAGGCAGAGGAATTTGCTACCAGCTGTCACAGGACAAACCGAGCTTTGTACAAACAAAGTATTAGATTTTAATAGTCACATTTGAGCCAGAGCTACGTGCAAAGTGCCAAGACTCACGCCAACACCAGTCCATACTCAATTGTATTGTAGAGACAACCCAACTACATAGTCTCATACAATCCTTCTCTCATGCACACACACCCAAAATATCTTCCTCCATAATTACCGCAAGCTCAAAAGTCAAAGTATCCGAACAATTAGCCAATTAGCATAATTGCACCACACGCGCCACACACACACGCTGATCCCTCCTCGCGCCCCGGGTAATCTCCCCAGCGCCCATCGTATCGTCCCCGGACAAATCTCCAAAACCACGACCCGCGTCCCAAACAGGAACCCGCTGTAGAACTTCCCCGCATAACACCCCTGCTCATGGCGCACAAGAACCCGCCACTCCCGTGTGCGATCGCGGAACCCCGCGCCGTTCCTGGATGACGTGTGATAGATCGGGAAAATATAGGGATATATATATATATATACATATACAAGAGGTACCTATGTATCTACGCATGAGGAGCCATCCACCACACCAAACCCAAGATGCTAGGACCAACACCCCGCGCAGCAGCCGTCCTGCTACTCCTCTCGCACATCATCCCCCCCGCACACCCCAAGTCCCTCTGGTCCACACACCCCGCAAACAGCAGCGACATCATCCGCACCGCCTTCCCGCTAGGCAACGGCCGTCTCGGGGCCCTGCACCACGGCGCCCCCCTCGCAGAAACACTAACACTCAACGTCGACAGCCTGTGGTCGGGCGGACCATTCGAAGTCTCAAACTACACCGGCGGTAACCCGGAGGCGGCTGTGCCGGGGAGTAGTCTGGATGGGATTCGGGAGTTCATCTTCGAAAACGGGACGGGTGCGGTGGAGGAGTTGCTCGGGGATGATAGGTTTTATGGGACTTATCGGGTGCTTGGGAATTTGAGCGTGAGGGTGCTGGGGCGAGGAGGGGGCGAGGGGAATGCGTCGGAGGTTGAGGGGTATAGAAGGGCGCTGGATTTGAAGAGTGGGGTGCATACTACCGAGTTCTCTGCTGGCGGGCTGCAGATTCGGACGAGTGCGTTTTGCTCGTTTCCCGAGCAGGTGTGTGTGTACTCTATTCATTCGCCGCAGGGGCTGCCGGTGGTGGAGGTGCGTTTGGGGAATGAGCTGGTGGAAGATGGGTTGCAGCGTGTCACTTGCTTTGATGGGCAGGGCTATGGTAATGATACGGCGCATGTGCGCATGCGTGGAGTGACGCAGCGGGGCCCACCAGAGGGCATGCGTTATGATGCGATTGCGCGCATTGTGGCGACGGGAGATGTGGGAACGTCCTGCGTCAATAGCACAGGCGCGCTGAGGATAGCGCCCAAGAACAACAACACCACCACTGTCACTGTGGTCGTTGGCGCGGGAACTAACTACGATCCAAAGAAAGGGACTGCCGAGTTTGGGTACTCATACCGCGGCGAGGATCCAGGCCCAGTCGTCGAAGCCACGACACGCGCCGCCGCTGCAAAGACGCTCGAAGCTCTGCAGAGCAGCCATGTGGACGACTTCACCCAGCTCACAGGCCGCTTCGCACTCTCGCTCCCCGATCCATTGGAGTCTGCAAACACGCCAACATCCGAGCTGCTCAACAGATACAACGCCAACGACACAGCCGGCGACCCGTTCCTCGAGTCGCTGCTGTTCGACTACGCAAACTACCTGTTCATTTCTGCTTCGCGGCCTGGCTCCCTACCGCCGAATCTCCAGGGCATCTGGAGTGAGGGCCTCGGCGCCGCCTGGTCGGGCGATTACCATGCGAACATCAACCTGCAAATGAACCACTGGACACCTGATCAGACGGGGCTTACAGATCTACAAACGCCGCTGTGGGACTACATGGCTGATAATTGGGTGCCGCGGGGCCGGGAAACAGCCAGGCTGCTGTACGGCGCACCAGGGTGGGTGGTGCACAACGAGATGAATATTTTCGGGCACACGGGCATGAAGAGTGGGACGTCGTGGGCCAACTACGCAGCGGCGGCGGCGTGGATGATGCAGCACGTGTTCGACCACTGGGACTACTCACAAGATGCGGGATGGCTGGGAGCACAGGGCTACCCGATGCTGAAGGGCGTTGCCGAGTTCTGGCTGAACCAGCTGCAGGTCGACGACTTCACCAAAGATGGATCTCTGGTCGTCAACCCGTGCAACAGTCCTGAGCATGGTCCTACAACATTTGGCTGCGCACACTTCCAGCAGGTGGTGCACCAAGTCTTCGAAGCCGTGCTGTCTGTGGCGTCCCCAGCCGCTGAATCAGACCAAGCGTTCTTATCCAACGTCACAGAGTCGCTGGCAAAGCTAGACAAAGGCTTCCACGTCGGCGAATGGGGCCAGATCAAGGAATGGAAGCTGCCAGACTCTTTCGGCTACGACTTCATAAACGACACGCATCGCCATCTTTCAGAGCTGGTGGGCTGGCATCCAGGATACAGTCTCTCCTCCTTCCTGGGCGGCTACAGCAACGCCACGATCCAAGACGCAGTTGCGCAGAAGCTGTACAGCCGCGGTGAAGGCAACGCCGAGGACGCCAACGCAGGCTGGGCGAAAGTATGGCGGTCCGCCTGCTGGGCGCGACTGAACAACACGGAGCGAGCGCATTTCGAGCTGCGGTATGCAATCGATACCAACTTTGTCGCCAACGGGTTCTCAATGTACTCTGCCACCAACACCCCGTTCCAGATCGACGCAAACTACGGCATCGGGGGTGCAGTTCTGAGCATGCTCGTTGTGGATCTGCCTAGCGCCTTTGGCGACAATACCACCCGCACTGTCGTCTTGGGTCCCGCAATTCCTGCTGCCTGGGCTGGCGGGAGAGTCAAGGGGCTCACACTGAGGGGCGGCGGTTCGGTGAGCTTCGAGTGGGATGACCAGGGCGTGGTGACAAAAGCGAACCTCGAGAACCGCAGCACTTCGTTGCGTATCGTAAACAAGGAAGGTGCTTTACTCGCTGAGGCGTGATATATTTGCTTGAGATTGAATAAAAGCGCGTCCTTCATCGTGCCACACCTCGTTCCAAGTCTGTGACATCCAAGTGTATGCCCAGCGGGTCCAGGTTTGGCTGCGGCAAGTCGAGCGGTGGGCTGCCAGGGTCCGAGTTGGCCCTTCTGTAGGCGTGACGAGGCTGCAACGCTGTATGGAGGCCCAGCCAACCCTGGAACGGAGCCTGGTCTTCAGGCGGAGTTACAACAATGGCGCTGTTATCGGTGCTGATGCGATACTGGTCGCTTGACGACCTATCTGCGTGCTGGCCTGCACGATGAGCCTCGGACGGGCGTTGAACGAGCGGCGCATACGAGTCATCGCTGATCCTGCCATGTGACTCCAACTGTCGTAATGACTGGGCCTCAAAAGAGGTATCGCTCTCAGCGCGCGGACGACCCATAAGTATGGCTGGTGGAAACAGAGAGTGTGCCAACGCCGGTGTTTCCTGCATCTGAGGACCATTCGACGGTCCATCTGAGAGATCTGTCAACTCGAATACGGGCGGCAAGAGCCTTGTCGGCACTCTCGGCTCCCATGTGTGCTGCTTGGTCCAGAATATGGTCTCTTGCGTGGTCTTGATCAGGCCGATCTTGTACGCGAGCCATTCCAAAGGATTCAAGGTGTACTGCGCGACGAACCGTGACGCGACTCGAATGAAGTACGTGTACTGCCTGTAAGACCTGGTCATCCGTAGACCTTTCATCGCATCGTCGTAGTCCTCGGTCGATAAAAACGATTGCTGACACCACTCTACCGTGATGTAGAACATTGAGAGAAACATCACAGTGGCGGTGAGTGTGGTCCCTGATGCCCAGTAATACAGCACCCAGCGGCTGTTGGAAGTGTCCTGTACACTGAAGTCGAGGTAGCCACCGGCGCCGCCCCAAGTGCTGGTTACGCACTTGCAGTTTTTGTACCTGATCCGCGTGTCAGTTTTACTTCCTTAATTTTCGAGCGCTCTCTGCTCGTATCCACCGTTTCTCACTTACCAGCCAAACACTTGCGCTAGCACAATGTACACAAGCCAAACCGTGTTGAATATCTCCACGGGTCGAAAGAAAAAAAGCTCCCACTGTCTCTGCGAGCCCATATTGCGGCGTCGCCTCGCAAGGTCTTCAAGGGAGTCCTCCATGGCGACTTTGACGGCATGTCTATTCTTCCAAGGAACGAGCAGTGCAGCGCGAACAACAGTCTCAATGATCCAATTCTCCGTGTTGAGCAGAAAACTCGACGCCTGTCTCTTAAGCTTGACCCAATTCTGCTGAGCGCCATTCCCCCAATCATTCATAGTCGCACTACTGTTGAGCCGACCCTCCGCCCTGGCAATCCAGGGCCACTTTTCTATCTTGTACGGCGAAAGCACCAGCCACACCGTCATTTCCATGATCAACAGTCCCAGAGAAACGCTGAAGAAGATGGTGTAGCCCCCGCTACGACAGCCGAGACCGACCGTGGGAGTGAAGAAGCTGAGGATGAAAGCGCCGCCGCAGCTCCCGCCTACGATAATCACGGCGCTGGCTATCTGCCAGAACTCGCGGACATCGAACCAGACTAGACCTTCGTCGTTGCTGCGGCCAGTGACGAGGCTTGCTCGCGCTTCTGACTCGTCGGCCAGCCAGTTGCGCCCTTTGGCGGCGATGTAGCAGTTTTCGATATCCGAGAGGATGGGATGGGCGGCGCCGTAATGCCATCGTACCCGCGCCTGGCCCGCAAACTCCTGGAAGAAGTTCTTCATATCCTCTCCAACGGACAGGGTAGCAAGATGGTCCACCTCGCGCTTCAACTCTTCAAAGTTCGGCTGGTCTTTAAACGAGTTAACAAAGTCTTCTCTATGCCGCTGATCACGGAGCGCATGGCGCACGTGGTCGACAAGCGTGTTGAGCTTCTTCCTGATGGCCTCGGACGCAATCGGGTTGCGATCCACTATGGAGCCCATGATGAGGATCGGGAACCAAGCGAGAAGACAACCAAGTGCAAGATCGTGCGCAGTGGTGTTTTGCCCGAGATCGCCAAACGCGGCTTGGATGGAGAGGGCAAACGCAAAGAGAAACCACATGGTCGACACAAACACTAGTAGTCCGTCTGGTTAGCTCAATTGCCCCAGCAAACTCAACATGGTCATTCGTTACCTGGCACCGCGCCGCGTCTGCGCATCTCGCGTATCTCACGAGCCAAGATGCGTCGCATCACACGCAGCGTCTTCTTGGTATCTGTCAACTTCAAGTCCTTACTGAACAGCACAATGCGCAGCAACCCTTCCGCTTCTTTCGAAGTAGACACCACCTCATCTTTGAGCGTGTACTGATTCATCGCCAAAAGAAGATACATGGAATCGCGCATACTCCCAAAGTCAGACTCGAGGGCCGGCGTCTCGCCATACTTGACTGCCATATCGACCATCAGCGCCGCCTTGGCCGACACCTTGATATTCCACAGCACATAGCTGAGCGAAGCGATTGGCGAGCCCACCCACCTGGTGATAGCAAGGACGGTGCGTTTAGCTGCGTTGCTCTCGAACGGCGCCTGCAAAAGCGTGCCCACGACGGGCAGGATCCATGTTGTGATTGTCTGCGACACGTCCGCCCAGAGGTAGTAGTCGTTTCCCGGCCCGCAGACGTGCAGGCAGCCTGCGCGTGAGATTTGCGTGCTGTGGTTGCGCTCGAGGCCGATGATGGGGCCGTCCCATCGCCACTGCGATTGGAGAGTTGCGTTGTTGCGGTAGGTCGAGGCACATTCGCTGAAGCTGATCCGGCCCATAATCACTACTACAGGAACCTCTGTGTAAGGGAAAAATGGTTCGAGGTATAATTAGTCGGGCGTAGAGCATTGTATACGTGGGGCTGCCTCGGCTTTGAGTACATGCCGCGCGCAGCAGCCACATGCAGGGGTATCATCAACGCAGGTGTTGCAGCCTGCCATCGGTTTCTGGCTGTGTATATCGACACTGCCCAATAGCGCCATGGGTGATTTTCTGGGCTCTCGCGGTGGTGTCTCGAAGCGGTCGTCCAGCCTCACTGTGTAGCAGGCTGCATTATAGATGGGGTGGTTTGGTGTAACCTGCTTACCCGTTCGGGACACCGGGAGTACGAGCGATGCAATAAAACAATGCTGCTGCGCGTGAATGCGAACACGCGACAGGGTCCGGCGATCGTCCTCCGTAACAACGCCCTCTGATACAGTGCCGTTATCCTCCATGTCCTCAAGGTGGCTCGCCTACCCTTGTCAGCATCTTTACACCGGAGGCCTCCACGCCAACCCCAGAAGCGGGATCGAAGCGGGATGCGATGCCCAATGCAGATAGGACGTATCGCGACGTGAGCTAGAGCTTACAGCGATCTGATTGTGAATAGGGTGTCGAGCAGGAATGAGTGGTGGAAAAGACGACGGACGAATAACGCGTGATGCGGTTGCGCTGCCTGGATCTTGGCCCCCACACGGGAGGGCGGCGGCGGGATCAGGGACCGCATCACCACCAAGGCTGGTCATGAGATCGAGGCTGCGTCCAAAAAATGCATTGAGTGGGTATACGCAGGCCGTAACGCTCCTATAACATGCACATACACAGGTAGAAATTACGACAAAGCCTCCAGCTTCAGCACCGCTCATGAGGCGCTTCGTCTGCTCCAATCAATCATGACTTCTCGATCCTCTAGCCCCAGACCATCACTTCCCACCAGAATTGGAAATACTAGTCCCGCTCTGTGAGTCTCTGGGCTGTTCGCTCGCTCTCAACAATCGCGTCGTCGTTCAGCGCACTAAGCTGTGACAAGGTCTCTTGCATGGCGGCCAACTGCTGGTGCTCCGTTAGCCTATGTTACATAGTTCATGTCCCGAAAGGGCTTCGAGGCATTAATAAAAAGGAAGACTCACAGTACCAACAACGTCCTTGGCAGCGCCGTTGAGGAGGGGAGCAGCACGTGGCACGCCAGGTGCCGAACCGCCTGATCCAGCTGATGCTGAACTGTTTTGCTCCTCTTCGGACTCTTCTACCAAGGCCGTCATCTCCCGCCTCTCGCCCAGGCTGGCGGCAGCGCGGGCAATCCTATCACCAGCTGCAAGCATATCCTTGAGCCGGTCGATCTTGTCCAGAAGGGCTGAGTTTTCCTTCTGCAGAGGCTCGACGCGGGCAAGATGCTTCCTGACCACTTCGCCCTTGAATGTCTCAATGCGGTCCTCAGCCTCGGCGGCAGCTCTGTAGGCACGGTCTCGTTCGGCCTCAATGGCTTCAATCGTATCCTGCAGACGCTTCACGTCCTCGGAAGATGACTCGAGTTCAGCCATGACCTTGTCGGAACGGGCATGTAAGTCGTTGTACAGGTCTTGCTGCTTTGCGTTGTCGCGTTCGATGGCCTCGATCTCGCTAGCATGTCCAGCTTTTAGGGCCTCCATCTGCGCCTCGAGAGCGTCGTGCTTCTTCTGCAGCTGCTGGACAGCGTCTGCTGCACTGTTCTGCATGCCGACCATGAGCTCGGATATAGCGTGTTCGTGTGCTTTGACCATTTGCTCGATAGCATCCGTGTGCTCCCTCTGGGCACGTTCTAGCTGTTGCTGAAGTGCGTCTGCATTGGAGGAGTGGTCTGCTTCGAGTCTCTCCTTTAGCTGAGCGAGGGCCTGTTGATGCTCTTCGTCCGCTTTTGCAAAACTATCCTGCAGCGCAAGTTTTTGTAACTGAAGCTCTGCGATGGCACGCTCCAGCTCGTTCTCGTGTGTTTGCTTCAAAGTCGACAACGCATACTCATGCGCCTCATCGGCAGCATTCTTCTCGGCGAGAAGGGCAGCGTACTTCTTTTCGGCTTCGGCGGCCTCGGGGGCGCCGGACTGCTGTATATTCTCCAACTGGCGCCGCAGCTTCTCAACCTCACCATGCGCTTCGTCCCTTGCGCTTTCGAGCTCACCCTTGTGAGAGTCCTTCTCCGCCAAGAGCGCCTCGTATCGCTCTTTTGTCTCGTTGAGATCCGTATCTGCAGAGTTTTTGAGCAGAGCGAGCTCAGCTTCGTGGTCCCGTTTGTCGGCGGCAGACTGCTCGGACAAAAGTGATTCGTACTTTTCAGTCACCTCGGCCAAGCCAGCTGAATCAGTCGTCTCCTTCAATGCGAGCGCACTCCGGAGAGTTTCAATCTCAGCATATGCCTCCTTCTCGGCGTCTTGGTGCTCTGCGGTTAGAGCTTTCCTGAGCTCTTCCAAGGCAGTCTCATGCATTTTCTTGTCGGCTGCAGATTGCTCGTCGAGCAGCATTTCATATCTCTTACTGACCTCGGCCAGACCAGCCGAATCGAGCTCCTCCTTCTCGGCAAGTTCGTGTCTCAGACTGTCGACCTGGGCTTGCAATTCGTCAACTACCGCTTGCTTCTCGGAAAGAATGGTATCCATATTCTGCTCCAGCTTAGCGCAATCAGCCTGGACTTCTTCAAGAAGCACCACGTATTTGTGCTCAATTTCCTGACGTTGTGAATCCAGGGCTTTCTCGAGCGCTTCGGCCTGAGCCTTCTCCGCCGTGCTCTGTGCCGCTGTGCTCTTTTCGAGCTTGCTTTCGATGCTCTTCTTCTCTTCAAGAAGACCATCATACCTGGCCTGTAGCGCACCCAATGCCTGCTTCGTGGCATTCTCAGAATCCTGCTTCAAAGCCTCGATATCGCGAGTATGTGACTCTTCCATTTCGGATTTTTCCTCGAGAAGCGAAGCGTGTCGAGTATTGAGGTCTATGAGCGCCTTTTCCAGGTCTGTATGCTTGTCGTGCAGAGCTTGTTTATCCTGGACTACTGCTTGCAGCTCATCGCGAACCTGTTCAAGAGCCTGTTCAGACTTGATTCGCTCGCTTTCGAGGTGTTGCTTCTCTTCGGCCAGCCCTTCGAGTTCAGACTTGAGTTTGGTAAGTGACTCTTCCGAAGCCGCACGGGCTTCATTTGCAGCCTGCTTGTCTTCCGTCATTGCATCTATGCGCGCCTGCAGATCTGCAATCGAGGCGTTCTCTTTGGTCAGAGCTTCAACCTGGGCTTCGAGATCGGCGACCTGTTTTTGTGCAGTGTAGTGGGCTTCGGCCAAGGCAGTCTTCTCCTCCAGCACTTGTTGATGCTTCGCGACCGCTTCCTCAAGCCCTTGCGATGTGGAACCTGAGCTCTGCTTCAGGATGCTTATCTCTTTCTGCACCTCCTCTAGCTCTTTGGCTCTGTCTGCGAGGCTCTTCTCATGCCCTTCGAGGGTGGCGTTCTTCTCGGCGACCAGGGCGTCGTACTCGGCTTGGAGTTTGTCGAGACGCTTTTTCGCATCTCCCTCGAGGTCTGCACGCAGGGAGTCGATCTCAGCATCGTGATCCTCCCCAAGGACACGAAGATCCTGTCTGTGTCTGTCCTTGGCAGCCTCCAAATCAGACTTGGTTGTCTGTGCTTTTTTCTTTACGTCGCTCAACTCCTTTTGCAGGTTGTCGAGGGCAGTAGCATGTGAGGCATGGTCCTGTTTGGATGTTTCTTCAAGTGCCTCGACAGTCTTTCGCAGGCCGTCAGCTTCGTCCTTGAGTTGCTGAATCTCAGCAGCATCGGAGCTGATTTGGTCGTTGACGGCCTCCAAACGCTGCACAAGATCTTCGTTCTGCTCGGTTTTCAGCTTGAGCGCCTCTTCGTGTGCAGTCTTCAGCGCTTGGATCTGTTGAGTGAGCTCCTGAGACATTTTGGCGCCGTCCGTCTCTCCCTGTTGCAGTGAAGTAATCTGGTTTTGCAGATCCTCAATGGACTTGAGATGGCCGCTGATGTCAGCCTCCTTGGAGCTCAGTTCGTGCCGACTGCTCTCTTGTAGCTCAGCAATCTTTGCCTTGAAGTTCTCGGTGTGTGCAGCGCGTTCACTTTCAAGGTCGGCGGATGCCTGGTCTGCGCGTTGCTGGAGCTTGGCAAGGTCGTCGCGCGTCTCCTTCTCGGCCTGCAGGTGCGCGGCGATGGCGTCGTCCTTGTGACGGAGTTCATCGGTGTGCTGTTGCTGCAACGAAGCCACCTTGGCCTGCAGCTCATCTACCAGCTTTGTGGTCTCTGACGACTTGGACTCGAGCGATCGCTTCGCTTCGTCAGACGCATCGTTGTGTCGTTGCTCGGAAGCTGTGACTTGTGATTGCAGGGTCTCGACGGTCTTTGTCAGCGAATCGATCTTGTCGTCTCGGTGGTTGATGTCATTGGCGTGGTTCTGCTCAAGGTCTGAAAGCTTGGTCTGCAGGCGCTCGAGGGTGTCGTTGGCGGTGGCTAGGTCGGCTAGGAGAGTGTCTCGTTCCTCTTTCAGGGTGGTGATGTCCTTGTTCAGGGCGTCGATCTTGGCGCCCTGCTCGACCAGCTGCAGCTTTTCAGCATCCCACTCGCGGCCTTGGCGTTCAAGCTCCACGTTGAGGTCGTTGAGCACCTGCTGCAGTTCGGCGGCTTTGGCAGACTCGGCGGCCTCCTTCTCCTGGGCGACTCGCTTCTCCTCCCTCAGCTTTTGCTTCTGCTCCTCCAGCAGCTTGGTCTCGAGGGCAAACTTCTTCTCCATGCCATTGACAATGGTCTTGTGCTTGTCCTCGTCCCAGCCGGTGGCATTGGCGCCAGCGCCAGCGACCTCCTTGTCCTTGTCGGTGATGGCGGTCTGGGCGTCGACGAGCTGTTTGCGCAGCTTGGTGTTTGTGGACTGCAGTCGATCGACTTGGTGGTGCAGGTCGTCACACTGGTTCTGGAGCTTCTCACGCAGACTGGTTTCCCTGAAGAAATCCTGCATGACAGCCAGGCTGCGGCGGTTGCTGTCGTCGTCGGCGGCGTGGGCGGGCCCACTGGGAGCGGTGCCGGGCCGTCTGTCCTCCTCGCCTAGCTTGGGCAGGCTGTCGTTGAGGGGGCCGAAGGGGATGGTCCTGCTGACTTCGACTTCGGCATCGGATGCAGCTTTGTCCTTGAGTGGGCCATAGCTTCTCGGGGGCACGTCAATGGGGCTGAATCTGGGGCAGGAGCAGGGGTCAGCAACGACGTCAACGGGCGGGGTACAAGCACAAAAGGGCCAGCAACGTACGTGGGAGCAGCGTCAGAGGCGGGTTTGGTGGGCGAGGACACGGCGCTGATGGAGAGCTTCTTTGCGTGGGCGATGGGCGTCTTTGGGGTGATGATGGAGACGGGGGCCTTGGGGATGATGTGCTGCGGGGTGCGCGTGGTGACGGACGGGCGTGAGGCGGCGGGCCTGGGGGACGAAGTTGAAGTGGAGGGAGCAGTCGCATTTGCAGTCGCAGTCGCAGTCGAGGCTGCGAGGGATGAGCGCGGCGTGGCTCGGGCGGTCGTCGTTGTCCTGTCAGCGCTGGGCCGCGAGGCGACCGAGGGCCGCTTTGGTGCTACTGGTGCTGCTGGTGCTGCTGTCGCTGCTGCTGTGCCGGCGCCTCCTATGGTCCTGCGCACGGCGGGCTTCTTGTTCTCGTCGGCTGAGGCGCGCGTCGGCGGCTTGTTCAGGCTGGAGGCGGTGCCGGCGAGGCGCGAGGTCGAGCCGGCGAGCGCCCTGGACGCACTGCTGGGCGGGCGCGTGGTGGTGCTGGTGCTGGTGCTGGTGCTGGCGGTGGATGCAGACGCAGAAGCAGCCGTGGGCCGGCGGGCACCACCTGCCGCGGCTGTCGCAGTGCCAGGCCGACGAGGCGGCACTGGATCCTTCTTGGGCGCATGCGAGGCCATCTTCCGGCGGAGGACCGACGACGGCGACGACGGCGGCGGCAGCGAGGTGCTCGGGTTGCTAATGGGTTGCGACGTTGGCCTGCTGGCAGCAGCTTTGTTGCGGGTAGCGCCGCCGCCGGAGGTGCTCGATCCCTCCGCAGCCATGGCCGTGCTGGCAGCCATCAGGGGTGCGTCGGCGCCGTCTTGCGGATTCTCATGGGCCCTGGGCGGCGGTCGTCGAGCAGCCAGCAGCAAGCTTGCCACCCCATGCGCTGTCACGGATGATGAGCAATTGAGGCAAGTGGGGTGGGGGGCGCCTTGTCGTCGTGTCCAGTGCTGCTTGCCCGCGTTGGCCTCGCAGCAGCAGTAGCAGCAGTAGCAGCAGCAGTAGCAGCAGTAGCAGCAGCAGCAGCAGCCTGTCTGGCCTCGACACGCACCGTCATACCACGTCAAACCGTCCAGGGCCCAATCGCCGCCACCAACGCGTCGGCTGCTTCCGTCTAGCGCGCCCCACACATGCATCCACAGCCAACCGTCTGCAAGCCTCGCTGGCACTGCCAAACCTCGACGTCGCCCTTCTGTCCCGCGAGCAGCACGTGCAATATCATTTTTTTTTTTTCGACGGTCCAGTGTTTGCAGTCTGTAGACTAGCTGACCTAGCAAGAACAGAACGACCTCAGTACGCAGCTGTGGGGAAATACGGAGACGGCGTGAATATACATTTGCAGTGCTATTATGTACTATACTACAACTAATTTTACAAGAAATGAATTGGCGAGCATTCATACTTTTCAAATATAATACATCCTCCAGCTGGCCATCTAACACCCATTCTGACCCCAACACTCCCTCCCAGACAACACACAACTGTCCTCGTGTAGAAACAATGTACAACTTGAAAAAATGCATTAGTCTTCGAGAACGTCGGGAGTATGGACTTACTTGCTTGACTCGATACAACCTGCACCCCTTCACCGCAGATAGTGTCGTCATCACCTAAATAGCCACTCTTATCCACAGGCCAGAGAACACAGCTCGGAGAAGCCAGGTAGATATCCAATGCAGGCTGGAGGACACGAGCTCCAGATTGCTATTCATATGCATTTGCAATGCAGACCAGAGGACACGAGCTCCAGATTGCTATTCAGATATACTTGCAATGCAGACCAGAGGACACGAGCTCCAGATCTGCTATTCAGGTATACTTGCATGCAGGCTGGAGAACACAAGCTCCAGACCCGCCATCCAAACATCCAACGCAGGCCGGAGACCACGAGCTGCGACGGCGGCGTGGAAAAGAACATCACGACACAACAGAGCAACACCTTACCATATCCACCCCCAATCATGAGCAGTGACTGAGGAGAGCACAGAGCAATTTCACAACAAAAAACAAAGAAACACACGGGACGACGTACCGATACAGCCGCAGCCCCAGGACTGCCAATAATAGGCAAGTTGCTGACAAGGTTTCCAAAGATCCCTCCATCCAACCGGAAGAAATCACCCTGCCCACCACACCGCTCTCCCAGATTGCCAGGGCACGAGAAGTTGCAGCTCTCCTCGGACGGTGCGCGATCGAGCGGCGCATCGTTGCTGCAGTAACACGTGCTTTCCTGCGTCATGCCGTACACGAGACCCAGCGTGTTGCACTGCGACAGGCACTTGTAGCCGCCGTTCTCGCCGCCCGCCTGCGTGGCAAAGGGGAAAAACGCACCCGCGCCAATCGAGTTGATGATGAAGATGTCGGCGCTGAAGCAGCCGCCGTTGTACAAGCCGCCGGGCCCAGAGGGCAGAATGCTGTCTGGTTCCGGAGCTGGGGTCGTTGGTGGTGGCGAGCCAACTTGGTACAGCGTGATGAGCGAGTCGAACACGGAGGCCTGCCTCGACGTCACGGGGAGACTGCCAATGCTGGGGACGGATGGAGTCGTTGCCCCGTTGGCGGGCAGGATCGAGCCTCCGCATGCTTGTAGAGGGTTCGCTGCGCAGGGAGTAGAGCAGAGGCCGATACCCGCCTGCAGACGCGCTGCGGGTGCCGTGTTGGACAGGAAGCACGTGGTGCCTTGCAGAGCTGCGTAGATGAAGCCCCGTTCCACCGCCGAAGCAATACAATCCGCCACGCTTACAATGTTGGCAAGCGTGAGGAGCGCGTTGCTGATGAAGTCGTTGCCAAAGAAGCAGCCCCCGTAGTGGAAGTTCTGGGGAGGCGACCGGTCAGGCAGCGGGATTTGGACGCCCGTCGTGACAATGCGCCGGAAGATGCTGAAGCCAAAGTCGGTCGGGTTGCCACAGAGCAGACCGGCAGCGCCCGCGCAAGGTGTGTTACACTTTGTCGATCCGGAGCCTGCGGGGGGAGGTGCAGTGCTGCACCAGCATGAGGAACCGCTGATGGACGCGTAGTCTGCGCCCTGAGCGACACAGCGATCGATGCACACCTGAGGGCTCATGAGCTGCTCAGCAACACCTGCCACCGGTCCTACGGGGAAGAAGATGTCGCCAAAGTTGTTGGTCGATGTAAAACATCCAAAATCCTGCCATCCGCGGATGAAGGGGTCGTTGAGAGAAATCTGCTTCGCGGCATCGTTGAGTGCTCGTGCGACAGTGGCCGGGCTTGTCACCAGAAGATCAAAATCGGTCGACTTCAGGATAGCAACGGGCGGCAGCACCACGGCAACGCCTCCGCCGAGCGCGATGCTGGCAATGGGTGTGTCGATCACGAGACTGCCGCTGATGTCCAAGCCGAGGCCGGGCAGAGGAATGGAGACAGCGGGGGTAATGTCTGCCGGCACGCTTGATACTGGTACTGTTGGAGGGCCCTCAGTTGTAGGAGCAGGATCAACTGGAGTTGAAGGTCCGGGGGTGACAACAGGGCCAGAAGGGCCATCTGATGGAAAGGGAAATCCGGGTAGTTCGGACGGAAAGGGAAATCCTGGTAGTTCGGTTGGAAAGGGTAGAATTGACGGCAGATCCACTCCAGGAAAGGGAAATTCAGTGGGAAAGGGCAGCTCTGTAGGAAAGGGCAGCTCGGTCGGAAATGGTAGATCAGTCGGAAACGGTAGATCCAGTCCAGGCAGGCCAGTCGGCAACGGAAGGGCTGAAAGCAAATCAGACAGCTCAGGTAGGTTTGTTGGCAGAGGCAAGTCAGATGGCAGAACGAAGTCTGTCGGTAGCGGCAAGCTGGAGAGCAGCTCAGATAGCTGAGGCAGGTCCGAAGGCAGCGTCAGTTCAGGCAGTGTCAATTCGGGCAAGCCAGTCGGCAGTGGGAGGCTTGAGAGCAGATCAGACAGCTGAGGCAGATCTGTTGGCAGAGGCAAGTCGGTTGGCAGAACGAAATCTGTTGGTAGCGGCAGGTTGGACAGCAGATCGGATAGTTGAGGCAGATCCGAAGGCAGTGTCAACTCGGGCAGGCCAGTTGGCAGACCGGACGGAAGACCCAACTCAGGCAGGCCAGACGGAAGACCTAGTTCGGGCAGGCCAGTCGGCAGTGGGAGGCTCGAGAGCAGATCAGACAGCTGAGGCAGATCTGTCGGCAGAGGCAAGTTGGTTGGCAGAACGAAATCTGTTGGTAGCGGCAGGTTGGACAGCAGATCGGATAGCTGAGGCAGATCCGAAGGCAGTGTCAACTCAGGCAGGCCAGTTGGCAGACCGGGCTCGGGCTGGCCAGATGGAAGACTGGGCTCGGGCAGGCCAGATGGAAGACCCGGCAGCTCGGGCAAGCCAGTCGGCAGTGGGAGGCTTGCAATCAGATCGGATAGCTGAGGCAGAGAAGTAGGCAGCGGCAGGTCTGTTGGCAGCGTAAAGCCGGTTGGCAGGGGTAGACCAGAAAGCAGCTCAGACAGTTGAGGCAGGTCCGAAGGCAGCGTCAGTTCAGGCAGTGTCAACTCGGGCAGGCCAGATGGAAGACCCGGCAGCTCGGGCAAGCCAGTCGGTAATGGGAGGCTTGCAATCAGATCGGATAGCTGAGGCAGAGAAGTAGGCAGCGGCAGGTCTGTCGGCAGCGTAAAACCAGTCGGCAGGGGCAGGCCAGAGAGCAGCTCAGACAGTTGAGGCAGATCGGATGGCAGCGTCAGTTCAGGCAGAGGCAATCCTGGCAAGTTTGTTGGCAATGTCAACTCGGGTAAGCCGGTTGGCAGCGGTAGAGCAGATAGCAACTCAGATAATTGAGGTAGGTCTGTAGGCAGCGGCAGGTCTGTTGGCAGCGTAAAGCCAGTTGGCAGAGGCAGGCCAGAAAGCAACTCAGATAGCTGAGGTAGATCCGTAGGCAAAGGCAGATTTGGCAGGCCTGTGGGCAGGTTTCCAAGGAGCTCGGACAGAGGCAAGCCCGTTGGCAGCGGGAGACCGGATAGCAACTCAGATAACTGAGGTAGGTCTGTAGGCAGCGGCAGGTCTGTTGGTAGCGTGAAGCCAGTTGGCAGCGGCAGCCCAGAAAGCAACTCAGATAGTTGAGGTAGATCCGTAGGCAAAGGCAGATTTGGCAGGCCTGTGGGCAGGTTTCCAAGGAGCTCGGACAGAGGCAAGCCCGTTGGCAGCGGGAGACCGGATAGCAACTCAGATAACTGAGGTAGGTCTGTAGGCAGCGGCAGGTCTGTTGGTAGCGTGAAGCCAGTTGGCAGCGGCAGCCCAGAAAGCAACTCAGATAGTTGAGGTAGATCCGTAGGCAAAGGCAGATTTGGCAGGCCTGTGGGCAGGTTTCCAAGGAGCTCGGACAGAGGCAAGCCCGTTGGCAGCGGGAGACCGGATAGCAACTCAGATAACTGAGGTAGGTCTGTAGGCAGCGGCAGGTCTGTTGGCAGCGTGAAGCCCGTTGGCAGGGGCAGGTTGGACAGCAGCTCAGACAGTTGAGGAAGATCTGTAGGGAGCACCAGGTCAGGAAGTGGCAGACCTGTAAGCAGAGGCAGGTTGGAAAGCAGCTCGGGTAATTGAGGTAGGTCTGTCGGGATCACGCCCGGAGGAAACGTGAAGTCCGATGGCAGAGGCAATCCGGGCAGGCCTGATGGGAATTCAAATGCAGGGAGACCTGTTGGCAGTGGTAGGCTAGAGAGAATATCGGATAATTGGGCCAAATCTGTTGGGAGCGGCAGGTCTGTTGGCAGTACGAAATCCGTTGGCAGGGGCAGACCAGAAAGTAACTCAGACAGTTGAGGAAGGTCCGTGGGCAACGGCAGAGCTGTGGGCAGCAGATTGGTGGGGAGCGTGAAGTCTGTAGGGAATGGCAAGTTGGACAGCAGCTCCGAGAGTTGGGGTAGGTCAGATGGTAGCGGCAGCCCTGTTGGCAGTGTGAAGTCTGTTGGCAGCGGAAGGTTTGAAAGTAGATCAGATAGTTGAGCTAGGTCGGTCGGCAGCTGCAAGTTTGTCGGAAGTGGAAGACCTGTTATCACAGGAAAGTCGGTCGGCAGAGGGAAAATCGTTGGCAGAGCGAAATCCGTTGGCAGCGGTAGACCAGATAGCAAATCAGATAACTGTGGAAGGTCAGACGGAAGCGGCAGCCCTGTTGGCAGCGTAAAGTCTGTTGGCAGCGGAAGGTTTGAAAGCAGATCAGATAGCTGAGCTAGGTCAGTCGGCAGCTGCAAGTTTGTCGGAAGTGGAAGACCCGTTAGCACAGGGAAGTCCGTTGGCAGAGGGAAGTTCGTCGGTAGCGAGAAATCCGTTGGCAGAGGGAGATTGGAAAGTAGCTCAGTAAGCTGAAGAAGGTCTGTAGGCAGCGGTAGATCTGTGGGCAACGTGAAGTCCGTAGGCAGAGGAAGACCAGAGAGCAGATCTGATAGCTGAGGTAGATCTGTTGGCAGCTGCAGGTTTGTTGGAAGTGGAAGACCCGTTAGCACAGGGAAGTCCGTTGGCAGAGGGAAATCCGTTGGCAGAGGGAAGTTCGTCGGCAGCGAGAAATCCGTTGGCAGAGGGAGATTAGAAAGTAGCTCAGTAAGCTGAAGAAGGTCTGTAGGCAGCGGTAGATCTGTGGGCAACGTGAAATCTGTGGGCAGAGGAAGAGCAGAGAGCAGATCGGACAACTGAGGTAGATCAGTCGGTAGCTGCAAAAGGTCCGTTGGAAATGGAAGATCTGTCGGCAGAGGGAAAGCCGTTGGCAGCGGAAGGCCTGTTAACAGAGGTAGGTTGGATAGAAGCTCAGATAGTTGAGGTAAACTTGTTGGCAAGGGCAGATCTGTAGGTAGCGTGAAGTCTGTCGGAAGAGGCAGACCAGAAAGCAAGTCCGAGAGCTGGGGCAGATCCGTAGGCAATGGAAGATTGGGAAGCTCAAAGCCTGTGGGAAGCGGCAAACCTGTTGGCAGCGGCAGACCTGTTGGCAGAGGCAGATTAGACAAAAGCTCAGATAATTGCGCTAGGTCTGTTGGCAAGGGCAGATCAGTAGGTAGCGTGAAGTCTGTCGGGAGAGGCAGGCCAGAAAGCAAATCCGAGAGCTGTGGCAGATCTGTGGGCAGCGGGAGATTGAAATCAGTAGGCAGCGGAAGATTAAAATCTGTAGGCAGCGGCAGTATCGGACCTGTGGGTAATGGTAGACCTGTTGGAAGAGGCAGGTTGGACAGCAGCTCAGAGAGCTGAGCTAGGTCAGTCGGCAAGGGCAGGTCTGTAGGTAGCGTGAAGTCTGTCGGGAGAGGCAAACCAGAAAGAAGCTCAGAGAGCTGAGGTAGGTTCGTCGGCAGTGGAAGATTGAAATCAGTAGGCAGTGCCGGAATCGTGGGTAGCTGCAGATCTGTCGGCAGAGGCAAATTAGACAGCAGCTCAGACAGCTGAGGCAGATCGGTGGGCAGTGGCAGATTGGTGGGCAGCGTGAAATCAGTCGGAAGAGGCAGATTAGACAACAACTGGGAAAGCTGCAGCAGGTCCGTTGGAAGCGGCAGATCTGAGGGCAAGATAGGCAGTCCAGTCGGCAAGAGATCTGAGAAAGGCAGTCCAGTAGGTAAGAGATTGGACAAAGGCAGTCCACCGGGTAAAAAATTGGACAGAGGCAGATCTGTTGGCAAGATGTTGGTGAGAGGAAGGCCACCGGGTAAGAGATCGGTGAGGGGAAATCCGTTCACGGGCGGCGACCCAGAAGGACCTGGAAAGCCAGGGATGAGATCTGACAGCGGCAAATTGGGAGGCAATAGACCTGAGAGTGGCAATCCTGTCGGAAGTGGCGGAAGACCTGGGAGAGGCAGTGCTGTTGGGTTCGCCAAGATATCGGAAAGAGGCTGTCCTGTTATCAACGGCAGGTCTAAGAGACCAGTCGGGATGAGATTTGAGGGAATTGCCAAGATATCAGACAGAGGAATTGCTGTCGGAATCGGCAAGCCTGTGAGATCAGACAGGACGGCATCTACGAGAGGCAGTCCTGTTGGAAGCGGCAAGACATCTGAGATAGGCAGCCCTGATGGCAACACTATGGGTGACAGGATCGCCGAGATGATGTTGACAGGGAGCGACAGGATGTCCGTCAGAGGCAGGTTGGTCGGAAGCGGTAAGGCTGAGAGCTCAGACGGAATCTGGAGCGGCGGAAGCGTCAAAATATCGGAGAGGGGCAGTCCAGTTGGTAGCGGCAAGCCTAGCACTGAGGTAGGAATCTGACCGGTAGGGAGTGCCAAGATATCGGAGAGCGGCAGTGAAGTAGGGAGCACCAAGTTTGAGAGCACCGTTCCGATAACGTTCAACGGAAGTCCCAAGAGGTCAGAGAGAGGTGCGTTTGGAAGTGTAATCGTTGGGAGAGCGAGAACAAGATTGGTCGAAGGAGCTTGAAGGTCAATAGCGATCGCCGAGATTGGAAGCCCTGAAGGCAGTGGAAGCCCAAGGCCCAGCGATGCTGGCGGAAGAGCGATATTGATCGATGGAAGCGGGATGCTGAGACCAAGGGAGAGTTGGGGAAGACTTGGCAACGGGAGGGCCTGAGTGGGAATCAGTGTTGGGAGATTCAAGTTCGGCGACGGGAGACCGAGCGACGGAAGGCCGAGCGACGGGAGACCGAGCGACGGCAGCGCCAGTGTGGGTAGAGGCAACGCAGGATTCAGTGTCGGGAGAGGTAATACGGGATTCAATGTTGGAAGGCCAGGGATCAGGGTTGGCAGGCCGAGATTCAACGATGGAAGAACCGGTACTGATGGAAGGGCCGGGATCAGTGACGGAAGAACCGGGTTCAAAGATGGAAGAACTGGGTTCAACGATGGAAGAACTGGTACTGATGGAAGGGCCGGGATCAGTGATGGAAGGGCCGGGATCAAAGATGGCAGGGCCGGGATCAAAGATGGCAGAACCGGTACTGATGGAAGAACCGGTACTGATGGAAGAACCGGTACTGATGGAAGAACCGGGTTCAACGATGGAAGAGCTGGGATCAGTGATGGCAGGGCCGGGATCAAAGATGGCAGAACCGGTACTGATGGAAGAACCGGTACTGATGGAAGAACCGGGTTCAACGATGGAAGAGCTGGGATCAGCGATGGAAGGGCCGGGATTAAAGATGGAAGAGCTGGGAGCAACGATGGAAGAACCGGTACTGATGGGAGAACCGGGTTCAGTGTTGGAAGGACTGGATTCAACGATGGAAGGACCGGTACTGATGGAAGGACCGGGATCAACGATGGAAGAGCTGGGACCAGTGATGGAAGGGCTGGGATCAAATTTGGAAGAACCGGTACTGATGGGAGAACCGGGTTCAGTGTTGGAAGGACTGGATTCACCGACGGGACATTGAGACTCGGCAAGGGAAGTAATGTAGTAGGAAGGACCGGGCTGAGATTCAGCGAAGGGAGACCGAGGTTCAACGACGGGAGGCCGAGATTCAGAGACGGAAGGACAGGATTCACGGATGGCACCGGATTGGCGACTGTCGTTGGAACCACAACACGGCTGGTTGTTGGAAGAACTGGAGCAAGATTGAGCGAGGGCAGACCGAGATTCAGAGACGGAAGAACGGGAGCCACAGATGGCACCGCATTGGCGATTGTCGTTGTTGGAACCACAACACGGCTTGTCGTTGCTCCCAAGTTGAGGCCTGGAATCAGTTGGGGCACCGGAGCGGGTAAGGCGTCGGCAACATTCACAACTGAAAGGACAAGGCTCATTGAGAGCACATGTCGATAGACACGTCCCATCTTGAGGGACCGTGCCAACGAGGTCTGCAGCTAATCAGTGTCAAGCAAAATTGAACTTATACCTTATCATGTAGGGTTGGTGAGAGTGAGTGGTTCGGACCGTCTCAAATCTGTGCAAGTATAGTGAGTGTGGTTAAACGAATGACCTTGGGCAGAGAGAAAGAACTGGCTGCATCGGCGAAAAGTCCAAATGAGAGAAGGTGCTTCAAGCCCATATACCCTTCACCAGCCCACGGAGCCACCGTCAACATTACTCGACGGTTCGGTCCGATTCCTAGCCATATGCGCGGGTGATGGTCTCCTACAGTAACCCACGTCCTGTCTGGTCAAGCTCATTTCTCTGATGGGTGGAGCAGAGCCAGGAAAGGCAAGTCGAGATGGCGGGCATCAACATCCCTCAGTCGCAGGCATGCGGCAACGACCACTCACATCGACAGAAAGTACGCAAGACGGTAGGCCGAGAGCAATTCTTGGCGAAGGGAGTGCTCCTGTGCAAGGTGTAATGGTTGTTGGAATGATGTCGCAATCGCTTACGGTACATCGGCAGCCGCAGCCATTGGTGTTGATATCGAAAATATGCACCCTAGGGATAGAAGTCCCAACTATTTCGACTCATACCGCCAGTTGTCTGCAAGTGCATGTTCGATGCTACAAGACGACATCCGCGGACGTAGGGGGCTGGTAACAATCCATTCTAGCTTCCCGTTCTTATCTCTTATGCGCCATGGCGCCAGGAAAAACTAGAAGTGTCCCTTAGCTTTGTCGTCTAATAGAGCACGCGCAACATGCCGGGCATTCCTCAGCTTCCGCGGCCACACGTCCGCTTGCCTGCATGCGAAACGACGGAATGTAGTACGGAAACAATGTTCAACACTAGATAACACAAGCCGGGTGATCACTCTATTCAGCACGAGTACGTTCGCAAAGCCCGCGGAGTTGATGCCAGGATTGGGTGCTCTTGAGGTACTTGTCCTAAGATTCGCATTGTCACTCAAGCTCGATTCAGAAACCCTGTGTGGCGAAAGAGGCTCTGCCAATTGCCGACATCAAGACGCGTCTATCCAGGAATGTTGGATCCAGTTCTTCTGATATGCCGAGTAAATCGAGGGCATGGTCCAGTCCATATCAAGCTTACACACCCAAGCGTCTGCTGTATCCTGGCAACCAAATGTGCGATGTTAGAGGTCGAGCCACTGTTTGACCGTACGACATGTCGATGTACATTGGTGCAGTCAACAGCAATTTGCGGTCATTCGGGGTGGTAGTAACGAGCTTTGCGATGAAACATGCACCATTTAGCCAGAGGTCAAGGCTTGAAGTTGGGTCGTTTGCAAAGGAAAGTACACGTTAGTTGGCTTGGCAGGTGCGCGTATCCGTTCCGAAAGCGCGTCACTCGACCACCTCATCGATTGTCCATATCACCACGTTATGAACGACCAACCATCGATCTCGAATCAGATTGACAACGAGCAGTCATCATCACCCAAGAGGAAGAAGGTACGGCAAAAGTACGCGCCGAAAGCATGTATGTCACGTTCAAAATCGTCTATATCACCCGTGTTGCTGTCAAGGGCCCGTTCCGATCATTCCGCACTCGTTGCTCGCGAATCAATCACGTCGGCCAGCAACATGTGCCAGTCAGACTATAATTGTTGCTGATATAGCTCGCCAGGTGTGTCTTGCAGGAGGTCCAAGTTGAAGGTATGCTATCACCTGACCATGTTGTGTGTCTGCCTGCTGACCAGGCACAGTGCTCCGGCCACAACCCTTGCCAACGATGCCGAGACAATGGCAAGCGCTGCTTCTTTTCTGAAGACCAGACGGCCGCTGAAGCTTTACAAAACCTGAGTCGACCTTCACTTGCACAACAGCCGTCAAACGCCACCTCGAACGGCAACGGCAGCGGCCTTACACTGCGTAGCCTTGGGCCCAGGCCACGCGACGAGCGAACAGCCAGTGATGCAGGCGCTGCTACCGCCATGTCCATGGAGGCACGAATGGCTCGGGTTGAGGCTATGATGGAAGCACTACTACATGAACGAGCTATGTATATCATGTCCAGCACGAGTGCTGAGCGTGACGACTCTGGCGGCGACATACCAATGTCCATGTCCGTCTCAGATCCAATCAACCCCGCTCTGTCCTTTCTAGACCAGTCGCCACATATTGTCCATTCCCGAGAAGACGCTATTGATCCGCTGCTGGATACTAACTCGACTAGCATACGGCTCGGCAGCCAGACTTTCGCCTTCCCAGTTCCTGCCATCTATCAGAATTACGTCGACGTCTTCTTCCGTGAAATACAAATCTATCATCATTGTATCGATGAACGTCTCTTTCGCGCCCGGAGCGCCAAGATGCTTTCAGGGGCTGAAATTCATCCGGACAATGTGTGTTTTCTGGCATTAAACTACATCGTATTCGCGTTGCACGTTACTTGCACAGAGGCTGTAAGGCCGGAATCCGTTGACAAGCTCCCAGGGTGGCATTGGCTTCAGCTCGCTGACGATGTTATTGGCAAGAGGCAGCTTTACGGACAAGGCGATATTAGTCTGGCGCAGTTCCTGCTCTTCAAGGTATGCATATTTTGCGTTGTGTCCGATCGACTTTAACACCACCAGGCTATTTACTACACTCTAGTCGATCAGCCCAGTCTTGCATACAACACCATAGGCCTCGCTAGCCGTTTTGCACTCCAAAAAGGTCTCAATCGTCAAGCCTCGCTTTCAGGAGCTGGTACGTTAGAGTCTTTTGAGCGATTGCGTGTGTTCTGGAACATCCTCATTGTCGATCGTCGTATATCCTTGTCCTGTGGGCGGCCCTACACAATACGAGATTCTGACATCGATGTGGAGCGGCCAAGTGACCTGAATCAACGGGTATGACTTTAATGTGTATGGGACTCCTCTTCAGCTAACTAACGTCGCAGGAAATGGCTACAAATCCGCAGCTCATGCAGCAACACAACCAACTCCATGAAGTCGACGACGGAGGGGCCTTCTTGAGCTGTATGATTGATTGGTCTCGTTTCGCTGGCTCTCTGTGGGACAGTCTCCTCGCAACTCATATGTCCGCCGACGTTCTTGCGGAGAGAGTCACTACTTTCGATGCAGCCATCGCTGACTTCCTCGACAATACTTTTCGGGCTTCGGAGGCGGAGTTCCAATCGCCACAACTTCACTCCTACATCTGCATGAGCTTCGACAACCTCCGCGTACTGGCTCGACACGCGATGGCGGCATCTGTGAATCTCGACCGCGATACTGTAGATTGCAGCAGACTTGCAATCGACGCGGTTGCACATGTGCAAGCACACGAAGCCGCCACCAGATACCCGCTGACTTGCTTCCTTCGACACCACATCATACCCTCACTATCGAGCAGTCTCCTCCTGCTCTGCCGCATGCTCGTCAGCGACCTCAGCAAGCTTGATTTGTCTCTGGAAACCTGGATCCCACCGGTCCACGAAACATTCGACACGGCCATTGCTCTTCTGCACGATCTAGCGCAGGAAATACCACTGGCGCGGCGCGTGCTCAATGACTTCGAGAAGATTCTTCCTGTGGTGCAAGCGGTACTTGCAAGATTATCTGCCGCGCCCCAGCTCATTCAAGGTCCATTGGAATGGGATTTGGTGAAGGATGTTGTTCCAGCAAACATTGCAGAGCTCCTTCCTTATCGCGAGCAAGTTCCTGATATTGGCTCTCCGGCGCTTTACAGTGGGATATGGGATCCCAACGGAGGGCTCTTGGAGACAGACCGCAGCTTGTCTGGCTGGTACGAGCACTCAGCCCCTGATGGCGATGGAGCTAGAAGTGGTATCCTCTGGATTTGAAGTTTCGCCAGAGGGCCCTACAGACATTTGTTTTACCGCAGTTTCCGTTGCCTCAATTGCCGTCTTTGGCTTATATAGATACCCGTTTCATAGGTACAAGTCTACCTGGCGTTCCGCCCTGGGAAGGTCGTACACGTACGCACCGATAATCGACAGCAATTTGCCTAATCACCACGACAAGGCTCCACCACCTCTCCCCACTCCACTCAACATACAAGCCACCATGCTACAGCCCTCTGCAATCTCTCCCAAGCATCAAACTATCTCATCATATGCCCCCGCCCAGACCCCAAATCGCACAGCAGTATACCCAGTCTCGGCTACAACGAGCCCATCGACACAGCATCAAGTCGGACGACAGCACAGGCCGCCTCCATTGCGCGCCCGCGCGGACCCCATCACCAACCACTGTACCCAGCACCCGCCGGAGGCAGATAGACTAGACTTGTTCTTCCCACGCCTACGTGACTTACCGGTAGTGGTGTCTCTTGGCGTGTGTGTCTCTCAGACCTGGATCTAAGAGACCGAACACACCGTTTCTCTTCTGCACGACGGTTAGTTAGGTGTTGGGACGGACTATTCGGCTGTTTTCGATTGTTCATCGATGGTGAGTAAGTCGCTGTTCGCCTCGCGTGCAGGGGGTGAGTTAATTACAATGGGGTGCGAGATGGAAGTAGGTGGGCGAGTCGAGTCGAGGGTATTGCTGCGTTTGGGGGGACCAGATGATTGAAGAAGAGGAAGGGGGGGTTGGTGCCTTGGGGGGGCGGTATAGCTGGCCCGAGATGTGGTATCCTCCTCAGACGCAGCTTTTCGTCGGTGTACAAATAAGACGTGTCTTTTCTTGGGTGTGAGGATGCATGCATGTTACGATGTTGCCAGGCCAGGACATCAAGAAAACACCATGCTCTCGGCTCTCGCTCGTGCTATAATCTCTGGGGCTGCTTGCTGCACACTGGTCTTAATGGGGCAGGGCAGCGTTGTGCAATGCGCCGGCGCCCGCCGGGTCGAGTATCCGTGTTGTTGCTGTTGCTGTAGCTTTGCCTTCCTACACCGCAACGCTCACGACATTGGAAAGTCATGGCGCTGCAATCCCTCATCTCCGAGTGCAACGGCACTTGGTTCCTACGCGCCCCGCGCTCCCTTGCACTCACCCACCCTCCTCGTAACCGCACGCCGCCCAGGCCAGTCAGGCATCATCCTTTAATCCTTTCCCCCCACCCAAGCCTCCCCCAATATCAGGCACCAACCGTCACCTTCGCTTGGTAGCGGCGTTGCATGCAGCAGGGACACCGTGCGCCTTGCAGAACCCCCCCACCTGTATCGATACATGGTAATAAAACCGCCCACTTTTTCCCTGCGATACAGAGAACGGCGTTGTGCTCGTTCCGCTGGGTATCCATGCCCAACGCGTGGTCTGGCGATGTGAAGATGGCCCACTACCCGCGACCCAGCACAAGACTAACCCGCACGTTCACCAGTGTGGCATCGATCCAAATCTTCAGACACGGCGCACTATATCATGCCGGCACACCTGCGGCATGCTGCATGGAACAGTGGCGAGGAAGGCATGGATGGAATGGCTGCTTCAAGGGCGGCGCGCGCGCGCGGCAGTGGCTGCATGCGAGGAGGCAAGGCTCTGCGCAGGGAGTGAACGTGGGCGTTAGTGCGCGGCCACTGCGTATGGAAACGCGCTTGGATGGTTGTTGATATCATTGTCCCAAGCTCAGTCGCTGCCATCGAGCGCGGTGCGCTGGGATGCTGCATAGCTACGCACGTCCGTCTGGCAGTGTGTGGTGCACAGTCGCACGGCCTGCTGCGATAATAGCACGCGCGAGCAATTGAAGCACTCGCTCGGTCGCAGCGCTCCGAGCCATTGTTACTCGTTCAACGCGCGTGGGAGCAGCCCGCAATAGGAAAGGCACTAGCAAGCGCTGCAGGTTGAGGCTCTGCGGGAAGCCCAGACCCAAAACGGGTCATCTGGGTTGCCTTTTGACACCGGCGTGTGGCTCAGCGAACACGCAAAAGCGCAGAATAGAGTGGGCCTTGTGTGCTGAAAGCAGACTCGTGCCTGGCGGTCTGAAGAGAGTCTGGATGCATGGATGGAACGCTGACGCGCTCGCTTTGCGTCGCAATTTGCAGCACGGGGCCGGGTCATTTCGGAACGCGGGCTTTGTCGTGCGCGGAGGGGAAGCTGCGTCGCACGTGAAACCGACCAAAGAAGGGAGAGAAAAACTGTGGGGGTGAGCGTGTTGAGAGTGGCCCTTTTTCGTGACGCGATCCACTCAGGGCATCTGGCATGAGCTTGTGCTCTTTTACCGAGTGTAGACTTCTCTGGTTTGGGACTGGCAGATGGAACGCTGCGCGGTCACTTTGTCGGAAGGATTCGATTGCAGTGAAACAGCAGGAAATTCCTGATAGTGCTGACCAGTGGTGAAGCCATTGGGCAGGAAAGCAGCGCGATGTGAGAAATGATGCGTTTTTGTGGATCGGCGAAAAGCCGGCAACACGACGTTTGAGGCTCTGCGGCTGGCTGGCTCCATGCATGCTGCATCGAAGGTCTGCAGAACATCAGCTCTTTCTGCTGGTCAACAACTGTAGAGACGCTATCGACGGGCGTTGTGGGCTGGGTGTCGTTGTCAATAGTGACGACGTGGTCAGGGACCGAGCAAAGCCGCGCCCAGTTCTTTCGACGACTCGACGATTGCGCGATCGCAAGCCTCTGCAGCCTGATGCTCACTTTGCAACCACCAACCTGTCTGTGTGTCCAGAGCGTCAGGCTACGGCGGCGCGAGCTGCATATCTTGCTCAAGTGTGCGCTAGTTGTGCAGGAAGCGGTGTCGAGTGTTTATTGACACGACTCTTGACCGGAGGCGCCAAAACCTCAGAACCACACAGACGAGCGCTTTCGATCTTCGCGGTGTGATACGGATCTTGGACATCTGAGAGGTTCAGAAGATTCCATTTCGAAAGAAACTCCGGCGGTGAAACTCTGTCCACCTGGGCCTGAGAGTGCGGTTTCATTCCGAGGGTCATTCTGGCAATGACGTATGCGCGCCTTGCGGTGCTCCACTCCAAAATGAGTCAACTCAATGTCGATGCATTCTTTTAGGGAAATCACTATGTGAGGACGCGCAAGACAGCTCCCAAATCCGTACCCTCACATCCCGATGCTCTCGGTTGTGGTAATTGATCGACGGCGCGTACCTGCGCACTGGGAAGACAGCTACGTCATCCCCAGCGCCTCCCCGCGGCACGAAAAGAACCCCGTGGGAACGTGGAGCCCCCAGTCTTCCAGAAGCCGCCCACAACACCACAAACCGGCCCTTCTTGGCCTGAGGACGGTGAGAAACCCCCCAGCAACACGGATGGAACGCGCGCGCGCCAATACCGTATTCAATGTGACCTAATCTCAAGCCTGTGATGGGTAATGGCACCTCGAATCGAGGTTCAGTCATGCTGTTTGCGGGTGTACGGAACGCCGGAGGAAATGGGAGAATGGTGCGAATCACGAAAATTGCCATTCTACCGCATGCAACGTAGCGGCGGTATACGACAGAAAAGTGCTGTCTTTAGCCTGTCAGTTCGCTGCTAGACTGGTGTTTCAATTTGTAACAGCTTCGTTTGGTCTGGGGTTACTGGTTGGGGAAGCCTTGGTGTTGCGCCAGGCTTCCGGGGAAGCACGATAAAGTTCCGGTGGCTGCTCATCGGTGAAATGCAGCTGCGGAACCACACCCTCCCCTGGTTGTGCGTTTGAAACAAGAAGGATGACTGGGTGGTGTGGTTGGCGAGTGTGTAGTCGTGGACATTTGTCGCTCGACTGCTATACTACGACTTGGGTGGAGAGTGAGCTGCGCAACACTAGCGCTCTCGGAAACTATCGATCTTGATGGTTGCACAAAGTCAGATCGGATCTTGCAACCATCTATTGCCGGCTGCGTGAAAGAACCAGGTTATGTCGCGTGGAGCCGGTCCGAAAACGGTAATGTAGCCCCAAGAAGGCGCTCCGCTAATGCGGGGAAGCTTGGGGCTCTGTGGTGCAAACTCGACCAGTGCAGCTGACCAGCGGATAGCCGTTTTTCCCGTCCAGCAACAGCGCCTCCCAGGACCATGGCTTTTCTGCAGGGACGAGGATCAAACCAGGGCCTGTATCAAAACATGAAAAGAAACGCACCGGATGGACGTTTTTTGATTAGCCTCTCTGGGAAGCGATACCCGATATGCTACGTCAGTCCTGAAGACTATGGGGTAGTGTAAATCGCTAGTCAACATGCACAGCTCGGCAGGTAGTGCACATGAACAGCTTGCATCATTTCTTCGGTTCCTTTGAGCAAGAGTTTGATGCGCTGTCAGTAATTTGAACGTCAGGTGGTGGTCTACGTCAATTCGATCTGGGTACCTGAGAACGAAGGCTGCGTCTCGAGGCTCAGGGTCAATCTCCGATGGCTGGTGTCGGACCGTGGACTGATGAAGCTGGCGCCTTCGTATCCAGAGCCTCGACAGCCTGTGACGTCTGTTAATTGGGACGTGCGAGTTGTATGGCAGTGTGATCAGGTCATTGTGACGGCTCATAGTCATCGCCCGTAAAGCCTGCGGAGATGAGAATCAGATCATGGTGTTGAAGTTTACCGGAAATCTCTCCGGTCGGCAATGCGTTGGACTCAGACCACAGTTCCTGAGCTGCTGGTGGCTGGTACTAGTCAGAATGTAGGTAGCAAACACATGCCTCGGCAGCTGAGCACAGCTGACTTTGTTGCGCGTGCGAGGCACCGGAGCTTCGCTCAACTTGTGAACTTGTGAACTTGTGAAAGTGCATGGACAGCACGTGGAGATTGCCGGGGTTGCGCCACGTTCAGCATGGTTTGCGGAGGATGTTCGAGATGCAGAGTGTAGGGCTGCATGGTGTCCAAGCGCGTGAGCGGAGACATCTCCTCAGATCGAGGTGTTTGGAGGAGAATGTACTTCGTAGCGCTGCACCTAGTTTTATTGTTTCATGTGCCTCGGTATTCTGGCGTGCTTTCTGAGATCCAGCGTTGGAAACGTGTCAGATGCCATGGAATTTTCAATCACAGCACCTGATGACGTTGCACGGATCGCAGAAATCTACAGTGAGTACAATCTTGGTTCCAGAGTTCGTGGGGAAGTGAGACATGCCAGCGAAGTCTGTCACGGACGACACACGTCCGCTCAGCCTTGTCGCAATGGAGTATCGAGATGTGCTAGGCTTGCTGCTCACCTCTGTAGCCATTCTGATTCACAGAAATCGTGATTGATGTCAAGCCACGAACCGACCAGGCACCGCATGATGGTTGCAATGGTCAAACGAGAGCAGTGCCGCTTCACAGCCGCTAGCTTCCGCGCTGTCTCAGCTGCTTTTGATTCTGGTGGTTATACATACTTTGTGTCGAAGCTAACGTTCAGATGTTAGTCTTGTAGATCCTTTAGTCTCGACCTTGAGATGGTCGCTTGTGTATACGACTTGGTTGGCTACCGTACTGCTTTGCATCATGGAGCCCGGGATGTGGGTCTCGGGCAATCGTATGCCTCACTTCATATCCGTATCAGGACAGATACGTGCTTCTTACCGTGTGAGCTCAGCTTGTCGATGGTGTGAACGGCAACCCCACCGGGCTTTGGAAGAGAGACAAGCTTTGCGCACATACGAAAGAGGAAGGACAAAGCTGATGTTGACGCGCGTCAAGATGATAGGGTACGATTCTCGGGCATGGTAATGCTGATACGCTGAGTGTGGCCGAGGGATAGGATGTTCGCAATCGGACGCAGGGTAATATTGACGATACGCTGGTGTCTGACAGCGCAGCGAGGGACCAGGCAACTCTCACGAGCATTGCCATAACGAGGCCAGGTATTGTTGACATGTGGGATGTATCAAGACGTGCTGCCGATAAGCTCGCCACTTGACCGATTCCGTGTCCAAGTGCAGACGAACCCGCTGAAGGATTGCAGGTACATGGGACGCCAGAACTGCTGCATGCAGATCTGGCGAGAAGGTGTTTGTCACCATCAAGCGCAACCTGTACGGTGTGATGGTGTCAGAACATGTGACAAGGTCCCTGCGGGTGCGACGAATGGAAGTCGCGGAGATGTAAGATGGGGTGACGGCAAGTCCATCACATTCACAAGATAAAACAGGTGGGAATTCTGTTACCGAGCTGTCGGTAGAAGTCCTATCTGAAGCTTCCCGTGGTGGCGGAGTTACCCTGTACATGAGGCTGAAGGGGGCGACAAGTAAGAGAGTGAGCATGTCTCGAGAAGTTCAGATGACCTCTCTGCAGGCGCTAAGCTGCCAGCGCATCAACACCCTGACCGGCTTCTTCGCGGGGTAGCGCAGCGGGTGCCTGTTAAGGCAGTGCCGCTCATCTTGTTTCCCATGATGACTGTTGTTTTTAGATGCCGGCTGATCGATGGTGTCACGAATAGCAGCGTGGAGAGCCACTTCAACGTGGGGTATGGCTACAGATGACGACCACGGGATTGCCACTGGTTTGGGGGAAGAAGAAGAAGAAAATTGCAAATCGTCCTATAGGAATGCAATCGGTCATCATAGTCCATGGCTTGCAGACTATGCTCGGTCCGATGGTGAGAGATTTGCGTGGCCGTACGTGGTGTTGATGTATTGTGGGAGCTAGGAAAAGCTGGGTTGTGATGTCAGCAGTCCTAGACATGGCGTGTGAATCCTCCGAACGCCTCCTGGCCGCAACAGTCGCGGCCCGCTGGCAGTCAGGTGGCAGTACAGAAACTTGAGAGTGGATGCGTTTCCCGTCTCGAGGTTGACACCTGATCTATAAGGCTGAAGCATGGCGGGACGGCCGTCGAGCTCGACTGCACCAGGCGCACATGTTGCATGCAAGGACTCGCCCTTTTTGGATGTAGTTGCGCAAGGAGGGTCTCACGAGGCAGCGCCCTCGAGCACTACATGCAACGGCCCTTGCGGTCGTTGTGGTACCCCTGGGTTGACGCGCGCTGTTTGTCGTTGGCCAGGCACGCACCGCAGTCACGGTGGACAAAGGAGGACGGCCCGAGGTCGAGCGCGGCAGCGTAACTTGCAGCCGTTGGGTGCTCAGCACCCGTCACGCGCGGTGAAGGTGGCCGTGTCTTAGACATTTGTTGTCAGTGAAGACGGATCATAGTGACACGCAGCATGCCGTTCGAGGAGTCGCGGCAACGGTACAAGCAGCAAAGAACCATGGTGCTGTGGTGGGGAAGCGCAAGCGAGTTCCGTGATTGGGTGGCTTCGCTGTGCTGTCTAGCAGAGTCTGCATAAGCGCTGCTGGGCGCACAGTTTAGCAGATGATTCAGAAGAGCGGTAAAGGCCCTACTACCACAAAGATTGGACATTCGAATCAGACCTTGCGTCTTGTTGAGTCCAGACGACCATGACGGCTGCAAGAGTGGCATCAGCGTGCCGTACTCATAGCTTGAATCATCATCACGGTGATTGCACGGTGAATCAGGGAACGCGGTTTGGTTTTTGAGAACAATCGCTTTTTCGATTAAGTACCTGACTAAAGTGCCTGCGACCTCGTGTGAGGTAATGCTGTTGCAGAGTGACTTTACAAAGTCGACCTGTACCGGGGGTATAATGGCTTCATCGAGCCCAACTAGAAGTACAGTGCAGGTAATAGTACAGACCAAACAGACGAGATGCTGCCAAATGCAAGCCAACTCGATCCAGGCGCGAGCCATGACCCTTCTTTTAAAAAGCCAGTTGAAGAACCGCCCCTTGGTCCGCCGCTGAAGGAGAAGAAAATCGTAGCCTCGTAGGGCGTACATGATGGGTTGAAAGCATCAAAGATTTTGGGAGGTCATTACCCATCGTCACCGCTCGAAATGCTGAACGGGTGCAAACAAAAACGCCGTGAGCCCTTTGCTCTCTTGTGGATGCCGCTAGAAGTGCAGGTGAAAAACAAGTAGAAATCAGCTACCACCCTTTGGTGTGGTAGCTACCCAGACCTTGGTCGAAGTAGCTGTTGGGGTTCTTTGCACTCGTGTGCATTGGCTGAGGCTGAGCCCTGGTGCTCATGCCCTGGAGGTCAGTGGTGGTTGCAGCTCGTCGCATGGCTGCGTTTGTTGTGGCATTCTTCTGCTGTCGCTCCCACAGCAGGTTTTGGCGGAGGGAGCCGCTCAGCTCGTTTTGGAGCATGAGTCGGCGGGTGGTCCGTGGAGACAGCGCGGGAGGGTGTACGTTGGACGTGGTCATGATGATGGGCTTGGCTCTCGAGGCTTGTTGACGCATCATTAGTCCGCTGTCGTCCTGGGGCGAATTGCCGATGGAAGGGCCGTTGGGTGTTGTGGTCCGAGATCGACGAATCTGTGGTGGCTGTTGGCGCTGAGCTGCGTTTTGCATTGCTTGCGCACGGTCGCCTTCGTGCATCATTGTTGTGAGCAGCGAGCGGTGCGAAGTGAGGTTGGGCTTGGAGTCAACACGAGAGAACATGGAAGTGTTTTGCACGCTCGACTGATGGCTCTCGTCAGCAGCCTCTTCGTCGTCGTCTTCCCAATCGTCGCCGGAGTCTTCCTCCTCAATGGCGCTCTCGTCTGGCTCATCGCTGTCGCTCTCAATGGCGCCCTCGCTCTCGGAGATGGCCTCTTGATACTGGCGCAGGCTGATCTGGTTGGCGAATGATGTCGTCTTCTTCATTGCGCCGGCCTTGCGCAGATTCTCGGAGAGGGAGCTGCGCTGGGCCAAAGAGTAGGCCTCGAGAGAGCTGCTGGCGTCCTCGTCTGACGAGCCGCCGAGAGTGAACATGGGCTGCTTCTTCTTCAGCGGCTCTGCCTTGGAGGGCGGTGGCTTGATGACGAAGCTGGACGTCTTTTTGAGGATGGAAGGAGTGGTTGCCAGGTTGGAGCTGGAGCGGATTGAGGTGGAGATCTGGCCAGGCTCGAAGCCGCGAACGACGCTGTGCTGGCTCATGTCGGTCGAGGTGCTGGCCTCGGAGCCGGTGGCGCTCAAGTCGTCGCTGCCACGGGCAGTTGCAAACGTCGACGTCGACAGTTCGGGTACGCAGCGGCGAGCAGTCAGAGGGGGCGAGGCCGAGGGTGGGGCTGGGGCTGCTGCCAATGGCTGCTCCTCTGGGCGGCGTACTTGGGTTGTGTGCGGGGCAAGCTGCGGGGGCAGGGGCGAGAGGGGCTCAATGGCCTTTTTCTCCTGGATCGAGTTGACGACCTTTTCCAGGTCGGTGGGCGTCATGTGCTTGCCGCGGGCGTTGCTGGCGGCCGAGTCGTGGCGGCGCAGGTCGGGGCGCGAGGCGGACGAGTCGGAGCGGTGCTGGGCGGTGGTGGTGGTGGAAGTGGTGGTGAGGGGGTCGACCGAGTCGTCTGAGGCCACGCTGGTGGAGAGCTCAGGAACGTCGGCGGAGGCGCTGGCGGCGATTTGCTGGCCAAAGGACCACTGCGGTGCGACCGGGTGCTCCGGCTGGCAGCAGAAGGTCTCGCGGGCCCACAGGCGCCAGGCCATGTTCTCGTAGCGCTTGCCGTCCTCCATGGCGGGCGAGCACTTGGAGAAGACTGCAGGCAAGGGGTTAGCAGGCGCAGCGGGCGCTCGGGGGGCGGACGGCACTCACCACTCCACAGGCCGAAGAGGTTCTCGGGGTTGCGGGTCTCGATGGTGTGCATCGAGGCGTGCTCGACGCGCACGATGGGCAGCTCGGCTCTGAGCGGCATCGCGGCGGTGCGGCGGTGCGGAGGTTGCGTGCGGGGGACGGGTCTGTTATAGACGGGTCGCAGAGGGGCGAGCAGAGGGGGGATGGGGCGTGGGCGGTCGCGGTCCGCTTGCGGTGGGCGGATGGGCGGCGGCCGAGGAGAGGGACTGGCGGCGTCGTCACAGGCGTCGCGGAGGCATGTGGGTGCGGCGGGCTGTGAGGGCAGAGAGTGCAGCGGCGCTGAGAGAGAGAGAGGGAGATAGAGTATGTGTGTGTGTGTGTGTGTGTGTGGCGTGCCGTGTGTATTAAGTGCTGCAGTGCTGCTGTGCTGGGCTGAGGGCGGGCGTCGTCGACGGCGGGTGATGCGAGGACCACTCTGCGCCGAGGTGGGCGTGGATCGCTATGTATACACGCCGGCCCACTGCAAAGCTGCGCGGACAGGGATGGGCAGCAGCGCCCGCCGACACGGAAGGAGCGACCTGGACGCCCACACCTGGCCCACGCCCCCCTGTCCGCCCTCGTCGCCCTAAGCACGCCTCGCAGGCCGTCGCAGGCCCTCGCAGGCCCTCGCAGGCCCTTCCGGAGACTCGCCGGCACTGTGCTCCTGGCCTGCCCGTCTGCTCCTGGGCTGCCCTCCTGCCCTGCTGCTGCTCCTGGCTGCGACCTGGCGACCTCGCGACCTGGCGACCTCGCGACCTGGCGACCGGCCAACGTGCCCATCCATCTGCTACTAGGTTGCCCCAGGCCTGCAACCGTCTACCGCTCTTTCACGAGCCTGCACACGAGCCTGCACCGCTATTGACCGCAAGAGCTGCCGCCGCCAGCAGTGCCCGGCCGTCTGCGTCTACGTCTGCGTCTGCTGCCGCTGCCTCTGCTTCTGCCTCTGCCTCTGCCACTGCCTCTCATTCTTGCTGTGACCCCGTGAGCCCCCGACACGCCGCCCGCGCCCGCTGTGCCACTGCGGCCAATGCGCGCTGGCCGAATGCATCGCCGCCCACGCGAGCCCGCTGCGCTTGCTCCCCCACGATGGCGCCGTGCAGGGGCGCTCTCTTGCGCCCATGGCACATGATTGTCACCTGGGCCGTGCTGTCCAGGGTGCCTCTTCCAGAACCCCTGGTGCCCTGGTCGCAGAGGCTGACTCGCTCCCACAACGAGGCGCCCAGTCCACCACCCGTCGTGTCCAGTGTCCACACACACCACACACCACATGCCCTCCGTCTGCCAGCATAGCAACAGAGTCCTCAGTCCTCAACAAGTCGAGCCGCCACAGCCCAGCTGGCCTTGCCTCACCGCTGCCGCTGCTGCACGCTGATGACTTGCAAAAGGCCAAACAACTGGGCCACTGGCCCTAGCACTGGCACCTCAAGTCACCTGAGAGCGCACGCCCCACGTCTATATGTTACAGAACGCACCACTCAGCCGTTTTGAATTTTCTTTACCTGCTTGCTGATCGCCATCCCTGTCTGCCCCTAGCCCAAACCCAGTTGCACACCTCTCGTGCCGCGCACCCTTCCCAGCCTTGCCGACGACGTGCTTTGCACTCCTGGCACTGACACTGTCCACGCTTTGCTCAGCCACCTCTCCCATGGCTCGTCTTGCTGGCTGGCCTTCCCTCGCTCACCAGCTGGAGCGTCTGCGAAAAAGACCCCAAGGCAGCCTCACTACGGAATCCCAGTAGGGCCGTCCATCTCCACTGCAGCGCTTGTCTCTCCGCACTGGGGCACCCCATCACGAGGCACTTGCCTTTTTCCGCTGCCGGGCAAGATCCTCTCGACATGCCGTTCTGGGACGATCCTCTCCGCCACCATCTCGGTGGAGATGCTCTGCATACCGCGAACAGTCCTGAGCCGCTCACTTCAGCACGCTCACGAGACACTGACGAGATGCATCTAGGTAGCTGGTCGCGAGCAATTGTTCGCTGCGTTAGCCGCTGCGTGCAGCTTCACCCCGGCCCACCAAACCCAGCACGAGACCAATACCCAAAGCGCACAACGGCTAATCTCCACGTCGTGACGACCCTCTGCCTTGCCGCACGACTACCTTTCGAGCGCTCAAAGTTGGGGTAGTGACATGTACCCCGTCCAAAGTGCGCACAGTGCCCCCAGCGCACCCGTCAACTAACTTCAAAGAGTGGCAAAGATGCCATTTCCACAAACTATGAGGCAAATTCTCCTGGTCATCTGAAATACCTCGTCGAATCACATGGCCGCACACAACATCATGTGCAACACTTCCGCTCCGCGACCTGCAGCATGATTCTGGTTTCATGAGTTGTACACTGAGATGATTCATATGGCTGATTGCGTGGTACCTTAGAACCCAAGGACAGCACTCCAAAAATGGCTTCTGCCATGTCGCTACCATACCTGAGGTCCGTTCCTGGATCGCACGCCCCCCAGGCATGCTCATCACCCGCCCTGGCTGCATCACGAGCGCACCTCCTGCCACCTTGCGGCACTGCACGTGAACACCATGATTCGGTGACTTTCATCCTTTGTCTAGTCAGGAACATCAAACACCGCTGCGGTACACTGTCCCGCCGTTCCATCAATCATAACCTTGCAAACGTCGACGTTGACCCTCAAAAGTGCTCTTTATGGCGGGGTCCGCGCGGTCGAGATCAAGTGACGGGTGTGGGTACAAATGACACCAGCCTGCTGTACAACTGCCATATTGGATTCCTCTCTAACACGACAGCGACAACAACGACACTGCGCAACCGGCTGCTATCCCCGCTTCCCCGGGCTACAACAATGTCGCACGCTTAGTTTGTACAGGTCAAACCAATGAAATCTTGACGCAGCACCCCCTTACTTCCGTCTCACCCTGTCGACATCAAAAGAATAGTGCGAGATGGGTCGCCAAAGCGCCAACTTTGATTCTCTGGACCTGGTTCTCGTCGTCTTTGACCGGCATGTGTAGCACAAAGATGCGTTTGGAATGTGCACGACATTCTATAACACGCAACACGCCAGTCTCGACGTGTTCCTTTTTGTGTCACTGTCACGCTCCGCAGCCTCTGTATCATAATATGCCCAGACAAACCAGCATCTGCTGTTGTACTTTGTACATCTGGTGTGCCAATACACCTTCCCCTGAGTCAGCCAAGTCGATAAGACTCTAGTACCTGCTTCACCTCGTCAATACGCGCTGCCTGATACAACGCACGAAGCACTCAAGCCACTGCGTCATTCTTGCGTTCCAGCCCCGTGCAGGTAATATATTGCTGCGTACAGCCCCCCGCAAACGGGAGGTGGCCATAAGCATGGTACACGATCACATCCACGATGGCGGCGTGATAGTGCCACATTCCCGGACACTTGGCTGGAGACGAAAGGCCCGACAGCCTGGTTCAAGCGGCTGCCCTTCCCCAACCTGGACCAGGGCTTGCACAATTCGCGTGGCTGACAAGCCTGACATCTACCCACGCCGTAACAATAAGACCGGTGGGTGTTGTTCCGCTCCCAGCGACGTCTTTCAGCTTCGTCTGTAGTAAAGTTAAAAGGTTTGCAGAACCTGACGCATGTCGTTCGAGACCCTCTGATGCTTTCTTCTTCTCCTGGAAAGGTACGCTGCAGGGCAAAATGCATCGCAGATCACACGCTATAACCAGCCAATCCTCATGTACAACGTGCTCACACCTGTAATCCATTCGCAAATTGTAGCGACTTGCTCAGTGTTTCGCGACTTATTCGACCGAGGTTTCGGCTGCCCGTTGCGCTGCCCCCGTAATGACGCGCGCCGCAAGGCGCTCGAACATCATCTCCTGAGCACACTGTCCACGATCCCCAGACCACCTAGCGCACGGGGGGAACGCAATGCTAGCCTCCGCTTTACGACTCACTTTGCGCGATTTACCATGCATTCACTGCTATCGTATCATACTGGCAGGTCCTGCGACAAACACGCTCTCGTCGTACACAGGGCGATGCTGATAGATAGGTCCTTTTCGACACGTCGGGAAGACCATGTTGTATCAGCCAGACCACATGCGTAGCACTGTGTATCCGAGTCTGCATGAACCTGTTCCTGGCACCGCCGGGGCAGTGACGAGAGCCTAGCGGAGCAACCCGCATGTCACACTTTTGTACCCGCGATGACTCGAACCAGCAACAAATGCACGCCATCGAATTGGGCAGCAACTCGCAATCTCGTCTCGCGAAACAAAAGCAGAACAGGTCACAAGCAGGCCTCGAAACTTTCCCTAACCCACGCACGGAACCTACAGGTTCAAAAGCCGAAACCACCAACAACAACCCCTTGGAAGACACTTGCACCCTGGCAATTTTGAAGGTTCACATGAACAACCCCCGACTTGGCAAGTGGTGTGGTTGCATGCTTGCCCCACGTGCTTATCAACCGCACGTGGGTGGTTAAATGCGCCGCGTCGGAAGTGCTCCGCGGCATCTGCAACATTGAATTCGAGACCGCAGTCACTGCATCTGGAATCCCCTACTTGCTTGCAGGTTCTTGCGTTGTCTGTCCTTTTTACCCACGGTACCCCGCCGGAAGGACATTGTTATCAGCTTATGGACAATTGGGGATTGAAGCGGTGTTTTGCCCGTGTGCTCGCGGAGTTCTTCCGTCGAACGAAGAAGCATATTCACCTGCCTGCTTCGGTTGCGCCGCCATCAGATCCTGTCGAATCCGTCAAAGTTACTCCGGCTTTTTTTGGGCGGGGAGGGGGCTAGTTCTAGAAGCATGGGCGTTGGCGGATGCATTCCTGTTTGGAGTTCCGCTGCCGTGGATTTGACCCTCTCCAGTCTCCATAGGTGGTGTGACAGATGGCTTCTGTATCGATGGATTGTTATGTAAGTTCTGTAGCGCGAGACTGCTTTGGTAGATGAGACATGCAGGCAGAGGAGAGCCTACAATAGGCCTTGTCTTCCTAAATAAGAGCTGACAAGGTGTGGTAACACCGCACGCTAAATCCACACATCAGCTGTAAATCATATACTGTGTAAGTGTACACAGACTCGAGAGAGCTTGTAACACTGTTTGTAATGCTGGCATCGGCGCAGCGCTCACGCGTTACTCAGCGTACAAGTCTGATTCCAAACGCAGAAGGATGCGTGCCACGCAAGCTGCCTGCTTTTGGTCGTCAGCAGTCCCGCGTCCTGTGTCCTCGGAGCAAATCACCTTGCAACTATTACACGAAATGCCCTGGTGATCTACCATTACCACGCGAACAGCAGTGACATTTTCCCCCTTCCTGGCGCGCTACCTCCCAATCCAACACGGAACCCTTTGGACAGACATGCAGGCCCTCACCGCTATACGCCTCACTCTCCCACCCGCAAAGGCTATACCAGCTCGACTATACCTACTGGCTATCAATCCTCGCCCTGGAGATTATCCACGGCTGAAGCACGACAAGCCGCCCTCGGACCGCTCCCCCCCTCCCCTGCCGGCCCGAGAAATCCACCACAGCAGCCTCAACGTCTGTCCCACGCGGCACCCAGAACAACCAGCTCCTCCATCCATCCATCCATCCATCCATCGCCAAGTGCAGCTTCCCATCTCCGACGCTCCCACCACCCACGCGGCTGGTAATTAACGACGAGCTAACGGCTCGCCCGCACAAGCCCCCCAAAGCACGAGCGTGACCTACCTCCTATCCCACTCTCACTGTTTTTTTTTACTGCGTACCATCCAGCCCGTTGAGTTGATCATGCACCCCCCCTCTTCCCCCCGTGTCACCTGGCGGTTGCGCCGCGGTGCAACGGCTCGGGAAGACAGTGCGGTATCGCAATCAACCCTGCTGAGACATGCAACGCTGTGCTGTATCCGCGCTGAGTGCATAACCACCAAACCCAAGCGCAGGCCTGCGACGTCGAGTTCTGCCAAGAGCTTTTACTTTTAGACGCCGGTACGTGACGTGCAGGGCGTGGGGGGTTCCTTGTCCTGGGACTTTTCTCTTTTTCTTCTTCTCACATACACTCTCCGATCACGGGACAGGTAGGTAGGTAGGTGGGACTGCAAGTGCGGGGTGCATGTGTGAGCAGGACGGTGCAGATGCGTGATTGTGTCTGCGCGGGCGAAGGGCCGGCGCGAGATGTCCGGAGCCCGCAATGTCGTGTCGAGTCTTGTGCGGGTGAGAAAGTGGTGCGATATGGTGTCTGCTTGTGATATCTGGTTGCACCGGGGGGTTAGGGAGTGTTTTTTTTCTTTCTTGTCGTGAGGGACGCGCGTGTGTCAGCGCTTGTCAGCCTCAGCTTCTGTGTGCTACGGTTGGCGGCCGAAGCATGTGCTGCTTCTGCAAGCGTGGCCTGGACCTGGAAGAGCTGGCTTTTCACATGTGACGGTATACATCGAGGGTTCTTTGCCAGATGATGATGATGGGTCACTCAGTAGTGTATGACGAGCTCAAACATCCGACAGTCATAGGACAAGGCAACGGCATCTTCAAGCATGACAAAGCAGTAAGAACGCGCAAGCATAAGCCCATTGTACCGCGCGGTCGTCTGGAAACGAAAGACTGCGCGTCGAACCTCGCAAAGATCATTCAAGTGATGATGCGTCATGATTAGATTCAAAAAGGTGGTTATACCCAATACCAAACGACCGGCGGACGCAGCATATCCTGGCAATTAGGTGACAAACCAATGCAGGTCCGAAACGGAGAGATACAGGTGGTTATCCCGGATGTTTGCACATCCTTTCCCGACAGATAGACATTAGAAAAGACAAGCAACTATAAGCTCATCATTCACACAACTTTTGCTTGGAAGATAGAAGGGACATCGCCCGAGAAGAAAAAAACCTCCCAGCTAATATCAAGGACGCAAGGTATACGTAGGGAAACAGATTGCTTGTCTACCAATTCTCGTAATCTCTGGAAGTGCGGAATAGAACAACAAGCAACATGGACTCTCTATTTTCGTAGGTTTTTGGAAGAGTTGGGCGAGCCACCTTTCCATTTCTTTGTTTGGCGGGACTTGTGAGTGCGGGCTCGCTCACAGGCAGTGGGTGTTGGCGTTTTTGCTTGCTCTGTTGCTGAATGGGGATATATACATGCGTGGAAGGAAATCGGTGCTGGGGGTATTGTTGAAAGGTAGGAGGAAGGCGGGTCGGTTAGGTGAGCTGCTTTTTGACTCGGTTTGAGGTTGGGAAGACTGGGGCTGCGGACGTGGCTTTGGTCCACTGGGGTTTCTTATACTGTGGATTTTTGGGGCAGAGGTAGAGAAGTGGCGTCGGTTGCTTCTGATAGTGATGGAGTTGGTGGGCGGGAGGGGTAGATGTTGTAGCGCTTAGAGGCTGTTCTGATATAAGGTTGAGGAGCGCGAGATTGCTGAGGGGAAGGGGCAACAAAATAATAGGTCTGATCATAGAGCATTTAGGGAATAGTGACGTGAGCAGACACATGTACCTCGTCCCGGTGGGTTTGCAGAACGCGCAAAGCTGAGGACTATGCACTTGTTTCGTGTCCAGGTGGTAGAGGGAAAAGTACTGGTTTCAATCTCCAGGAAACTAGAGCTTGTTGAATCGATAAACTTACAGGGCTCTCGGGGCGGCAGAAGAAGGGGAGAGGAGCGCATATCATCAACCTCTTCTGCTACAGCAGGCATCGCCTGGTTGATGGATTTTTTGGAATGGAGCGATGGTAGGGAACTGAGACTAGAGCGAAAGTGCAGAGAGGCAGACGACAACAAGCATCAACTCTTGTCTAGTTGGATTTGGTGTGGGAGGGGTTGCGAACGCGAATCGAGAAGGTGACGCAGAACGCTTGTCATGAAGGGTGCCAGAGTATCAGGGTACAAGCAGCCACAGGTTAGACATCAGTCTCTGCATCCAGGGCTTCCTCATTGCACACGAAAAAGACGCAGACGCTGAATATGTGCTTAGCCCTGCGAATTTGACTTCGGATCTGCTGATTTATATGCGTAGAACTTGTCTACAAGGAGAACATAAAGCCTGAACCATCTCAACTTGTCGCTTCCTGCATTGAGAAATGAGACAGAGCAGAAACGATCTAGAAAACAAAACATAACCGCTCAGTCTTGACGATCGATGTCAGCACCGCAGAGAATGCGGCAAACAGCAGACATGATCAGCAATCCTTGGTCTTTCATCACAGCAACAGTAGATGAGGCAGAGGGGCAGAACAAAGACCATGTACCATCCGTCGAATAACTCCATCTCGAAACGCAGAGGAGCGAGAGCAGCAGACATGCATATATTGCTTGTTCATTTCATCTCCATTACACCAGGCGGTCTCGACTTTAGTAGCTGAGAAGCAGAAAGAGTACTGCAGTCTCCCGTTGCGTGATGATGGCTTGCGAGAATGGCAGAGAACGCACACATGATGTGATGTACTCGTCAATCTCATCTCCACCACACCAAAGCGTAGAGGAGAGGAAGCAGAAAAAACCAATACATGATCCATCATCGTATAGTTTTGAGACGACATTCCGTTTCTCTCATACCCTGATACCGAAGAACACATCACATACACACTGCACAATTTCGGAGTGCATAAGAGGGGTCAGAGCAGCAGGTATGCAGTACTCGTTACTGAAGTTACCGAGCACCACCGACCGTCAAACGAGGGAGCAAGAAAGCAGACACACATGATCACGTTGCGAGCGGATGTTTCATAGGTAGGAAGAGGACATCGTGCGTCTGTTGCATGGCTTTGAGATTGCAGACACACCAGAGAGAGAAAAGGAGCGCAGATGTAGGCTATGGTGAGGTGAGATTTTGGGTTCTGGGCAGAGACGGTGGTGGTGAGGAAGAAGAAGAAGAAGAAGAAGAAGAAGAAGAAGAAGAAGAAGAAGAAGAAGAAGAAGAAGAAGAAGAAGAAGAAGAAGAAGAAGGAGAAGAAGAAGGAGAACACTGCGAGGTCTGAGAAGAGGGTTTTACATCGTTGCTACATGGGGGTTGGCACGTGATGGGGTGATGTGTGGTGGTGTTAGTTGGCAGTGTGGTCAAAGTGGTGGGGCTATGTTATGTGCAGAACGTAATGTACATTTGGGGAGGGGGGTTGAGTTCGGGTTGATGACAAGCGTGAGACGGCGGTACGTGCAAGGATCTAAGGGCACGGTATTTTGATCTTCGTACGCAGTGCATGTTCCTAAACTGACGTTGGAAACTCACAGACATGTCTGTGGAACCGCAAATGATCAGCATGCTAAAAAGCACAAAGGCGATGGAACAGCGCGATGATCTTGCTCATTCGTTGCGTACTTCTTTCATTCCTTCGTCTATGTGGTATCGCTGGGCTAGCTTTTTGATCGTCACATCATTCCATATCAGTTCTGCTCGCTTCAGATCACCCTTGCTAGCCTCGACGAGAAGCTTTTAAGCAGCCTGAGACCCTGTGACGTCGCAGTCGGCTGCGGAGCAATGCATCCGCGTGTAACAACGGTCGTTTGTCGAAAATCGTCCGTTGTCGACGAGTTTAGTAGTCCTGGTCGTCGCCGCCGGCAATGATCACGTTGTTGATCTGGAAATGAAGGTTAGTGGGACTTCGGAGAAGAGCGCAAGAGTACGAAGGTGATTGCCAGGAACGTAATGCCATAGGCAAGGCACGATGCTGAGCATGTGACTTTCCGCGCGGCTCATGTTGACCACGTAAAGCGCGTTCGTCGTGCTGGCCGCGTGTAACGTGACATCCGGACATCGCTTGGCCTCTTCCCGCTCGAGTTAAGCAAGGGATGAGGCATGTGCGAGCTGGTCGAGTAGACCCAACAAGCGCGATGAAATGTAACGGGTATCGAAATGTGTAACAAATGCAAGATTAGGATGGGCTTACCTTGAGTACCATTCTGCACAACTGTGTAGCGAGCAGCAGCTGTTGCCTCTTTGAGATCAGGGGATCGATAACAAAGTGCTCCTTCATGTCTGTGGTCGAAAAGTTAGCACAAACTGTTCACATGGTCTGAATCGACGGGCTGAATGCACGCCATGTACACCATTGGTGTTGCATCTCGGAGTCATGTGCTGCACAGCTGACATGGCGTGGGGGTCACGCTATGCCCCGCGTAGATTGTCGAGGTCGACTACCGCAGGTGCAACGCAGCACCATGCATTCATCAACATACTCGGGGCTACGTGCCGATATCGGTGTAGAAAGAGGAAGGTTCTCTCCAGCATGCACGATAACAGCTTGTGGGGGTTTGGGGGAGGTTATGCTCCTGAATATCACGTCCGAGGAGATGCGCTTACCGTTACTTCCCGTCTGCATGCAGTCTACACCTAACCTTGTGTTCTTCTCCTTGGCCTGGCGCGACTTGATGTTGGCGAGGGTCTCGATAGGGCTGAGACCGGAGTTCTCGGCCAGAGCCATAGGAACCTGGTCAAGGGCATCGGCGAAGGCGCGCATGGCGTACTGCTCGAGGCCAGGGCTCTTGACTGCTGCATCCTCGACTGCCAGCGAGCAGGCAATCTCAGCCGCACCGCCGCCGTAGACGATACGGCTGTCGCGTACCAGGTTGCGGACGACGCAAAGAGCGTCGTGCAGCGATCGCTTGGCCTCGTCGATGATCATCTTGTTGGAACCGCGGACAAAGACTGTGACAGCCCTGGTGTTGGCGCACTCCTCGATGACCAGCATCTTGTCTCTTGTTGTCCCGAATGTGAGTTCCCTGACGATGCCGGCCTTGCCGAGCTTCTCGGCGCTGAGGTCCTCGAATCGTGGTACAATACGTCCGTTGGTTGCAATGGCGATCAGCTCGATCTCGGGCCCGCCTACCCATCGCACGGCGGGCAGCTTGTTTGTGAGCAGAAGGTGGTTGGCCTCGTCGTCGAAGCCCCACTGGCAAATGACGACATTGGCACCGGTGTTCTTAATCTGGTCGATCATCTCGGTGAACTTATCGGACTCGTAGGTCTGCAGCTTCTTGAACTCCTCGACCGAGGTGATGTCGAGCTTGTGCTTGGTCTTGGGCTTCGGCGGCTCGAATGCGCATGTGAGGATGGCGAGCTTGGCGTCCTTGACCTCGGAGGGCATCTGGGGATGCGAGAAGTCCTTGTCTATTATGACACCCTTGACGAGCAGTGTGTCCTCCAACGATCCACCGACCTTGCCGTCGACTTTGATCAGCTCGAAGTCGACGTCCTTGCGGTCCAAGTCGGCAACGGAAAGGACGGCGTCGACGGCGATGGTAGCGAACTGGTCGTGTGCCTTGGAGACAATCTTGGAGCCCAGACTTGTCTTTGCAACCCGGAAGAGCTCCTCGGTGTTTTCTTTGGTGAAGTGGATCTCGTCGCTGATTTCGTCGAGGCGAGCGACTGCAACCTCGCAAGCCTCGTCATAGCCGTCTGCTATCCTGATGGGGTGGATGCCCTTGTCGATGAGGTCTGCGGCCTGGCCGAGCAGCGCGCCGGCCAGCACGACGACACCAGTTGTGCCGTCGCCAATCTCGTCATCCTGCGACTTGGAGAGCTCGACGAGGAGCTTTGCGACGTGGTTGGAGATTTCCATCTGCGAGAGGATGGTGGCGCCGTCGTTTGTTACGGTGATGTCGCCATCGGGGGAGATGAGGATCTTGTCGAGTCCGCGGGGGCCCTGCTGCTGTCAGCTATGCGCGTTCCTTACGTGTGGCTTCCAGCTGGTGCATACGAGCGATGTCTTGACGAGGTTCGCGACTGTCTGGGCGGCCAGAATGTGCGACTTGACTGCGTCGTTGCCGTGCTGCCTCTTCTTCTTGCCCTGGCTGCGGGGGAGTCAGCGCCTGTTGCTGCCATGTACTACTCGGCGTCCTGCACGTACTCTCGGACAATGATGAACGGCCGGCCTGTCTCGTCCTTCATCACCTGGGCTGTTGGACTTGGTCAGCTGCTGCCTCTCGCTCTCGCGGTCGGGCTGGGGCGGTCGATGCGACTCGGCGGCGGTTCGGAAGCGTACCTTGCGACATGTCGATGTCTGGACGCGGCACATGTCAGCATGCTGTCGTTGTATGTGGGCCATGGCCAGATGTCAAGGCGCCGGGCGGCGCTGCTGGTGAAAGGGACAGGACTCACTCATCGCCATTGTGGCTGATTATGTAACTGAGCAAACGACAAAAGGCAATATGACACGCGCTGCAATGATGTGCTTGGGCAAACTCGCAGACGGGCAGACTCGTACTGTGTGCGGGCGGCGGTGGGAGCGAGGGGTGGTGGGGGTCCGCTTGTATCAGCAACAGCTTCCAAAACTTTCCCTGCCAAGGCCGGGGTTTAGCATGGCGCCCGCCGCCACGCTAAACTCACGAGCGCGTTAAGCAACCACCGCAGCGTCGACCAAGGCAACGCGCCGCCAGCCGTGTACTTTGCCCACCACCCGTCTCTGCACTGCATCTCGCGCACCCCCGTCTGCGCCAGCTGCCGCCATGCCGCGTGAGTCCTCCCGTTCCCATTGCACCCATTGCACCCACAGCACCCGTTGCGCCCACTGCGCCTGTCCTGACGCGCCCCAATAGCTGCTCTGAGCGACGCCGAGTCGTCCGACAACGAAATCCCCGCAGTCCCCGCGACCAAGGCCACCAAAAAGCAGCCGGAGAAGGCAGCCAAGCATGTAGAACCAGAGGAGGTGGTTGATGACGACGAGGAGGATGTTGGCGAAGACGAGTACGCGCGCCCGCCACACCTGTCGCATGCGCTGACCGTGTCGTAGATTTATCGTCGAGAAGATTGTCGGCCACCGATTCAACAAGGGTATGTTGGAGTTTGATGTGCAATGGCAGGGCTACCCCAATCCCAAGGACCGAACATGGGAGCCCGAGGCGAACATGTGCGCCATCCATCCCCCGTACAGCTTCCCACCGCGCTGACAAGAGCAGGGAGTCGGCTGCCGACGTGCTAACCGAGTACTACGACGACATTGGCGGGAAGCCCGAGAAGCCCGAGAAGGGCACCAAGCGCAAGGGCCGCGCCTCCAACGTCAAGAGCGCGACAAGCACGCCCACCGCCACCTCGAAGCGCCCAAAGACGACACAGGACGAGCCTGTCGAGAAAGCATGGAGTCCACCGCCGGGCTCATGGGAACACCATGTCTCCCACATTGATACTGTCGAGCAAAACATAGACCCCAAGACGGGCAAGGAGGCCAAGTACGCGTACATTGTCTGGAACAACCAGAAGAAGACACAGCACCCGCTCAAGCACATTTACATAAAATGCCCGCAGAAGGTTGGTCCCCGGACACGACATCATGGCCTTGTAGCTGACTGACTCGCCCAGATGCTGTTGTATTACGAGAGCCACCTTGTATTCACCCCGAGCCAGACGAACGGCAACGGAATGGACGTCGATTTCTAGAACGAGTGGACGACCTTTGTATCTAGCGTCTGACGGTCCTACAAACAGCGCCCCCGCTCCAAGTGCATGTACTGCGTCGCCGCGACACCTACTGGGTCTGCACCGCCACGCATGGCAAGCCGAATACATCTGCGAGGGCGCAGGACGTCTCCTCCATCGTGTCGCAGGATCACCTTCGGCAAGCCTCGACATAGCCCTCGTCTCTTTCACACATTCGACATACGCAATCGAGTATGCCAGCAGATAACGGCGCCTGAGTGGCAAGGATCGTCACATATTCTGGCACGGCGTTTGTCTCAGCGGCTTTGCAAGTCACACTTGTGTGATACCAGCCATCTTGCAATCTAATTTTGAACTCTCAATCCTTCACTCGGGTACATTAACCTTTGTTCATGTTCACAGGCACACAACGCGAACCCAAGCAGCAAGCCCCAAAACCTGTAAGCACAAACACATCACCACGCACAAGTCATGAAGATGGCTATGAAGACGACATGGATATGGAAATATTCATGCTGAACGGCACAGGTTGGAGATACAAACCCAGCACCTCCATTCTCACGGTCCTACCCAGGTCCAAGAAGATAAATATAAACAAGCCACTATCAGCAAGTAGCAATACGGGTATCGAAACGCCATGTCATCCATCCCTTCGTCCATCGCATCATATCAGCATTAACAATATCGCCGCCCTTTGTAAAGCAAAACAAACTCCAAAGCCCAGAACGCCAGCCCATGCAATGCCAAAAACATCGTCTGTATGTTCCGACGTCTTCTCAGTCGTAGTCGTATCGTAATCAACAGCCTTTCGTGTGCATCATAGCTTCTCTAGCTGTTGTGGCATTGAAGCCGTAGCGCAAACCGCAGTGAACGCCGCAGTAGGAAGCCACATGTCGTGTTTAAACAAGGGTTTACGCAACACTCGTCATGTCGCTGCCGCTGCTTGTCGCTGTTCCGCCAACCGCCATCCTCGTCTGGAGATAGTAGATCAGGTACGCGATCAGCGCGATGAGGATGAACAGGATCAGGATGATCAGGAAGATGACAATGTTGCGCTTCATCTTGGGCGGAGGTCGTGTGCGAGAACAAGGTGCTAAGAAGTGGTGCGGTGTGGTGGGGGTCGAGGATGTGGAGGTGTGGTGGGATTCAAGATCTGGCGGGTTGTTAGGACGGGGGATCAGATATATTGGGTTTGGGTGAGGGGTAGACATACATGTCGACTGTGTCCTTGCAAACGGCTCTAGAGGGTGCGATACGCGGCTTCGATGTTTCTTGGGTGTATCCTTTCGGTATACCTAGTCGTGATGGTGCGAGGCTTCGTTTAAACACAATCTCTCACTCGTGATAGCAAACAGAACAAATCTTTCTCGCAAATACTCGTAACTCGTGTGTAGTACAATAACAGTTCGGTTTAAAACAGCCCTCTACCGCCCAGGAGCTGCTCCAAGTTTTGTACACCCAACATGGCTGGCAAGGCGCGTGCGGGGGTGGTTGGGAGCACGGGGCTGGGCTGAGCGCTGATTGGCTTAGCGAGGGAGGCTGGCGCTGAGACACGTCAGGTACGCCGCGGGTGTGCCTGTGCCTGCAGGATGGTGTGTCGGCGGTAGGCGGGCCAGAGCAGGTTTGTTGCATGCACGCGGCTGAGCTGGGTTGCGATGAGATAGGAGTGACGGTGTTGTTGCTGTTGTTGCTGTTGTTGATGGAGTTGGTGATTGTTGTGGGGAGGCGTTGCTGGGCGGTTAGCGTGATTAGGACGCGTGAGGGCTTGCTGTTTGTTAAATGCACGATTTTGTCGTTGGAAGAGCGCTCAACCCCTCTTTGTGAACACATTGATCATGTTGTATTGATTGTAAATGCAACACCCTAAGCTCACGCATCCCATCGTAAACGCAACGCCTCAAACCCACAGGCCCATTACGCGCCTAATAAACTGTCATTTAGTCAGACAGTCTCTTCCTCGTCATCATCGCTGGCCAAGTTCAGATCCGAGATCTTCCAAAACGCAGTCGGTCCAGCCGGTCCATGGGGATCCATGTCCTTGTCGAACCAAGTTCCAATCACGCCGCGCTGCGATCGCAGCCCACCGACTTGAATGCCATCACTGCGCCATCGCTCCTCTCCGCTGTCACAAGTCAGTAATACTCAGTCCTCTCACAAGGACTTGGCGTTTGTAGACTTACCCGTGAAATACCGAAATGGTCTGCCACCGCACTTCGCCTTCCTCTGTAAGGCTGACACTGCCGCGGATCCCGGTGTTTGCATTCGGGTCCCAGGAAGCTTCGACTGATCGCGATGTGCCGCTGAAGTGCACCACTGGTAGTGCCGCGTTGTCGAACTGGCCAGCAGGCTCGATCTCGGTGACTTTGATGTCCAACAGAATGTGACGAATCGCCTCCTCCATGGTAATCGGCTCTCGCGGCTCACCAGCGGGCCAGCGTACAGCCTCCTCGCTGAAGTTGAAGTGGTAGAGGTCGTTATAGTCGAGAAAGCATACAATGCGTGACCAGACACCAGAGATGTTGTAGGGGTCCCTGAGATTAAGAGGGATATCCATCTCCATAGGTAGGGATGCTGGGTACTGGGGCAGGATCTTGGCCCGCTCTGGAATGACGCCTTCAAACGGATTGGTCCATGGTGGCCTGAATCTGGCAAGAAATCGGCGACAACATAGTCCAGAGCTGTAGCCAAGTACGATCATGATGCTCTCAACCTTCTCCCAGTCGACCCTCATGCTCCCATCGTCGCGGAACGGACCCCATTGCGTCTTGTCGGTGTAATTCCGTAGATCGTATACTTTTGCTCGTGCATAAGGATGCGTTGATAATGATCGCCGCCCTCCTGTCGTCGATGTGATGCCGAACAAACACTGCAACTTCGCACTCAATTGGCGGCCTTCCTCATCCTCTGCAGGCTTCTGATTCGTGCTCCCTGCACGTGAGTACATGGATGAGCGACACATGAACGCATCCCGATTTTGTGTAATGGAGTCGAAGAGCTCTGAAAGCACCTGCTGATTGAACGATATGCCAAGCTTGTCAATTGAGGCTGTAGCGACCAGCGACAAGGTTGTGCTTGTCACAAACTTGAACTCGTCTCGCTATCCTGCATTAGTGATGTGTCTGTAACATTACTTCAAATGTCCTACTTTGAGTTCATTGTTTGCCGACTCAAGTATCTTCTGGCAGCGGATGGCATTCTGAAGCTCCAGCACCCAGTCCGGCTCTGGATCAGCGGGTCGCCGGCGAGGGTCATCCTAAGTGTTCATCAGGAGCGGGCCTAAAGAGCAGTAGCTTGCTGGTCATACGAAGGTTTTCAGATAGTGCACCCTGTACAACCTGCTGTTCTTCTTGATGAACTCATTAAACCCCACGGAGGTCTGTGCGCATGAGGCAAGATCAGGCGGATCTATCTCTTCGAGGATACGGATCAATACATCAAAGCAAAGATCAAGAAGTTCAGTCATATTGGTACAATGTCCCGTTGTACCTGCAGAGGTTGTACAGGCTGTGAGTTGAAGGTATGAGTCGAAGGTCCAAGTCCAAGACGTCTTGTCGTCCCAGTTCGGTAATCAGAGTGGGGCACAGTTATAGCTGCTTACAAAGCGAGAGATGCATCAGCAGCTGAAGCGCTCTTCACCATCGCTGTCAATAGCTACATTTCCTCAAGAACATCTTGCGAGAACAATGTCGCCTTGCGACCAGCATTGTGTATCCCATAGTCGCCGCTGATTGACACACGTACCGCCGACCGCATAAACAAATGTTCTTGATTGTCGTTGGGAGCGTTAACAGTCTTTTAATGCCTACAAAATGGAACACCATCAATGCGAAGCTGAGCGACCTCGAAGATACGAACCTCCGCACCGTCGAACCTTACGTTTCTCCAGTCCCTCCTATGAGGTTGGTAATGTGCAAGGCGTCAGCTCGCAGGTCAACGCGATGGCAGTACGGCGGCGAAATACCATTGCGGCCTCAACCATGGAGTATGCAGACCGGGCTACTTAAGAGGATAAGAGGAGGCAGATCGGCGCTTCTTAGTTGTCGGGAGCTGCGGGTGCAACCACGAGCATCTTTCACGGACGGAACAGCAACACCCACAGAATTCGCTTCTGCAGACTCCACAACTCCACCACACGATCGCCGTCGCCACCTGTTCGCAGGTGCAGGGTTTGAAGCCTTTGACAACATGGCTAAGCTGTTTTTCAGGTTTCCTCTTGCTACATAAACGCGAGAAAAGTCTCACATGCGTGGCGCCGGACGCCGTAAAGCTTGGTAGGGTTAAAAGGTGCTCATATCGACCGAAGCTGACCCGAGCGCGATTGGTTTTATCTCAGAGATGTGGCCTACAATCGCATGAGACAAAACATCAGACTGAGTGACAGCGATGCGAAAGCTTACAGGATCGACAACAAAAGCAATTCTTGACACGATTTGGAAGCGTTCGTACATCCAAGCTTTTCCGCGGCAGCAGCCAAGTCCTGTGACCACTCTGATGGGTTCTTAGAAGTATTGTCTGCAGGCATATGCACGAGGTTTCATCCTTCATGAGTCGCCCACTCCGACATCTAGCGAGATGAGAGTCGTAGCGCTACCACAGGGCGCATTCTAGGCTAGAGAATAAACATTTCTGTGAGAGCGGGTTTGGCTTTTAGTTGCGTTAGGCGTACGGCATTTGTGGAGACATAAATTCCAGCTTCAACACAGGTGCTGGAAACCCGGCTTAGGTTGCCACATCTGTCCATGATACGGAAGACCCTGACTTTTAAGAGCCGCCAGGTCTCGTATTGGGCCTATGAGTTTCAGGAAGTCAACGACCCTGCTATTCCAGGTTCTTCATCCTCTTTGCTCAACGCCCAGAAAAGTGGCGGCGGGACGTGGGGATTAAGCAATTTTTTCAGCAATACCAAGCCAATCCTTCCACCACGACCTTTCGGGTATGGGAGAATGCACAGATCCGACAACTCCGCGACGAGCTGAAGCATTGCAGCCATCTGTCAACGCAACACGAATCGTAAGCGTGACCAATGTGCGACTAAAGGCCTGGTGGCGACTCGAAGTCTCTATCAGATAATTGATTAGATCGAAAAGTCTGCATCTGATAACTCTCGATCACGCCAGCCGCGGCTGTGATTGGTTGGTAAACGCCGCTGATGCCGGCTGATTATCGAGATAAGATTTTTCTTGGAATCTGGGCCGAGCTTCGGTGAGCTTATTACCGGGGGTGTTGCTGCAAGCGGGAAAGAAGCATCGCTTAGCCGCCGCTTGCTGGGTTCGAGGGAGCGACACCATGCAACACAGCAAGGTGGTGCCGTTGGTTCACACGCGGCCTCACGCACTAGAACACGCGGTGCCAAAGACGTTACCCACTATTACAATGCGACCCGACCGACCGCTGTTGGTGGAGCTGCCGCCGTGAGTGCGGATCTTCTCCCAGCATACTTTAAGAACGCAGGTCATCGCCCTTTCGATCTTATCAATCCCCTTCCCACCACACTGAGCACTTTCGGATTCAAGATGGGTTTCTCTTTCAAGGGTTTGACCACCAGTGCTCTGGTGAACGGTGCTGTGCCCAACCACCACGCCAACGAGAAGGACATCGCTGATGTTCCTGCTGCTGTCGATGGCCATGCCAGCATGGACGTTTCTCGTCGCAACGATGAGAAGATCGGCGCTCCCAGAAGTCCCACCTCCATGTCGGACGCATCTTCTGATGATGTGGAGCTGAACAAGGTCGACACACATGCCGAGCAGGGTGTTCAGGCTATCCAGGCCGTTACCTTCGTTTGGTCCAAGCAAGATTTGATCCTGGCCTACGTCTTGTACGTCTACTCACAAAGCCCTGTTTACGTGTGACGGAAGCTAACGAGAAATAGTATGTGGCTCATTCAGTTCATGATGTCCTTCTTCTCCGGATGTGTCGGCACTCTCACTCCATATGTGACCAGTTCCTTTGCGGAACACTCGCTCACTGCTCTGACCGGTGTCATCTCGGGTCTTGTCGCTGGCCTTTGGAAGTTGCCGTATGCAAAGATCATGAACATATGGGGAAGGCCTTGGGCGCTGGTCATCGGCGTCACCTGCTACATCATGGGTCTTATCATGATGGCTGGTTGCCAGAATGTTCAGACATACTGCGCCGCCTACACGTTCTACTACATGGGCTACAACAGCATTGACTTCTCCATGACCGTCTTCATTGCCGACACCTCGAAGCTGAGGAACCGAGGTCTCTTCATCGGTTATGCCTCCTCGCCATGGCTCATCACTACATGGGTTTACGGATTCGCTGTCGACCGCATCATCGCTCCTGGTGGCATCGGCTTCAAGTGGGGCTTCGGTATCTTCACTATCATCGCTCCTTTTGTGTGCGCTCCCTTGATCGCGATGTTCTTCATCAATGAAAACAAGGCGAGGAAGCAGGGTCTCATCACACCCAACCCCAGCCGTGGCACCTTTGGACAGACCGTTATGTACTACGTCAAGGAGTTCGACGTTGTCGGTATTCTCATCCTTGCAACTGGTCTTGCGCTTTTCTTGCTCAGCTTCAACCTCTACACCTACCAGCAGGATCAGTGGAAGTCTCCTATGATCATCTGCTTCATCATCTTTGGTGCCTTGCTCGTTGGCTGCTTCGCTCTGTACGAGAAGTACCTGGCACCCGTCTCTTTCATCCCATGGCACTTGCTGAAGAACCGCACTGTCATCTTCACCTACACTATGGCTGGATCCATCTACATTGCATGGTACATCTGGGACTCGTACTTCTACTCGCTGCTGATCGTCCTCTTCAACCAGCCTGTAGTTTACGCGACCTACATCACTAACACCTACACCATGGGCTCTTGCCTCATGGCCATTATCTTCGGTGTCTCGCTCAGGTACTACGGAAAGCTCAAGATGTACGCCCTCTTCTTCGGCGCCCCAATCACCATCCTCGGATGTGGTCTCATGATCAAGTTCCGCCAGCCCGACGTCAACATCGGCTACATTGTCATGTGCCAGATCTTCATCGCCTTCGGTGGCGGTGTACTTGTCGTTGCCGAGCAGACAACCCTCATGGCCGTTTCCAAGCAGCAGGACTTCCCCGCACTGCTCGCCGTCGAGTCTATGATCATCTCCATCGGTGGCGCTATTGGCTCTACCATCGCCGGCGCCATCTGGACCGGTGTTTTCCCCCAGCGCCTCGCCGTCAACCTTGCCGGCACCAGCGCTGCCGACAACGTTGCTACCATCTACGGTGACATCAATGTTCAGTCTGGCTACGCTTGGGGCTCTCCTGAGCGCGACGGTATCAATCTCTCCTACGGTCAGACTCAGCGCTACATGCTGATTGGCGGTACCTGCGTCTACGCTACTATGCTCGTCAGCATTGCTCTGTGGCAGAACGTGGACGTTAGGAAGATGAAGCAGAGGACTGTTGGTCTTTTGTAAGCGTGCGCTTGAATCATCGTCGACGTTTGCATTCGAGCTCTGGAGCCGTGTTGATGTTGGAGTGTATAGTGTCCTGGTAGACCAGAAAAGCTAGACTTGTTGATGAAATAGTAATTACACATTAATTGTATTCTAATCCTTGTACTGATGCCCTTCTGGTGCTCTGAACTTCTACTCTGGTTTCGGCTTCCACGCCTTGGATTCGTGTCCAATGTAAAGTCGACACAAACCGCGCTATTTGTAGGCGCCGATCAAATGTTCTTTGCACCATTTGAATTTTCGCTGGCTGGAGCAGAGGCTCTCGTTACCTACTGGTGCGTATTTGCGAATGTGTACAGTGCAGATGCGTAGGACAAGATAATTAGTAGTGTAGCTTCCATAGTATGGCGGGGTTCATCGATGTCAGTGCCAAATACTGGTCTTACAAAAGAGCAAGTGAGAATAACGTAGTGCCCAACACGATCGCAACGGAAGTCAGGTAGTCACCCGCAGAGAGCACGCTCCCTGCACCAGTGCTACCGCTGTTGCTTGCGCTGCCTGACTGTGATGCTGGCGCCGCCGTCCCAGTCGCCGAGGCACCAATGCTCGCCGGAGTCTCCGCTTCCGTCGTAGCCTTTGCTGGTTGTACGCTTGATGAAGCCGAAGCCGACTGGCCGTTGGGCATACTCACCGCTTCACCCTTGGCTTTGCCGACGACCCACTTTGTCGCCTCCTCGTTATGCTCGAAGAAGTAGTCGAGGTGAGATACAACGTTGACGGGTTCGCTGCCGACGGCGCAGATTGGATCGCCGTGGTGGCAGTAGTCGAGGAGTACGCTTGAGTACTGCTGCAGTGCCGTGAGCTGGTCGGGGGTGCGGGCACGGATGCCGTCGTAGTTGACGCCCCCGCCGACGGTGAAATTCTGGTCTCTGCTGCGTGCAACGGCGCCGAAAGCTACCGCGGCCACGACTTTGGCTTGTCAGCATCACGATGCATAGTGATAAGTGTGATGCGCTCACATTGAGATCCGGGTGAAGTCGAAGCATCCAGCGCTTCGTTGATGTCCTGAGTGCATTCGAAAGCATCACCACCTCCACCTCCCAGGATGTCCATTGCGACTGATCCACCTTGTGAGTAACCCAGGAGAATCAACTTGCTGTCTGAGCACTTCTCCCCGTACGCCCTCACTTGCGCCTGACCGTTCTTAGCACCCGTCGACGCCGATTTGCACCATTCCTCCTTGCCCCATGATGAGCTTTTGGCGGGATATTCAACGTTCTCGAATGTACAATCGTCCTTTCCTATCTCGTTACAGATCTTGCTTGTAAGGTTTCCGAGACGTCCGGGATAAGCCTCGTCCGAGCCGCGCACAATGAAGACGTGGTAAGGACTGCAGTCACTGGACTCGTAGGCCAGGATTTCGGTTGTGTTGCAGTAGACGTTCGGGTATGGTGCGTCGCAGCGTTCCTGGGCGATGGCCACTGCGCCGAACAGGGCCAACGAAATTACGGCGAGGTTGAGCATATCTTCAGATAACGACAGTAAGGTATGTAAAAGAGAAAGAAACTACAAGGACCGGACGGCACCTCGAATTACGAAGAAGTTCTATCGATTGAATTATCGCTAAGGAGAATAACAGAAGCAGAAAAGCAACTCGCAGACGAAATTGCCCATGATGAAATGTCTTGACCTTGGTTTTCATTGATCGCGATTCACAAAGCATGGCGCTTTCCTGTGCACATCCTAGCGGCGCTAACGAAATACAGCAAAAATATTCGCGCTAAAAGTGCCGTAATGCCGTCGCTGTGGAGCCACAAGAGAAGCCCAGGCACGAACAGAGCCTGGAGATGCAGGAACAATCGGCACGCGACCCTGGGAGTGACGCGTCTGCACGTAGAGATAGGGGCTGGACCCTTTGAGAGCGCTTCCGCTTAGGTGCGTCTTGACGATAGCTCAGGATACAGCTGCAAGGGTTCGAATAGGACCGCAGAAGCGTGCGCCACATTGAAGGTAGGGTTCAGAATAACCTCCGGATACGCCCGTTCCCCGCCCGCATATTGACAGCGGGCGCGCAGCCTATCGAATACGAACACGGGGATCTGCTCGTGCTGTTGCGCACTTCCCATTCTGCATCCAATATGCGGGGAGGAAATGCTGACGCGGCCATCGGTCTCACTGTTCGGACCGACGTACAGTGCACTATATGTGGCATAAGTCGGTGTAGATAACATCTTCACCCAAGTGTTCAATTGCTGCCTTGATCTCCTCAAACCTCGGGCCGAGGAATACTTTAATATTGAGATATCTGCCTCTCACGCTATCGCAACTGTGTTTGATCACTTGCTGTGAGGTTTCAGCACTTCGATCGACACGATATAGCGGCCGATACTGCTCGTTCGATCCGTGCTTCGGAAATGTACAATCGCTACAATGGCACGAACACATTCGAGCTGTGTGTCGTATGGAGAGGTCTTCTCCGCCAGTATGAGGGGCGTATCTGACACCATGGAGACTTTGGCCTGCACAGTTGACCTCGTTAATCGTAAGTGTCGGCGGATAGTCGATGTCACAACCAAAAAGATGTAGAGATCGTCCTCAGGCGGCCGCAAGAGTAGTTTCCAGTGCATATACAGACCAGAGAAATCATCGTCGAGAGTGACCTCGAGGGAATCAAAAGCTCAGTTGCACTTCCCGATTCTCGTTGAATGCCATAGTCTGCTGCCAGACTCGAAGTCTACGTGGTAGGATCTACAAGGTCATGCGCCAGACTCGATTGTCTAATACCTCGAACGTATTGCATATCAGCAATGGAAGCCTGTCCACCGCCTACTAGCATCATCGCGGCTAACAGAACCTTGCAAACCCTACTCCAGAAACTACACAGCGCAACCTGCAAGACGAACCCCGCGCTTAAAGCAATAAGAATCGCCTTAGACACAGTGGTCTCTACCCTGCAGCACTAGCGCGAACTGCTGCCCTTCTACAGCCTAAACAAAATTAGCAGGCACACTGAGCAACCATCCCTACATCTCTTCAGCAGCACTACAGCATCCTTCCTCGCACAAGCCTTCTCACAGCCCTTCTGTAGCCAAGACAGCAGCTGCAGCGCGGACATGTTGCGCGCCTCTAGAAAGCGCAGCTGGAGCAAGGAAGAGGACGGATCGCGCGGCATAGGAAACACAAATTTCCTCTCCTCTTTCCCGCCTAAGCTCTCTAGCGAGGAAGACGTCCCTAACAGCCCGCTGTATAAGTCCCTGCTGCCTTGTCTGTTGCCCTAATACGCGCTCGCGCAGCCTAAGAGCAGGACGCAATCCTACTTCAACAAGGATATGATAGAGTTTAACAGCGGCGCGCAGTAGAGGCGTCTGGCTGCAGGACATGTGAGTGACTTCAAAGAAGTAGGTACCACGAGGATGCCGCGGGCGGTTTCTAATTCCAGATTGCGGATATATCTTTATTGTTCGCTTTTTTATAGCATCGAATTGCTTTATTAACAGCAACAGCGCAGCATTGTGGTAAGCTTCTAAAAGGTGTTTACGTTTGTTTCCACAACGTAATAGGTCGTATCAGTAGGTTAGATGTAGACCCTTTGTTCTAGTGTTAGTTAGTAGGCGTAATAAGAATTAATAGTAATGCATGTTATAACACAAACGTCTTCTCGCTCAAGTACTTGTGCACCCGTCCTCCCACGCCGACTTTGACATCCTTTGCTCTCATTAGGTGCCACGAGCGCCTGGCCTGAGACGGGAGGACAACCGAGTGTGGCCTCTCGCCAGTTCGGCACTGTTTCTTACAGATTCTCCGTCGGCCTACGACTTCGTCAGAGTGCTTTGTCTGGTTTGTTGGACTAGCTTCATATACGTGCAGTCTCGGTTATGTCGTTGCGACTGTACGACATCTCCACTCGCAGCTATCGTACCTACCAGTCTCTCTTTAGGCTGACGTACCGCTTAGTCATTGCCTGCTCATTTTTCTGCTGTCAGCTCAGAACACCAGGTCTCGGGGCGGTATGTCACGCTGGAACCATCCAATGACTCCTCTGTCGTCTCTGACTGTGCCGGAGTGATAGTGCTTCTCCAGCGGGACCCTGCTTGACCTTAACTACGAAGGGGTTGCACGAACATACTCTAAGAGTTTACTTTTAGGTCTATTATCTGCTTTGCGTACTAATAACACTGCTTAGTCTGTTTGTTGTAGGATCTAGTCGCCCTGTTTCCCCTTGAGCTGTTGGAATGGGGTCATCGGCATCTATCCAGGTAAGTGGATATTCGTCTTGCTTGTCCCTCTTGTGCCTCATTCTACGCTCAGGACCGGCGCTATCAGAATAACCCACGTATTCTCTTGTGCTTCCCTTCTTTGATGCCCATATACGACTTGGTGAAATAATTTTCAACAAAGGACGCAACGTAGGGATGCAGCAGTTAATTATAGCAATGGCAGGCTCGGCAACTGACCAGAAAGCAGCGTGGTGCGTCGAATAGGATAGATCAGTGAAGTCGACGTTCAGTAGGACAACGATACGTATGATAGTAATCGCAGTAACACTGTCCAAACGTTAGCTTGTAACCCGCTCTTTAGAGCGACTCAACACTTACAATAGGCCGATGCTGAACATCGCCACAAGCCCAATCCTTGTCCCGACTGCCATTTGAATTTTGCGGATAAACGGAATTGGCAGCAGCATTATGATTAAGTCTGTAATCATGTTGAAGATACCAACTGTAACAAAAGCAACATTAAGGCTTGCACAGTGGCCACCAGGTATAGATGGATTCCAGTTCATCTCAAAAGGTGTGCAGATGAGAAAGATCGAGAGCATACTCCCTATCCAGTACCCACTAACAAGCCCCATGCATGTCCAGATCCATCTGCGAAACTCCGGCTGGGGGAAGATGCGTAGATAGAACCAGAGGTAGGACAGTTTTACGCTTGCCATGGCAGCGTGATACGCGGCTTGAAAGGCTATCAGCTGTTTCGCGATGAACACTGTATTGGCAATTGGAAGCTCGGAGGCATGGTAACGCATACCATGGTTTGCGTAGGTTATATGCATTGCGAGCACACCTTGAAGCGCGTTAGCGAATGTAGCTTCTTTGCGACGAATCTTAGCTTACCTGATGTAAAAAAGAGTGAAGCAACTGCAGAGGCATCGTCCCACCTGCAAATCTATCAGATCCTCGACAGTCGTAGCTTGGACGCGTTAGTTGACTTACCAAACTTTTGTCTTGCGGACTCTTCGCGCAACAAATCGCAGTATGACTAACAGTGCGGCGAATCCCACTAGAAAGATACTTGCTGCAAGTTGCTTAGTCACTATAGGGTGATGAAATATGTTGGTTCTTGTTAAAGGATCGGTGGATAACATGTTTAGAAGAACTCTTGTCTACGTGGGTTCGATTTTGGGGAGTGCAAGAGCGTGCCACCGCACCCTGGGGGATGTCGCCTTCCACTCCACTATGTATTGTCTCCTGGCATTATTGGTTGAGTCCAATTCTAGACCACCCAGATGAGATTGTCCGGATAGCACCGCGCGGGTCGGACCGTTTACTGTCAAGCGCTACTACCGTAAAAACTCGATTCTTTAGCAAACCACTAGCAGGGGTTAGCTAACCTACCTGTAGAGTAGGGAAGATTAGACAAATAGGAACCTCTAAGTGTGCTAGAGCTAATATTAAAACCTATTAAACTTATTACTAGTATATACTACTAGATCTATTTACTTATAGTTTTAAATTATTTTAAACTTTTACTAGCTACCTTTATATAACTCTAGATAGCCTATACTCTTACTAAATATATATATTAGAATTATATCCTAACTTTAGGTCTTAGTAGGTTTTAGTCTAGAAGCTAAACTTATAATACTAAGTCTAACTTTATAATATACTTATTATATATAACTTGTTTAAAAACTAGTAGAGGTAGATACTACTAGCTTAACTATAAGTAATCTAGTTAACTTAGAACTTCTTTTACTTAAGTATTAATAGAAGTAAATTTTACAGTAGTATTATTTAATTATAAGCTATTATTAGTTACCTAATTAGGTATAGTTAGTATCTTATATATACCTAGCTAATAAATACTAAAACTTTAAATAATTATTAAAATAATAATTTATATACCTTAAGTAACTATAGCTTTATTAAGTTAATCTTAAATTATATTTAATATAATTTTGTATTATAGGCCTGCTAATATTACGTTATAGGTAATCTAAGTTTAGCGCAGCTAAGCTGCTCTCTGCTAGTAGTTTGCTAAAGAATTAAGTTTTTATAGTATAGATACGAGTTAGGACCTTCTTATTAAAGGCCCTATCGTGGGCCTGTTACCAGTGATCCTTCGTTGCTGTGCCGCGATGATTGTTAGATGACACTAGTCTGTTATCTGTGCGCGATCTCGTCTAAATCGTATGCATCTGCATCTTCCACGTGTACTTTCTTCCACTTGTGACAGTCAATATATTCAATTGCTCCTCTGAGAACGAAGCATTCGCACAACCACCATAATGTCGGCAGACCATGACCATGCTACCTCTTCTAACGACTCTCCCATATGGGAACCGGACTTCATTGTAATTGGTGGCGGCATAGGAGGTTTGGTGATTGCAAACCGCCTCAGCGAGCACGCAGACAAGAAGGTACTGTTGATCGAAGCCGGCGCAGATCGCCGCGGAGACCTGAAAATCGACACTATTGGCATGCTGTCGACCCTTTATGGGGACCGTGACTATGATTGGGATTTCATGACAGAGCCTCAGGTGAGGTGCCAACATGCTCTGGCCCAACTCAATGTTGAACACGGAACAGACACATGTTGGTGGAAGACAGATCCCACAGCCTCGAGGAAAGGTGCTTGGAGGCTCTAGCGCCATCAACTTTGCTGCTAATGTGTATCCGTCTAAGGCCAATTTTGAAGCATGGAGAGCCCTCGGCAATCAAGGGTGGGACGCCGCTGGGCTTGCGCCATATTTCCGCAAGTACAGTCGCTTTACGCCTCCCAGTGTCGAAACGAGAGACTTGCTCAATATTGACTACGTCAACGAGGAATTGCACGGCAAGGAGGGTCCTGTTCCAGTGACTATTCCGGATGTCTATGGACCATTCCAAGCTTCATGGACCAAAACGCTCGATCAGCTCAATTGGTGTAACAACAATGATCCGATAGAAGGTGAAAAGTTGGGAAACTTTGCGTGTGGTCTCACACTTGACCCTCTCACCAAAACCCGTGGTTACGCAGCGTCGGCATATTATACTCCGGAGGTTGCGCAAAGACCAAATCTTCAGCTCTTGACAGAAGCATCTGTGGAGAAGATCCTTACAAAGGCAGTCAACGGATCTGTTACAGCGACTGGTGTCAGAGTACGCACCAAAGATGGTACACACCAAGATCTGTTGGCAAAGAAGGAGGTTATTCTTTCTGCAGGGGCTTTTAATTCGCCACAGATCCTTGAGCTGTCAGGTATAGGTCAGAAGCATCTGCTCGAGAGCTATGGCATACCTGTGGTTCTTGATAGCCCTGGAGTTGGTGAGAATCTCCAGGATCATGCCATCTCAGCTCCTTGCTTTGAGATTGCGGATGACCAGATGTCAGGGGATGTCATGCGGGACCCGAACATCGTGCAGGCTGTACTTCAGCAGTACTTGAGCACGAAAACTGGTCCGCTAGTTGGAATCCCGATCTGCATGACTATGCTTCCGCTCGTTGATTCGAATGGCCGTGTTGGTCATGACAAGATCGCAAACCTAATTAAGGAGCATATCGACGAGCCGACACTGTCTCTTGGACAGCAGAAGCAAAATGAGTTGCTTCGAGAACAGCTACTGAGCCCAACAGAAGCGACAGGGTATCTAATGATGCTGCCGCTCCAGTTGAACATCTCTTCTGGGCGGACGGAGATGAAGGATTTGCTGGCACCGACAAACCCAAGGAACTACATCACGATCATGGCGGTCAACAACCATCCCTTCTCACGCGGTACATGCCATATTCGATCTGCTGATCCGAGAGATAAGCCAATTCTGGATCCGCGATATCTGTCGCATCCGCTAGACCTGGAGATCTTAGCGCGTCAGACGCAGTATATCGAGACAATCGTCAAAATCGAGCCATTTGCGTCTCTCCTAAAGGCAGGCGGGCGGATGCCTGAGGGCAAGCAAGCTACAAGCCTAGATGCAGCTAAGGAGATCGTCAAGGAACGGCTGTTGAGCACATTTCATCCTGTGGGTACATGCGCTATGATGCCGAAGGAGCTCGGAGGTGTGGTGGACAGCAGACTGAAGGTATATGGAACAAAGAACCTGCGAGTTGTTGATGCATCTGTGTTTCCTCTAGAGACACTGGGCAACATCCAAGCTACGGTGTATGCTGTGGCAGAGAAGGCGGCAGATCTTATCAAAGAAGATTGGGCACAGCTCAAGTAGAACGAAAGACTGTTCAAATATGAAGTCAAGAACAATATTCTGGTCACACAGCCTAAAATTGCTTGCTGAACAATCGCATCGAACGCAACCAAGACCACATTGAGCGCCCAATACATGACGGCTGCATTACCAAGAACATTTCGAAGTTTATTATGTTGTTGCGACTGCTTTTCAAGCGGAGGCGGCGCTGTAATGGCGACACTACGTCCCGTGACGACTGAACTACCACACTGGGTTCTCTGCAATGAAATTCACGTCAATGCCGCGTCGGTGGTGGACTGGCGCCGCAACGCGATTGTGACGCTGCCAGCTTGGGGTGGTTATAGCACCCGTACCGGCGTTAGGCGCGACTTGAATGATTCGCGTTTGATCTACCTTAGGGCTTTCGCATCTTGAATTTGCTCATTGAGTGCATCGTGCAACAGACAATCAACACACATTCAAGTTCGGTATTATCTTTTTCGATTAGGTAAAAATGGGAGTGTAGTTCCATATATAGCATATATCCTGACCACATCTATTTGAATCAGAACGCCTAATCCGCGAAAATACCTATCTCGTTGGATAGTTCCCATATACTTGCGGGATGGTCTGTGCCTTTAGTCAATATTGCTGGCCATCTGAACTTTCTCTGGCTACCAATTGACGCAAATGAGCTTTCTAATCGTCTTCGAAACACGTATTGAAGCGTGTATGCATTTGAATCGGATATCAGACGATCAATGTCTTGCCAAAGTCGCTCGCTGAAGATTCCACGAGGGCTAACATAGAGCTTCTGCATCATCTGTTTTGGTAGCTGGCCACGGCTTCAGGAGTAGACCGGAAAATGAAGACCCTGGTTCCAGACATTGCTTGAGCTATTCGGCACAGAGAGGTGTAATGTACTTCGGGCTCTTAAAGTTGGCATCTACGAGGCCGAACGCGGTGCTTGGTCTGTCAACGGGGAACTGTTGCTTCTGCTGCTGCTGCTGCTTCACAGCTGAGAGCCGCGTTTCCACAAATAACTGTATAGTGACTGTGTCTGTCTCTTCCAGCCAGCTTTCCACCAGTCGTTGCTGCTCGTGCAAAGTGGCTGCACCGCAAATGTGTGCTATCACACTATCGAAAGAGCACCTGAGAGACAAATTCCGCAAACAATGCACTTGTACCCTCCTAGCTGACAGTTGCTTCGGCAACTGCTGTTAGCAGCGCCAGTCTTCTTGTGGCGTCTGATTTACAGAAAGGCAGAGGAGCGAATTCGATGATACCTCGAGAAACTCCAGCACATGTCTTTCAGGCAAGATACCAGTCTAAACAGAAACTGGCCCATTCTGCGCGGCGTCGTACCGTTTTTTGTAAGATACATGTAGTGATACTAACTCGATCCAGACGTTTCGAGTGCTGGAAGCGGATTATGTATGACTGGAAACATTCGAGGCCGAAGACGACATAATCGCGAGCACTATCAGTATGAAAACGCAATCGATAGTCAGTGTCCAGCGTGTCAATTGTTGAGTATCACTGGTCGACACTACCGGCAACTACAAGAGAGCCATGAAATAGCGGTGTTGAGTGTCTTCGCACCTTCCAATGTGGGCTGAGGTGGGTCTTGAAGCTCTCAAGAGCCAATCGGCACTTTGTTGAGTTCTCCTCGGCTCGGGCTTCCCCTCGTACTTATCGGACATAAATCCCCTTTCCTCCAGTCACAGTGAAGACGGCTTGATCAAGTCTATACTAGACAAGCATGTTTTATCGGCGTTGAAGGCATGCGCGCATATATGTCCGCCTACGCCGCACGATGCACTTCACACTCGCATAGACCATAAGTGCAGATCCACATCTTAATTAAGATGTCGCGCTACCTGCAACAGGCTAGAAACGTCTTCAGCTCTCCGCAGACTTTCAAAGAGTCTATACAGACCTCAAATGGTGGCGCTAAGGTGCGATACAACGCCGATCTGCTCCCAAGTCCTCCAGGTCAGTCTGTACTGCTTTTTGCTGAAATTTTCTTCGGACTAAGACGACACAGAGGATCGACGCTGGGAATGGCATCACTACTTCGCCTACTACCTGACACAGACATTCAGTCCCAGCAGCTATAATCTCGGTGCCTCGCTCGTTTCCATCGGGCTGCTTTGGTGGCATTGCATAATCGCCGCAGTCATTGGATCTGCCATCCTGACTGTTCTTGTCGTGCTGAACAGTCGAGGTGCGATTAAGTATTTTGTTGGCTTTCCAGTCTTCATCCGCGCTGCAGCAGGTATAAGAGGAGCTAGTCTGTACATTCTTGTCAGGGCCCTAGTTGCCATTATATACTTCGCGGTACAAACTTACTACGGAGCCCGCATGACAACTGTGTTCATGCGAGCGATTTTCGGCAATGGATACAATAATATTCCTAATCGTCTTCCAGCCAGTGCTGGGATCACTTCGCGAGATCTGCTTAGCTTCTTTCTCTTCTGGATAGTAAGTGATTTTACAAAGTTCCAGCAAACGTGACTAACCAAGGCAGGTCCAAATGCCGGTCATGTTCATCCACCCAAAAGTTCTTCGCCATCTCTTCGTAGTCAAAGCAGTGTATACTACGATTGCTTTGCTCGGCGTCTTCGGTTGGGTCGTCAGCGCCAACGGCGGGAATCTCGAATTCAACTACACCACGAAGCAGATTCAGCTTTCTGGATCCGCCCTCATATGGCCCATGATCCAAGCAATCAATGCCGTCATGGGTGCACTTGCCCCCGTTATGATCAATCAGCCCGATGTTGCTCGATACGGAAAGTCCTACAAAGACGTCACATGGAGTCAAGGGACCGCCATCCTGATCAGCAAGGTCTTAGTCATGTTTCTAGGTACTGCCACAACAGCTGCAGCTACCAACGTACTGGGGAAGAGCTACTGGAACGTCTGGGACCTTTACGGCGCCATCCTCGACCAATACTGGTCACCAGCCGCACGCGCGGGGATCGTCTTCGCATCTCTCGGCATGATGCTCGCTATTCTCATCACCAACGCGGGCAGTAACTCTCTCCCTGTAGGCGCCGATCTGACCGGCATATTCCCCCGCTGGCTCACCATCATCCGAGGGCAAGTCATCTGCGCCGTTGTCGCCCCGCTCCTCGTGCCGTGGAAGATCATCGCCTCCGCTAGTTCCTTCCTCACCTTCCTCGGCTCATATACCGTCTTCCTGATGCCCATCTGCGCATGCATGATCGTCGACTACTGGGCCGTTCGCAAGGGCAACTTCCACGTCCCTTCCCTGTATAAGCTCTCGCCTGAGAGTCCATACACGTACTACAAAGGCTGGAACCTGAGAATGCTGGCTGCATGGCTGGCAGGTGTTGCCTTCACGGTACACGGTGTGGCAGGCACGTTGGAGCCGGGCTCAGTGGCTACCGCCAGCAATAATATATACAGGCTGGGGTTCTTACTGTCGACATGCATGGCTGGGTCGGTCTACTATGTTCTGTGTGTGATTTGGCCAGTGCCAATACTGCCCGTGGGTACGGAGCAGCCGTTGGCTTTTGAACAGATGGCGGCGAATGAGGGGTTCTTCGAACATGAAGGGATTAACAACATCACTGGCATGTCTGAAGGGGAAGACTTTAGCGACACCGTGCAGTATGTCGCGGAGAGCAACAAAGAAAAGGTCTAGCAGATATGATTTGAGCAATCACTCGATGAAGCGAACCAGTCCTTGAACGTTGAAAAATTTGCATTGGGGTATCATGAGCGCATTATATACTCTAATCCATCCTCTACCACTCCAGCCTATCATCACACGTCAACCTGACATCCCACCTCTCCTCGCCCTTCCAGACCTCGCTACCCTTGTTCGCACCAGCGATGATTGTGCGTAGATCACTGATCATACCACCAGGCCCAGAAGCGAAAACGTCTGTGCGTCCTCGAACTGTAGAAGCGACGAAGTCCTCGACCGTGAGCTTTAGATCAGGACGCGCCTGGATGTGGTCAAGGTTGAGCTCAGACTTGGACACACCGTGAACAGACAAGGCTGATGACACGGATGCGGCGGACGAATTTGTCGAGTTGGAGATGGCCTGGATTTCCGTGTTCTGGCAGCAGCTCTTGGGCTGGATCTCGATATCCGAGGAGGCGGGTGCACAACATGTGCCAGCCCCTTGGGTACCGCAACAGCAGCCATTCTCGTGTGAGCAGGCAGAAGCAGTGACCTTCTCGGCCTCGGTGGGAACGTTAGGTTCGTGGTAGTGGTCTTCTGCAGCGCGGGTGACGTAGATGTGCAGTCCTGTGCGCAAGTTGCGACATTTGCGCTTGAGGATCGCCAGCTCGGGCGCGACCCAGTCAATGTCTGAGCGATGGCGGATGACCCAGACGAGAGACAGCTTACGGTCGCGATTCTGGGGCCGGGAGGCGATATCAAGGAGCACGGGGAGAACATAGGTGATTCCTGTTCCGCCGGCGATGCAGAGAATGTTCGAGTCTGAAGCGAGGTCGCGCATAGTGTTCTCGCCGTATGGGCCCTGGAGAACAACGGAGAGGCGAGCGTTGCCTACGAGGCTTTCGGTAGCTTCTTGAGGATCCGATGCGCGTGCAATGCGTTTGGCGGAAAGTTCGGCAATCTTGCGGGTCTCGCCCTTCTTCGCGCGGAATATGTATGAGTGGTGCTGTGTGTCATTGCCAAAGACTGGCAGACTGAGCGGGGTGAAGGGGTGCCCTTGCCAGATGCTAGACTCAGGGAACATCAGGTAGAAGTGCTGGCCAACTGCCCAAGAGTCATGAGGGTGGTCGAAGTCGAGACGGACAACATCGCCGTTTGTCTCATCCTTGAAGAAGGTGATATCTGCAGGTGCAGCACGGAAGCCCATGTGACCAGAGGGGAGGAAGTTGTAGTGCAGCAGCGCAGTCCTTCCGAGGCGAATAGCGCGGTCGATGATCCAAACAACTAGACCCGGGATAAGGAAAACCTTCAACTGCTCCCAATGGCCCCAGCATGCGCCGATGTAGACCATAGCCAGAACATAGTGCATCTTGCGGAAAGCCTCGTAGCCGGTCATGCGGATGCCCCAAGGGGTGGACAGAATAACGAGGAAGGTGAGGAGAATCATAGCAACCAAGCCCCAGATCATGTACAGCTGGCGAATCCAGTTGAGTCCAACACTGGGCTGAGGCTGGTACAGTCTGATCTCGATGATGCACCATCCGATAGTGTGCAGCGACGACTGTGCGAAGATGATGTATCCCAGCCATCGGTGGAGGAAGTTGAAGCTCTGGTAAGGTAGTCCAGTGACCAAAGACAGAATCGACTCGCGACTCGAAAGCATGATTGACAGCGGGGTCAGAGCATAGGCAATGACACCTACGCGATCAGACCATGGACCCAGACTTGTTCGTGTGTTGTAAAGACCAGGGCTGGCCTTGACGGGCGTGATCCATGTGTCGTAGACGATGCCAACGAAGGACCAGATGGTGAGGTAGCCAGTCAGAACGACAAGCGTCAAGACCTGAGTGCGGGTGACACGGCCAAAGATGAAGCGGCTGGCGTCCGGAAGCAGGTACGAACGGGCGTAGGAGGGAGCTGCAGTGGCGAATCGATGAATCGCGTTCTTCCTCTTGTGCACACCTTCTCCAGCAAGTTCTGCTGGCAGCACGACACCAGAGGGATGTGCGCGCAGAAAGTGGCGCCCGATGGCCCAGACGATCAGGATGCCGCCGATGGTTGCCCAGATGATACCGGTGTAGTACATGCCAATATCGTGGGCAGCATACACAACGTCAAGGTACTTGCAGGATCCAGCGTCGTTGACACATGGTACCACGCGGTCCGCATACCCCCAGTGCGGTTGCACCTCCGAGGCGGCGCTGTGGTTCTGAATGTGCTGACGAGCAGTCAACAGGTTCAGGGTGGTGGCCATGGCTGCTCAGATAACAAACTCGTGAGCGAAGATTGGTCGCGGCTACAGTGCAAGCAGATGGTGGCCATGGTTCTATATAATTCCGGCAGTCGAATCGTGCCTGTCGCGTTTCAGAAGGTGGGTTACCAAAGTTCGAATTGCCAAGTGCCTGGCCAGTGTGAGGGTGGACCCTCCCGGCGCGCAAAAGGAAAAGCGCGAGTGTGTTTGAGCAAGTTCCCCCACATTTACGGAGTTTTGCCGGCTGCAGGCGAAGCCGCGAGCGTCCCGCCATGTTGGCATGAGGCAGTTTGGATCGTCAGGCCTTTGAGCACGTTTCGGACGGTTGATATAGCGGCGCTGCCCTGGACCGTCTGTCGTTGCAGCTGCTGACCCTCAATTGAAGTCCTGCGTCCACTTCCCTTGCCTGTCAAGCCCAACACCGCTGCGTACCAGCAAATACACTACAGCGCACATCTCATCATGTCGCACGGCCACAGTTCAAGTGCCACGGTCCTCGGCGTCAGCGAATGCCAGATGGAGGTAAGCTATCTGCAGCAAACATGATCAACTATAGGTTCTAAGAATTGTAGATGCTCTGGAACTGGCGCATCGTCGACTCCTGCTTTCTCGCTGGATCCTGGCACGTCAAGAATAACGCCATGTTTGCCGCTTCATGTGTTGGCGCTGCTATGCTGGTCATCGCCCTCGAATTTCTGCGTCGCGTCAGCACTGAGTGGGACGCATATCTCCTGCGATCCTTCCAACGTCAATTGCGCATACAGCAAGCTGCGCTCGCCGACACTCCCCTCTCCAACTGCTGCGATGGCCCTTCGTCCACACTAGGAACACAGTATGCCACGTTTCGCGCTACTTCGCTGCAACAGCTCGCACGTGCTATTCTCCACGGAGCCACACTAGCAATCGCGTATCTGCTCATGTTGATCATCATGTCTTTCAACGGTTGGATCTTTATCTCGGTGGTCCTGGGCGCTATTCTCGGCAAATTCCTGTGCGACTGGATGGTGGTTAGGATTCCGTTTGAGGCTGTTTTCAGGCAGGAGAAGGATGTAAGGAGATCGTCGGTCGATGCTGCTGGACCGACTGGATGCTGCTCTTGATGTGAAACACAATGTGTAGAGTTGGTGACGAAGCAGACTTAGCAGATGTGATACCCAATATTGAATGAATGACACACCACTTTTACCCATGACAACTATTGATATTCACGTGTCAATCTCTGTATTGTAGACTGTTTTGGAAGACACTGATACATGACTGCCATCAACTACAATTCTCAAATCTAGAGAAACTTGATCGTTACATCAGTCCTAGTGCAAAGTCCTATTCACCTCTTTTCGACAATAACAACAGAAGAAGGTTTCTGCACTTTTCTACCACCAATTGCAGCTCCGCAGTCCCCACCACCATCGCCTCGCCAAGCGCCTAAGCCAGCATCCTCCGAAGTAAACCCAAAGTCAACCTGTTCTCGAACGCGCCCGTACAGAGCAGCCGAGCCTCGAAGGAACGCCACCAAGTGGTGAGTGGATTTACCTGCTCAAACACACGCACACAACTGACATCATGGTACTCAAGAGCGAGCACGTTGTCAGGTGTGCAGCATTGGGCGTGTTTGGCTGCATGCAGCAGTTGCGCTTTTGGCTGGTTAGGGTGCTTAGGCTATGACGAGGATTGCTTGAATGGTGTGGGTGCTGAGAGTTTGGCGCGGGTATGTCCTAGATGTCTTTCGGTGAGTCGCGATTGGATCGGGCTTTGTTTAGACTAGAGTGACTCCTAGTACCAGAGCTCTTCTTTCCTTCAGGCTCGTGAATCTTACTCCTGCACATACTGACGATAGTCCTGGTGCATTGTTTCCTTAGAGATGGCCACGAACGTTCGAGGTAATCTTTTGCTGGGATACTTCTGGACTCTCCGTTGTAAGCTTCTCACACATCAGAATCCTGACAGTTGCAGATTGGACCGACGCCGACAACGCTGCACGATTATTTGACAGGCAGCTTGCCCTAGGAGGCTACAGTAGCAGCCCACTGCACAACGCTTTCATCCTCTGTTCGCTGAGATCAGTCGTGCCCTTGTTTGAACGTTGCTGGTCTGCAATGCCAGTCATCATTATCTCAGATGTCAGGAAGCTCAGGCTGCCGAGGTTTCGTCGCATTATTTGTTCGAGCCTACTCGGAGATGACTGTCCGGCCAACACTGTATGATGCCTGCGAGCCATCGCTACAGGATGAGCTTGTATTCGTAGAGATAGGCAAGGCTGTCAATGCCAGGACGGGTTTTCGGGGGTACAGTATTGATCCGAAGGCTACATCTCCGAACACAGCATTAGAAACCGAGTTAGCTCCGGTGAACACAACGGACGGACTCTTTCTTCCAACTCTTTGCCAGGCCCTTCGCTTCCGAAATGCACGCATAATGACCGTCGGCTGTTGTGTCGGGTAGACATCCTTACATGGAGTCACGTAAACGACCCCAGGGCTAAGACATGATGGTAAGGTATTCGTCGTGTGGTCCTTGAGGCTTTAGCAGGTGCCTTTGACAGTAGTTTGACCTAATTTTGTCTTATGAGAGGTTCTGTCTAGTCAGTAGCAGCACATCAGCTTCTGCTCTTCGGATAGTTAGCGGCGGCAGCTCATCTGAGTTGCCGACACTGCCCCGCACAATTGGACCGACCGCTTCTTGCCGCCACGGATCCACCGATCCGCATGCAGGAAGGGATGAGCGCTGCACCTTCCATCGCAAAAAAATGTTTGTCATCCAGTTCTACTAAGAGCCCGGGAATAATGAGTCTTTGTGTGTGGCACGTCTTCCTCACGCATCTTCATCCCCATAACAAGGTCTTTCGTTTGGCATTTTTACTATGCGCCGCGACCTATTGCGACGGTACAACACATTGACGTCACATACGGATAATGACACCCATATCCAACGCGGAACGTAATGTTCAGGACGCGGAGAGATACGATGATGCTGAAGAGGTCCAGAGAGGCCTTAGGGCATGGCCAAGCACGCGAGACGAGGAAATAGAGCAGGCGATCGAGGATCCCGAACTACAACAGCAAGAGAAGACGCAAGCAGCCCCGGCTCTCGCAAGAGTGTTCTCCCGCAGATCTGTAGCCTCGTTTGACCCAGGACCAGCACCAGATGGTGGTTTGACAGCTTGGATCCAGGTGCTTTGCACTCATCTGACAATTTTCACGACTTTCGGCTTCTTCACATCGTTCGGTGTGTATCAGACGTACTATGAGAACACGCTTGGCATTGCGCCGTCAACCATATCTTGGATTGGTTCGATACAGGTGTTCTTCCTCTTCGGCATAGGTGCCTTCACAGGGCGCGCGACTGATGCAGGGCTTTTCCGACCCGTGTATATTGCGGGCACGGTCTTCCAACTCGTTGGCGTGTTTACTATGGCCGAGTCGACAAAGCTTTGGCAGCTGTTTCTATCGCAGGGCGTCTGCCTTGGCCTTGCCAATGGGCTGCAGTTCTGCCCTTCTATGGCGCTTGTGTCGACCTATTTCGTCAAGAGGCGTGCCTTTGCGCTTGGATTCACAGCGCTAGGGTCGTGTACTGGAGGCGTTGTATTTCCCATTGTCGTTCAGCAGTGCCTACCGAAGCTCGGCTTCCCTTGGACCATTAGGATCATTGGCTTTATTATGTTATTTCTCAACATCATCACCATCTCGCTGTTCCGGACACGATTACCACCACGCAAGACTGGACCTATTGTTGATTGGAACTCTTTCAAGGAGACACCTTACACACTGTTTTGTGCAGCCATGTTCTTCAACTTCTGGGGCTTGTACTTTGCTTTCTTCTATGTTGGTTCATACGGCCGCAATGTCCTTGGTGTGAGCTACCAGCAATCCATCAACATACTGCTTGTGCAGATATGCATGGGGTTCATCTTCCGGCTTCTACCAACCTACTACGCGGACAAGATTGGCAGTCTCAACACCCTCATCCCGTTTGCCTTCATCGCTGGCATTATGATGTATGGTTGGATTGGTGTGCACTCGGTCGGAAGTCTGTACGCGTTCGCCGTCATCTATGGATCTGCCAGTGCAGTGATTCAAGCTCTATGGCCCGCCGTCATCGGTTCGCTGAGTTCAACGCCAGACTTGAAGAAAAATGGTGTCAGAATGGGCATGGCGTTCACAATTGTTTCGTTCTCGAGCTTCACGGGGCCGCCACTGGCTGGTGCGCTCATTCAGCAACATGGCGGTGACTATACGTACGCTAACATTTGGGCTGGGACTTCTTTCCTCATAGGCGGATCGTTGCTGATAGCGACTCGCTTTGCACTGGTGGGGTGGGATTGGAAAGCCAGAGTATGAAGTGAGAGAATCTCAATCATCGTTCCAGCCTTGCACCTGCGAGAGGCGCAGTTTTGATGCATTCTGTGGATATCAAACTAGGAAGGGTATCCGCGCAACGACTAAAGACAAACCACTTTTAGAAAATCTCCAAACACCCGTGCAACGACAATGTGCGAAACTGTGGAGGCAAATGAGCGAACACTTGCGAATCGAATTGTGACCGCCTCTCATGTAGCAATAGCGATAATTGCAAGAAGCCACGGATCGAGCTTCCATTCTAGCAATTGTTCGTGATTCTTGTGACTGTCGTTCGATGAGGCCTGCTGTTGTAGGTGAAGTTAACATCTGAATAGACGGCACGTGCAGGACGAGGAATGGGACTAGCGCGCCACGATTGGTTGGTCACGTCACGCTCTGGCATTATCAACATCATGATTTCTCTCACGTGTAAGCAACCAAACAACTTGTGATTTCCAAGCCTCAAGTGATAACGTGCATTCTCATCTCACGCTAACACTACGCGTTCGATGTAGATGTGCACCATGTACCCGAAGGTTGATGACAGTGCGGGGAAAAGCGCGAGACCGAGGTCGATTGACCAAATGTTTGGCGGCTTGACTTGATTCCAAGCTCACCTTTAACTTGCGCAGCGAGTCTAAGCTGTGATTAATTGCTCCTCCAGAGGCTATGGCAGCTTCAACAAGTAAAACGTCGACTTCCAGCCAAGGCCCAGCGCCTACACGACTCCGTCAGATCGCCCTTGTAGCCAGGGATCTCGACCGAGCACGACAGCTGCTGGTATGACATTGAGTCCAAGTTGGATGTCTTCGGTTGCTGATACAAGATGTTAGACACAAGTGATTGGTACAGAAGTCATCCACGAAGACCCTGCCGTTGCTCAATGGGGGTTGAAGAACTTCTTGGGTGTGTCTAGTATCTACAATGATTTGCACACGCTGACCCTTATCATAGTACCACTCGGTGGCGACATCATTGAGGTCGTGTCGCCCTTTAAAGATGGCACCACGGCGGGCCGCTTGCTTGACAAGCGCGGCGACGGCGGTTACATGATCATCATGCAGACGGAAGATGCGAAAAAGCGACGGCAATACATTGAATCAAAAGGGCTGTCCACAGTCATCACCGGCCACGAGCACGGCGACACGGTCTTCGTGCAGTACCACCCAAAGGGCATCAAGGGTACGGAGACTTCCTTGTAGATGCACCGTTTGCTAAGAGCTTCAGGTGGCATGATGCCAGAGCTTGACAGTCACACCCCAGGTCCGAACAATCCAACACCGCTCAAGTCACGGTTCTCACCCTGGCACGCATGCGGCTCCGATTACAAGACGTACTCCCTCGGTATGCGGCGATCTGCACACCTTACGCTTGAGGGCTGCATACTGCGATTGCAACCTGGCGACTATGCGCATGAGGAAGCAGCTCGGCAGTGGGAAGAGATTTTTGGGGTGGCGAGGAGCCGAGACCTGTTAGCATTCACAAACGCTAGAATGGGCTTCATACCTGGTAGGGAAGGGCATACAGAGGGTTTGGTCTCGATCACGGTGGGCGTGAGAGGGCAGAACCGACTGGATGCTATACTTAAGAGGGCGAGAGAGGCTGGTGTTTGCAACAACGGACATGTGGAGATGTGCGGTGTGCAGTGGTTGTTCGTCCTAGCTGGGCGCGAGGAGTCCAAACTTTAGGGGTAAGTCGGAGGATGACCTGCGGGACTCGGTGGCATTGCTTTAAGGAGCCAACTAGATAGAGCGTACAAGGCATTCGCGAGTCAAATTGAGGCATCTCCGTCGACTTACATCAAGGCTCTCTGCAGCTGCGAGGACGACTAGATTTGCTTCAACCTTGCAGCAAAGCACAGTTTGCTGTCTGCTGGAAGAGAGAAACGTGTCATTCCGTTCAACACGCCACGAGAGGCGCAACGCCATCCTCATCAACTGACACACCTGCCTAGAGCAAGTTACCTCCTAGAGACACATGCTCGACCTTGCCAAGGAAAGCCACAAAGGCCAGCAAAGCCCATTGAACAGGAGTCTGCAGCTGAATCAACCTTCGAGCAGCCCTAGCGAGAATGCACTCATACGTACCGTCTTCGTGAAGGGCCTAGAGTGCACACAAGACACCTCTAACAAAGCTAGACGGAGAGCTCATGAAGGATATTAACGAAGACATAGTGAACGTGTGTTCAACAGGAGATGTACTTCTTCGAGCTGTATCACAATTGGCTACTTATGTCGTCAGGACTCTGCGGTTGTTACCGATCATCGTCTGACGTTGATGAAAGACTAGCGTGGAACATATGCACGGTGCAGCAGTTATCGGACATTGAGTATGCATTAGGGAAGGTGAAGGGTGAGCACTGATCTGAAAACCAAGTCCATGTAATTGAAACCGATCTAAAAACTGCAAAAAAGGCGTTTACGCGCGCCACCATTTGTGTACACTGACATGATCGTTCATAGTTCGTTACGTGTTGTTTTCTGATCAACAGTAATGCGTGACCTGCACAGCACTTGCTCAAATCCGGGGGTATCTTGTCCAAAGCCGGGGTCGTTCCCGCTTTGCGACTGGGTGGCTGAGAGCACTTGAGTGCGAAGCGTCGCTGTGAACATACCTGTGTTAGCACAAGTGTACGGTGTCTCTTAGTGTGGCATGCTCCATGAGCTGGTCCACGAGACAATACATCTCAACGAATGTCAAAATCGCTTCACACAGCTGGCGGTGTGATCATGCCGTCGTGCTTGTTCACAGTAATATCCTTTGTGTCGTCATTAAGGCGCCTGGTCTTCGCGCCGATGGCTCCCCCCGGGTGGTTCTTCTTGAAGACGCTCTTCGTCTCTTCCTCGTGCATGGACTCCGCCGCGGTGAGTGCCAGCATATCTCCAACAGCAATTGTGACGGTCGTAGAAGTCGTAGGTGCACAAACACCGAAAGAAACCTCCTCCAACTCGTGGATCGGTGCAGGGAGCAGAATTGCGTCCGGGCGCTCGTTCAACAATGGGCATTTCGAGGCGTGTGTATGAGACGTGACGGCGATGATGGGCGTATGCGAGGGAATGTGGTCGAGCAGAGCCATGAGCTCGCCAGTCTTTCCAGAGTATGAGATAAACATGATAGCATCATTCTGTTTTAGATCAGTAAACATGTCAATCCGACTCGCGACGCCCCACAAAATGCACAAAAGTACCTTTCTGATATCTCCCAGGTCGCCATGAATCGCTTCAGCCGCATGCATGAAAGAACAACCTATCCCCAAACTCTTCATGGTGGCCACCATCTTCTGCCCGACTAGTCCGCTCTTTCCCACACCACAGATGATTAGTTTGCCGCCAGCCTTATTTATGCTGGTGACCAATTCCACTGCTTGGAGCAGGCCTTCTCTGGCTACAGGGTCCGTCTCGTAGAGAATGCTGACTTGTGACAGCGCGGTTGCCGCGGTTGACAGGACATTGACGGCGCGTGAAAGAAGGCGGGTCCCTTCAGGTGCGCGAGAGCAGTCGGAAAGTGGGGGCGTCAAAGGCTGGGTCTCGGAATCGGCGCGTTTCCGCTTTTGAGAGATATGCGACGCTGGCGTATGCTGTGTGTTATCGATGATAGCTGCCATTGCTAAAAAACAAAGGATCTGGGTATCTGCTAGGTCTGAAGGTTGGGACACTGTGATAAAGATAAACAACAGAACACAACAGAGCAGGCCCAAGTAGTTTGCTCAAGTAGGTTGCTCGATGTCTTCCAAATGCTGAGGCGCTATCGGGACGCGACGGAGGCGGAGGTTAATTGTTCTAGAAGACAAATTTCTTGGAGAGTCAATGACGCCGTCAACTGTCGTGACAGGCTGCTGGGTGGATGACGCTGAAAGACAAGACTCGAGAACGACTGGACACGGATAAGAGGGAACCGTGACCATTATTAATGCTTCCCGAGCCCACATGTCGGCCTCACGTCGATGTTCTGGCCTAGTCTACCTGATTCGGTGGTTGTCAGAGAACGCTTCGGCGAACCCTTGGTGAAAGAGATGGCGGCATCGACACTAACGCACGGCCTGGCTCCTCCCAAGAGCCCCTCGCTAACCAGAAACAACAAAACGCGATGTCATGCATCGGACCCCAACCATCAGTGCACGTTGTTGCTTCAGCAGATATTGCGATCTGTGTGCACAGTCGACCCTGCGCGTAATCTTATGCGGCGCTGTCTGTGCTTTGGTGTTTCGAGGCAGCAGCAGCTTCGGCCAGTTTCGTCCTCCGAGCGCCCATAGCGGCCAGTGCGTGTTCGTCTCCAAACCTCTCCATCCCACATTCGCGACGGTACAGTTGTTGTGCCTGCTCTGACCCTGTCAACAGCAGCATGAATCGTAGCTCGGGCATGTCAAGCGCAACCTCCCTGCAGCAGTGGATGATCCACTTCCCTAAACCAAGGCCGCGCGTGTCCTCCCTCAGAAAAACGTCGGTAACGTATGCCAGTGTCGCAAAGTCCGTGACCAGGCGCGCCATGCCGACAGGTGTCAACGATTCTTCAGTTCCTACTCTGTAGAGGACGAGGGTGCAGGAGTTGTCGAGCATGGTCTTGAGGTTCTCTGCATCCATTGGTTTGGCCCAGAACATGGCCTTGTCGGCGAACGCGTCTTGGACGAACGAATGCGGCAGGAGCTCTTTGGACGTGGAGATAAGGAACTTCTCCGCGCCCATGCTTCGTTTCCATTCCCAGACTTTCTTGTCCATTGTCGATGTTGTATGCTAGGCTATTTGTGAAGTGAGGAATTTTTTGCTGCGCTCTGGCCTCCTCTAAGACTGGTCTTATGTAGTGTCGAGCCACTCATCACCGGTAGGGCGTGTGCTTCATAACAGATCTGGGGCAGACTGTGGGGAAAGCGCTGCTTTCCTCGCCGAGTCGGTTGACTCAGAAAGTTGGTGGGCTTCAAACACGCCAGACACGCCCGTATCGCCGTTGGTGTTCGTGGCAATCTTGGAAGCTGCGGGGCTCGTGCTAAGCAGGGACGGTTAGAACTGTCGATGATCTCCCGCTCTCCTTGGATTCAACGTTGGCAGCAGAACAGACAGTGCCTTTTCTGGCGACGTCATTTTTACTACATCTCTGTGGAGAAATCCTTGGAGATGATCCAGACCGTGCTGGGGTTGACGCGGATACCTGGTGTCCTCTGCTGGGTGTCTGTCGCTCGACGCCATACCAATCATATCATGGCAAACACCTCATGTAGTACAACAGGAGCGGAGACTAATTGTTTTAACAGTTCAGACAATATGGCTGTCTAAAGGAATTTCTGTATTTTTGCAAGTCCTCCGCATACGTTGCCGTACATCATGTGCCCTGTCAGTTCGGCCTTGCTTGAGTTGCACGCACGACACACCGCGAGTCACTACACAACAGCAGTTCTTCGACTTAGGCAACGACATGTGTGGCTGCTGAACAAGACTGAAATTATTACCTTGATACTAAACAGCCGGCCCACGCGTTTTTGCTAGCCATGTCCAAGCTCTGGATTCCATGTCTTGTTCCCAGTCAGTTGCATTCCTATTCACCATAATTACACTTCTCAGCGAGCATATACTCGACTGTACTGCAGTCAAGGTAATGAGCATAGCCACGTCTCATGTGCCTCCTGGCACAATACAAAGTGGCGTAGTGTGCGCGACACTCGAAGTCTAGAACGCCAACGTCATGATCAGGTGTTTCGTGCAACGAAGTGAGCATTTTGATGAGCCCGCAACATGACGAAGTAGGCTGCGACCTATTCTTTGTGTCAGTACTGCTGAAGGGGTCATGGCAACCTTGGCAGGTCAGTTAGCGTCTAATCAACAGGTCTGTTAGCGATACGACGATGTGTTGTTGGTAGCCGATGATATGTTTCCCTGGTAAGAATAACGAGACGGTTGGAATTGGAGATGGAGTGTGAGGTGTATGCAGATAACTAGATGGCCCAACAGCCGATGGTAAGCACTTGCAATTCTCACCATCAGTCCAAATACCAGCCGCTCTTCACCGGTTCGAATCGCAGCGAAAGTAAACATTGGCTGGCTATAATTTTGCACAAATACGTAGGTTTCCTTGCGAGCCCTATCGCGTTTAGAAACATGCATGTATACCAAGAAGACGATTGCCGCGATCGGGAAGCAACGACGGTTTGGCGACGGGCTTGTACAATGTCGATCAAGTGCAAGATTTGAATTAATGTTGCTACACTGTCTGACTCGGCAAACTCAAAGCGGTAGGTATGCTGCCTGATAACATGCAAGACCAATTCTATGAATCTGGGATGGCAGCGATGGCTTCAATTTCAACCAGAAAGTTGCCAGGTAGCTTTCCAACTTCGACGGCGGTACGGGCGGGCTTCGGGGAAGGGAGCATGGCGCCGTAGACTGCATTCATTGCGGAGTAATCACTCATGTTGGCCAAGAACACAGTCGTCTTCATAACATAGTCCCACGATGTGCCGGCTTCCTCGAGCACCGTGCCGATGTTCTTGATGACTTGTGCCTGTATTTTATCAGTCCTGTCACGTGATACGAAATGCATCCTCTACTGAATTTCAATCTTCGAAGCAGTACGTACCGTCTGCTCTTCAATACCACCGGATATAATGCTCCCATTGAAACTTGGTACTGTTCCTGATGTATAGACAATGCCCTTCGATGTCCACGCGCCGCTGGACAAAATAGGGCCTTGAGTACCCAAGTATGTGACAACGGGTTGCTCTGCACTCTTAAGTACTGGCTTTGCGCATGCAAGCCCTGCAACAGCGAGCACGGTAGTGACAACAAATGTAATAGAAACCATCTTAACAAAGAGATTGAGGCTGTAGGGTAATATCGAATATAGTCGAGTTGCGGTCACTGCTGATGAGCTTTGGTCATGGGTATTCTTACTACTTTATAGCAGATGCGTGCTCGGCAGTACTGAATTGCCCAAGTGCCAGCTATCGCTTGCCCGGATCTGATGTTCGGCCCGCCATGACTTCCAAGACCTCCAGATGTTGGATGTCAGGTAAGGCCTACAGAGAAGACGCAGGACAAGACCAGAGCCGTTGGTGTAATGCAACCCTGAGCCGATGATCCCACTTTTGACAGATACGGTCTGAAGATTTCTCGTAACAACGTTCACGGCCGCCGGCTCAAGACACAGGCGTTGTCTGCCGAAGAGTGTGCATATCGAGGAAGAATACATCCCCACGATTACTATACCCGACATGGAAGTGCTATGCTGCACCCGCAAGTCCTATCTTGTCGGATAAACGCACGCCGAATGTTCTGGAGAAGAGGAAAGCGGCAGGAGTGGGTCAAAGCGAGTTAGGATTCGAGCGGATGGCTGTGTTAGAGGTCGTTGAATCTTGGCGCCGAGACTGCTTGTACTTGTAGGGCGCCATTAACGCGGTAACAGTACGACAGGGCGTGATGGCGCTGACGTTCTTGACGTAACCCAGATAGACGGAATTTTTGGAGATAAGAAACGCTGGGGCTTGACCTTATCGATACCGGCGGCCCCTCTACCATTCCGTAGCAAGCCTTCGTGATTGGATGAATTGTGCATGCATTTTTATGGCGCTGGGATGTCGAGTCTGTCTTTCCGTCAAAGTGCCTCCTCTCGGATGTCGCTTTTGTATCGGTTAATCTGGTAGACGCGGGCGTTGATCCACTAAGTGTGCAGGCATCCATGCTAGACCGCTGCTTCTGAGCTGTGTTTGATCTCGACGTAGATGCAACATAATGAAAGCAATCGATTGCCGCAAAGAATAAATAACGAGCATCAAAGCGGTTTCGGTTGACCAGAAGGCTGAACTTGCACATCCTGTACTCATACCATGGCGGTCAGGTTGGTCCCAGGTCGTCGATCGTAAACTCTCCGAACAATCCTTGCTTGCGGAGAGGCCTCTAGCTTACCCTATCGTTATCTCAATGTTCTTGTTGTCCGTAACGAACCACTGTTAGCTTTCTCGGCGGTCCACCTCCACGCCCTAGGTAACATCGCCTCGAACTTGAGTACAGGACGGCAAGCCAATACCTCGTGTTGGTTCTTCCTAAAAGTCGCGCATTGAAGGAACATGACATCCTTATCGCAGCTCTACGGGTCGTCCATGTGGCACTGTAGATGGCGGCATTACGATGCCTGAATGTGTCTGATGTGTTATGGGTATCATTGTGTAGATGATAACTCGATCCAGTGACCAACAGAAACGAAGACCAAGATATTGAGGCCTGGACACCTCGAGCCATGAACTTGTATATGAAGACATGAGTCTGCCTTCAACACAAGATACTCAAATCCTCAACATTGTCCAGTCCAAAAATGAAGGGTCTCTTTGCCGCCTCTTCCGCGGCGTTCACTTTGGCCAGCGGTGCTCTCGCTGGTCCGGTGGCATCTCGTTCCGATATCCTCATCTTCAAGCCTTTGAGTGTCACTCTAGACTCAGTGCACAACGTCCATGTCGATTACAGCGATGATGTCTTCGAAGGCGAAGTACGGATCGTTTACGGCGGTTGCGACATGACAAGCCTTAATGGCAGGCACCACGAGCTCGGTATGACGAAGGTGACTCGGACAGCTAGACCCGAGCGATTCGTATGGATCGTCCCTGATAATACCGCCCATGGAGGATGCTTGCATGCGTACTCTGGAGCTACCTTAATCGGCCGCTCTGCACCAATCACGGTCCAACAGCGAAGTCGGAAGCGAGAAGAAATCTCAGATGTTGCAGATGTAACAGGACCTTGGTTCGATGGCGTTGCGTATATGCAAGCAAAATCGAACAACGCTTCTTTTGTCGCTGTTGCGAAGAGCAAGAAAATTGCGATACTTGGTGGCGGAATGGCGGGCTTGATGACCAGTCTCCTGCTCGACTCCGTGGGCATTAAGGATTGGCATATCACTGAGTCTTCGCAGCGCATTGGTGGTCGCATCCGCACCAAATATCTTGCTGGTAGCACACCTGATCAATACCAGTATCAGGAGATGGGACCTATGCGCTTCCCCGTCTCAGCCAAATACGCAGATACGAACGAGACTGTAGACATCCAGGATCACAAGATGGTTTTCCAGCTCGCCGATGTGCTGAACCAGATGAATGGCAACGACAGCGCGCTCGCTGTGAACTTCATCCCTTGGATTCAAAGCAGCCCCAACGTGCCTGCCAACTCTAATGGCTACCGCTTGCCCAACGGCCGCATTCCGAGTGCCTCCCAGATCAGGGCAAACAGCTCCCTGGCTGTACCGGCAGCGGCAGGCCCGGACGCCGAAGCCGAGAAACATGCCGAAGAGGCGCTCGAGGAATTCAAGGGTGTTACTCCAGCAGTGCTGCGCAACATCTCAACCAACATCTACGAGGCGCATAAAGCAGCCGTAGAGAAGGGTCTGTTCCAATTCTCTGAGGCTGCATACCTTAGATATGCCTTGAACATGAGCGCAGATGTCGTGGACTACGTCGCAGGTTCCGGTAACAGCCCAATGTGGGAGTATGATACCGCATACTTCTCCGCTACCACATGGCGCACCATTGACAAGGGCCTCGAGTCTCTTCCACGCGCTTTCCTTCCGCATGTGCAGGACCGCCTGACTCTTGGTCGCAAGATCACCGGCTTGAAGTACGATGACAAGACTAGCAAGGTAGCAGTCCAATGGCGTAACGATCCTTTCGCTATGCAGCCCGAGAGTGAAGTTTACGACTATGCGGTCGTCGGTGTGCCTTTCTCCAAGGTCAGGCTCTGGGAGCTCCCCAAGTACTCCTCGCTCTTGTCGCGCGCCATCTCCACTCTCAATTACCAGCAGTCCTGCAAGGTCTCTCTGCACTACAAGACCCGCTTTTGGGAGAAGCTATCCCCGCCCATCATTGGTGGTTGCGGCTCAGTCGATATCCCTGGTATCGGCTCAGTCTGCTACCCTGCCTACAAGATCAACTCGACCGGACCGGGTGTAATCCTCGGATCCTACAGTTCCGGCACTCCTGCCCGTTCCCTGGCTGCGCTCAGCACTGCTGACCACGTGGCTTACGTGCAGCGTGCTATGGTTGAAGTCCACGGAGAGATTGCTGCGGAACAGTTCACAGGCGCGTACGATCGTCAGTGCTGGGAGGCTGACGAGCATCAGGCAGGTGCTTGGGCTGCGCCAACAGTCGGTCAGCAAGAGCTGTACATCCCAGCATATTACAAGACTGAGATGTCCACGATCTTTGTCGGCGAGCACACATCATACACCCACGCGTGGATCTTCAGTGCTCTCGATAGCGCTGTCCGTGGTACAACGCAGTTGTTACTCGACATGGGGCTCGTGGATGAAGCGAAGCAGGTCGTTGACACCTGGATGGGTCGATGGATTCACCTCTGAAGCGGCAGATAAATGTAAATAAACGTTAATGACGAGAAAGATTTTGTTTCAAAAGTATTGCCATGGCTAGGAGATGGAGTGCGACTGCCCTGCAATGACGCGATTTTTGCGCGCTAACCTAATCGAGGCCGCGCGTGGGCGTTACGGATATCCATCTCCTCTCTTTCATCTCGGCACCGTACAAGCTGTTGAGCTGTAAGGGTCTCTCTCTATCTCCAATATTGTGGCACCAAATCATCCATCGATACCATGTGAGATATAATACTTAGGTTCGAAGCCCCGCAACGCTGCCCTTGGTTTTCTATAGCCGACTTGGTCCCTAGACCTCTCCCACGCAGCACACCTCAATCTTTGGGTGCCATGAAAGTAAAAAAACAACCTTGCATCAAATTATTGCACTGCTAAAGCCGGTCGCCATCGCCAAAGCCAATAGATATGATCATATATGAGCCAATTACACATATTCTAGTAAGACACGAATACGTGCAGCCAAGAGCTCAACTGAACTTTGCATAAAGTGCCTTAACATCGCGGTAACATGGAGGCTTCCACAAATGCAGCCTGAAAACGGAGGCAGTTCCGGTACGAGTGTGTCTAGCAACAACGATGACGTTGCCTGTATGTGGGGTAGGCAACATTACAATTTCCTAGCCGAACCTCATGTAAAAGCGAAAGCGGAGCTCTCCTATTCTACCAAAGCAAACAGCTCGGAGAACACAATTGCCTCCGCCAGTCAAGTCTTGAAACGCACAGCATGCCGGAACTTTTCGACCACGCTGGCAAGCCAGCCGTACACCACATGGCGCGAGTGAATGGTATTCGCATGCACTACATAACAGCAGGCTCAGGACCACCGCTCCTTCTCCTCCACGGCACGCCAAAAACTCACTATTATTGGTACCGTATTCTGCCGTACCTCTCGCCAGACTTTAGCGTCATAGCACCAGACCTGCGTGGCTTTGGCGCAACAGATAAGCCTCCTGCCAGTGACGGCTACGATGGTCGGATCAATGCTCAGGACATGGCCGAACTCATGAGTCAGCTTGGACACGAGACATTTTCGATTCACTGTGAAGATCGTGGTGCGACCTTTGGCTTCTGCACTGCGGGACTGTATAGGGACCGGGTGACGCATCTGAGCTTTTGCGAGATGATGCTGTCAAAGCAGTTGACCGAGCAGTCATTTTTCACACGTGAAAATATCAGAGCGCAATACAACCAGACCGGTGTCTGGAACTGGCATATTCCTTTTCTTTGGATGCCTCACATGGCAGAGATGCTGATTACTGGAAAAGAGAGAGAGTTTTGGACGCATTTCATGAAGGCGGAATGCTATAACCCGGGCGCGCTGGATCAAGAGGCAGTCGATGAGTGGGTTCGGTGTTCACAGAGTAAGTATTGACCACCGATCTAAGAGCCTGTTAAACATGTGTTAGCCTTACTGACAATCAAACACAGGTCCAGGCGGGCTGCGCGGGATTTTAGAGACATATAGAGCGCATTGGGTGAATGTAGACGTAGAGGAGGACATTATTAGGAAGGGAAAGCTGGACTGCAAAGTGATGACTGTTGGAGCACCTGAGTAGGCACCGATTGTTCCCTGTTTTTGTACTGAAAGCTGATGATTTGTAGATTTTTCGGACCGCTGGTGGAAGAACAGATGACTAGTACAGCAAACAACGTCGTTATATCCGAGGTGTTCGAGAACTGTGGCCACAGTCTGGCTTTAGAACAACCTGAGCGGCTGGCGAAGCTGCTGAAGAAGTTTTTACTGTGATTTAGGTGTTTCGGCGATTTGGACGTCACCAGTCACGAGGAGGTCGCCCTCTCTCTGTAGCCAGTGCTGTCGTCGATCTCGATAGCTTGTTCTGAGATATTCTGTGTCTCATAGATCAGTGGTTGGGAGTTGAAGAGGTCTGAGAGGTCCACCAGATGGTCGTGAAGGAGGGCAATACTATCTCCCACAGTGAGCAGATCATGGTCTCGCAGCCAGCCCAGATATGCAGTGATGTCGTCAAGTCCCGTCCAGTCCCAACCAATCGGTTGTGCGAAGCCGCCAAATATCGTCGCATGCGAACTCACCAGCTAATCAGTACCTTGCCTTGACAGAACATTGTCGATACAGTGATCCAGGCCTTGCAGTGTTTGTGAGAACCCCTCAAGATCTTCCTGAGAATGACGCACGGGGTCGTCTACACAGTGTTGGTGGAAGCGCAGAGTAGTGATGCGTGAACCTCTTTGCGCGGCACCTTGAAGTGGGAGGAAGGGAGGCAGCAGCAAACATTGCCAGGGGACAGTGTGCTGGTCTTAATACCCCCTGGGAAAAGTGATCCTGCCGTACGGGGAACGGAAGTGGTCGTCTGAAGCATTGCGAGGAATGGGTTTGTGCTGAAAATTCAAGCCGGAATTAGCTGTGGGAGTGGCTTGACAAGTGCAAGAACGTGCGCGATGAGGTCTTAGCTAGGGCCTGCCAAGGCGTGTTGGGCTAGCTATTGTCGCAATAGGTGGTGCTCGAGGTGAGAGGGAGTCCTTAATAAGGCCATGCCTTTGCGCGGGGAGTTGAGTGAAATAGACATGCTATGGCTTCAAGTACTGGTGCTGACAAGCTTCGTACGCTCGTATGTCCGGATACTTTGCAGTACATGAGTGTGTATCTTTTAGGATACTATATTACACAGATCGGTCTTGCGATTGTTTTTCCGTGATCTTGAAGTCGGGAATGAATACGAACAGAAGGTTTGTAACAATCTTAGGTACCTCTATGTATTATCAAGTTTGGTACCTTGATTGCCTTGGCGGCTGATTTGCTCAATGCGACTTTTAGTCTGATATTACACTTTTTCTTATATTACAGGACGACATTTAAAGCATGAGGAGACTTGCGATAATGGCGAAAAGAGTCGCGCCAGCAAAACTCGACCCGAGTTGAGCAGCCGCACCTGTGCTCTCAGGGGAAGCACTCCCAGTACCGGAAGGGCTTGTGCCGTTGGTAGTTCCATTACCTCCTCCAGTAGTATTGCGCTGACCGTTGACAGCCTCAATGCGTCCATCTAGCTCAATGTTGACGGGTGACTGTGTAAGGATGTACTGAGTCAGAACCTCGTCTTGAGTATCGAGAGTAACGAAGTCGGTGGTTGGTGTGAAGAAATTGTCACCACCGCCGGCGAGGAAGTCAAGAGTGACGACCTGATAGGTTGTGCTGTTGTCGAGGGGTTGACCATCGATAGTCACAGCGACGAGCTTGCTGCCATTGTTGTTCTCAGGGTTGTATTCGATCTTAATGCCGGAGGAAACCTGGAAGAACGACGTGACCGCTCTTCCATTAGCAACGTTGACACCTGTAACAATACCCTCAAAAACCTCCCAGAGATATTTCCCTTCGGCCTCGATCTGAACGATAGCGTTACCGAAGGGGAAAGAGGTCAACACCTCGCCACGGGTGATGTCACCCTGGTCAATAGTTGCACGGATACCGCCACCGTTGATGATTGCGAAGTCAACATCGTCAGTGTTGTTCTTGCGATACGCAAGCATGGCATCTGCCATGAAATCGCCGAGCAAGCACTCTTGGCGTCGGCAAGTAGTCTGGTCCAGCTCAACTTCACTTGTGCCAAGAACTTCAGCAGCAAACTCCTCGAAGGGTCCACGCCATGACTCGATCTGAGTCTGGAGATCAGCATCTTGCTCGGTTGTGTTGGTGATGTGAATAGGTGCACCGTGGTAGGCGACGATCTTGCCCTGAGCATCGTAAGTGACCTCGATATCACCGATGTACTCGCCCCAGCGGTATGCGGTGACAATGAAGACCTCATCGCCATCCGCATTGTCAACAATGGTCGGGTACTTGCCCTCAGCATCCTCCATGTCGCCGAGAAGCGTATGGCTGTGACCACCCATGATCAGCTGCAGACCCTTGGTAGCTTTGGCAAGTTCTTGGTCCTTGTCGTAGCCAATGTGAGTGATGGCGGCGATCCTGGTAATGTTGGTCGTGGACTTGATCTCATCAATTGCGCCTTGCACGGCCTCAACAACATCAGAAAAGACGGTCGTCTCGTCGGGGTTCGCGATGCTGGGAGTCTCATCCGTGGTCACACCAATCAGTGCGAGGTCGTGCTCCTGGAAAATGTGATAAGGCTTGACCGTCTTGTTGACCTTCTCGTTCTGCGAGTTGATGTTGGCAGAAATGACAGGGAAAGTCAGGTTGACCAAAAACTGCCCCAGCTCCTCATCACCGCCGTCAAACTAAGTGCCATTCAGTTTCGCTTCCAATTAGATGAGTAGTATTGACATACCTCGTGGTTGCCAAGAGTCATGGCCGAAAAGTTCATCTGGTTTAAGGTCTCGGCGATCTTCTCACCTCCATAGAAGGAGTAAAAGAGAGTACCCTGGAACTCATCGCCAACATTCAGCCAGAGACTGTTGTTGTATTTGGGTCGCTGCTCTTCAACGACGGCCTTGATGCGGGCGTAGCCTCCGAAGCAACCTCTCTCAGGGCTGGTGCAGTCGGTGCCCGAGGACGAGAATTCGTCCAGATGAGCGTGTACGTCATTCACATGGAAGAAGGCTTCACTCATGTCAGTACGATTGTCCGAGAGAACACTGACATACTACTAACAAATGTTGTAGTTTCCGTCAGCATTAAGGTCACGCTTTGCGAGATGCCTGCTATAGAGCACGTCTTCGGCTACCGCTTGGCTGATGGCGGCCGCCGAAAGCGCAATGGCGCCTGATGCAGTCGAGAACTTCATATCTGAACTCCGGGGTATCAAGTACTAGAAAGAATGAAGCGCAAAAGGCGGAGACACTGGGGAAGAACTGATGTTCGCAACCCTGCTTCTTATGCCGTTAAAGTTGCGATGGAGTGCTCCGCTGACGTGCCAAGTGAAAGGCTGGGCGGTAGCGCAAGTGCCTTGGCTCAGCATCGCACATTCTTATTCCGGTAAAGCTTCGAGGAACCGTGCTCCGTACCTGATAACAAGAGGCCAATCATACTTCACACGTGCGATACCTGCATATGATACGCGTGAATCAAGAACGAGCCTGGATAACGGATATAGCATGGACTAGAACAACCTTGCCGATACCCATCCACGTGGTCTTGGGCGTGCTGGACACCAATAGGAGCATCTCGGAGCACGCATCCTTTGGAGTGTATTTGCAGAACTTCGGTCGCGTCCGCCTGGTGGAAATGATAGCTGCAAGGTCAAGGTGATGGAGGCGGCATGAGTCCGTAAGAAGGTGTTTTCCGAGCAGTGACCAAGCGAAAGGTAGTGCTCCCGCACAAGTACCCCAGATTTCAGATAGGGAAGCCCCGATGTCGTAGGGCGATCTCCGTCAGAACTCGTGGAGAACTGCTGCTGTTGCTTTTACACCTCCCTTAAAGCAAAGTGGAAAGAGTACCGCCCGCTGAGAGAACACCATGGGTCAATCAAGAGCGATCGAAACGATGCAAACAACCCTTCAACCCCGGTGTATATCGATATGCCTTCAAATAGAACGTTCGGTGCTATGGTAACCAAACGTCAAAGCATTGTGCCGGATAGATTGAAAATTTTAGTTCCACCACACCTGATACTGTCAGCAGAAACGCCTCGACTTTGTTTCGGTCCGATAGGCTTGAAAACGGCCGTCAGTTAGCGTTTACCAAGGAAATGTGTGGAGTATACATAAACCAGATCGTGAAAACGCGGGGCAAATGTGCCAGCGACAGAACAAGAAAACCTCTCTTTGTCATTCTGTTTCAAAGCTTCGTGCCTGAGAGCTTTCACTCGGTACTTGTGATCTTGCTGATAGTCTCTCAATAATTCTCCCGCGCTTGACGTGGCCATGTATACCTCACCCAGTCCTCTAATATCTTCTCGAGGTGGTCGCGGGCCAGTGTGCTTATTTCGTAGAGGCAGAGACAACACACTTTGGAACCCTAATGTTCTGGAAAGACACTTTCTCGAACTTCTCGAAAACTTCGAAGACCAGACAAAGTGTCATAGAGATGAGGTCCTTGTTCTTCGAAATTTTAGTCCGCATATGCGGAGGATCTTGCGGGCTACCGATGTGCTCCGCTTGAATTTACCATTGTTGGGCGGAGATCGATCTTGTACATGGTGGTACGCCAATCTGACCACCGGCGAGCGCCAGACCTCGAGCAGTAACACGTGCTACACGAAGCCGTTCGTAGCTTTGAACACAGTTAAGCGGCTCGGGAGATCAGACTGTACCGTCCACCACCGACGGGGTGTGTTGCGAAGACTTTGTTCTCACCTCGAGCTGCCGAGCTACTACAAAGGAATGAACAGAGTCGTCTATGCTCCGCTCTTCGCTGGAAATCGCGCCGAGTGAAAGTGAGAGCTCTTCAGGGTCGAAAATTTGAGGCGCGACGGGCTCATCAGAGAATCTGGACGGGCTTCGCTTTACTCACAAGGGCGACTGAGCTTACTCATTGTGCCTCGGTGTCAACATCTGAGGATCCGTAGGTTTCCCACCGCCAATAATTCATGATATCGGAATTTTGTTACTGATAGCCATATATGCGAAAGACTTTGTATTGAATAGACTGCGTCAGGAGATCAGTCATCAGAAACAGATCGTGTATAGAGCCGTCATACCGACCGTAGGTTTCGAGCTTCTCGAAGCCGTGAGATCCCTGAGCGTGCAGACCTGAAAACTCGCATGAGTGTAATTGTGTCAGTAGTGATTAAGCTTAGGATTGTAGTACATATCAGACCACCAAATGAGCTTCTGCGCTTTGTCGTCTGTCCTTGGGTACGTGGAATGTTAGGTCGGTCAGTCATACTGTACAGTGGGCATGTCCTGATCATGCCTCTGTAACATTCGCGTTTAATAAGTTTGAAGTCGCGTTGCATGTGCCTGGAATGCCCGGTCAGATGAATTGATGGAGTTGCGGTCTGTACAAGACTCCATTTGTAGCTTTTCTGTTAAGACGTGCGGTTTCTTGCGGCGTGCACTTGTCGAGAATTTTTTGCACTGTTGGCAGATGAAACAAACGACCAGGAATCCTGTAGCGCCTTGCAGCAATTAGTAAGCTGACTGAGTCGGCTGAGTCGGCTGAGCACAACGCGACACGGCTTTACCCGTGCTCGATATGGGTGTCCTTGAAGACGTCATCTGGGGGCGCAGGAGCCGAGAGCCTGGCTTTAAGATGACGGATTTGATGACATTGAATGAGCCAGTGGTGCCGAGCATGTTGGCCATACGGTAGGCAGATTCGATTTTGGATAGGCGTGGAATTATTGTGTTCGTTTGTAACAAGTCCAGCGATCCAACGAAGCGATGGGTGCAGGGTTGAGATCAGCACGTAAGCTTTCAGGCCAGGTGGTGGGAACAAAATTGAGATGAAGCGGGAAGAGTATAGACAGTGACGTCGGAGGTCCGATTCTTGACGCTGCGATGTTGGGAAGTCGAAGGTGATTATATACCTAAGTTCTGGAGCGAATAGCATGACAAGACCTTGAAAAAATAACGGTAACAGGGGAAATGGTGAACATGAATTATCGTAAGTGGATTGAACCACCTATTGGGTATCAAAGAAGTCGAATCAAGCCTCATTCTGGCGTCGGTTCCAAAACGCGCTTCCCGCTCGATTGAATACCGTCATTTGTGACTATACCTGGCTTCAAGCTCCTTCCACAAAAATACAAACACCAGCTTTGCAGCAAACTGCAGCGATTCTATCAGTAAAGGTACTTCTCAGAATTGGGATCGTAGGTGGTTCTGATACGCAGCTCATTGCAGGCCTTCGCTTCGGCACAGATTTTCGACCTCACCCGAAAGACCATGTTGCCCTTAGTTGCAGTACTCAAAAACCCCCGTATTTGCAACAAAAAAAAGGGGACACATAGAGTGATAGATGCTTAAGACAATCTCGTGATGCAGAAAAAGCTGCGGTCCGCCGGGACACGTCTGCTCTAACCCGCCGTATAACATCACTAGCCAAACCCAACAACCCCAACCTCCCGATACAATTGCTCGGCTGTCCTGACTTATAAAAAATGCTTGAGGCCTTCAATGGTTTTTCTAAATCCCACAACCTCTGTCGTATCGATTGATAAATCTTCGGCGCGGATAAATGTCTCGTCCTCTTCCCAAGGATCGCATAACTCTCCAAATTTCAGCTGCAGGCCCAGCTCATTGCCGGCCGGACCCCATAGTTTCGTCCATGCATCAATGGTGGTCTCCACCAGTACACCCTTCTTCCCCGTGATCTCGGACCAGACATCAATCATCTCTTGAAATGTCCACTTTTCCAATGCCACGTTCGCATACTTTCCGTACGCCTTAGCACCCGTGGCAAGTACCTGGCGAACCCAAATACCAGGGTTGATTGTCATGTCGCCTGAAAGAAGGACCTTTGCATCAGGGTTTGTAGGAAGCGTCTGGATGTATTGACCATTACCAGGCTGGGTCAGAACTGTTAGATTCTGCACGTATAGCCTCTGCCCAGAAGCGAAACTAAACTTACACATTCGATAGGTTTAATGAGAGGGAAGAAGGCCATGTTCTGTGGGTAGTATCCGAAATAGAGGTATGTCGTAATGGCAGCCAAATCTGGTAGTTCGGATTTGATGCGAGCGTCCACATTTGCTTTGTAGTCCATGTGCGGTGTCAAAAGCTTACCCTTGAACTTACGCTTTGCGCTAGGCGTCGTTGACCAGATGTAGTGCTCCAGTGATATTGTAGCTGCTGCAGCCCTGGCAAGCTTCATGCCCTGTTCTTCCTCGATTTTACCTGCTTCATCCTGTGTCTTACCCTGAAACAGATGCTCCCACCAATTAGTTACTGCAAAGACAGCGTGAACTCCCTATAAATCGTGAGTCTGATGATGCCTGTTGTGGAAACTTTGACTGACTTCAAACGCTTGTACCAATGAGCTCTCCTGGTTGAAATCAGCCCGGACTACCTCAATGCCTTCCGCAGCGAGCTTTCTGCCTGCTTCGCTCTCAGGACTCCTTGTCAACGCCCTGACCTTCCAGCCTTGCACTTTCTTCATCATATTGACCACGCCACCTCCTTGGCTACCAGTCGCCCCAGTCACAGCGATAATCTTCAGCCCTTTCAATGGCAGACCTGACGACGTTTCTGCAAGCTCACTTGTCTCTGGAGCAGCCATCCATGAGCCAATACCGCTCTAGTGATGTTGTGATTAGAACAATAATGACTTCAAAGATCGTTTCATACGTACCGTAGCGCCAGTGACAATCGCGTTTGACATCTGGTTACTCATTCTGTAGCTAAACTGCAGATTGCCGATTCGAACGGCAGAATAAAGCGCTTCTTAAGTCTGAGTACCCCTGCTCTCCTGGTCCATCGCCAAGGCCTGTGCCGTCAGTACCATACGAGCCGGGCCGGGGCAAAGGCCGGCGGATATTTGAGGACCAGGCACACATGTAATGTATGGCTTATGTATCTTTAGTGTGAGCCGAGGCTAGACCTGAACTTTGCCATGTACGTCTCCTAAGATTTTTCCACACTTCATGGTGGTCTTCGTAAACCTGCAATTTATACAGACCTGCGAGCCCGCAGACGCTGCTGTCCGTTTGAGATATAGCCCCTGACATGCACGTGGCATCATCTAGAAGATAGCTCTCAATTATGTGGGTCCAGACTGGGCGCAGGAACGAATGCTGATAAGGCGTCCCGTTCTGTCCAACAAGGGCTGTTATCCGACCGTCGATCACGACTTATACCCTGACGCAACGGGTATTTTGCATTAGTAGAGGCAGTGGTCTCCCGTTATTTCTGGAAGACTTACCACATCTCTGGCCTTGCAAGACACTGTAAGCATTTGTACTTCTTGCGATCCTAGCCTGGGGTATGGGTACTTGCGACTCAAGAACTGGATGAGAAAAGACTATTCCACCACTTATTGACATGCTTCAAGGCATTTTGATATCGGGAATGAGTCATGAACTATGCTACAGCCCTCTCTACCCATGTAGACTCCACCATTATTGCATTGCATCTAGAATATATCCATCACAACAAACCACCTGATCAAACTCCCGATCAAGAACGACCAACTTCCGATTAATGCCGACACAGCAGCCGCAAATTTGTTCTCACTGAACAAGAACAGCCCCGCCATCATGAAACCGAAACCTCCGACCGTGTTTAAAAAGGCACCTTGCCAGTCAGCATCGTACCACTTTGGTTTGTACCAACGTTCTTGCTCCGAATATGCCAGCATTGCATTCGCGATCAGAAAAAGTGCACCATGGATGACTTGAGGCCCAAAAACGATTGTAGCGAAGAGTGATGTTTCCTCTGATATCAGCTCGGGATAGTCAACAATGCCGGCAAACATGAAGATTACACCACCAAAGAGCACGATTAGGCCTGCTTGAAAAGCCAGATTTGTCATCGTGAGATCCCAGAGCTTAACCCGTGAGGGTATCCATTTGAACTCCGGTGTGCCTAGAAGTGCGGGCCTGTATGTGACTTTCTGAGTCGTCTTATCGGTGTTGATAGTCCCGCGATCGGCATTCAATGCTCCAAAAGTGTCGAATATTCCGGCCGCGAAGAAAAGAATTGATCCGATAAGGACAGTGGTGGGTATAGCAATGGTCTCGTTCGTCTCAAATTGCAACTCTGGATCTAGCAGAGGAAGCAAATCGAAGAACGCATTGATGACAAGATCCACACTCCCGACTGTGAAGACGACTGCCACCAGCCAAGTGGGGTCGCGATAAGGAAATATTGTGAACATCTTACGGACACGGGTGCTGAACGACTCTGTCTCATCTCCCCAGTCTAAATACGATGGGTCGTCGTAGATGTAGATCTTAGCGCGTTCGAGATCGCAGTTCTCGCGATGTTCCAGGTGGTTGACAGGGACGAAGTTCGTAAGTTTTTCGCTAATGGCCGGTCGTGCTTTGAGGTCCGCGACAGGATTCAAGACAGGGCCGAGGCTTGGTGGGGCCATCATGCTCGTTCTTGTTGCTCGTACGTAGGAGGCACGGATCGTCGCTGAGGCATTCATGTCGTGAGTCGTGAGTCGTGAGTAGGGACTATCATCAACGGAATCAACAAGGTCAGGGAGGAAAAGTGTGGGTGAGATTAAAGACTGAGAATGTATCGGACAACCTTGAGCCAGCAAGGCGACGTAAGCAACGGAGAATGGATCTGCCTGCCTTGCAACACCACGCATGTACATGACTATACATATACTCACAACACAACTCATTCTATACCAAGACGTAATAAGTGTTGTTGGCACGTTCAACATGTGGATACTGACTGGAACTGTTTGACCCACGAGCTTCGTCATCTCGATGTCCACTACGGTGCAGTGTTTTGGAGGCCAAGCTCACACAAGCTTTTTACAGGTTATGCTTGAGTGACGATAGAGTTTCAAGTGGGGAAAATAGGTCCGTGGTCTCTGAAATCGGCTGGCTAGATGTGCAAGGCCGCTGGCGATGTTTCACGGAAGCAGATGTTCCAGAGCAAGTGTGGCGGCTGAGTGACTTCGGGCTTTGGATCTGCACGAAGTTGGCATGTGCAACGGAATCGTCGTAAGCAATACCCGTTGAGCTGCCGATTTGCGGATACGCTGCTGGTCGCTGCTGGCGGGAGTGCGGCGGGAGTGCGGCGGTCTGACGCTCCCTGTACCCTCTGCAGCGTGATTGAACGTTGCACGCCGAAATCGATGAGGTGTCTGGAAGGAGGCTCATCCGACCCACCGGAGGCAATTGGTTGAGATGCTCCCGGAATTCGGGAGCCACCGCGCGGGCCGAGAACTTGAAACACCACCAAATTCTCTCCAAGCGCCATGTTTCACGCTTCCTGGATCAACACTGCCCTGCACGGTCTTATTGATTGCTGATGCAGGTAGCTGCCATCGTAATACCCATGGTCAGCTCCAATCTGAGAGAATCGTTCTAGACAAGATTATATGTGACCCGTCGCATGGCCAACACCTGGAAGACCTCTTCATACATGTAATGATTGAAACTCTGCATTGCCTGCTGGCAACATCGGAGATACAGGATGTTCATCCAATGCTCAGTCCTAACCCTAAGCCCTCCAAGCGATCTGCGAGACCACCCAAAATGCGATCAACGCGCTCACTAGCCTGGTCCTGTAGCACGACTTCGGGCCTTTCCGTTCCGCCAACACAGGTCCAGCTCGAAGCTCTCTGCGCATCACCAAGACCCATATACTTTGACTTACCCGGGAATGCACAGAGATCTCTCGTTACCGGATCTCCTCCGTCGTTTGTAGTCTTGGCTTCGAGTGTCTCAGGCGCGTCGCCCTTCTCGACCCATTCGACGAGCGTCGCAAGAGCAGAGCTGGGAACAGGACCTATACCGCTACCGCAGTGTGCAACACCCGGTGCAAGAAACAGTCTGTAGTATTCATCGACTGCATGTGCGCCGCCCATGAGCCCTTCAACTCTCCTCCGATAGTCAACAGTATTCTGAAATGGAATAGCAGGATCGTCGATACCATGCCATGTGAGCATCTTGGTGCCCGATGCCTCGAGCAGCGATAGATCAGGATCGGCTGTGTTGAGAAGACCACCAAGCTCGTAATTCGCTTGAGTCCAGTGTCCAAAGTATGCAGTGATGTCGAGGTGTTCGAGTTGAGTAGAGGGGTTTCTAAGTACAATGTTTTTCATCCAGCTTTCGCAGATACCAAACGGCTTTTGCGACCTTGTTCCGTCCTTTGATACAGTGATGTTGGCGAGGTACTCGAAGTTGAGACCAGGACTTATGCCATGGAAGATCGGACCCCATGGCACTTGTTTTGGACCTTTGACGAGATGGTCGATCACCGTTGCCATCTCCAAAGTGATATCGGTGTGTTTACCATCGCACTGTATCTCATCACCGACAACGGCGAACGGATCGAAGTCACATGCCTCAGGATCTTCAATCATGCCATCGCGAACGCCGTCCAGCATGTCGCACTGTTCAATGGCCTTATATCTAAAGTAGGCAAGCTCACAATTCGACAAGTACGTTTCTTGCTGCTTCATCACCAGCTGAGGCCAGAATTCGCCTGTGACCAGGTTGACGAAATTGATAGCAGGTGCATTGGCAAGGATTCCATCCACGAGGTGCGGAAATTTCTGTGCGATCATGTATCCTTGTCGCCCACCCGTAGAGCATCCATTCCAGTAGGAATGATGGGGAGCTTTGCCGTAGTAGAGTTTGGTAATGACTTTGCCGATGTTGATTTGATCGACGAGACTGCGCGATGCGAAGTTGTGTAGCAGATTCCAATCAAGTGTACCAGTGGTGGTGTCTTTCAGTGCCCAACTCACGTCCTTGACTCGGGACATGTCATCACTACCGGAGCCTCCATCTGTGGATACAGCAGCCCAGCCATCTCGAACAGCTGATCCAAGGTGTGCTCCAAACATGCCCGTCTCGAAGCCTGCACCTCCCGTAGCTTGAATCCGCTCGTTCCAATCGTCTCGCATCAGTGGTAGCCATGCTTCGATCAAAACCTTGTCATCGGTCCCTTGATGTGTAATGTGTACTCTGACTTGACAGAAATTCAACGCTGTCAGAGCTGGTTGTAACGGACCCCCCTTTATGCTCGTAAAATCGTGTTTTGGCGCCACTGTAGCAGAAATAATCTCAATCCCGGATCCTGCCACATAATCATGGAGTCCTTTTAGGAAGGTTGATGCATCGCATGTAGGTGCTGATTGGCTCGAATCTCCCGCAGAGGCTGAACAAGCGAAGATTGGCCACAGTAAGCACCAATTGACTGTCGAACGCATTTTGATCGAGAAAAAATATTACGCTTTGTTTCTTGTAGCTGCAAAATTTGCCATGAATACGCTGGATATGTGTATACTGTTCCGAGGTGTGAGGCTCGGTAACCTGTCCATCGGCGGTGGCAGAGAGGGGCACACAACCGAGCCTTGGCTGACGCGTCCCCATCCTTGATGCGACGACACGTGGTCGCTCCACCGCGTCAGGTCTTGCTCGCGACCGCGTTTGAGCATGAGTGCCATGCTCGACACAACAGTACCGCACGCAGTGCCCATGTCACGGCTTCCATTGTGCCCATTTGTAGGCGTTGGGTTTCGGCGGCCGTATATACTCAGCCCCCTTCGTTCGGTCCCCGAAAGTGATTTGCATCAGCCTCTGGACGCCGAGTAGTTAACGATAGGTCGCTCTTCTCGAGAGCACTTTGGAAGCGTGAAAAGATCGAATTCGCGAGAGCAGAAGTGTCTGTTTCGAACGACTTCTGTAATGTACGCGCCGGGAGAACTGCTGCGAAATCGGTACTTGTGACTGTGCACGATGCCGACACACAGCCTTGCGCTGGCGGCTCACTACGTGAACGTAAACGCTGACCCGTCTTCTATATGGGGTATCCAGCGATAGGCGTAGCGAAAGCCTGAGTCCCGAGGAAAGCGCAGCAAACTTGCCCAGACGTCCTCTCGGGATTGTCTTGACCATGCCACAATTGGAACGCCTAATGTTGCTAACGATAGCCTTTGGTGTGTAGGTACAGAAGACTGCTCATCCTACTAATCTCACCAAGCTATCTGCAAAATCTTGATAATATATCTGTAAATTTTCATTTGCGTCGATTTACCTCGCTTCCTATGCACTATCACAACAGTACTCTGAAAGGGTGATCGGTACTTTCAGAACGTTCAACCTATTGAGAACGATTCTGCTCGCAATTTCCTTTGGCTAGTCCCACGCAAAGATGGGCCTACATTTAGTCGAACCGCGCGAGGATCGAACGAGCGCAATCAACATAGCGACATATTCCCTTACAGGAGCCTTCTTAGCCGTTTTCATTGCCCGCCAAGTTATGAAAGCCATAGTCTTTCGCAGAGTTGCGCTCGATGATCTTTTCATTCTTCTGGCGACAGTACGCTGGCTCCTCGTCTACAAGACTTTACATCTGACTTTTGATAGACCTTTGCGATCGGTTTGTCGGTCACCACGCTGGTACTCACGTCCAAACATTTTGGGGTGCTTGAGTATTTGTCGATCGATCGAGCTAACAGTATCATGAAAGGCTACTACGCTTCTGAGCTGTTGTATATCTCTTCCCTTTGCTTCTCGAAGCTATCAATCATTGTACTATTCTATAATGTGGTAGTGCTACGTACGCATCGTTTATTCGTCTTCGCCTTCGGCGTCTGCATCTTCACTTGGAGCGTGGCATCGGCCGCTGCCGTCGCCCTTCAATGTGAGCTTCCAAAGCCTTGGGAAATGATGACGCTACGGTGCTTCAACACAGTGAGTATTTTCGTGGTACTGGCTTACAGCGTATGCTGATATTCGCAGCAAATTTTCTGGGTCGTTTATTGCGCAATTGATGTTTTCACAGAGCTGTTCATTGTTACGCTCTCTGTAGATCTGGTGGCTCATCTCAGAGTACGCATGTCTAGAAAAATCGCAGTGGTCGCTTGCTTTGCGCCGCGACTCCTAGTAGTATCGGCTGCTGTAGCGCGCGCGATCTATCTGTACCAAGTATCACCACACGACAATCCCGAATACGATCTCTGGATCACCTCAATATGTACGCAAGTACATGTGAGTACCAGTATTTGCACAGCATGTATCCCCTACATGGTGCCATTCTTTAAAAGCCTCCAAGGAAATATATGGCGGTCATATTCGACGCGCAGTTGGACCGTGAGACCCAGAGTCAGACGTGAGACTGGTCAATTGCCGAATCGATTACGCAAGAGAGAGGCAAACATCCGATTCGAGTCACCGAAGTCATTCACCAGCCTGATCAAGGAACCCGAGCGAGTCTCAATAGTATCGCCACGCATTCCAAGCCCTACTCCGATCAGTCCCTTTCTGCCGCCGCCGATTAAAACTCTTCAGCTACCTAGGCATTCACCCACTGCGAAGGAGACAAGTGGGGTCAAACATTCGGGTGTCCGCGGAAGCGTGTATTATAGCAACTCGGGGGAAGATTCCGGCGTAATCAGCCTTCAAAGCGCGATGGCCTTCTGGCCATCCCCATTCGAGGCACCCACACATGCGCGTCTGTCAAGCGTCGCTACGATAGACGTATCCGATTCTTTCGAATACTTGGCTTTGCGGGGAAGTCCCGATCCATCGAACTCAAGCTCATGCTACTCTAGCCGTGTTTCGACGCCAACAAGATCGGAATCTACTCCAATCTTCTCATTGTTCCCTCAGAGCACTCGAAAATATGGATCCCTGCATGGTGCGTTGCAGCAGGAATTCTCATTAGGGCAAAGCCCCGGCCAGATGCAGCCGTCGGCAGCACATGATGACGAAGCACGCCTCCTGGCACGACAGACGCTGCCTAATCCTCAGCTTTCGCATGACTTCGATGATTTCGCGCATCCTGCCAGATCAGCGAGTTCGCGATCACATCCCAAATTCAGTACAACTCCACGATTACATGCACCATCGTCAACAGCATCACCCTCGAACTATGTGTGAAGGAGAAACGAGTGTTCCTTCCTCTCAGGCTCCCAGTATTCCGCGGCGTTAGTGGCTACCAGGGTTCTTTATGCGACATTGTTGTTCGGCATTTTGGACTCTGGACCGAATCGATCCCACAACAGCACGGACATTGTGCAAAAGGATCTGAGCACGTACTCTAGCAAACGTGGATTTCCGAGACAAAATGCGACATATCTATTAGACGCACCGGTGCAGGGCTTCCTTTGCAGCACTTTGTCTTGAATCACTTCTGCAGGGCCTTAATGTACGGTTGCTCATGAAGAGCATCACTGCCTGCAGTCATGCAATGCTTGTCCATGCCAATGATAGAGTGGGTCTCAGAGACACAAATCCGTGCCACCGGTAAACCCCAGGTTTTCTCCACACTCGTATTCGTAGTATAAGGAGATTTTGAAACGGAGAATTGATGATTGGTGGGATCGCAAATCCCCACGGAGCTACACTCTATAGTGCCGCCATTTATCTCGTTCCCTCTCGCAACTTCGCGTATGGAGTCATGCGTCTATCGTAGTTCGACCGAATATATATTCAGGAGGCACGCTGAACAGCGCAAACTTCAGTAATTGGAGGATGTTGGCGCCCCGCCTCATATACGCCATGGAAAAATTGTCCCAAGTAGATTACGACGACGCGTTCGAATGACGAATAGGGTTATTGTCCAAATGATCGTATATAAGGATCGTGGTAACCAAGCATTTTGGCCAAGCAGCCAAGCCAACTGTTCCAAGCACCAAACTTTCGAATCTCTACGCAAGATGCATTTCCTGTCTGTTGTTGCGTTAACCGCATCATTCGCTGCATCTGTTGCTGCAGCCCCTGCTCCCGCGATCACCCCTGCTCCCCAGCCGAATGCTGTTGCTAAGCGAGCCACCAGCTGCACTTTCTCGGGCTCTGATGGTGCTGCGGCTGCTAGCAAGTCGCAAGCTTCTTGCGCTACTATCGTCTTGAATAATGTTGCTGTTCCTTCTGGCACAACACTTGACTTGTCCAAGCTTGCTGATGGCACGACCGTTATCTTTCAAGGCACCACCACCTGGGGCTACAAGGAGTGGGCTGGACCTCTTCTCTCTATTGGTGGTAAGAAGATTACTGTTCAGGGTGCTTCAGGAGCTGTCTTAAATCCTGATGGCGCACGTTGGTGGGATGGTCAGGGTGGTAATGGGGGAAAGACCAAGCCTAAGGTATGATTTGTATGATCCTGTATCATCGTCCCTTGCTAATGCTCTTTAGTTCTTCGCTCTGCATAGCCTCACCGACTCGACTGTGACCAATGTCAACATCAAGAACACACCTGTTCAGGCTGTGAGCATTGCTGGCTGCGACGGACTGACCATTACTGGCATGACTATTGACGACTCTGCTGGCGACACCGGCAGTCTCGGCCACAACACAGACGGCTTCGACATCGGTACCAGCTCCAACGTTTTGATCGAAAGCGCGAAAGTTTACAACCAGGACGACTGCGTCGCTGTCAACTCTGGAACCGTAAGTCGTCCTAGAATATATAGCTTTACGTTCGGCGCTAACACTGCATAAGAACATAACTTTCCAGAACGGTCTATGCTCAGGCGGTCACGGCTTGTCTATTGGCTCCGTTGGTGGCCGCACATCTAACGTTGTTGACACAGTCACCTTTTACAACAATGTCATCCAGAACTCGACTAACGGAATCCGTGTCAAGGCCTCCGTCGGCGACACTGGCACAATCAACAAGGTGACCTACAACAAAATCACCCTTAAAAATATTTCTAAGTGAGTTCTGCCTGCAGCTCTTCAATTCACGTGCCTATCCCTAACACACCCGACTAGATATGGTGCTCTTATCGAGCAGAACTACGACGGTGGTGACCTGAAGGGCACAGCAACCACTGGTATTCCAATCACCGGCCTTGTTGTCGAAAACATCACCGGTACTGGTGCTGTTTCCAGCTCCGGCTACGATGTTGTTATCACCTGTGGTAGCAGCTCGTCGTGCACTGGCTGGACCTGGTCGAATGTATCTATCACTGGCGGAAAGACCTACGGTAGCTGCACCAATGTTCCCAGCGTTACCAAATGCTCATAGGTGGAATAAAAAAGGTGGATCCTAAGCTTCGACGGAGCAGTTGATACAGGGTTTAGTTCTGTAGTGCTGAAGGTTGTGCATACTGTTTCATTTCAACGTTGATAGTTTTCTCAGTATGTATTCACAGAGTCTGACCCCATGCGCCCTTGTAGAGATCTCGAGAAATGATGGTGATGGACTAAAGCAAGGAGGATGATTCAGGCGTGTTAATGTGTTGTACAATTGCCCAGATTAATCCTCTACGTCATGTATGTTCCTTCTTAACCCAGTGAATACGCCACAACACCTTTGTACGCAATAACGATGCCGCATATAGCGCCTACAGAGGGAAACGAAGAGTTGCGCTGGAGATAATATAATGAGTGGAGAGAATATGCGCACAGTCTCTTGCCAGAATGATGTTCATAGTAGGGCGCTGGAGCCCTTGCTTGGGCTCTCGACCGGACCCAAGCTAACCATAGTTGTCTTCCCAAAGTCCTCAAATGCTGAGGATGAGCTATACAATCAGTAGTAATGGGTCTCTAAACACTAGTTTCTCACATGCCTTCCACGGTCGACTTTCTTAAGACTCGCGACATCATGCTTGCATCGTTCTCCAGGGTTGCATGCAGAGTGACGAAGACATCTTATACGGCGAACGCATATTACCACAACTGTTAAAGGAAGCCTAGGCAAAGTTCCTACTCCATTTGTGTATCACAATGAAACTCACATATCATATTTCATATTGAAAGCTCTTCAGCGACCGGATGAGCGAGAGCACAACGAGGGTAACGTTTCGACGCAGGGCGAACGCAACCGAGAGTCGACCTGCTGGAAAACTACAATTTTGACATACCCGTCAATCAGCAGAGTTCGGGTAGGTCTTTAATGAACGTAAGAGTCTACACTCAAGTTCGAATATGTGTTCGACACTGCATTGTTAGCTTTCTAGATTCTGGTCGCCTATTGATTGAGGCTATTGGACTATCCCTTTTTAAGTTTAGCCGTTTTGAAACACTGGTGTGAGCACCTGAGTAAACTTACAGCACCGAAATATATCGTCAGCAATGAATAGATGCATGTAGACACTCCCTTTCCACACAGGTCGCAAATAATGTCGAACATCTTCTGCCCAGAATCAAAAAGATCACTGCGCGATCATGCAATCGAGTACGCTTCATGATCACGATCTCGAAACGAGACATTTCAAGACTCACGAGAACATACAGAGCCCTCGCAATCGAAACCAAGTGCAGAGCAAGAATCACGGCACTGCAACATCACCTCAACGCACTATCCCACGACCTTGCAATTGAAGCAGCGGAAACTCAGCTCGCCCTCTCCACCTTCGCGAAGTCAGAATGTCACTTTCTTACCAGACTATTCCTACTCAAACTTCCCCGCGAATTGCGTGACATTGTGTACAGCCACCTCAGTAGCAAAGAAGAGCGCATCGACAGCGACTACTTCCGTTCCACCAAAGATCCAGTCACAAAATGCTTCTCGTACGATCCTGCGCGCTGGAAGGCAGCACATTTTCCCGAGCACTTCTGGAGTACGGATTACGTAGATGCACAATTTGTGCAAGAGCTGAGTGAAAATTACTACCGCACTTCGACATTTGTTTTTGGCGATGGGCACGGTTTGATCGATAAGTTTTTGAACACAGATCAGTTGGGCCTTGGGTTTCCGCCAAAAGAGCTGGTTTCGAATATCGAGGTCCGACTTTGTGCAATAACTCACGACCGCGGCTCTTTCAGGGCCTATATCTTTGGCGTACCAAAGCCGCCTGAGAGACTCCAGGCGGCGCTCGAGGGGATGATGGAGCTGAAGCCTGGGTCGAACGTGTGCATACAGTTTTCGACTGAAGCCAAAAGTGTAGTAGAGAGAAGGGATCTGTTTCTTGGTGCCCTACCAGTGCTGTTCCCGAAGATCCAGGTGGCGGCATTGGCTGGTTATCGGTTGAGATTTGTGCTGGATCAAAAGTACGAGTTTTGCCTCGAAGAAGATGTCTTGACCACCATTAAAGAGCAGCTCTTGGTTGTAAGTGTAGATTACTGTGAAATCTGATACAGCTGACGATACTAGATACCCGATTACTGCAGCACTGACAAGTCTTCTTCCCGCGTAGCTTTAAGTGCGAGTCCTTTCAGCCCGTATACAGATTGAATGGGGGCCTTGATCGAGACTAAGCTCGCTATCCGGTCAGATCCAGGAATTGAGCTGAGTAAAGTGGAAAGATAGTCACATGATAGCTAGATGTGTAGCAGCTGTTGTTGGTATAGTCTAGAGACAAAACAACGATAGCGTGCATCCACGCCCACTTCCAACCGCAAGCAAAGTAGGCACCATTTGATCAGATTGCCGAATCAAGGATACTCTAGAGAATGAACAGCTTTACTTATGCCCTCCATAGCATCAGAATCTTGGCACCTGAGCACATCTTCAATCACTGACCGCCCGAAATGCGTGTGCTCACCATCTTCGACCATTCCATCTACGATCCACAACGCCATCAGAACTAATTTTCCAAGGTTTTCAGGATTAACAGCGTTTCGTTCATAAGTTTTGCATATCAAGATCTCTGTAAGATCATGATGACCCTGCTTCGCAGCGCACCATACTCGCTCCGCCACTGTCAAAGGGCACAACGTATTGGTTGCGAGAAAAGTGGCCATCAGATCGATGCCCTCAACGTTAGCTTCGACGACCTTCTTTGCCTTGGCGATGATATTGAGAGCGTCTATTGCGAACAGACGCGCGTATTCAGGGCCTGCTGGAGCATGCTCCAGAAGGGAGAAAAGTCTCCTATTCGTATCTGGGATTTCGTCGAATCTAGCATCGAAGTCGAGAGTGTAGATGTAAGTCTGGACTATGCGAAGAAGATAGAATAGCCGAAGCGAGTGCTCAGGGTTGGGGTAGGTGCTCAAACGGGCGGCATCGTAGATTGGCAGCCAGTAATCGAGACCGTGCGTGTCAAACAGTGCAGAGAACATCTCTTTGGCAAACGGCGCTCGATCGTGAATAAGGTCAGTGTTGAAAGCAGCAACCATTTTGCTGAATAGTTTCTGTCTATCATGATACGAAGCACTGACTTCATGGTCCATGATCAAATCGACGGATCTGTCGATGAGCACTGAGAGAAGACACGGCTCCTTTCTAGCGCGCTCCATACGAGCCTCCAGATATGGACGCAGTAGGCCCGCCGGTAAAGATCGTGGGTCAAGTTCGTCCAGTGTAGATGGTCGGTTGTAAGGAGGGCCTATGAAGCAGGTCCTCCTGACTGGATGTCGGATTTCGCCCGTCTCGTCGTCGCTTCTGGCGTGGCGTTTCCGCCACCGAACGGCCTGTTTCTTGACATATTGCGGGCTCAGTCTGACCCTATTGATTTCTATGAGTTTTTCGGTGTTTCGTGGGTTGAGTTCGTCGGAATGGAGCAGAACCTTCAGCACTACGTGGTTTGTTGTGCCTGAGATGTGTCAGCGACTAACGAGACGCATCCAGTGAGAGCGTACGTACGAGACAGCAGTCGCAGTGATAGTGTTACATGGAGGTCGCAATGTCCATCTACATATTCGATGATTCGAGCAAAGATTTCGAGTGGAATAAGCATGATTGCTTGGATACCCCGGACACGCAGACAGGTTTATCAAGCAGCAGGGCGGTCGTGCTAGCGACTACGCACAGTGGTAGGGAATTCTGAGACCGGATTGGACTCAGAGGGAAAAAGCGCCAATCAAAGCCGGAACACCCTGTAGAGATAGTTGTACTGAGTCGTGAGGTGCAGGGAGGTACTGGTGGGGCTACAGCTTGCTTTATAGCAAGACGCTGTGTCGTCACGTGATTCACTGTGCTCACCCCCATCACATCTGTGCTGGAAAATGCATAGCAGTATGGCTTTTACGCAGCACTGTACACATTTCTCAAGTCTCCTGAATGATGCGCGTCGATCGCGAGTATTGTAAGCCAATCATAACTACTGAGTCACAACGAAGTATTTTCACTTGGGTGATTGGAAGAAGGAATCGTTTGAATCTCACCACGCACAGTTGACATGCTGCAACTTCGCCGTATTGTAAGAAAGGACGATTTATATGATAACTGCCTTGCAAATTTGTAAGGAGAACCGCAATATAAGCCGATACGGAGGAGCAAATGTTATTAGAGTATATATGTAATCAAGTGCTTGCACAGTAGGCTGCTCTTCGAATAAGCCTAGTGTACCTGGGCACCACCAATCTCTCTTCGTAACCCCCTCATCCCACGCAATGACAGCAAAAGGCCCAACAGCGCAAGTCCAATGCAGCAAAATAGTCCAGTTTGATACTGCTTAGCCACTGTATGTCCCTTCTTGATATCGACTGCATTGACGACAGCCGCAGCGAGCGCGAGACTCACTCCGGACCCAATCTGGAACGCTGTATTGACAAGTCCGCCGCACAGTGACTTGACGTTTATCGGAACAGACTCAAGCATAATGTTCGTGATACAGATGTAGCAGATGCTCACACCGACAACAACCATGATAGACGTTGGCAAGATGTACCGCCAGCTACGGAAATTGTCAGTGAGAGGCAAGAGATTGAAACTGGGTCGACTTACAAGTTGGGATCGTCTGCCGGCATCAGACTCGCAGGCACGGGTGAGATGAGTGTCGTGACCATGCCCAGCGTCATCAAGTACCGGATATCCATGTATTTCATCCATTTCGCCAAAACCATATTTGTTAGAAATCCTGCCGCACCCATGGGCAGAAAGCGCAGTGCGGTTGGTCCGGCTGAAAGCTTCGCGACCTCTTGCGCTTGCAGGACAACGTAGTAAATGACGGTCTGGTAAGCCCCGTACACAACAAAACCTGTGATCCACAGCGCGGCGAAGTTCTTGATCTTCCAAAGAGACATCGGCATGATGGGGTTTCGCACTTTCTTTTCCACGTATGTAAACACGCCGAGCATGATGACGGAGATGGCGAGTAGCGCGATGATAAAGGCTTTGTTCCAGCCGTACTCACCGCCACTGGACAGAACGAAAGAGAGCAGGATCAGGCCGGAGGTAGATAGTCCAGCGCCTAGGAAGTCGAGGCTTGGTTTTGCGCTGCCCTCACGGCGGTCTTTGGGGAGACAGAAGCACCCTATGACTCCCAGTGGGCCTGTAACCGCAATTGCAATGCGGAAGATGTAGCGCCAGCCCAAGGCTTCCGTCACAAAGCCACCAAATAGCAGCCCCGCGCAAAAGCCGATGGCACCACTTGCGCCGAAGAAGGTGAGCGCGACCACCCTTTCGCTAGCAACAAAGTACGAGCTGATGATCCCAATAGCAGACGGCACCGTCATCGCAGCCCCCACGCCCTGCAGCGCGCGGAAAATAGCAATCTGAATGAAACTGGTCGCAAACCCATTTGCCAGCGTCCAAACAGATAGCCATACCATCCCGGCACTGAAAATAAACCTCCGTCCATACCGATCCGCAAGGACCCCGGAGAAGAGCAAGAAACCCCCAAATGTAAGTGTGTATGCACTCAGCAACCACTGCAAATCCCCCGCCCCAACGCCAAACTCAGCCTGCACCTCGGGCAGCGACAGATTCACCGCAGTCATGAACACATTGTCCATTAATTGCGCAAGGCACGTGATGACCAAGACCAAGACGCCCTGCCACGTCTGCATCGACCCGATGTCCGGGTACGCCGTCTCGGGAAACATCAGCGGGCGCAGCTGCGATGACTTGGGGGTCGCCCACCCGGGCGTCGCAGCGCCTGTGGGACTCATCCAGCCCGCGCCGGGCGTCTGGGTGCCGGGCGTGGTCCATCCGGGGGTTGATGCGCCAGCGGGTGTTTGAGCACCTGCAGGCGTCGAGGCGAATGTGCTGGTAGGAGGGAGGTCCGAGAAGCCGACTTTTTTGCTGCTGCCTGGGCCGCCGGGAAGATCGGGGAAGTAGGAGGAGCGGGTGGAGATGCTGGCGGCTTTCGGGGTGGAAATGGGGGTCTGGGCGTCTGGGGAACTGGGGACGAGGAAGGAGCGGCGCCGCTCGCTGATGATGGGGGTGAGTTCAAGAGCGGTCTGGGTGGACATCTTGAATGTGTGTCGAGAATAAAGACTCAAAGAAACGGGAATCAAAGTCGCACAGTCGCAGAATTTGTTGCGGACTACATGGCCTTTGTATGTATACCACGTCTGACTTCAGCGGGGCTTTTTGCCGTCTCGTCACATCAGATGCGCAAAAGTGGATCTCCTCCAGATAAGAACACTGCACACGTAGTAACCAGCGGAGAGAATTGCCCGAGTATGTACGAGTTACCTTCCAAGCATGGTCTCGTGAAGAGAATTCACATTCGCGCTTTTGGTGTTTAGGCGTCAGGGTTTTTCGCCGGTCCACTACCGCGCTGCGGGATGTGGCAACGATACGCTCACGTGGCGAGCACACTGTATGAATGACAGCGATTAGAGACTAGACGTAATTTTGGCAGCTGTACATGCTAAGGCCTTGGGCGTTCGAGCAGACTCGTCGCACGTTTGAAAGCAAGGCGTGCGCTGCTGGTGCAGGGCTCTCGCCACATCTACAAATCGAGGGTCTTGTGCTAGATATGGCATGGCGTATTCGCTAAGTCTGACATCCCTGCATGCGCAAAATCGTGAGGGCCAGCGGTCAAAGCACAACGAGCACCTGCACGCGCTCTCACGTGAGCCAGTAATCCAATCGAGCTTCCAACCTCTCTACCAACCTTGAACCTCACCTACAGCAGACCCAAAAATGGCCGACCCATCCGCTTCAACCGGTACCCAATACATCACCCACCACACCCACACCCATCTAACACCTCCCAGACCCCCAAACAACCGCCTCATCAAGCGCAGCTCCAGAGTCCTGCGCCCAATGCGGCAAAACCGACACAACACTCAAACCTTGCAATAAATGCCACACAACACCGTACTGTGGAAAAGACTGCCAAAAAACGCATTTCAAAACTCACAAGAAAGTGTGCGCAGCGCTTGCGCAGGAGTACGTGAAAAACAACGAGCCGAAGATGGCGAGCCGGGCTGCGCCAAAGTCAAACGACAGGAATACAGGCTACAAGAAGTGGGAGGTAAGTTTCCTAATTTTGATCGAGTGGGCGTGCTGCATGAGGCTGACTGGCTGGGGGGGCAGTTTGACACGTGAGTCTGAGCCCGAGTGTCGGGATCTGAAAGACTGGGTCAATGGGCCAGCGAGGGTGGTTGCCGCTGGTATCAGATCTTCCGCTCCGCTCCGCTGTGCTGCGTTGGTTGCGATGCGTGCTGGGATTCAGGACGGGCTGGTCTGGCGGGGGAGCACAGAGCGCCTCGTTTCGGCAAAACGGCAAACTGATACATTGAACTCGCGTACGGCAAAGACGGCAGCGACGTGATGTAGCGTAAGCGCGGATTTGGTTTGGTAGTGTTACTTTGCGATTGTGTTGAATGCGAAATGGTGTGTGCTGCTGCATGTCGTCTGCGCAAACTTTGAGTTGAGTGCGACGGTAGTCGCCAGTGTGTACAGCTTCCTGACCCGAGGTTCCATGGCTGGTCGCATAGGCGACGCTTGAAAATAGGCGTCTGGTGAATTGCTTTGTTGCGCTGGGAGAGAGTAAGCAAGCCATAAATCAAGGTTGGAGGTCTGTTCGCCCCTAATCCTCCCGCCCGATATGCATACCGCATTCGAACAGCACCAAAAACAACTCAGGTCAACGGCATTAGTATCTCCTCTCAACCGCGCTTCTTCTGCTCATCCGCTCCGCTCTACCCCATGCTCTTCCGCGGCAGAAGTCTCTCATCCGTGCATACCCACCGGGTAACAAGGCCAATCCCGTTTCCGCCTCGCCGAACCGTACCCTGACAGCCACCTCCACGCGGCTGCGTTTCCGAACTCTCCATCCCGGGCACCCTATTCCAGCTGGCTGTCCCGCTCAGCGGGAGCCGGGGGGCTCGTGGGTCGTTCAGTCGGAGTCCGGCTACCTAGTGAGATGATGGGGAACATGGATGTGGACATGGATGGACGCGCTCGGGTGGGGCGGCGGAGGTTATTTGAACGTCGGGTTAGAGTGAATGATCGCTGCATGTAAGTAGCTCTACGCTGTTGTAGCGGTTGGTGTGGACCAGTGATCAAGGGTTCGAGGTGTGGTTTCTTGCTGCTTGCGAGTCAAGATTACAATGCTGTGGAGCTTGGGGTAGGGCTGGCATGATTGCGATGGGTGCGTCTGGATAGAGGGATTAAGATTCAGGAGGACTACGGCGATAGTGAGTGTTGGACAAGGGGATGGTGAGCTGCCAAGAAGTGAGGTGAAGCAGAGGCATGCACTGTTCACACAGGTACATTTTCAGCCACAGTGGCTTGTGAAGGCACAGGCTTAATTGGCGGCTTGGTACGGCCATTCTTCGCAATGAATACGGCACCTCGACTGCTTCCAAATTACACATGTCGTTTTCATATCAAAAGAGCATTACATGGAACTCGGCATCTCAAAACGACACAGCGCTTTTGCATCGCAGTAGTGCGGCCACGCATCGAGGCGTTGATGACCGCGATTCAGGAATATGTTTTCGCATTCTTCGCGCACACATCAATCAACATGCACAAGAAGAAGAAGAATATGTTTTGGCGGTGAATTACATGCACGGCATGTGCCTTTATTGATTTGCAAGAATATATATATATATAAACAAGAATTCGCTTTCAAAGCTTCCAATGTATCGAATGCATCAAATCGTGCCCAGTTGCATCAAGCGTCTATGATCCCATTGCGCGTGTCTTCTGACGAGAGTGTAGTAACCGTCTAGCAAGCCTTGATGGCAGATGCGGTGTATTTGCACTGAGCGGAGGGGCCCTTGGAGATGGACTTGGGCTCGCTGCCGGGGGAGGTACCCTGGAACTCCTCGCAGATGGTCTTGACGGAGGTAGCGCAGCCGCCGGTGATGGTGGCGGTTCCACCGAAGTTGCGGTTGATACCAGCGAGGACCTTGCCGGACTTGGCCTTGACGTTCTTGATGACAACGGAGCGAGCGACAGAGTTCTTGCAGTTACCGCAAGCACGGTAGAGCTTGCCGAAGTCGGAGACCTGGAAACCGTCGATGGTGACAGTTCCCTTACCGTTGTGCTGGATGACCTTGTCGGAGGCAGCCTGAGCACCTCCGCCCTTGACAAGGGCGTTACCGTCACCCTTGAGGGAGAGAGCGTCCTCGCAGACGTCAACCCACCAGACGTTCTCGATGGTGCAGGAACCCTTGCAGTGGACACCCTCGATCTGGTCTATAGGTTGTTAGTCAAGATTGCAACCAAATGGAGTGCGTGAAGTGTGGCTTACCCTTGCCAATGATGGCGTTCTTCAAGGTAGCGCCGTTCTCGAGGATGAAGACGGCATCAGCATCGCCACCCTCAGACTGGCCAGTGCAGGACTTGCCACGGCCGTAGGTCTTAAGGCCACCGTCGAAGGTGCCAGAGACAGCCTGGGCCTTCTTGAGGGTGACAGAGCCCTTGGAAGCAGGGATGGGGATGGAAGCACGCTTCTGCATGGCGAAAGCCTCAGCAGGGGCGGCAGCGGCAGGGCCGGCGGCAATGGGGGCCACGAAGGCAGCAACGACGGCGAGGATGGTGAACTTCATGTTGTTGGTTGGTTGGTGATACTTTGAAAGTCGAAAGTAGAGCTTGTTGGTAAGTATATAGTGAGAAGAAAAGTAGCGAGTGTATAAAGAGAGTGGGTTGCTTCAAGCAAACGAAAGACTGTAGAGAGAGAATGAACTGCCCTTCAAGTGATGCGGACATCACGACCTTTATACTCGGTGTCGTTGCCGTTGTATCGAGGTTGTAGGATCTGGTGGCACCGGATGGGAGGAAGGCTAGTGCTGCATGCAGAATGACAGGCCGGCGCTACACTGTGGTAAGGTACAGCAGGTCAGGGCTGAAACCACGAAACGCTCGTGTGCAGGGTGGAAGTATGAGCCCAGAGCAGTGTGGATCATCCGCTCCTCTCGCTTCCCAGGGCCTGGCCGGCACACCTTCCTGGGTCATTTCCTCGTTGGTATAGCCAAGAACTCCGTCATGCCGCTCTCTCTCTTCACGCCTTGTTTCGACAGCTTTGTGTCGACCCAATAGGGCAGACGAACGTTTCACGAGGCTGTTTTGAAAATATCCTCCAATGGCACCGGAGCGCGGAAATATATCACCGCGCTGCCTGGTATGCGAGACATGTCAAGCCATCTTAGCATGTTTCGTGAAAGGCTTGGCTACATGCAGTTTCGACGGGTACCTTGACAGCTGTCAGGATGCGGTCACCGTATCGAGTAAATGTAAGCTAAGCCCCAGACAGTCGGGCTCATTTCACGATACTTGATGCGCAGTTAGAAATAGTGGGGTTGTGGGATTTATGATGTCCAAATTCTCCTAGGTCTTGCGGCGAATATTGATCCGTCACACAGAGCGGAGCACCGCAGACTACCGGAGGTTTTCGAAAAGGAGGATCGCCTGAGTCAGACCAAGGCATGGGGGTATCAAAGGGGCGACCAGGGTGAGATAGGACATCGATGAGCGGCGCATGGGTTTAATTTTAAGCTTCTTTGCGAGAATTTTGCTGTGGACGTCGAGTCTCGCGGTGGTGTGGGAAGCTACCAGGAACTCGTGCTATCGAGAGGTTCGCTTTCAAAGTCTCGACAAGCTTGCTCTGCGCAGGTAAGGCTAATAGCGTGTGGCCATACGAGCACGAGGAAGGTCAGTGGAAGGAAAATCTACGATAAGCTTGATGGGGGTGGCGATTGCTGTGTTGGTGGAACGATCTGCCAAGCTCCAAAATGGTGCCTGCCAAGATCGCCCAGCCTCCCCTTCATCTTGTTTCCGAATCATGAACAGAACCTAACCGGCTGATTCCAACACAACAGATGCTCGCCCTACGACCGTGAAAAATGCGCGTATAGCTCTCCGTAGACCCGCGCATTACGCTGTGCGCGGATGCCATTCCGCCCCGAGGACAACAGGGAAGAAGCATCGAATTGTCAAAGATTTAGTGGAGAGAAAAGACGGACAGCAATGCAATGGCCAATTATTTGAGTTGCGGCAAAATCGTTGCTCAGTAAGTAAACATCAGAGCAGCCAGATGCAATCAGCGCAGTGCCCAGTCACTTCATTTCCACCAGGTGAGCAAAAGGGCTGGAGCGGGAACATGCAGCCAGCCCCAGTCACGCGGATAGCGCCATTGCCAATGCGGTCCATCGACCGTTGGTTTGTTTGACATAACGTCGACTGTATCACCTCGGGTACCGACCACCCACCCCGGAGTAGGTGCAGATGATGGGATTGAAGATTTGCGGCAACACGGTATTTATAGTTGATGGCAATCAACACGCTACATGCACAAGTGACATGCTATCTCCGATCTCATCTGAGAGCGGCTACACATGACTCGATCAGCGTTCGAGAGCAACAGTGCTAACTTTGTACCAAACATGAGCTGAACTGGAGGTACTTTGTATGACGTTACAGGTGCCATTGTGGTACTCACTACTATATGCATATTACAACACTCAATGTATTCCGCACAAAGAGTTACTTCCACCAATCTTACGATTCGTTCCGTGATGTGGTTCATATTACTCCAGAAGCAGTCTTCTTCATGTAGCTTGCATGTGTGTTGACCGGGCCGGCACCCATGCCTTTTTACACGGCAACCTCAGCAATCCACAATCATCTTGAGCTCCTGGAGGAACGGGTCGACCGCGATAACATGCTTCCAGCTGTAGTCATGATAGATCAAGCCAGGCCCGGCTGAGGTGTTGGTGACGGATGCGCGCTCTGAGTGGTGACGCAATTGTCAAAGCTCCTTCCCCGCCACTGGAGCTTTGCGCCACCAGCATCAGTGTTGTCTACGAACAGAGGCGCGCTGACATTTCCACACCCATCCCATTTTCGAAGGCTCGACCATATGCGCTTCCCGTCCTTCCCTCAATTCGTCCGCGCCTTCCACACGATCAGTAACACCACCAGCGCCTTCATCCGCACCAATCCCGCCAGCACCCTCGGCCGCACATTCTACAACAGCCCGCAGCGCGTTACGCTCCAGCGGTCCATGCCAAACATCCCCTTCTTCGGCGCACTCTTCGGATCCTCCAGCAGCATGGCTGATAGCACAAAATACGCCGTCTCGAAGCCTGAGGGCGAGTGGCAGGCGCAGCTCTCCCCAGGTATGTTATGCGTCCCTACATGGATCACAGCCAGAGACATTTCTCGCTGACACATTCACAGAGCAGTTCCGTGTCCTCCGCAAGAAGGGCACCGAGGCCCCCGGCTCCAGCAAGCTGGACAAGCACTACCCTGACGCCGGCGTCTACACATGCGCTGGATGTGACGCTCCCCTCTACAAGGCCAACCACAAATTCGACTCGGGGTGTGGATGGCCTGCGTTCTGGGACGCATTCCCTGACGCTGTTGGCCAGAAGCCGGACCCCGGTCTGGGCATGATGAGGACTGAGATTGTGTGCAACAACTGCGGAGGGCATCTGGGACACATTTTCAAGGGCGAGCGGTTTGGGAACCCCAAGGATGAGCGACACTGCGTCAACGGTGTGAGCATCAACTTTTCGCCCGAGGAGTCCAAGTAGGTGCAGCTATAAAATGATATAATATTGTTTGTATTCAAGCGAGTAGCGAAGACTAAGACCCTCTATAGCACACAAAAGTCAAGCCTTTGATTCGGTGACCTGTACGGGCTGATGCCCAGTGGTGGATAGTCAGTGCTCATTTTGTCCATTGCTGGAAGACCATAGCTGGAAAGCATGATGCATCAAGCAAGTGCTGCAGGCGCACTCTCGATGCCGCCTCGTGCTATTTTCCCTACAACTTCTGCCTTCCTACACCTTACAATCCCATCATTAATCAATCGCAACCATGCACCTGCTCATTCGTGCCGCCGCTACACATCCGTTCCGGTGGCAATAAGTAACAAAGCGGTCTGCTTATCCTGCCTCGCCAATGACGAGCCCGGAAATGTCTTTCCACGACGGCAGCGCGAAGACGTGCATTAGTACCGTTTCGCGAGCCCCGGAGTCGTATTTTTCGCCGGCCATGGTGTCGCGTGCCCACTCATTGTTCACTCGCAACGTTCGCAGAAAGACCATTCCAGCTTCATAGTGGAAGCTCAATACGCTGATGAGCACAAATCCTGACCTCGAACCCAGCGTTGTTGCGTCCGGGAATAACCCCGACCGGCGGCCGCGGAATCGCAAAACACCAAACGCCGGCAGTGCCAACGCCGACAGTGCCAACGCCGACACTGTCAGCCTTGACCACTACTCCTCAGATGATGACAAGCACAATAACGACTGCGGTCGCAGCCTTCTGTATGCAAGAAGATCTCCAGTGCCCGGACAGCTTTCGATAGACACGAATCTCAGCGCCGGTACGGCCCTTCCTCAGATCGATGACACCGAACAAGCAGAAGCCGCCAAGAAGAAACCAATATCATGGCGATCTCTTCCACGCAAGGACCAGCTGTTCGTCATCACCCTGGCACGGCTATCAGAGCCCTTGACTCAAACCTCGCTCGGATCCTACCTCTTCTACCAACTCCAGTCGTTCGACAAGACACTTCCTGATGCTACCATCTCATACCAAGCAGGCATCATCAATGCTGCATTTCCGTTCGCGCAATTCCTCACTGCCATGCTATGGGGTCGTGTTGCTGATTCTGAGCACGGGGGGCGGAAGAGGGTCATCTACATAGGGCTGCTCGGGACCATGTGCAGTGTTATTGGCTTTGGCTTCTCCCAGAGCTTTCCAATGGCTGTCGCATGTCGATGTCTGGGCGGCATGCTGAATGGTAACATAGGGGTCATGAGAACCATGATCAGTGAGATCATCAAGGAGAAAAAGTACCAGAGTAGAGCATTTCTAATACTGCCAATGACTTTCAACATCGGCGTGATCATTGGACCGATACTCGGTATGTGCTGAAAGCAAGTGTATATACAAAGCATACTAACGGCTCGTAGGCGGTCTTCTGGCAGACCCAATTGGGAGCTATCCCTCCCTATTTGGAGCTGGTTCGTTCATGGGTGGCAAAGACGGCATATCCTGGATGAAGCGGTGGCCGTATGCTCTTCCCAACATTATGAGCGCATGCTTTCTTCTATTTTCAGCGTTGGCTGTGATCTTCTTTTTAGAGGAGACGAACGAGCTTTGCAAGGACAAACCGGACCATGGTCTGCGTATTGGCAGGTCATTACGCCGTCGTCTCTTTCGCCAGAACATCGCGACAGAAGACGGCTACTCTGCTATTCCTGACGATGACTACGATGCTTCACACAACCTCGAGCTTCAGCCGACGCCCACATCAGTCCACCCGGAGGTGTCCGCGTCAAGTGACAAGACCAGCAAGGTACTCCGTCAAAGGCTACCGTTCCGCCGCATCTGGACGCGTAACCTCATCCTTACTCTCCTCGCTCACGGCTTGATGGCCATGCATGTAGGCGGATTCAATTCGCTCTGGTTCATCTATCTGTCTACACCACGCTTCGATCCTGCGCACCCGCATCCTCCGGATTACAAACCACATGGTTTCGTTCATTTTACCGGTGGTCTAGCGCTACCTCCAGCACGTATAGGTATCGCATTGGCAATACTAGGATTTATAGGCATCACTCTGCAGCTCTTCCTGTATCCAAAGCTTTCACATCGACTCGGCACAGCAAAAAGCTATCGCATTTTCCTCGGACTTTTCCCTGCGGCCTACACACTCGCTCCGTTCCTGAGTCGCGTACCTAGTTGGAGCGCGCCGCCAGCTGGAATCAGCGGGCCATTCATTTGGATCGCTGTTATTGGAGTTTTGTTCATCCAAGTCCTGGCCCGCACGTTCGCATTGCCTTGCACCACGATCTTGGTCAACAATGTTAGTCCGCATCCGTCGGTGTTAGGTACGGTACACGGGATTGGGCAGTCAGTTTCGAGCCTAACGAGGACTATTGGACCCATCATGTTTTCTTGGGTCTTTGGCAAGGGGCTCAACATGGGGATTGTCGGCCTCGGCTGGTGGCTCATGGCCTCAGTCGCTTTAGTTGGATTCGTTGCTGCGCAATGGGTACGAGAAGGCGATGGACACGAGATTTTGCTGGAAGGTGAGATTCGGGACAAGGACGGGGAGGTCAGAAGAATCGAATGATCAAGTAACCCCCTTCCACAATCTCGCGAGACTCATTGCCACTTACAGCGCAACGAAGGTATAATTTCTGCATGTTCAAGGAGAACAAATTGCAGATTATCCTTGACGTACCCACGTGTGCGTTCAGGCTGTGAACCATACGTTGATGCGAGCCGTGCAGGATGCAGCCAAGCCAGCCAAGAGCCGTTCGTTACTCTTGACCTAACCACCATGTGGACCAAATCGGAAGCTCGCAACTTTTATGAGCGGAAATCCGGGACCTTGAGAAATACTCATCCACAGACGAGAGGTCTCGCAAACACGTTCGCAGAGCGTAATTTGCGATGCGGGTCACGCAAAGCTGTCAATAGGTGTGAATGTGTCGGTGTGCATTGGCATGCATTAGGAAGTTCGAAGCGCACGCAGGGATGGATTGGAAGGCGTAGAAGATTTGTATAAAGGCGTATCGACCATCAAATGCGAGCAGCAGCAGCTCTTGCAGGTCCAACTTGGAGCATCTGAAAGGTGTGGTAATCAGCAAAATGAAGTACGCTCTCTCGATTACTCTCGCTGGCACCCTCCTTGCACAGGGATGCTCGGCTCTCTGGCTCTTGCCCACAGCTCGCAACTTCATCTACATCGTTCCCGATGGCTATGGTCCAGCCTCCCAGACAATGGCACGAGACTATGTCTCGCTGCTACAGAACGGCGAAAACCCAAAGGCACCAGTCTCGATTCAGCTCCCCGCTGATCAAATGGTCCTCGGAAACGTCAGAACGCAAGCAAGCAACAACTTGATCACCGACTCTGCGGCCAGTGCAACTGCTTTCGGGTGTGGTGTCAAGACTTACAACAATGGTGACTTCGCATGTCTGGCATCTGAAGGCTGCGACTGACGTGTACTTGTAGCAATTGCCGTGGACGACGATGGCCAGCCCGTAGGCTCGATCCTCGAGGCTGCAAAGATGGAGGGCTTCAAGACTGGTCTCGTTGTAACTTCGACCATCAACCACGCCACTCCTGCCTGCTACGCTGCCCATGTTGCCGACCGCAACTCTTACGAGAAGATCGCCGAACATGAGATTGGCTACTCTCACCCGTTGGGCCCGCAGGTTGACATCCTCATGGGCGGTGGACGCTGCTATTTTAAGCCCAAATCCGACCCTAGTTCATGCCGCAAGGACGACATTGATCTTTTCGGGTACGCCAAGGAGAAGGGCTATCGCGTTATGCAGGACCGTAAAGCGTTCGACGAGTTGAAGAAGGGAAGTGCCAAGGCAGCTGATCTGCCATATATCGGCCTCTTCAACGACGGTGAGTACCTGCGAGTCGCATGCCAGCCCTCCACTAAGACTTGCCAGACCAAATGATGTACGAAATCGACCGCAAGCAAGACCCCAGCCTCGAACCGAGTCTTCTCGAGATGGTCGAAACGGCGCTGACCTCGCTCGACCGCGCAACAAAATGGTCCTTCAAAGGCTATTTTTTGATGATTGAAGCTTCGAGAATCGATGTCTGTACCACACACTCGACCTGGAATGCGAGATGGGTTTGCTCTGACATGATGAACAGCACGCGGGCCACGCAAACGATCCCGTCGGCCACCTACACGACACAATCATGTACAACGACGTGATGAAACACGTCCGCTCCTGGATCGACGCGCACCCGGACACCATGATGCTCTCCGCGGCGGACCACGAATGCGGCGGCCTGACGCTCAACGGCTTCAACCCGCTCCCGCTCAAGTCGGCAAGCATGACGACCGAACACGCCGCGGCGCTGTGGAAATCATACAATGGCACAGACAAGCGCGGATACCTCACCTCGACCATCCTCCCCGGCTACGGCCTCGCCGACCTGCCCTCAGCGGACGTCGACGCCATCCTCAAGTCCTCCAATATCGCTTCCGAACTTTCTACGCGGCTGAGCAAGAAGGCAGGTGTTGACTGGTCCACGGGCGGCCACACGGCGAGTGATATCACGCTCTTTGGGTATGGGGCTGGCTGGCGCGGAGGCAATCTCAAGGCTGATATGGCGGGCAATTGGGACAATACGCAGTTACCGGGGTATATTGAGGGCGTGTTGAAAGTGAAGATGAGTAAGGTGACGGAGAAGCTGAGGAAGGCGGGGAGTGTGTGGGTGGGAAAGCGGGATTTGGGCAACGAGGGGCATTTGCATGGGCATTGAGAGGGTGAAATGAGGTGATCACGACTCTTACTGTTGCGGGGCAGAGAAGCTAAGCTTGATGCGTACTGTCCAAGGAGTTGGGCACAGCGAGTTCAAGTTAGATACTGTGCTTCACCACGTGGTCGTGCACGCGGAACGGGAGAGGCGACGAGGGTGCGGTCGAGCACGCATTTGATTGGGCGACTGACGCCATTGCCATCAGGGTTCTGCAGCTCGGCAGAAGCTGCCCCTCTCCGAGAGAGAAAATGTTTATCGCGCGGAAGCGGACGCGATAGTGAATGCTGCAACGCGTGAGACTCCTGTACAATTCCTCTCTTCGCAGTCTCCCTCGCACCTTCTCCCGCAGCATCTCCATCCCGTACCGCAAGATGGCCGGCGTTCCCAGCAGCTACGATGGTGCGCTCCTCCCCCACTGCACCCCGCGCCCTCGACGCTGACCCCAGCCCCAGCACCCGTCCACATCGCCGTAATTGGCGGCACCGGCATCCAGTCGCTGCCCGGCTTCACGCTGGCGGCGACGCTCGACGTCGACACACCATGGGGCAAGCCGTCGTCGCCCATCAGCATCCTGCACCACCCCTCGCCCTCGACAGGCAACAACGTCCCCGTCGCGTTCCTCTCGCGCCACGGCCTCTCGCACGAGCTTGCGCCGCATGAGGTCAAGAACCAGGCCAACATTGCGGCACTGCGCCACCTCGGCGTGCGCACCATCATCGCCTTCTCCGCCGTCGGCTCGCTGCAGGAGGAGGTCCGCCCGCGCGACTTTGTCGTCCCCGACCAGGTCATTGACCGCACCAAGGGCATCCGCCCCTTCACATACTTTGAGAAGGGCATGGTCGGCCACGTTGGCTTCGGCGACCCCTTCGACCTCAAGCTGGCCGAGATTGTGCGCCGCTGCGGCCACAGCCTCGAGGGCGACGGCGTCACCCTGCACGACAAGGGCACCATCATCTGCATGGAGGGCCCGCAGTTCAGCACCCGCGCAGAGTCCAACATGTACCGCAGCTGGGGCGGCACCGTCATCAACATGTCTGCCCTGCCCGAGGCCAAGCTTGCGCGCGAGGCCGAGATTGCCTACCAGATGATCTGCATGGCGACCGACTACGACTGCTGGAGGGGCGCTGAGGGCGAGGATGTCAACGTCGAGATGGTCATGGGCCACATGAAGGCCAACGCCGACAACGCGAAGCGTTTTGTTGGCGCTGTCTTGGATGAGCTCAGCAAGGAGGAGCACGCTCAGCTGGTCCAGGGCCAGCACCTCGTCAACCAGACCAAGTTTGCTGCTTCCATGACCAAGAAGGAGGCCCGTGGGCAGGAGACCGAGAAGAAGCTGCAGTGGCTCTTCCCCGGCTACTTTGACTAAGCAAGCAAGGAGAGCACATTTTGCTAACAAGTACTACGCCATAGAATGATAGACTTGGGATGTCGTGTTAATTCATCAAAAGTATTACAAATTACCAATCACAAAAGACCCGTCGCGCTGAGCAGCCTTGCTTCCGTACGTTTCACCTTGTCAATGCTTCAGCTCTATCCGGCAGGTCGCTATCACAACTTTTTTTCATCTCAGCGGGTGTCGACATCATCGAAGTGCGGGTGGAAATATCGATACGCACCCGTTGCCATCGACCAATGTCTGATGCCCCGCGAACTGATCTCCCAAGCCAAGCCCATCGCACCTTCCCTTTCCTTACTAGCACAACGCGCACCATCAATGGACCACCAAGCTTTTGAACGTTGACTAGCTGCCAAATAGCATCAGAACAAATAAAATCCATTCATTCGATCGAGTACTGACATGGCTGTAGCCCTATAACGTGCTCTGCCAGAGTGCGCACGTTACGCGGCTGTTTCGATGCATCTCACAACAACATTTGTACGTGGTACAAGTGACTATTCGATCCGACATAAACAGTCTTGCATGCATATGCGCCATCATCAGACGTCAGTCCATTGAATAGCAGCTCTCACAGCACCTTCCTTATCGCGCAGATCGACGCATCTCCGACGTCGCTACTTCCCGCGGACAGCCACTCTGCAACATCCTTGTATGACGGATAACGGCCGGCAGTCCCAAGTGGATGGTGCAGGCAGTGAGGACAAACACAGCTATAAAGGCCTCGGCGCAGGTCGCGACACCAGACATCGTCCAGCGACTATCCAATTGCTAGATATCTTCTCCCTGAAGCGAGTGGCATTCTACACGGTCAGCATCATGGTCTCGACTTGGTTCATCGTGAAGCTTTTTGTGGCTTTCGCGCCCTTGACCAGCGTTGCCGCGCAGTATCCCACGCTCCCAATTCTGCCCCAGCTTCTGGATGCTACAGCCGATGAATTGATATCTGGGCTTGAGGCTGGCGATTTCACAAGTGTGGACCTTGTTCAGGTGAGCTTCCGACCCTGTACGACTTCTTGTGATGACGTAGGCTTACCCCTGTAGGCCTATGTCGGACGCATCCTCGAGGTCAACTCGACTCTCCACATGGTCACCGAGATCAATCCAGATGCCTGGAAAATCGCAAAAGAGCTGGACGAGGAGCGGTCATGCGGCAAAATTAGAGGGTGGGTGAGCAGTCACATCACACTTGACGCAGCACTGACCCGTGTTTAGTCCTCTCCACGGCCTGCCAATCCTCATCAAGAACAACATTGCGACTGCAGATGAGATGAATAACACCGCTGGTTCGTTCTCCCTGCTCGGGGCCAAGGTGCCGCGCGATGCTGCTGTTGCTGCCAAACTTCGTGCAGCGGGTGCGGTCTTACTTGGCAAAACTAACCTCTCGCAATGGGCCAACTACCGGTCCTCGAACTCGTCCAACGGCTGGTCGGCGTATGGTGGGCAGACCTATGGTGCTTACTATCCCGGCCAGGATCCCAGTGGCAGCAGCAGTGGTAGCGGTGTGGCGGCAAGTTTGGGTTTGGCTTTTGGTACTTTGGGCTCAGAGACTGATGGCAGCATCGTGTCACCTAGCCAGCTGAACAACATTGTTGGTATCAAACCTACAGTAAGACTTACCTCCCAAACACGCTGGCTCGTGCTAACGTCGATTTAGGTTGGTCTTACCAGCAGAGCTCTGGTCATTCCCATCTCCGAGCACCAGGATACTGTTGGGCCCATGGCCCGCACCGTGAAAGACGCCGCGTACATCCTCCAGGCGATCGTTGGGCCTGATCAGTACGACAACTACACCTCCGCTATTCCATGGGCCTCCAACTCTACCAATGCCACCAAACCGGACTACGTCGCAGCCTGCAAGCTTGATGCACTCGCTGGTAAGCGCATTGGTATACCCCGCAACGCAATCGGTAGTCGCAACAGGGTCTCTGCGCCGATCTTTGACGCCTTCGACTCTGCCATTGCAATCCTGGAGGAGGCTGGTGCTATCATCGTAGACAACACAAACTACACTGCCTACGCTCAATTTTTGAATTCCACCGCAGAAGACACCGTGCTTTCCGGCGACTTCGGACCCAACCTTGCAGCATATCTCGCACAGCTGACATACAACCCCAACGACGTCAACGACCTCTCGGACGTCCGAAACTTCACACAGACCTTCCCTGCCGAAGAATACCCCAGCCGCGACACCGCCGTCTTCGACTCCGCTCTAGCGCTGAACTTCACCAACACCGACGCCCAATTCTGGGCCGCATACCAGGAAGACCTGTACCTCGGCGGCCCAGGCGGTATCTTGGGTGCCCTCGCCACATACAACCTGGACGCTGTGGTCCTGCCCACACGCACCTCGTCCAGCATCAGCGCCATCATCGGCGCACCCATCGTGACGGTGCCGCTGGGCGCCTACCCCTCCAACACGACCGTCGTCCAGAACGCGCGCGGGAACCTCAACGCCACCGCGCCCAATATCCCCTTTGGGATTGCGTTCGCCGGCAAGCACTGGAGCGAGGAGAGCTTGATCGGCTTTGCGTACGCGTACGAGCAGCGCAGTAATGTGAGGACAAAGGTCAAGCCGTATGTGCAGCCGAGCATTGAGCTTGCTGATGTTGTTGGGAACAAGACTAGTAGGCCATGAGGAGGTTTTGTGTAGATAGTGTTCTTCCACCTAGATATTAAGCGGCAGTTTTTGGCTATAAGCTTTCCATATCTCTGCTATACGAATACCAGATACTGTGCACACGTCTCTTGAGATTGAGTAAGGATCCGAAATGAACTCGCAAGCACTCCCGCAAAAGTCTGGTGAGATGAGGCCGTGCGTCCAGCAATGTCTATATAATCGTCTTTGACTCTGCGGAGTAACCGGGTACGAACCAAAAGCTCGAGTCGCATGTGGTCAGCGTAGCAATAATCTAATATAGTCTGTCGTCAGGGTCCTGACTCTTCAAACCTCATCATATATTTCGTATTACCGTGTTCTGGCACAGAACGGATTAGTATGCTTCTGAGATCTGCTGACGCGCTGTTTGCAGTCGCGTCGTTGATTACGTCGGAGCTGTATAACTTCTTTCCGAACCAGAAACTTCCTCAGGCAGCATGTTGATGTCGTGTGTAGGGCACAAGGCTGAAGGTCAGGGACGAAGCCCCCTTGACCCGAATAGGCTAGGCCACAACAAACCCATGGCCCTCACGACCTATTTAATTCGCAATCTGCTGATGGCCTGGCGGCTAGATGTTGCTTTGCGCGGTAGCAAGTCATATACGATGTGCTTACGACGACGCCCCCGCGCCAGGAAAGCGACTGTGGAACGATTCAACTATTCACAATTACAGTCCGCCAGGAAGTTCTCAGATAGGATGCCTGGGCGCGCCGCCGATAGGCAACAGGCGGTACCGTGATGTCCCATCGCCGTCATCGCCTCCAGGCAGCCCGTGTCACGAGACACATGTCCACTTTGCCTATCCACCCCGTGCCGTTTGATGGACACGGCTCTTTCTCTCTCCTACCAATAGCCGCCTGTTGGCTAGACGTGCACACGGTGGCCTGCCTCAGGCATCAGTATTGCCGCGTACTGCGCCTTGTCCACATCCGCATCAGCACTGCACCGGTACCATATCAGGGGTGTTTGACACGCACGTATGCAATATTACGGGGCGGCTCAACGGATGACTGCTTGTGCGTGCGGTGCACGTTGGTTGAGTCATACGATGGTCCTCCGCGCACTGTCTACGTAAATCACACCGATCACACGGATGCCAGTGAACGGGTCAGGGTGAGTTTATGTTTGGCTCGCACCCAGAAGCTACACCAAGACGGGTGTGTGATCTTGCCGCGCCTACTTGAAATGCTCGAAAACCGAACAACTGAGTACGATAAATACACACACACAAGGACGGGAGTATTGAATACACTTTGGACACGCAGACACCTCTCTCATCAATCGCCACCTGGCCCAAGAACAAAGGGTGCAGAGGAGTAGAAACCTATAAGTTTTATTCCCACACTCCGCCACCTCTCCAACCAACACAACACAAGCCTCCCACCACACGCCGACCATCCCAACATGGCCTCCTTCACCGCCCTACCACCCGAACTCCGCAACGCAATCTACAGCTCCCTCCTCACCGGCCCATCGCCGACGCTGAGCCTCCTCCGCGTCTCGCACCAGCTGCACCACGAAGCAGCCTCGTTCTTCTACCAACACAACGCCTTGACACTCAGCCTCCCCTGCGCAGCCAGCAACGACCCACCCATCGCAAACAAATACTTAAAATACGTGCGGCAACTCACACTCAACATTCGTCTTCCCCGCACCCCGAGCGCGCAGACTTTGTGCGCCCAAATCATCCTCGACTTGCTGGCTGCGGGCGTGGAGCTCGGCTCGCTCACGGTCAACATCGCATCGCCTTTCTCTGCGTTCCTGGCGAGAAGAGTGGATGATACCGTGCTCACTGCGGGACAGCCGGTTACCCTCGCGCTGGGAGGGCTGTGTGCGCGGGCGGAGCGCGTGCGTGTAGAGCTTGAGGGGGTGTGGTTTGGGGCTGGGGTGGTGGGTGGACTGAGGGATCGGGGTGGTGGGGGTGTGGAGGTGGTCGGTGCTGCTGGGGGTGGTGAGGCGGGGGTGGAGCGTGGATTGTCGGGGGTGGGGATGGAACGGTATTTTGGTGAGTTGGGGCTTGGAGGGCCTGTTGAGGGAGGGGGAGCGTGGGGTGGAGACTCGTCGGTGTTGATGTGCGAGGTGCTTGGGGGGTTGGATCATTTCTCGCCCACTGAGTTTTGGTCCGGTGATGACGGGCGGTGGGAGGTGGGGAGGAAAGGGCAGTGTGCGGATTGGTTGGACACTGAGGCGGTTGCTTTTGGCGCGTACGGTGGAAATGGAGAAGGGGAAGCGGTGGGAGATGAAGAAGAGGAATTAACAGAGGAAGACGACGTGTCAGACGACGAGATGCTCGACATCGATGACTTTGATGCCATACTGGGAAATCTGGGGAATGTGGCGCAGAATATGGCGGCGGAAAGGGACATTTGCTTTCTCACAAACTTCGCACCGGGGGTGTTGGGTGGATGGTGAGGAGATTTGTCTCTGATTTGATATGGTATGGAGCGGAGATGGCGAGCGAGTTATGATACCCAAGTTGGCTTTTGTGCTTTGCAGCGTACGGCGCAGGGATTGCTAGACATGGAGCATACGAGATCAGGTACTAATGCAGCTGTTCAACATGCTTTGGACGAGGCCAGTGGTACGGTGTTTATTGCTGATGCAGGTGCTTGAGACACATGTCCGCCATGCTTGTGCGCCTTGTTGACACGCAGCAAGGGCGCTGCGACTGCACGCAAGGGATGCACGTGTAGCTGGGATCTGCTGTGGTGAATCAAGGGCGTGGAGACATGTGTCGGCGGACGTCTTTGAAGAGAGACGAGGCTGGCGTGGTGGCACCAGCACACTCAGTAGCACACTCAGCAGACGACATTTCTACATGTCTGCACGTCTGCATGTTTGCACGTCTGCACGTTTCGACGCCACAGCCTCCAGGCAAGAATACCCGCTAGCCGGCGATCAGGCATGCAGGATGCCAAACGCAAAAAGCCATGCAGGCTGTCAGCCCGGCAGTCGACGGCTGTGGCAGAGTGGCAGCCGTTTATGCAGTGGGGGCGCCAAATTTGCAGTGACACGGCGGCGGCGGCGGCGGCGGTGCAATCACACAAGGCTCCTTCGAGGGAGGAAAAGACTCAGGACCCAGGACTCGGATGAGGTCAAGGGCCAAACGCCAAGGGGAAATTGCATCCGAGGCGACTTTGGCTCGTCTGATAGGAGGTTTTGCAACGGGCGCGCTTGCGAGAGAGAGAGACAGACCCTTTGCCACTCGCTCGATCGCTCACACACACACACACCCACACACACCCACCTGCACACCCACTATAGCCAACCCGTTTGGGGATAGCGAGGACGATGCGCCTGCAGGGTCGTGGGTCTGCCCGCGGACAGGCAGACAGGAGGTTGTAGAGGTGCAGGTTGCTCACGCATGGCTGGACCATGGCTGGACCATGGCTGGCTCATTGCAGCTGTCGCGAATGAAGTTGTCAGGACGAGGGTTGGCGGTCCTGTGCGGCTCCCGTGCGATGCGCAATCCCTGCCCTTGATGGGGCCAGCCACGGCACCGCCGCAGCAGCTTTCTAGTTGCGAGAGCTAGAAGACGGCGCGTCTTCGGTTGGCCGTCCAGGCGACCAGGGGACTGACGGGCGCCGCCAAGCGCAATCTCGCGCCGACACGGACTCTGTTCCTGTGCGCCTTGGCCGCGCGCGCTGACGGCTGACGGGTGCCTATTATTCCCTTTAAAACGTTGCTGGCCCCCGGGCCCAACGGGTGTTTGCTCGTCTGCTCCCCCTTGCGCACACCCAGCCCAGAGAGTCGCTGCTTGCACTGTCGCTGCCTCTCTTGCTCTCTGAAGAGGATTTCGCCTGCACCATGATGCTGCCTTCGACGGGCGCCCGCGGGCCCTTGTTCATGCTGGCCTGCACCGCCGGCGTGCTTCTGATACTCGTCTTTGGCTTCATGACCTGGTCTGCGCCCGAGCGGATCCCGTTCCCGCACAATGGAGGGTCAACACATGTCGAGATGTACGTGGCCCTGCTGACGAAATTGCAACTCGCGGGTTTCGCTGGCTTTTCTGTCATTTGATTTGCTTTGCCTTGCTTTGCCTCGCTTTGCCTTGCCTTGCTTTGCCCTGCCAATTTTCGCCGACGGCCACTGACCAGCGCTGACAGGACCATCAGCGACGCCAAATCGCTAAACATCAACGACATTCTGCGCATCCTGTACGAGCCGCTCAAGCTGTCGCCCACAGCCCCCTTTGTCCGCGAGCCCAACGGCACCAAGATTATGCTTCCCGAGAACCCGCGCTACACCAAGAAAATGGGCAGCGACATCCTCATTCTCGACCTCGACACGCGCCCGCTCAAGTCTACCGAGTCGTTCGAAAAGGGCGAGTACGACTGGCGCAACATCAACCACGTCTCCGGCGGCGTCTTCGCCCACTACGCATACGCCCAGATCCACGGCTACGACTACAAGTTCATCCAGGCCAGCGAGTTCAAAGACCGCCACGCCACCTGGATCAAGCCCTCTGCCCTTGCCAACCTCATCAAAGACTACAAATTCATCGTCTTCCTCGACGCCGACGCCACCTTCCGCTTCATGCAGCTTCCCATGGAATGGATGATGAACTACTGGAACGTCGAGCCCCACCACTCCTTCGTCATGGCAAAAGACCCCTGGTCGCCCGAAGAGCCCCAGTACAACTCGGACCGTTTCAACCGCACCTACACCAACACGGGCTTCATGATTGTCCAGAACAACGCCCAAGTCATGCCCATCCTCAAAGCCTGGCACGAGTGTCCCGACGACATTCGCTATCCCAACTGCTCCCAGTGGAAGGAGCCCAAGTTCCACGAGCAGTCGGCTTTTGGCGAGTACATCCGCTACGACTACGAGGACTCGATCAAGGAGCTCGACTGCGGCCAGGCCAACGGCTTCCCCGGCGTCGAGGTCAGCAACTGCCAGGGCAAATTCATTCGCCACTACTGGTTCGACAAGTCCCTAGTCAAGCTCGACTATCGCGAGAACCTCATGAATGCCATCACCTATCCCATTCAGAAGCTGTTTGCGGAGCGCGAGGGCGTGGTTTTTAAGAGCGAGGAGAATGTTATCCATTGAGTTGGTAGGCGAGGATTCTTGTACGCATAATGATTGATTTGATGAAGAAGAAGAAGGAGAAAGATAGGAGAGGCAGTAATTGGTCTCCTTCGATGCTAGGAGCTTTTGGGCATTGCATTGCATAGCGTTTGCATGGACATGGCGTTTCGCGGACGGTATCCATTTCTCTCTCCCATTTCCACTCCTGCTTCTCTTCTCCCAAGACGCATGGAGGTGGGGGGAGAGAATTCAACTAGGGTGTTTACCTAGGCTCTATCTTCCTTGTTAATGTTTGGTTACGGTTTCTAGTCGCATTTTTGGCACGACCTAGTCTGCCGGGTTCTTCGTCGCGTTGATACCCCAATACGAGTTCTTCTCCCACACAGATCAAGCCCCCGCCTTAGTCCCGAGACATCCCAGTCCGCACAAACCATGGGCGTCTGCCGTGCTACAATCACACACTGCCAGCCAGTGCAACGCTCGCTTCGACTGCCGGCGCGGAACGCTACACAAGGACGGCGAAATGGGACGGCGCTTCTCTGCGTAATCCTCCGTGCTGTACGGCCTCATCTAGACAGTCTTGCAACGACGTGGCACGCAAGACCAGCAAAGTAAAACAGCACACACTACACCGCCGCACTCTCCGCCACACCAAACGGAAATCCAGCAATCTTCGTCTCGCAGCTCACACATCCTCAAACAAACACCCACCACTCCGTTCCTCGCCCTCACCAATTCTCTCAATCCCCATCACCTCGTATACAGATAAGGACCGTCCTCGCCTGCCAAGATGCCGCACCGCGCCCTAGCGTACTGCACAGCCACGCGGTGCCACCAGCAGCCATCCTTGCCGCCGAGATGGGATCGCCAGGGACCTCTCGCCTGACCGTAGAATAGCAAGAGTAGATACCGATACGTGATGAGAACCACGATTCCGCACCACGGTGGCTCCAACACAGAGCCTCCCCGCGCGGACTATGGGGACACCGTCAAACACCAACCTCGCGTCCTGGAGCGGGTGCTTGTTCTCTCTCTCGCCTCTGCTTCGGCATCACCGGATGGATCCGCTTTTGCTGCGAGAGAGCGACTGTGCGGGAAGCAGGGAGGACGCGGCAGTCATGGCGCTGGGCTAGGCTGGCGTGGAGCGGAGTGGACACCTGGTTCGCCTGATGGGGTTTGCAAGGAGAGTGGTGGGGGGCAGGATGGTAGGGTGCTCACGAAAATAGCAGCGCAAGCTGTCAAGTGTAGATCAAGCACGTGAAAAAAAAAGCCTTGGGCGTCTGCAATTGTAACAACTCTCGCTCTCTCTGTCTCGACGATAAAAAAAAGACATGTGTGCGTCGTCTCCTCGTCTTGCATCGCCTGTGTAAGTAAATAAAAACACCACTGTAGCCTTCCTTGCCTTGCTCTCCTCCACCGCAGCCTATCCATCTTACCTCTTTTCCCCCTCATGCCCTCCCCCGTGACGCCGCCCGACCTCAACAACCACAGTACACATCTGCCCCGGCGGCACAAATACGTGTCTGCCTCGCCCATCCCGTCCGTCGCACCAGTGTACAAGTAACGCGCGGCCGCCACTGGGCAAACCACGCCCTGCAAGGCAAACGTCGTCAGCATCGGCAACCCCCGACTCACTCACCTGCTAGATTCATTGCATCTTTCCGACCCCTAGATCGCCGCCATAGACTCGGCTCGGCGTCTTTCACACACACATGGCGTCTTTTCTTTCCGCTCTGCGTCCGAGGATCGGCCTTGGACGCCGTTCGTACGGGATATCGAGGACGCCGTGGGAGGTCGACGCTACTCACCACACCTGCCGTGTAGATCTTGGGGTGTGTATGCGTGTGCGCCGCTGCGTGCGTAGAGAGGGGGCAGCGGGTATGGACGAGATACCCGCTAGCCGAATTATTCACCCAGTCCGGGAATATGGTGAGCTGCTGCATGGAGATAGTTGACGATGGAGAGTCGGTTATTGGCCTGTGGGTGCTAGAGGCGGGTAGCACGATGGGGTGCCACTGCCGTGATGGATCGCGGCGGCGGTGGTAGTACGCATCCGCTGATGGGGAAGTATCTTGTGTGGTTGGAGACCGGCCGTGACATGGAGTTTGTGCACGTTGTCTCGTTGGTGCTCAGTCCTGCAGCGCCGCTGAGCGGAGTGGGATGAGCTTAGTATGTTTAAGTCCCTTTCAACGTCCTTGACGAACCTCATCGCGTGGCGTTGCGTGAAAGTATAGGCTCTGCGGTTTTTGATCAACTGGTTTCTTGCCACGCGTGGTGTGTGTCTATTGATATCAGGAAGATTAGGAGGTTAAGCATCCCATCAAGAGCACGGGGGATTCGAAGGGTAGAGTAAATGTGCAATCGCAGTCTAATCCAGTTGCAGCAGATTAAAACTATCTTGTACCGGTGGTTGCTGCAATGTATGGAGCCGTCTTCACTAGACCATGGACTTGATTGACAGCAGTGTTCGTAGAGGCCGGAGCATAAAATTGGTTAATTTCCGTCTATTCGTGGTGTTTTCTCTCACTGCCATCACTTCCAACACATGGCCACAAAACCCCTCCCTTCCGTCCTTCTCTCATGGAAATCTACTCGTGTACATGACGTTTGGATGTCTCTTTTATTATGAATGTTGCGCGCGGATATCATCATAAATTTCTCGAGGATGTGTTCGTGTTTTCCGCAATCAAGATGACGACAGACTGCAAATGCGCTTCCCTGTTCACTTTCCCACAACTTCTGCGCCACTCGGTCTTGCACTTCTGGACACCAATAGCAGGAAATCACAACTCTCAAAACATGGCTGTCATTCGTGTCAAGTATGTACAAGAATACTGGGTGCATCAAACAAGCGACTATATACACGACGTCACACCCCCCCTCACAGTCCGGCTCCACCACAAGGCACCGCCACACTACCTCGACACGCTCCAGCGAAGCCACCCCAGCCCCATCTAGCAAGTCTTCGTGAACCCCGAAGTCGTGCAGTAAGTTCCATCAGGACCGGAGCCGATCTTCTTCGAGCTGCCGTTCCCCTTGATAACGCCCGTGTAGCGATCACAGGTCTTGTTGTTGCTCTGGCACGAGTTGATAATCTTGCAGGTATCGCCGTAGTTTGTGTTGATGCCGCACAGCACGCCGCCATCGACGGCAGTCACGCCCTCGATGATGACATTGCGGGGCCCGCCGTTGGCAGTGCAATCGCCGCAGCTGCGGATCACCTTGCCGTAGTCCTCGGCGTAGAAGTTCTTGATGCTGACGGTGCCGCGGCCGTTGAACTGGAAGATCTTGTCTGCTGCGCCTGCAGAGTGTCAGTATGTTAAAGTCGTTTTGAGGGCGAGGGGGAGATTGGCTTACCCTTTGCGCCGCCGCCGATCACGTAGCTGGTCTTGCCGGCTGGTTGCTTGAATGTGGCGGCGTCCTCGCAGACGTCCTCCCACCACACGTTCTCGAGCGTGCATGCGCCGCGGCAGTGGATGCCCTCGGCCTGCGCCTTGCTCAGGATGACATTCTTGATCGTAGCGCCGTCTTCAGCAATGAACATGGCAGCCGCTTCGTCCGTCTCCTTCTGGTCCTGGCACGTGTCGGGAGAGCGGCTGTAGCGCACCATCTTGCCATCAAATGTGGTGCCAGCGGGGATAATCTTCGCAGCTGGGAGACCTGTCGACGAGGCAGGTGTAGGGAAGGCAGTCGCGGTGGGTGCCGCAAGGGCAGTGCCGAGGAAGATGGCGAGGGTTGCAAGAACGGCCTTCATGTTGAGAGTTGTGGTCGTGCTGGAGATGATAGCTGAGTTGATGATGAGAGAAGCTGTTGAGATGGCGTGACGAGGTCCTTCTTATACCTTTTGATTCTCGTCGTCTTCGCTGTCTTGTCGTTGCAGTCCCTTGGCGGACATCTGGTGAGGATATTGGCCTCCAGCTCTCCATTCGTGGAAGATCACGAGATATCCAACCAGCCTGGATTCCTCCAATTGCAATATTCAATGTCACCGTTGCCTGGCTCTTGATACAAACCATATTATGTTACAGCACCGTAAAGTTAGTCTAAGTTACAGAGACATCGTGTCAGCGATCTGCTTTGTTCCTCCAATCGCAATTTGAGAACGTTTGGTGCGACGACCCGCGGCCTGAAGCGAGAATGTATTCAACTCCAGATCAGGAAAGTCTTGATGAGGCTGAAGCTTTCGGAGCAAATCATGCGTGTGCAGGATTGCCACAGAACGTGGCGGGGGAGAATTATGACGATCCTGAAAAGCTTTGTCGATGCACTCAGCTCAATTGGGCGAGTATGCAATCAGTTCCGACGATTTGGTTGGCTGGCAGATTGCAAGCCAAGAACTTGTAATGCTGCAGCATGATCGGTCGAGGTTAATGAGGGCGGTGGAAGCAATCTATAACCGTCGACTTCCAAGACGGTACCCCGCAAAGATTTTCCGGGGTCATTGAGTTGCAGAACACGGGGAAGCCACATGACCTTCACTATCCTTGATGGCCCATACGTTGTGATGTTTACACAATGAGGTCACCATGAAAGTACGGTCTTGGTCGCCTGCAGGTACGATGCAGCTGCAGTTTACCGTAAGAATGCGGAGTCTAGGTCCTTCTTGCGACACACTGCCATCGGTTATTATGAGTGATAGCCTCTTGCTTGAGGTCTGTGAATGGTACGAAAAGTTTGTGAGTAGAGTGATCATGAGGCTCGAGGGCGGAGGAGGAATAAGCGACCGCGCGCTGTTAGTCACCAAGACGCCAATGCCCAAAGCGTCCTTCCTGCCTGCCCCTGTCTCCTCATCCACATCCACAATCTCGATTTATCGAGCATACTGTGCTTCATACGCGTGTTTACTGTCACATCTTGACATACAGCATCATCATTGCTACAACAGTCGTTCCACCGCCATCCAGGCCATAGGGTTTTGTCGCTGCCCTAGTGCGGCGGCGCGCGCGATGACCCTCGCGTTCCACTTTCAGCGCGTCGAGACCATGGTTCAAAGATGATCGCAATACCGAACTCCGGTGAACCAACGCTGACAGGGCGATCATGAATACGTCTGCTCTCAATAGGCTCAGATGTTCTATCAAGCCGAGGCTTGCGACCTCGTGTCGCTCTTCCGCGGGACAAACTACCACCCGTCCCTCGTGTTCGCCGCATGGCAGCCTGCAGATCAGCCTTCCTTTCCTGTACCAGCTTCAAGTCGCTCGCTTGTCGTGGTGTATATTGGCTCTGCAGTCCATGGCTCGGCTTTCCAGGGTACTCGGATTCAGCTCCAGCGACAGAAAGTCATCGTAGCGACGGGCCGCGATTAATTCCCTGCGCATCAAAGAATTATCAGATGCATGCAACCTGCAAGCCCGGTGAAGGATGTCGAGCACTCCGGAACTGTCAGAGCCTGTAAGGATGTCACCAGGGCATTGAAGACGGCTGATCATGTGCTCACATTTACCTTGGCACTGCCTGTGCTGTTGACAGTCCACTCAGCTCCGGCACGATACTTGCACTGCATCCGTCGATGTCTTCTCTGCAGCTCTGCATGCGAATTGGAACTTTGCAGGTACAACTTCAACCAGTGGTGGTGAAGACTAGACTTAAGTGTGAAGCTCCAGCAACCGGGTTGTCGTAACCGTTTGGAACAGGGGGCGCTTCCGTCCAGGGTTCCGCGACCCTGGCACCGGTCCATCCGCTTCAGCTTGCTGCATGCGTTCCTGATTGGAGTACTGTCTGATCGAATGCACACCAACAGTACATCCAACAATATTGATTTGCGCCTCAATAGCATGTGCGTCTGCTCCTTTCCATTACTCAGATGCGAACATTTTATTCGGAGCGAAGGATTCGACCAGTGGAGCTCCACCCCTCAGAAACAGCGAGGCGTCTTGGCTTCTTCAAAACAAAGTCCTGACTTTCCCGGTGACATATAGGGAAGCATGTCGTACCGAAGATCTGCTCGTATCTAATCGAGTGGCGCAGCGGATGAAGGCACTCTAGTTCAGCCTAACGACCACTTTGGATGTAAAAATAATCTAGGGTTCGGTTAAGTCAGCCCACCACCAATGAGGCCAAGCCGGGGACACTGTGACGATAGCCTGGTTCACGGCCAATGTCTACACGAGGGACTAGCGAACGTGCATCTCGGCAAATGTTCAGCTGGGTGCCTTCACCTAAAGGAGCAGATCGAAACATGGTCGTGACCTGAGATTGATTGGATCGCAATGGCATCTCTGCCCACTCCTAGGTAGGAGTTGCCTGCCGGTGACATTTGGGATCCACAATGCGAACTGCATGCACGTTCCGCAGGCACGAATCATGGGTCTTGCGAACGTTTATTGAAACTAACTGTCGAGATCCTACCGTCAGTGCAGAGATCTGTTGAAAGACACATCATATAAGCCCGGGCCTGCTGGTAATTGTAAAGTGGTTCATTCACAGCCGTTTCTTCCATTCCAAGATGTTGCGTTCTGACGCGCTCTTTGTTGTTTCGGCATTCTTTCTTTTTAAGACATCGACTGCTATCAATGCTTGTCCTGTCACTGACTCAGTGTACACCGGAGCTCAGGGCATCAGATACCGTGTGTGTCCGGATACTGATCTCGTTGGGGGTTCACAGTCAGTCACTCCCAATGTGGCTTCTAACACGGCGTGTGCGGAGCTCTGCGACAGAGCCTTGAACTGCTTCAAGGCTGTTTACGACACACAGACCAGGGATTGCCACATCAAGGCTAATGCTGGCCTCGAGTGGCTACCCAATGGACGCTTCGATGTAATCCAGGCCGAACAAATTAACATCGCAAAATGCCCCTACGCTGAGACAACCTACACGAATAATGGCGTATGTACTACGCCCCTCGAGATCGTCTCATGCTGACCGAAGGTGTGCAGAAAACCTTCAAGATCTGCCGTGATACTGATCTCCGTGGTGGGAGTGCTCAGATGCTAAACGGGGTGGCAACATTGAATGACTGTGCTCAACGTTGTTCGACGATTGATGCATGTGTGCAAGCAGTCTACGATGCTGCCGGTGCCGTATGCCATATCAAGGTAGACGCGAGGACCAACACCCTGATCTGGTCGACTGATAAACGTTTCGATGTGATTCGCCGGGATGTCGCTGCTGCTCCTGCTACGAATGGTGTCTGGTCCGATCTAGTCAGACTGCCAGTCATCCCTGTCGCTGCTTATGTTGTACCACAGTTCCCTTCGTCAAGCCGCCTCATGGTTTTCTCCAGCTGGGGTAGCGATTCTTTCGGAGGCGAAGGTGGACGAACACAATTTGCCGATTACAACTTCAACTCGTAAGTTAGACCTGAAGTCTTCGAGAGGTCGTCACTGACTGGAGCGATAGTGGCGCTGTATCAGCCCGTACCGTAGCCAACACAGTAAGTCTAACTAGAGATGCCTAAACGTACATACTAACGCTCCTTTTTTTCAGGGTCATGACATGTTCTGTCCCGGCATCAGTGCTTTGGAAGATGGTCGCATCCTCATCCAGGGCGGCTCTGACGCCAAGAAGAACAGCTTCTACAACCCAGCCTCGAACACCTTCACTCAAGCTCCAGACTTGTTGGTGGCTCGCGGTTATCAGACATCCGTAACTCTGAGCGACAACCGCGTGTTTACCATTGGTGGTGCATACTCCGGTCCCCGACAGGGCAAAGATGGAGAGGTTTACTCTCCCCAAAGCAATTCCTGGAAAGCACTTCCTGGCGCCCGAGTTGGCCCCATGCTTACCGTTGATCGCGAGGGCATCTGGAGAGAAGACAACCATGCCTGGCTGTTTGCTTGGAAGAATCAGGTAAGACATGCCTGTTAATCATGATGAGTTCCAAGCTGAATCCGCAAAAGTCGATATTCCAGGCCGGCCCATCAATGGCTATGAATTGGTACAGCGCGATTGGAAACGGTGGCCAGGTCGCAGCCGGTACACGCGACACTGCCCACGCAATGTGCGGAATCTTTGTCATGTACGAGCCCGGGAAGATTCTTACTGCTGGTGGTTCGCCTGACTACACAAACTCGGCTGCCAATAACCGCGCGCACTTGATCAGCCTCGGTGAATATGGCCAGCCTGCTACTGTTGAGCGTGCCCCTGACATGGCATACCCTCGCGGCTTCTCTAACGCTGTTGTGCTTCCTGACGGCACTGTACTCGTCACCGGCGGTCAGCGTCGCTCAATGGTCTTCACAGACACCGATGGCATCCTGCAGGCTGAGCTCTTCAACCCCGCAACCAAGTCGTGGAAGACTCTTGCCGCGGAGGCAGTACCGCGCAATTACCACTCGGTCAGCATCCTTCTACCAGACGGCCGTGTCTTTAGTGGAGGTGGTGGTCTCTGCTACATTGGCCAAGTTGGCGGCAGTTCCGTTAATTGCAACAAGCTTGTTGATCACGCCGATGGTCAGACTTTCTCGCCACCTTATCTCTTTAACACCGATGGTTCTGCTGCAGCCCGTCCTACGATCTCAAACCTGAGCGCTACAACTATCAAGGTCGGCGGCCAGTTGATCATCACTACTTCCACTGCAAACCCTAAATTTGCCCTGGTTCGCATCGGCAGCGTCACACACTCGGTCAACAGTGATCAGAGGCGTGTGCCGTTGACCAATGTTGCTGGCAGTGGTACACAATATACCGCTACCCTGCCAAACGACAGCGGCATTCTTATCCCTGGACATTACTACCTCTTCGTTCTCAATGCTGCTGGCGTTCCCAGTGTTGCACGAACAGTCAAGATCACTCTCTGATCGTTTTCTTATCCTCACAAACCCTCTTCTACTTTCTTATCTTACCCTACGTACATGCTTTATTTCATAATGTGTATTACTGTTGTCACAGAAACCAGTATACAGACACTGCTGAATGACAATCGATGAACGATATTATTTTTGTAAGCCATGCAACTGCTCTCGATGTTTTCAGCCTCAGTGGATTCCCATGCCGTTCCTTACCATCAGCACTGCCCTGTTGGTCGCCTCATCCAAATCTTCCTTCAACAGACCAAGCTTCTCGTTGTCTAGAGTATATCCCGTCTCATAATCGCCGCCTTCTCCATGGAAGAATAGTTTTGCGTACATTGCCTTTGCAAAACCCAGTCTGTCTCCTGCCTGTAACTGCTGCAGACCTTCTTGGTACCTCTCCCTCGCCGGCTGCTTCGTGATAGCCCAATCTGCATCCGTGATCCCCAGAACACGATTGAGGCTATCTAACATGTCCCTCTGACTAACCAGAAAACTCGCGACCGTCGCACCCCCATTCTTGAAATCCTCCAGCGCAACCTCGCTATCTGCTCCAACAACAGGTAGTGAGACCAGCGCCGCAACCGCCTTCCCACATAAATCCCACGTGCTCGTGTTGATCTTTACAGTCCCCTCGTCGTACAGCGTCACCCTGCGGTTCTTGATATCGAACCCAAACCACGGCTCGCCCATGGCCAGACTAAACTCGTACCAGAAACCATTGCACAGCGCGACGAAATGCGGCTTCACGCCCCCTTCTGCAGCAGACACAATGCGCACGTCGTCGACGGACTTGGCGAAGCTGCTAAACATTGGGTCTGTGGCCATTGTGCCACCGCGCTCGCCAAGCGCAAAGGCCCAATAGTTCGGCATGATCCATTGGACCCCTGCTTTGGCGGCGGCGTTGACGATCTGGGAGTGGAGCGTTGGTGGGGCGTTTACGGAGAGTGTAATGATGAGAAAGTCGTGGCCGCGTAGGGCCGAGATCATATCTGGTTCGGAAGCATAGTTGATTTTCTTAACCTGGATGTTGGGAGATGCGGTGAAGGTGGCATTGCTTTCTGGGCGGGCGAGGATGGTTATCTCGTGTTTGTTGGTGTCGAGGAGGGACTTGAGGATGACTGAGCCGATTTGTCCAGAGGCCTACCTTTGTGAGTCTGGAGTGAGTGAGTGTATGCGATGTGCTTACACCAATAATAGCGACTTTGTGGATGCGGGTTGTCTGCCGAGAAGACATTTCGATGCTGCAAAACCAGATGGGACTGCTGAAACTTGCAAGTCGTGTTGATATACTGTCATTATACAAATACTACGCTACTCTTTGTACTTTCTGGCTCCCTCCTAATCACCTCTCTGCATCGTGAGATATTAGTAGTAGCATCCTAGAAAGGTAACGCGCTAGCCTCATGTCGTACTTGTGTAGGAAGATGGTTCGACCCGACGCACCGAGCCAACGGAGTTTACGGTATTAGATCAGTGCCAGATGTAACAGCAACGGGAATGTTGACTTTAAGCCCGTTTCCTGTCGGAAGAATAGAAGTTTGCCCTCCAGGTGCTAAATGAGGCGCTGGCGTCGGGGACGCTCTGTTCTCGATGCAAGTGGCATTCTGTAGTACTCTCAGATTGCTGGCAATAGCGGCCACACTGCAACCAATGACAGGTCAACTCATCATAATAAATGCTCGCGTCTCAAATTGAAGGAGAGAGATCTTGCAGACACGTCGCGTTTTAAGACTACATGATTTGGTGGAGCCTCAACTAACCTCCAGTTACACCTGCCTGGCCAGTGTAAGCTTGGGCCGAGGATGCTAAAACAAACACACAAGCATTGTAGTATCTCTGCAAGCCCCTCCCGCCGCCAAAGCGGGCCACTGCTGCCGCAAACACCGCAGAACGCCCGACAAATAAGCAATCACACTGCCAAGCATCACAACGTATCGCAGCCCTGATCATGGTCTCGCCCCCCACGGAGGTAGGCGGACTCATACAAGGACCACCGTTGCATGATCGGCGGCTTGCCGGTGCCGCCGCACACCAACACGGCGATGTTTGCGATATGCCTCAGCCAAGGAGTTTCGCTTGTCTTCTGTCTGACAGCCCGCTGGAGCGCGATGGACGCTGATGGAACATTCGCCCGCACATCTTGGTGTTGTTGGGCTACGCCATGACGAGCATGTGGGGCGTACACCGACTTTACGAGATAAGAGTGATAGCGGTAAACAGCATGACGTCATGAAGCCTGCTTGCAGTATTGTACCTGAGAAAGGTCGCGGGTGAGTGGCAGAGTGGAAAGGAAGCCGTTGCTGATGGGATTGCAGGAGGAGCATGTTCACGGTGCACAGAATGTGAATTTAAGTTTTTGTGAACAGTGTAAATGGGTGAAATTGTAAAATCTAGCGATGCAACGCTTTCTATCGCTAATGTTGTGACTTTTCCCTGCGCCATTCGCCGTCTAATGCTTTGTGTCCGAATATTAGGTGGTATCATCTCAAAAGTCTAGGTTCCCAAAACCTCAATCGCTCAATCGCTCATTATGACAAGAAATCTATGCGGCCTTCTCAATCGTCTTCATAGCACCATCACGCTCAAGGGCGTTGTAGGCCTCGGTGAGCTCCTTGACGAAACGCGCATCGCCACGGAGGTCGTCACCGAAGAGGTCCTTGATGCTGAGGAGCTTCATGGGGTTACCCTCGTCGCGGGCAATGTGCTGCAGCTCATCGTTCCTGGGGTCGAACGACAGCTGGAAGTCACGGCCCTGCTCGTCAACACCGCGAAGGTAGCGGAACCAGGCGGCAGTGGCAATAGTGAGGCGGCGGAGAGGTCCACCAGCAACAATCTGCTCGGCAATGGAAGGCATGATGAATTGGGGCAGCTTGCCAGATCCACCGAGGCAGATACGGGTGATCTCGTCCTTGAGAGTGGGATTGGAGAAGCGACCGATAAGGGTCGCAATGTACTCGTCAACGTCGACGCCGGGGATCTTGGGAAGCAGAGGCTTGACCTCCTCGTTCATCATGTTGGTGATGTACTTGCCGAAGATGGGGTGGCCGATCGTCTCGTGGATGTATTGGAATCCAGCAAGGTATCCAGAGTAACCCATAGCAGTGTGAGAGGCATTGAGCAGACGGAGCTTCATAAGCTCGAACTCCTCAACGTTCTTGACGTCCTTGACGACCTGGACGCCAACCTTCTCGAAGGCGGGGCGGCCATCGCAGAACTTGTCCTCAACAACCCACTGGCTGAAGGGCTCGGTAACAACCGGCCATGCATCCTCGACACCGAATTCTTCACGGAGGCTGACAACATCCTCCTCAACGGTCCTTGGGGTGATGCGGTCAACCATGGAGTTGGGGAAAGCACCGTTCTGAGCGAGCCATGCAGCAACATCAGGATCGCGGTGCTGAGCAAAAGCGAGAAGCATATCGCGGGTAATGTGGCCGTTCTTTTGCATGTTGTCGCATGACAGAACAGTGAAAGGCTTCAGGCCAGCCTCGTACCGCCGCGCCAGCGCAGCATAAACGAAGCCGAAGAATGTGCGGGGAGGGGAGGCACCAGCAAGGTCGGCGGCCATGTCCGGGTGCTCTGTCATGAGCTGGTGGGTGTTTTCGTTGTAGAAGTAGCCGCTCTCTGTGATGGTCATAGAGACAATGTGAGTGTCGGCGTGGGCCATCTTAGCGATGACAGCCTCAGCGTTGTCGGGCGCGAAAAGGTAGTCTGTGATACTGCCAATGACGCGGGCCTTGGATCCAGGCGCAGAACGCTCAATGACTGTGTAGAGGTTGTCCTGGGGAACAAGAGCGTTCTTCATCTCGGCGTCGAACGGCTGCAGGCCAACACCGCAGATTGCCCAGTCCTTGAGCTTGAGCTGCTCAAGAAGGCTGTCTACGTAGACAGCCAGATGGGCGCGGTGGAAGCCACCAACACCGACGTGAACGATGCCGTGCTTGACATTGGCCCGATCGTAGGTGGGGACTGTGCAATGCTCCAACTCAGACAAGTTGGCGTTGTTGAGCTTGAGAGACTGGGGCTCGGTAGCGTGAGGCATAGCAGCGGCTGCTTGTGAATATCGGCGGGCTTGGGGGAGTGCGGTGGTAGCAGTGTGCTGCTTCTGTTGTGTGGTTTGGGCGACAGAAACCTTGGATGGTGTTGTCGAGTTTGTAGAGTGTGTCCTGGCTGAGATGGATCGAGGGAAAGGTCTGAGCGAGGACCGCAGGCTTGAAGTAGACTGCTTCTGTGCCAGGGATACGGCGAACTTCGCCTGCTTTGCAAGGTTGAGAGGAGCCATTGTGAAAAGATTGTACGTTGACCGTTTCAAAGTGGATGGGATCGTTCAGCTTTTTGTCTTTTTCAGAGGGGCAGTAGTGGGTCTGACGCACGGTCGTGGATGATTGACTAAGGCGTGATGTATTTTCGATGGAACGCGTGGAGAAGACCTGGAACACGGGAGGCTTTACTTTGGCTCTGGCATTCTTCCCCGACACAGAAGGTGCGCGGCAATGGCGACCAGATTGGCGGTCAACAAAATCGGAAATTTGGCTATAGGGGCAGTCCAGGTGACCAGCTTCACACTCGGATCTGCTAATTTTGGATCAAATGTTAGTTGTGAACGCACAACATTGCCATTCCAACCCAATTCCGCCCACGTGAAAGCAGATTTTATTACCAATCTTTACTTCCAGCTGCTGCTTTTCCACAGCTGACGACGCCCGCCTCCGAGCTCTGCCCGCTCAAGAAAGGGGCCGTGGGCCCTCGCGCTGCATCCTCAGTCGTAAAACGTCCATAGCGCGGGCTTCATGGCGCCGCCACTTCAAGGAAGCCGGTACCCCGGCGCATGCGGTTTCGGTGGGGAACTGGAAGGCGCATCCGCCGCATCAGCTCCGTCCATCTGCAAGGGATGGTTCGAAATTTTTTCAGCCTCGAAAGAATCGACTAGCGTCTTATCGTGGGGTTTCGATTGGGTGGCAAGTCTTTGACAGCCTTGAGGCACGGCCGGCCAGTCTCGCCGAGCCAGGTTGAGGCTCCTGGCGCGTGGCGGTTAGCTCCACCCAGGCACATCGCTTCCATGCATGGTTAATCTTACCCACTTGCTTGCAGCCGGGAGCGGAGCCGTGGGGGCTGGATCCATGATAAGAATTTTCGGGAATGGCAAAAGCGCATGGGTATCTGGTCGTAGGGCAGAGCACCTGGAGGGACAAGTCGAAAGAGCGGTCTCCGTAGCTTTGGCAGAACCGCAACAAAGTTTGTTGAAATTATTGATTGCAAGTATTGAGTCACGAATGGCGCCATTCTCCGCGACATCGCATCTTCGGCATCCCCTTACTGTCGAGTCACCCACGCTTGAGCTTGGTCAAGGGGAGTAAATTAATGTCAGGCGGTGGTACAAGCAGGAACGCGTTTCAACGTGGGCCGAATCGGAAGCTATATTGGACCGCAGGTGTGTACATCGTTTGCAGGGTCAGTCCATTCTGTTGACCGCCTCACTTCGTATCCCACACGGTTGGGGTAGCTGACACGTCTCCATATCCCTATCCCCACGCAGCCACATTGCCTGGAACTCGTGGTGTTGATAGCACATTCTAGAAAGCTTTGATCGACCTCGACACCGTGTTTCCGTACCTAGTGGCGAACGTTGTCTCCAAAACCGGACCATTAGCGGGACGAAGGCTGCCACTGTGGGGGCTATCGTCGCTTGGACACCAGCTTCCGCTGTTGCAGCTTTTGCCACAGATCAAGTCCCACTTACCGCAAACCCAGATCCTTGGTACCTTCGCTTCGCTGGCTTCAGACTATCGTCGTGGGTGTCTCATCAATCCTGGGGTCGTCTAACAACGAGTCGTGCTGTGCATTCTGGCACTGGGTCTTGCAAGGAAGATAGGTCCGTTTGGCTGTCATGCCGACTTTTGAAAACGTGTCTGGCACTGCTTCAGTCCCATTTCAAGAATCGTTACCTACCCTAAAGACTGATCCCCCTTGGGTCGGCGTGTGTAGCTACACCTTGCATGAGGAGCTTATCACTTGACCAAGATGTTTCGCACTGTAGCTCCATAGCCAGGGAGTGTGCTCGCGGTGATTGTCTTCGAATTAGATGGCCTTGGCATGTGCGCCTCTCGACGTCCACCGGGTGTGCTTCGAAACCCAGAGGCCCAGACCTGTTTACCACTTATTAGATCGCCTTGCCAATTTTGAGTGATGCAAATGTTCAAGTGCCATAGTGCCGAGTATAGCAAAGATAGCTGCTGAGTCTAGACCAGGATACCGCACAACCCACAGACATTGATCTCATCCTTGCAGGATCCTGCCTCAGAGGATACCCCTAGAGCGGACCGTAGCCGCTAGGGATTTCAACGGTGCAAGGAAAATGGTGGATCCTCCACAGTGGCGACTCCTCGTGTATCGTGAACCACTGCTGTTTGTAGAACAGTGGCCGACAGGCCTCCAGATATTCCGCCAATCAAGCTGGCAACCTCTAAGACAGAGGCTCCGTATCGATAATTCCCCCACAGAATCGGAAAATTATGCGCAAAACGTGTGTCTGAGACTATGGGCGCATGGATCGTGAGACGAATATTTGAAGAGTGTCCCGGTAAGGCAAATCGGGACGGTCAAGGTCGGGAGGTCGACAAAGTGAAGTTCGTAAGAGTGAGGGAGCTCCAGACTCATTGCGCGCCTATCCACTGATGGAATACAGCTTCGAACTAAGTGCCCTGAGGATGTGTCGCCTAAAGCCTAGTCAGCGCAGGGTTTCTGGATAACATAAATGACAGAGCTCATGCCGCAGGGGTCAGTCGGGGTGATTGTAGGCATATACGAAGCATGTCACTACCGCCAGCAGAGTGAGTCTGACTAATTGTGCGTCTTGTGCAGTCGTTCGGGTACCGACGTGTAAAGGAGCGTCTCTCCTTTGAATCTGGCAGCGATCGGCAGCGCTAGCCACAATGTTATTCCGGCAGCAGCTGCCCAACCTTTCACTCTTCACTTCGAGGCCAGTCGTCACTCTCCTCATGTTGTCAGTCCATATGTTCGGTTCTGTCAGTTGTGATCAAATTCCTGTTGTGAATGGGCAGCTTGCAAAGTCAAGATACTAGCTGGCCGTCCAGCCCCTGACACATACCCCTATATTGTTAGCTTTATATTTACGTACAGCTACAACCGTAGGGGAACGAATAGAGCAAGCGACTGTGCAAAAATGAACGTTACCCGCCTACCTGCTTTAGTAGGTCACGATAAGCAAATCGTGGGTAAGAGGTCATTTCTACAACATCGACAGCCCAAGATTGAGTTATCAGACGATGCGGCGGAAATGTTATAACCCTCGCAGCATGCGTATTCCCAGTTTCTCGTTTGATCTCATTGGAGTGGCAGGATGCGTTATCTCTCTACTTGTTTGTCTCCTTCACTTGATGACGACTGCGGCACGTTGCGCTTGAGAGTTCTGTCTGCCGTTTGTACCTGGTCTATCTCGAATAACAAATCAATCATTCAATCTCCCAAATGCGACACTCTCTCTTTACACTAGTACAACAGCTCGAGTTTGCAGACAAATTTCTCCAACTTTTCGGAATCTTGGGTACCATGAACCGTGGCACTCAGCTCACTCTCGGAGCCACGGGACGTCCCGAAGACCGTGTGGTACGCATAGTCAATCTCCACTATGAAGCCGACAACGATAATGTCCGCGACTTCTTTGGCGACGACTACTCCATCATCGACTTCATTCGCGCAGTGAACGCAAAGAGTAAGAAAAACACTATTGGCTACGTTCTCTTTGCAACCGAACAGGAGCGTATCAACGCACAAATGCTGTCCGGTCGACACATTCTCGATCGTGAAGTTACGGTGGTGCCTGCTCAGAGTGGCTTCCGTGGTGAGCAGCTCTTGATACAACCCCGCGGCCTGAACTGATGCACGTGATAGTCTCTTCGTCTGGTGACAAGCTTCTACCCGCATACAGCGATGAGGGAGCCAGAAGAGCCGACATAGAATATGTAGGTAGCTACGTCCTTCCGGAAATGGGCGACGTTGAAGCTTTTCCTTCTCTTTCTAAAGCCGCCACAACCATATCTGCAAACCGCACTCCTGCGTTGGTACCTACACGAAAGCAAAATGCACACGAACGGGCTTTGAACAATCGCATTCTGTTCATGAACAACGTTGGCCAGGGTCCAGAAGTCAACCAGAAAGCCTTCAGGTTGTTCTTTAGCGGATACACAGTCATAGATGTCAAGCGCCCCCTTAACCCGATTTCTCGGACGCCAAACCCAACAGCCTTCGTGATGCTTGCTTCTGCCCAAGAACGCGATGATGCTCTTTATACCCTCAAGAACATCTCTATGCAGGGTCGGAGGATCACTTTGGAGGCGCCAAAGACTTTTCACAACGGTGAGTGGGCCTTTGTTCTTCATTCTAATGCATTGCACAGACAACCTTTGCTGTGGTATGCGGCAACGTGGACTGTTCTGCTGACATACGGTAAGTCGATGAGCATGGCTTCATGCCCTCGTCTCATGAAGATGTTGTTCCCTTTTCTTCTTTACGGTCTGACGCTGTTACTACCGTCGTTTCGTCATCTGCGCCAGATTTGTCCACCCACAAACGCCTTCAGTGCACGTCTGAAACTCCTCCTGGGATCATACACCTATCCAAGCTTAGCAAAATCAGTGACGCTAACTTCCCTGCTCTGCCGGGACAGCTTGGTAGAGGGCACAATGAACTGCAACAGTGGTCGTCTACATCGAGTGCCGGATCAAATCAGCAACACAAGGCTACTTATCACGCTCAATGCGAACGCAAGGTGAACAGCAACGAGCTCAAGTGGGGCCTGCCGCGATACGAGTTCTCAGAACGCCACATGAGCCAGCAGCACACCTTGCTGCCCATGCCCTCTGGTGCTGAAGGTCCCGGGCAAATCGTCACTGGAACTGCCATGACTCCTCCTGTTGACTCGCGTCTCTCTTCCCCTCCATCTTCTTGTAGACCCCCTCCGGGTATTGATACAACTTGTAAGTGTTCTGAGCTCCTTACCGAGAGTATGCAGATGTAGCTGACAACGACAGTTTGTCCGCGTGAGTATAGTTGGAACCTATGGGGTGACCAGTCTCTGGCTCACCAAGTAATTTCTGAGGAAGCTTGGTACGGTGCCTCACTAGCCCTTCAGCAGCGCAAAGACAACAACTAGGCCGTCTTCCTTCATGCTCAGCAACGCATGACTGACTATAAGGTCTCGGTGATGAGAAAAGGACCACAAATGGCTAGACTGATGATTCGAGGCGGTACTTGATGTCTGGTGTTCTGCCGTGGGCGTGTCTTGCAGCGTTGTGTGGGAGTAACGGTTGAAAAGGACGCTCGACTCGACCTTCACCTTTGTTCATCAAACTGCATCTGCTACAAGCAGAAATCCAGCTTCCTGTTGATCGCGGTCCTCGGAAGATCCACCATGGCGTTCATTGAGCGCACGCTCTCGTCTCCAATTTCTGGCAAAGCAATATGTACAAACACTACTTCTCCAGTCCTCCGTGTCATAGACTGGCACGCTCTACAGTTCCACAATATTGATCCTATATGGCGCCATGAACACACAAATTTGCCACAGGAACCGTCGCCGGGTGGACGCTCAAGTAAGATAACCTGTCTGTGGACAGCTTCGCCAAAATCCAAATTATTGAGCTGAACTTGCGAAAGGTATTAGTAATCTACAACACATAGAATTCTGTTTCTTGGTCAGGAACAGATTGTCGGATCAGACTAATCTGATGGACCGGCCAGAACAAAGTTTTCGGATTAAAATGAAAGAGTGGAATGTGAGTGAGTTATCGAAATCCTTAGTTCTTGTCCTGCTTAGCTAGGACAGTATATATACACTTTATACTAACCCTCCTTTCGTTCTTGCTTTAGTATATATTGTTTGCCGGCCTTGTTCGGCATGCCGCGTTAGTCTTGTTCACTGTAATTATCTCCTTTACGTTGATGAACAACATGCCCCGGCATCGCTTCTGCAGCGACAACTTCGATATGACTCATATGGCCACCTCGAACAGACTCTAGAGCGCGTATCTTAAAGTGCTGACCTCAAGACACAATATATAACTAACGCAAAGACATCTAATCACCCAAGGCATGCAATGATTTCCTGTCTCATTTTGTCAGCCTCGCTGTTCCGGTCCAAGCCATTGTAGAGTAATCGGTTGTCTCGAAATTCTTGGGAGTTACGCCAAGTCTTGGATGCGTAGGTGCGTTACGGAGGTTTATAGTGCGCCAAGCGTCCGACCTCGTGACGAGCTATCTTTCGTACATCGCTAGCTACATACAGCTATACTTTGCGTCTTGGAGATACCTTAAGCTATAGTTGCAATGCATGACTCTGCCCACGAGGCCGAGGTGTTGCTGATTGCCGATCGAAACTGGCGATCGCCCTTCGGGCCCCTAGAACTCGCGCACCATATATTTCCCTGTGCAAGATGCGGCCGCTCCAATTGCCTATCAAAGATTCAGGTGATAAGGCCTGGTCACTGAAGTTCGAGATGAGTCTGTATGGGCCTTGACCAGGAACCATAAAGATGGGCGACGCTTCACCGTCTTGGTTAATGTTTCAGCCAAGCCTTAGCTATACATAGGACTAGCCTGCCAATGGGAATAGATGAAATTAATCTCAAGACACTGAAGATCTACGAGCCTCATCTCAGTAGGTATGGAGCATATACGGAGCATCAGTGCAGAAGAGCTATTGCCAAAGCTCAGCGTAGGCTCTATAAAAACAAGATCGATCGTCACCTATCTCGAGACAGAACAAAGCAACTGCTGCACTGTACTCCCCTTCAGACATTTTGTTCTATAATCAATCACTCACCATGCTTCTCAACACCGGCACCGCCATCCTCGCCCTACTGGGTGCTCTTCCTGCTACTTTGGCGTGTGGGGCTTGGAAGGGAGGCGTCCCCAAGCCTACATCCACAAAGAAGATATCTGCCCCCATCTATGTCAAGGCTGGCCAGGTATTCGATGCTGGGTGGGCAAAGTACGACCGCAGCCCCAGCTCCTGCGGCTCAGGCGAAGGAGGTATGTAGGAAGCGATTATCCTCGCTCTCACCATCTGTACTTGCACAGAAACTAACATACACGCCAGGCGAGAAGGACACAGCCTTCGTTGTTGAGCGCGGCGGAACGCTTCGTAACGCTATCATCGGCAAGACCGTTGGTGAGGGCGTGTACTGCAAGGGTGGAGGCTGCAACATTGAGTTTGTGTGGTTCGAGGACGTTTGCGAGGACGCTATCTCCATCGTAAGTCCCCCATCAATACACCTGCAGAGTGACAGGAGCTGACAACCTTCAAGAAAGACGACCGCGCCGGCGATGTAACCAGGATCATTGGTGGAGGCGCTTACAATGCTGCCGACAAGGTCATCCAGCACAACGGATGCGGAAGAGTCGAGGTATGTTTTCGAGCCCGAGCATTTCCATGCGTCCATATCTGACCCCATCGTTTACAGATCTACAACTTCTACGCCGAGAACTACGGAAAGGTCTACCGCTCATGCGGAACAGTAAGTACTACCCAAATCTCTTCCTACCTCACTCCCAGATGCGTCTCTCTCAGGAGGCCACGTGTACATCTTCCAAGCATAAACAATTTTTCACAATCATCTGCTAACAGTATAACGCAGTGCGGAAAGTGTGCCCGCGAAGTTTACATCGATGGTGTTATCGCGAACAACGGAGGCGAGGTTGCCGGCATCACCAAGGCCAACGGCGACAAGGCGACGCTTCGAAACGTATGCACCACTGCGAAGACCCCGTGCCAGAACTACAACGGTCCTGGCTCAAAGGACGGTGTCTGCTAAGCGCCTGGTCATTGTTACAAGAACAAGACACCTGTCTACATCCCATATTACATTCTGTCGTACATATTTTCGGGCTGTATATACATTCGCAAACTTTTGCGCGAGGTTTAGCTTCGACATTACCCACGGAGATTCGAAGGCCATTAATAAACTCTTCTCCAATATTGTTTTCTGCAAGTGACGAGTGTGTACGGCCCTTGTCACGGTCTCACTGATGTACAAGGCTTCGATGTGGTCCGCACCCCACCCGGGCGACAAGGCCTTCAGTGACCTTAGTGGCGTGACAAGGCAGTCAAGAGTGTCTTTAACATCCCGATAGCCCTAGCGTTTGTAGTTCATCCACCCCAGTCACATCATTAGAAACCCAAACCTCCAGTCCACTGGAAGTCACTCTTAAACAAACATTGCTTGCATGGCGAACATGGAATTACCAAAGGCTCGTGGTAAGTATGACTTTGATGATACCAGCCGTCGACTGCTCGGGATCTCGTGAATTCCGGCCTCGCCGAATCCTTTCTACTTTTGATGGAACCCGAGAACCACATAGAACTTCAAAAAAAAAAGGCAATAAAATTCTAGTGTTTGGACGAAAAGGCATCTGTAAGAGACTTCATAGCCAGTGTAGACGCGTGGCTGAGACTCGGTTCAGGGCATCGAAGCTGCACTGACCCCTTCTCCCAAAGGTGTGCTACATATCTGTTTTCGACAAGCTCGTACATGAAGCACCTTATGAGTCCTTCGAAAATCCATTTTACGTTCTGACCTCACACCACCCCGAAGCCGTCTAGACCTTAAGCTATCCCCGCCAAGCCCACGTGCTCCAATCCTGCCCCTAACTCGTCCATCTTGCCAATCGACCCCTCTCCCAAAACGTAAATTCTCCCGCAGAATCCTCCGGGAAATCGGCACATTGCCATGCTTGCTTGTCAGCCATACACCCACACTTGTCACTTTTGTAAGACATCAAGCTCACAACTCCCTGTCCACCAAGCACTTTGCACTTCTTTGTCTGCCGAGATGTGTGGGAAGCTTGGGGTTTGCTTGTACCATGGGCTACAGGTCGGGAGTAGAATTCAGTAGGGAGACTACGCGGCGGGTAGGGCTATGACAGGTGGGGCGATCGGGAGGGGGGTTGTGTCAGAAATGCCAAGATGATGGGAGTGATGCTGGTTCAGCTGAGGGATTTTTGGGCTCGGTGGATAGTTGCTAAGTGCATCGAAGATCTGATGAGTGGTGGTTTGGCGCAGTCATTTGCATTGTTATAGACACTATCATAGCTGAATGTATGCGTGATTTCGGCACTTTTGGTGGGAACTTTGTATAGCAAGTCAGTGGTTGCTGGCGTCCTTGTGGTAGAGTTTCCAGCGCTTTTCTCGAGATCTGCAGACAGTGTTCTGGATTTGCTGGTGCAATTTTCTGCTCCCGAAGGATCTTTTTCATGCTTTCATGTTCGTCGGCCAAGGCCATCGTGATCGACCCAGCTTGAGATCATTATACAGTTTGAAAGAGTGGCTTGAGCAGATGCATTTTGATATCGACACTGAAGTCACGCTCATGAGGTGGTCAGACACTGAGTGGAGGAGAACTCTATTGATGGTGATGGATGTGAGTACGTATATCAATGTGGTCCGGATCGCTGCGCTCATCTTGCTATATTAGAACACGTTAAGTGGACTGGTAGCAGATTTAACAAGCATCTTAGACACGCACAATTGCCTGCAGTGAGGCGTGGTTCGCATATATATAGGCTTGAGACACGAGATGAGCTGTAGGTGTTATATCAGTACAGCACACCATTAGCTAACACAATGCGAGTGGTGCATGAAAACCTCGACCTCAAGAACTATTTTGCGAACCTGGTCGTGAGCATCAGGAGGAGAAGGCAACATATAGCGAAAGGGTGTTCACTCAGTCATGCAAGAGAAAGGGTTTCAGAGAATGTCGTGTATTCTGGAGCAATAATCACTATCTACAGTGAATGAAGTCTATCCATGCCGCACAACGATCGGAGGTCGCTAAAGAAAGAGGGTATCCGTGAACCAAGAGACAATTTTGAAAACGCAGAACGGTCATTGCTTAACCGAAGTGAGGAGCGTTAAGGACAATGCCCATGGCAAGACCACCAATAGTACCAGCAATAGGGATTGTCATGATCCAGGAGAACACAAGGAGACCGACACGCTGCCAGTTGACAGCCTTGATGGTACCGTTGCAGAGACCAACACCAACAGTAGCACCGGTGATGCACATAGATGTCGAGACGGGAAGGGAGTACTGCGAGAAGATGAGGACGGTAAGAGCAGCACCCATCTCCATGGAGCAACCACGCGAAGGCGAGTGGTAAGTGATCTTGTTACCCATGACCTTCATGATGTTGTATCCGTAGGTGATCAGACCAAGGGACAGAGTGGCGGAGAGAACAGCAAGCTGCCAGATGGGAACGGGAGCCTTGGACTGAGCGGCGTTACCAGTGTTCCAGGCAGAGTAGATGACAGCCCAAGGACCGACAGCATTGCCGATATCGTTGGCGCCGTGAGCGAACGAAGCAGTGCAGGCAGTGAGGACTTGAACAAACGAGTAAGTGTGCTCGACCTCGTTGGAGTACTTGGGGGCATGGGAGTAGACGCGCTCCATGCGGCGACCCTCAGGAGTGCCGTGGATACCAGTCTGGGCGGCGTGGATGTCGTAGTTGACACCGTAGAGAGCACCGACAACAAGCATAGCGGGGATGCGCTTGAGAGTGATGACCATGTTCTGCTTCTCGTAGATCTCACCAGTCTGGATCTTGTTCTCATGAAGGTAGCGCATGGCCCAGCCGAGAGGGCCGCTCTTGGTCCTGAGCCTGGCGTGGAAGCGATCCTGACCTTGCTGCATCAGTTCCTTGTAGCTGAGCTGACGCTCCTCAGAGACAACAAGGCCCTTCTCGTGGTCGGCAGGGGTGATGTCGTCGGAAGAGCTGTCAGACTTCTTGAGCTCGGGCTTGACCTCCTCATCGTCGTGCTGGACGACAGCGTAGTCAGGAACTCGGGCGGCCTCAGCACCCTCGGGAGTGGGGCGGCGGAAGAGGAGCGGACCCTGGAACATGTGGTACCAGCGTACGGTGTGATCGCGGTTGACGACCTTGGAGTAAAGGTAGGGGACGAAGAGGAGGAAGGACACAAGAGCAAGACCAACACCGCAAGAGACAGTGACGGTAGCGACATACCACGCAGGCTTCTTGTTGAGACCGAGGTTAGGGGATCCCTTGTAGACAATGGAGAGTGTACAAATGGTACCAGCGATCAGGAAGAAGAAGGGAGCGGTCCAGATAGCCCAGGGGACTGGGTTCTTACGGAGGTGAACAATCGTCTTGATGAGCATGAAGATGATGGCACCGAAACAGGCTGAGGCGGCAGGAGCCATACCAAGACCAGCGAAGATAGCACCGAGGCCCTTGCCCTTGTTCCATCCCCACTGGACGTTGCTAGCGCCAGCGACAGCGACACCGACACCAGCAACGGAAGAGATGAGCGAGTATGAGGAAGAGACGTGAGCAGAATGTCTTGTGCACCACATGACCCAAATGGAGGCACCAGCCAGAGCGCAAGTGAAGGCAAGCATCTGAACACCAGCATCGCCACGGAAAGCGCTGTTGGGAATGATACCGTTCTTGATGGTGTCGGCGGTACGGGCACCGACAGTGATAGCACCGACCATCTCGAAGATGGTACCCAAGATCATGGCCTGGCGGTAGGTGACGGAGCGGGAAGAGACCGAGGTAGCCCAAGCGTTGGCAACATCGTCTGGAGGACTGGTCAGTGATCACTCTCGTGAGGTCAGTGAGTGGAAGGTAACTTACTAGCACCGTTGTTGTAGGCATCGAGCATAGCAAAGAACGTGCCAATGGCGAAGACATAGTTGTACTGTGTAAGGCGCGCCATCGTAATGGTTTTCTTCTGCAGGCACGCAGGTTTGTACTGTGGTACTGAGCTGTAGTAGGAACTGCTGGCTGAGGAGCGGAAGAAGGGGACTCTGTGAGACCCTATATATGTATGCAAAGTGAGTGCTGCACCTTTGGGCTACTCGTGTCGGCCCTGCTAGTTTTACCGCTTGCTGTAAAATCCTTGTGATCCAGCCCTGGTAACACGGGCTAGAGGCGCATTTGGGGCAGGCATCAGCAGTCAATTCGTCGGGTCTGTCTCTTTGCACGCGCTCAGCCACTCAGCGAGCAGTTGTCGAGGATAGAGAGCGGACACGTTGTGCCATGGCCTGCTCTCATTGGGCGGGGGATCTGCATGAGATCGCTGAGACTTGGCATCAATGTATGCGATTCCACCAGCACTAGCGTTCAACACTCAAGCTTCGGAGTGGAATCTTGAAGTTTTGTGGAGCGTCTCGAGCTCACGATTAGACAGATGGACCGACAATGGGACGCGGCGCCCAGACAGGAGGCGCTGCAAAAGGAATTAGCGGACTTGGCGACGGGCGATGCGGAGAACCAATCAGCGACCCCACCTGGACCACGTTTGTACTTCAACCCACCATTCCCCCAGTGGTGCACGGTTGACGGCTTACCGCGCCCCGGTTTCGTGACTTTGTGCTTGACGCACATTGGTATTCCGCGTACTTGGTTCCACCTTCCAGAAGCGCGACACAACGCGGCTTCGATGGCCTTTGGATCGACAGGCAATGGCTGCAGACAGGGATTGCGAGGTGGAAAGAGGCGAAAATGCGGATAGCGCTATCAAAATCGATACCAATGCGGCGATGATGGTCTCCGGCTGTAACGGGTGTCGCCGATGCCGAATTTGTTTCCCTCATAAATTCCACACGACTAGCACCTGTAACCGAGGAATTATTCAGCCAACAGCATGCACGCATCCGGCCACCTGGTCTCTGTCACAAAGTCGAGACACGGGTCTAGTACAGAAACAATTCTTGACGTTTTTGATGCTGGACCCTGCCTCATGGCGGGCCCTAGAGACCTCAGCCCAGTATGCAATGCCAGAGCATCCCAAGGAATTGGGTTGGATTAGATGAAGCACACAAGAGTACCATGCCACTTTACTTGAATATTAGATCGGAAGAGCGCCTTGGTAGCAGCACAAGACATCTAATTCTGCCTTAACAAGTCGGCAGCTGCACACCAATACCACAGCACCATAGTTAGAACAAACGCCTTCAATATATCGTGGCGAAGCTGTGCTGCATCGCAACGGTAGCGTCGCCACCAACAGCAAAGTCCCTCGATACAGGCGCAAACGGACCTACGATACTCGTGTCAAGATGAGTGCAGGGCAGGCGGTGGTCTGACTTCGCGCATGATGATTCAGACGGAACGACACCAACTTTGCAAAGGAAGCATGATGGATCATGCAAGGTTACCGAAGCTGGTGCCAATCTCCGGACTCAATAGGAATGGTGGGCCTCGAAGCGTATGGCTCAAGGGTCTGATGCAGTGCGCCTCTCTGGGGAGGTAGCGGGTATGGTGGGACTGCGAGCGACACGTGCAACGGCGAACGAACACCTGGCTTCCATGACTGCGCACTTAATACCCTGCGCTGGTGAAATCTGAATGTTTACACAAGGTATTCGGCATATTGTTTCCGTTTCAAATATTGGTGTGACATTGGTGAAAACCTTGAGTGCACATAGTACACTTATTGTGACACAGCCTGAAGAAGCTTCGCACAGGGCTGACCGCTGTTTTTCCCTGCGTAACGATAAAGCTGACCACCTCCCACGGGATTTCAGAAGGTCGGATAGCTGCGAACGGATGCCGATCAACAAATGTATGCAAGTGGTCATGAACTTGCCAGCAGCGACCTTCTACGCTCACGTCGAGAAAACCTCTGGCTACGCTACGTCTCGAAGCGTCTTAGCTCCATTTCGAGCTGGAAGGACCGAAGTGTGAAAACCAACAACACAACACCACATATCAATCGTCCAACATCAAATTTGAGAACAACACTCATCCATCTACGCCGCTCACTTCGTCAGATGCTACGATGTTTACCGCGATCCGCCGCACGTCGTTGACACAAGCTCTCAACCCCGGATCCTCCTGTCTTGACGGTCCTTGACCCAAGACCCAGCGTTGCCGACTTCCGTCTTCGCCCTCCACAACCTCTGCAACCCACAAATTCACCTTGGCTTTCCTCTCAAGCTTCTTTACTGAGCCTTGTGGTGATCCTGAAGATCTCATGTCAAGCATGGGTCCTTGCTGGCTGCCGTCTTGCTTGCCGCTGCTGCAGGAATGGGTCCAGAAGGAGTGATGATCTCGGCGGACTTCTGCAGGGCAAAAGTCCATGGGTCTGCTACAAAGAAGGCCAGCTGCCAGACAATAGCCTAGGATGGGGTATTCTTAAAGGCAGCATCACGTCATCCGACTCATTGATTCATGTCCTGGTCCGAAGCAGAAGGTCAATGGCGTGCGCGTCTTGCTGCTCAGTTTTTTTGTCTCCCTATATGCTCGCCCTTGCACCTGACCTACCCTTGAGCATCATGTTTCCATACAGGTTTGTTCGCAGATCACGTGACGTCGCATTCTGACAGACCCTCGGGCTCGATATAGCAAGCTTGCAATCTTCAGGTTCCCTGTACGGTGCCACCGCACTTTGACTCTGTGAGTCGATCGAGCTGCATATATACCTTTGCTGGTTTACCATTTAGATGCTGTGGTTGCTCCTTTGGAGGCATCTCGGATGGTTACTACGTCGCCAGTGATCTCAGCCTCTTTATCATTCAATAGTGAGCCCGACACAAGAAGCGAAAGCGTCGAACACATGTCGCGAGACTACAACGGAGCTTGCAGATGTTTGGTCAGGCCAGCTCAACATCCACCCTCATAATGCTTGACACAATGCGAGATGTCTACAATATCATTAGGCAAGCGTCGCTCTCGCCAACCCTGATTCGGGCTCACCTTTGCTATTTTGCACCATCACTAAAATGGTGGGGGATGCAGTGGTTGACATGACCTCGTAACGTCCTCAGCGCCTTCCGCGAAGTAGCAGCAAATTATGAAGACTGGCTTTCTCACTTTGAGCAGCACAGATAGAGAAACTCTGCGCAAGAAGATGCGGAAAAATTAGAGACAAAAAAAAGACTACATACAACAGCGGGTATTCGCTAGTGGTCACCCACCTAACTACTAATCCGCCGGTACGTTGCTTAAATAGGGCTGAGCGAACGGGAAGCCTTGTTTTCAACGTCCTATGGTCGTATGTGAAAGAAATGTTTATCTATACAATATATACTTTTAATCCCACAGGCCTTGAAATGCCCACTCAGTTGATCTCAAAAGTCCAATCCTGACGCAAGAAAACTGATGGATCTTTTTGAGAACTCAGTTCAGTGCTGGCGCGTACGATACATCTCTCAAGCCAGATTTTACTACATTCGAGTTATCGAAGGTCCGTCTTTCACCCGCACCGACAGAAGGCGTTCACATCTTGCACGGCAGTCTTCGTCCCCTTAGCCAGGTCCCATTGCAGACGTTTTTATCACCAACTCGCCTGATCCTAGATGGGTACAAGCGTGCCTTGCTGCGAATATTACACAGTGGTGAACATTATTCAGATATCAATGTCGCAGTTTGGTATCGCATCAGAACCCTAGCGGATCATCGAAGGCCTACATCCTAGAGTCTGGGGATTTCCCATATTGAAGTACAGATTACCCACGAAATCAAGGCTGCATAGTCACGGGCAGTGCACGATGCAACTATCTTTCCAACTGATCAGATCTGCGCCTTTCAAGAAGCAGCTACGACCTCTGACGGAGATGGCGATGAGACGTATCAGGACATGTTGGACGACCCCACGTCAACATCGCCATCTGTCCCCGCTACCGTCGTGCCGACAAATCGCGATGTTTTCCTTTATTTAACACAACAGCTGCACAGGTTGCACAAGCGTTGTCGAAGAGGCTGTACCAAAGTACCGACTGGAGGCGATCTCCCTTTCACTGCCTGCAGGTTTGTTTGTAGATATCAATTTAGACATCGACCGAGAGTTCTAATCTGCTGCACGCGTTGCATATCATCAAGCTTTTGTCGTGTATCGAGCTCGGAACATCCCTCGATACATCCTCTCCCTCCTGTCAACAGAATCATATAGCCAAAGTTCCACTCTGCTCTCACCAGTGTGCTCGTATATAACTCAAATCTTTCATCTAAGATAAAGTCATCCACCAACGCATCCTTAGCCCACGCTCTTGACTCCTCATTCCATTCAATCTGTTGGGCACACTATTCCTTGACCCGTTGTGTCCGCTCGATGCCAATACTGGATACTGTTCAATTTTCGAATCTGAGGCCGTTCTCACATTACACCGTGTGGTATCATTGGACAATTTCATATTCGACCCAATCTGTCTGGCCGACATTGGACGCTCACAGAGCTATCAGCCTACCACTCGGACGACAGTCCTAAGACTCATGGAAGCTATCAATTACATCTCAACTAAATCATAGTGAGCGCAACTTGATCTCTTTAATCTCCAGTTCCGTCACTAGTCTCTTTGTGCATGTCCTGAGATGCTTGACAGAGAGAAGTCGAAACCGTATGCTGGGCGGGTCTCACCCCGACGTCATTCTGAAGTTCACCAAATCTCTGGCTACTATCTCCACGTCCTAGTTGTGACAGATATTTGCATCCGAGGAAGGGGTGTCGATCTGCAGTGAATCGTACTCGTTCCTTCATGCAAGCACAGGTAGCGTTACACTGACCGACTTTGACCGTCTGCCGGTTTGGACAAATGAACTATGCTTCAACGATGCTATAATAATCCAAGATTCCGGTCCCTTCTGATCCACCTTAGCTTATAGTGTGGTTGTTCGCGTCGATGACCCTGTACTCTTAGGGCTTAGATGTGACTCGTACTCCGCTGCATTATCGATGAAACAAGCATCAAACTCGGCCCCAAGCTTGGAGATTGGGGGATTCCTCTCTTACATTTGATCCCTAAGGTGCAGTTTTGCTCTTGACGTTAAGGGTACTCGCGACTTCCGAGAGTGTAGAGATCAAGGAGGGGGTGGATACCTTCTTACGCTCGCTAGTCTATGCCTATGTTGATGCCTACAGAAATAAAGACTGTTAGGTAAGGTTTGTAAACTTTCTTAGTAAGCAAGAACTTCTTAAAGTAGATTTTGTTGCTTTATATCTACTAGCCTAGGATGCTAGTTTTAACATAGCTAATGCTTCCGTTTCAGGTTAATTATCTTCACACCAGTGCAGTTGGCTGTTGGTGGGTCAGATCATGGCCGATAAGAGGTTGAGGGAGAAAAGTTCCCTTTGGAGATCATCTTGTGCTAAACTTAAGAAGGCTGATGCTGCAACCGCAGAGACCATGGGCTGGTTCGCAAGTACGAACCGAGGTGAGGATGAGGATAGCCCGAACGGGTGAAACATTGGTTATACTGAAGTATTGAAGTTGGCCACTACATAGTTGCTAATGAAAGCAGGTCACGAAAGGTCTGGAGTTCGAAGGATGGGGAGATCAAGCGAAAGCGGGTGCAGGTCTCTAATTGTCATTCCACACCTACAGGGTCCATATATACGACAAAGGTCTCTGCCTATCAAATAAGCTCTGTGATTTGCAGTTTGGCTTTGTTATGGACAACAGCTTCTCGAAGCATGGTGCGGTGAACATAGACATTAGAAACAAGGTGAACCCGTCGAATCTCTCTCTGGGTTCGGACTGTCTAAAGGCAGTCCGGTTTGAGACTGGATTGCGAATGGTACGCGCCCTCCGCCGAAAACGTATATTGCATCGCCCTGTCGAAGAATCTGACGAGCCGATGCCTAGATAGCCATTTGTGGTGATGAAGAATTTATGGTTGGGTACCAAGCCGTGAAGGGATAGTGTTAACCGCCTGTGCATGCGTTGGCCGATGCAATCTATAAAGGGCCCGGCGTCGTGATTCTAGGCGGTTCCTTTGGCATCTTACTCATAATCTGATTTCCGAGCATTGTCCGCCAGAAAGCTTCCTCTTCCTTCCATGTTCCACCACCGACGTGAAAAGTCCTGCTACTGAAAGCCTGTTACTTTTACGGGATGCTTGAGAATGTACGATAGTTTTTCTAAGTTTCTCATCGTCTATTTCAAGTCCTTATCTCACAAAACATACTCCGCCGACCTTCTGCACGCAATCAACCAGAACGCCGGACATGAAGACAGTCTTCTTATCTCTCGACACCTTGAGCTGCAAATCCAGACCTTTGGAAGCTCTCTAACGGGAAAATCGGCGGTAATGGTGCCACTACATTGTCTGTCGCTTACCGATGGCACTGGAGCTTGCGAAGTCAATTGCCCCTATGGGTAGACCGGGAGTAATGTGTGGCAGTTCTCTTGCGCTGATGAAGGCTCTAAGATCCTTGTTGCGTTATATCAAATCAACTGTGACACGCTGGAATAATGTCGAAAACCAGTAGTGGCTAAGAACGTAGAGATAGATTACGCCGCAGAGTCGATGTGCGCTCCAAAGCTCTCTGACAAATCTTGCAGTGCCGCGATCCTGACTGTATCCTTAAGAAAGATGTCGTCGCCATGCATTATGATGCGCGTTGTCATGTGATGCCCGGAAGAAGCGGATCAAATGTGAGAAGATTTGATTGACGTTACATTTTCGAGAAGGTATCGCCGATTGTTTAGATGCATGCACGCCTCACCGCTTTGCGGACTGCATATACGTGTTTAGTCAACTCCATAGATCTGAAGCTGCATCCCTGACAGGGTGCCAATCGCGGGTTGCTCCTCGCTGATGCAAGGTTATAGCTCAACATAGCCTTTCAGACTAAACTCCTTGGGACACAAAGTAACCCAGCCATGCAATAGGAGATCTCCTGGTAGAAGTAGCCCTTTACGACGACGATGTAGTTCGGATCGTCAGTCTGTGAAGTGCACAAACAGCGAAGGACAGAAGCAGCGCAACTTTTTCAGCATATAGAAGACAGACACATTGTCGCGTATATCAACTCCAGGGATCTGGTGTGCAATTATGTGCATTCGCACTTTGAAGCACAGTCATGGAGTCGCAGATTAGGGAAGGAGCAAAGCGGAAGCGTATGCCCAAGGCTCGATCGCAGGCAATTCTGGCACCGCAGAAGCTGCTCATCCGCCACTCCTACAGTCTCATAAGCCACCAAATGCGTTTTCGGCTGCCAACATGTGCATTCTGTCGCATAATTCGACCTCGATGAGTTTGACTCAGAATTATACCAGGATTCACTGAATGTTACAGTATCGATCAACCCTTCAGGCAAACGTGAAGAGAGCCAGTCGTATGCAGCCTTTCGCACAACTGCATCGGAGCGCCGTTCGAGTCTGCCTTACAGTGGTAGCAATTATAGAAACGCCCGAGTCTAGTGAGCCTGGCTCGCGGTTCGGAGCGCGCGATGCGGAGTCGTATTGTTTCAGCCTAACAGTATCTGTTCCCGAATAGGCATGTAGAACTCCGCAGGGCTTGTCCGACGCAATACTTCACAAGCAACATATAATTGCTGGCAGGTTGGCAGTTGTATATCAAGTCGAAGATCATGAGCTCAGAATGACCACTGATTAGGAGTCTCTTTCCATCGAGCATCGACCATCATGAAGGTTCCAACCTTACTCCTCGGAGCTTTTCTCGGCCTTGCATCGTTTAGCAAGACTTACGCAGCCAAATCGTTCTCCGCATCCAACTTGTACTATGCAGCTGGCTTGAGGGAAGCGCAGCAGACGACCTTGCTCGAAGGCTTGCAGAGCGCTGGCGTAAAAGTGCTGCGCGTCTGGCTAGATGGTATGGTGAAGGCTCCATTTTTCTATGTGTCACTGACAGATTCTGGAGGCCAGTCTGAATCCCAAAAGGGCACATCCATCGATGCATTTCCTGCCCTTCAAGGCAATTCACCTACAGCCTGGGACGATACCGTACTTAATCGTCTAGATAAATTCATGGTCAAAGCACACAGCTATGGCATCAAGCTTCTGATCTCGATCCACACTTACAATGCCCTGGAGGGCAACAAAGACTTCTACGGCAAGTGGTATGGCACTGGTGACTTCTACACCAACAGCGACGCCATCAAGAATTTCAAAGACCGCATTGCACACGTGCTCGCACACGTCAATCCTGCAAATGGGAAGACCTGGGCACAAAGCTCGGAGTACATCTTCGCGTTCGAGGCACAGAATGAAGCTATGCATCCCCAGGTACTTGCTTCTTCTTCTTTAGGTCCATCCCTTGGTGATTAATACCATCAATCAGGGTAATCCAACAGCCCTTGCTTCTTGGCAATGCGCCATGGCCGAGTCGCTGAAATCCGCATTGGCCGGAAACACCGACATCCTTGTCACGACCGGTGGCGGTGCCTATCTCGTCAACTCACTACTCGACCCATACTTCTCGTGCGCCTCCCTTGACGTTCTTGCCATCCACGCATATGGCGTCGACGATTTCGGTACCGCTAAGTTGAAAACATACGTCGACCGCGCCAAAGCTGCCAACAAGAAGCTCATCATGCAGGAGTGGGGTGCATGCTACACGGATGCATCAAACAACAACTGCAATGGTGGTAGTCCAATAAGTACGGGTGCGAGAGACGCCAATATCAAAAAGTGGGCGGCACAGATCGATGCGGCAGGAATCCCGTGGTTCTACTGGCAGATATTGCCCAACCCGGACCCACATCATGGTTGGGATTATGAAGTTGGGATCAACGATGTGAATTGGAGCGCCTTGAAGGAAGCGGGGCTAGCGGCTGGTAAGGCCGAGAGCTCTTTTGATTTCACGAAGTGGCTCTTGTGAAGAGAGGTGAACATATCTTGGTGTCGCTCGGTGCCAATCATCCGAGTAGTTGATAAGCATCAGTGGACCGGCACGTTTGGACCGAATCGTTTGTATAAATGAGTGCGAGTACAATAAAATTGAAGCGGGATCTAGAAGCTCTCGCTGCTCTTAAAACCCCGCTATACCTCTCTACACTCTCGCTCATCTGATGGGAAACTATCTGCGCAAGTTTTGCATCCTTCAGCAAACGCAGACCATGAGGGTTGACGACCTGCAGCGCCGCAGCTTCCGGACCGTGTGTAACCGCACCTTGATACACACGGTCCGTTGCCCGCTCTTGCTCACAATCAGCCTTCCGATCGTCTGCTTTGGGAGCTTTGCTAATAGTACATACTTTTTCGTGTTGACGGTAGAAACCAAACCTCCCTTACGTTAGACATAATTACCGGTATCAGCTCGTGTCTAAACCATGAATACCCACGTGGTCTTTAATCCTCAGCCAGCATGTAAATCAAAAACGCGCCGGGGTATTGTTCGGCTGCATGCTGGAACTTGGTGGACAATAGGAGAGTGTTTTTGAGATCGTCGCGTGAAAGGCAGCTGCTGGTGCGATCAAACTATTTCTTGGGGCAAGCTGTCTATGACCTTACGTAATATACTCTAGAAAGTGCCTATATATATACTGCCTACATATATATATATATATATATAGTGGTAACGCACAGGCATAGAAGATAAACTCTATCAAAACTACAAGAAGATTGCGAAAGAGAATTCCAGGTCCCTCACCAGCAAAGGTGGGAAGATGCCGTGGTTTGTGCTTTGGTTCCGACAAAAAGGGGTCGTGCTATAGGCTATCGTTGCTTACGCTATTCTGTATCGGATTATTCTTCCCAGGATTCTGTCGTCTGTGACTAGTCCTTACTGGCGGACTTGCAAAGAATGAACAAAAATAAATCTCGGAGAACAAAATCATATAACAGCAGGTGTTCGCTAGTGGTCACCCGCCTGACTAATAAAATGCCGGTACGTTGCTCAAAGAGGGCTGAGCGAACGGGAAGTCTTGTTGTCTCCTGGCCGTTCACCAAAAACACCCTTAATTCTACCGTATCCGGTAGTGAGGGTGCGGGGCTCGGGCAAGATGCACGCGTGCATTAGTACCAATTACAGAAATCTGAGCGCAGGAGAGACAGGGCTGGGTTTCAGGAGACAGTCAACTAGGTCTTCAGCATCGTTGGCATTGACTACTACTGCTGCGACAAGAGTGAAGGTGCCTACTTTCCTTAACGAGGCTGACAGAATAATACGTTACTTTTAGTTGTTCGCTTTGCTACACTTCTTTTCTGTTCGCATTCTGTGAAAGAGTCTAACAAACTCCACACCCTGACCCAAGGTTGACCAATGTTGCGAATAGAATCAAGAGGCACGACCCAAATCAATGAATTGTGAACCAACTCTCTTCAGGCCAAATAGTCGAACCTAACTCGCCCAAACCCCGCCCCAACCCCACCCAAACCCCTCACCCAAGCCCAGCCAACCATGGCTCTAAGCAGCACAAAGCGTCCCCGTTCGAAAAGCGCAAAGTCAAGGACAATATAAAAGCTGTCTTCCCTCTTCCGTGACCGTCCTATGGCAAACTTCACATCGTAACAAGTGCCCGTGGGTTCTTGAGGCCGGTGATGACAAATCTGTCGTTGACAGGATGTTCTGAGGTCTCAGACGAGTGAATATAGCCTGTAAAGATTGCGCGGTGTTAGCAAGCTATGCAGGACGACTTTTATGGTCAGAAACTGTTCGTCATCACTGGCTAAAGCCTCCGATCGTAACAAGTGCCCTTTGGCAATCATCATTCCACCTGCCTTGTTTTGTATGTGCCAATACCATCTATCTAACAAGTGTATACCAATGCGAATACGCAAACGTGGCCGGGATCTGGTAGCTTTGTGGCAGTGTCAGGGTCGATTGCCGAAACGTGTAACGTGTAACGTAAGGTAAGGCGCATAATGCATCGAGAACACGCCCGGTAGCGGCTGCAGGAATGTTCGAACGCTGGGCGTGCAAGTCAGTATAGGTTATAAAGGCGTATTAAGATTGTAGTGAAGATAGCTAGTGTGAGTGCAAAGAGATGAAAGGTCTTAGAAAGACGTACTAAGGACATAAGGTGGACTTGCAGAGGACTTGTTGAAATGCTGGTTAAAACAGGTACCTGTCCCAACACACCATATTGGCTGCATTGCGAAGGTGTCCTGTTCCGTGAAGGCCATTGATGGTGAAGGTCATAAGGGCCAACATCGATGGTAGTACGAGGCCTGGTCAGACAGAAGTGCAGATGGAGACATGTGCATGGACGTGAGTGCATAAGATGAGGGCGAGAAGGGTAGAAGTGCAGGGAGGATGCAAGATGCTGAAGAAAGTTGAGTGTAGAAGAGATTGAGGAGTTGGAGCAAAGTACATTCTTAAAAACTAGTGTAAACACTCTCCTGCTACCTACTTTCCTGTTTGTATGCTCTTCAAGTACGGTCCTGTGGTTTAAAGGAGGAGCGCAGCCGCAACACGTTGAACATGGCAACATCGTCTACCTCAAATGGCAACAACATGCGACTAGGTTTTTGGTAGTCCCTATCTTATTACGCCGTCATTATTTAGGTTATTAAATGAGTGGCAGACAAAGGACAAAAAGATCAACCACTAACAATGCAGGAGCGCGGATGCTTAGAGATTGGAAATAGGAAGGCGGAAGGCGGCCTCCTCAAAACGGTTTCGTGACAGATGGCAGATCAGGCAGGAAAACTTTTTTTCAACGTCCTGTGGTCGTATGTGAAAGATTGAAAAAAGAAGTATTTTATATTCTGTACAATTCAAGGGCTGTCGCCCTCAAAGAGGATTTCATGGTTCCAGACTAAGGCTATCGTATTCAAGACGGCTCTCACAACGCAAAGTATATCATTTGCTTGACAAGCCACCTAATGTCTCAGATAGAGCAAGTACAGCACCATACTTCCGAAATTGATTGATGGCAAGCTATGTGGCGTTGCGTACTGCGCCGAGACCTCAGCCTGCCTCTGACATCCAATCTCAAATGCATCTTGTCTAAATAGATCGCCATCAACCTTGGAGACAGAACACTCTTCATTGAAGACGTAACGCGAGACCTTGCCTCCTTTCTCATCGCCAAATAGTACCAAAGAACCCCCCTATGTAATCTATTCTGAAGTACTCAGACACCAGCCGTCGGACCGCACTATAGTTTTGCTACGGTTGCTCCAGGCCTTCTTACAGCTGTCATGTGATGAAACCATTGCGCAATTATTCGATCAACAACCGAAGACGCCGTTCAACTGCCTGTCGGACCGGCAGGGGGCTTCTGTGACATTGCAATATATATAAGTAGACTTAATCAGTCTGAGAGCGACTGTTCGAGTTCTGAGACACCGTTCGTTCGTGGCCCTCGAATTCGACTTCGGGATGTCCTTGGATAGATGCAACATATATCGCACAAGGAGACATCCTGGAACCTACGAACCAGATCAAAACGGGTGGGAGAGATATGTTCCAATGCTCAGCTCATCTTCGTATGGCTTGACAGGCAGCCACTGATGGCTTCCATCCCTCGCAGCCTCAAAAGCTGCCAGGTTTTCGCCTACGAGGATGTTGGTCTGGTTCGGTCCGACAATCTAAAGCAACACCTGTACAACAACGAATGCTAGAGTAAGGCCTGTATTACTCAAGAGTTTGTCCTAGCGCGCTGTATCGTCATTTCCCTTGGACATGTCGGCACTATTCGCATTACTTCCCAATTGGTGAAGCGCTGAAATCGAGCTCCTTACACCTACATAAGTAGGATAAGTACCTGCGTTCTGGGAAATTTCACATAACAATCCCTGGTCCCACTTTAGTATTACTTTCTCGACAAGATCTGCGCCATTTCACGTGGTTACATATCTTCTCTGCTATCGCAATATTAGCCCTCATCCAAATTTAAAGTGAGTCGTAAGGAGAAACATGGTGAAACAGCATATTCTCGCTATTTGCACGGGTACTCAGTCCTTAGCGCGAGCCTACTTCGAGATTGATATGCTTGGAGTCCAGATTAGGACGCAAGTTGCACGCTGCGGATCTAGCCACGCTTCGTACGAGTCTCTCCAACCCTTTGGCGGTAGCACATACTCTGTTCTACGAGAACTTGTGGTGCATGTCGTCAAAATAGAGGTCAGTTCAAATCGTTTGCGACAACCTCACAAATATGCTGAGCACAAACCCGTACCATCAGTGTTTTTGGACTAATTATCGCGGATGGAAATGATTGGATTGTCACGACCTTTAGATAATGCCCGATATAATTCATTTTAAGGTTTTTTATGCGCTCGCGTGGGTCAGACTGAGTGGTACGATTAAGTTGAAGCGTAAAGAAGATGGGTGGATGGAGGGGAATGCATTCAAGTAGCACTATCCGCAACGTTGTGTAGTCTACTATCTACTATGAGAGACCAGTAAATAGCTCTCTAGCGGATCTACATACTAATCCTTGTAAATACGTCCAGCGCCTAGTACTCAATGATAGTCCCAGAGTAGCATGCGCTAAGTCAGAGCGCTAAGTTATTATTCTGCAAAAGCTTCGTCATACAACAGATGCATCAACGATGACTAACTGCATATATTAAAACTAACAGTTGCAGTTCGAAGCCAAAGGGCCCTTATCGCTCTACGGCTAGCCTTGCAACGATTTGCTTTGCGCGGCTCTACACTGTAGTTCAAGCAGAACTCTCTAACTCTATGCAAAAAGGGGTGATAGCTAACAAGTAAAGAGTGTTCAGCTCAATTCGCCCCAACTTCTTCCATTCTTGCCCTCTGGTTTTCAGCGTCCTGCCTGGATGCCTTGGAGGGTATCGAGCATCCACCTCAACGACCTTGGCCTCACGCCGCTGCAGATCTGCGTGGTACCATACGAGCGAACACGGAAGACCCCATTGAAGTTGCCTGTAAAGCGGTTTAGCGACTCATTAACCCAATCCCGCACATCAGTGCTGCCGACAGCTGTCAAGGCACCATCACCGTTAACGGCGAAGTGACAGGCAGTCGTACCCGCCGCACCGCTTGATACTAGGGGGTAGTAGCCTCTTCCCCCCAACGTGTCTCCAGGGAAGACGTCCCAGTGCCCCGGGTTGTTGGCACACCAGTCTCGGACCGCCATGCAGCGGCCTGTGGTGGGCGCGTTGGGACCAGTGTCTCCGCTAATAGAACCAAAGGGGCACGAGTCTCGGAAATTGCTGTTGGGTCGCCACCTGTTGTTTGGATCGTCGCTGCTTTGTTGGCGCCGCTGGAAGGCGGACCGTATGGAGCGGCTCTCTACATCGGGCAGGCCTGTGAGGTACGTCTACCAAGAATTATCAGCAATGCTGCGCTGCCTTACCAATGATATCTGGAGTGTATGGATCTTGGATTGGGGGTTGCTGTACAATTTCGTAGTTTTCGCCGTCTGAAGCGGTGAAGTTTTCTGTCGTGTAAATAGCCGAATTGAACTCGAGTTTACCCTCAGATTCAATGAACGGCTGGATAGAAGCCTTAGAAGGGGCGGCAACTGTATTGCCAACAGCAAAAGACGTCAAGAACAAAGTGATGAAGCGCATACTGAGTGGCCTGAACAGAAGCAGACTTTGCCTGGATTTCAGCTTTCAAGTGGAAGATTGAGGAGATTGGCTCTTGTAGAATCGTGTTGATAACAAGTCAATCTTTGAGGGTAGATATAACACTTATATAGATGACTGAAGCAGGATTTCCATGCATTGTGTACTCCTCAAATGAGGCTTGACCATCGATTTGGAGCACTACTTCTGGGCGTAAGACGCCCATTAGACCTGACTATTGGCTCGGCAGCCTTGACAACTTGTTCACATGGTACATATCTAACGTAAGAGGAATTTCAAGAGAAACACCAAAGCAGATGTAATTGTGTTGCGTCCTTGCTAAGACGGCCGCTCGGCATCCTCCACGGAAAAACATAAATATGCTTACCTACCTCGGCGTACCCACCGAAAACAGATGATCGCCAAGGTAAGCACTAACGCAGACTCTGCTCATCCGTCTTACCACGTATTGTACCTATCCTTTGTAGAAGTAAATGCTCTCTGCATCATCTGGGCACATCCGTTCTAGGGCTTGCAAAGTTCCCAGCTACTTGGCATCACCGGTGAGACTAGGAAAAGGGCCGAATCTCGACTTTTGAAGCATCTCTTACGCAGGCACGGGTTGATATGCCTCTATAATAGCTAAGACTATGTCTGCTTTCTCAGGTGTTATAAGAAGGAGCCTGTCATAAGATTTAACTCAATGGATTGCGTAGTCTTATCTCTACCTGTGCTCTGGAGTGATATGACTTGCTAGAGATTGACTAGAAGGTCGGGCTCTTCATGCTGCGCCTCGAAGGAGCTCGGGTAGCCCACCTGCAATGCGTAAGCTCAAGGCCAAACATTCATCTGAGCGAATCCATCGCGAAGGAAATTTGTCCTCGCACCAATTGCAAAGCGGGAAACACGATGCAGGAGAACCTCATTGTCACATCAAGGACAAATTTCCACGGTGTAGGCAAGGCCTTGGTATTGCTCTTTGAACACTTGCTTGCTCCTCAGCAAGGATTAAAAAAATCTTGCGCGACCACAGCCACTGGTAGTCCTGGTGCTTCTTCCGACATTCTGATTTGTTAACCCAACCCCAAATATGAAGGACACAGCAAAGTGGCAGTCGACAGATACTGGAAATCTGAGGTGGTGACTTGACGTGACGGGGGTGTCTTGCTCTATATCGGTTGCGATCAAAGGCCCGGCCCGGCCCGCCCGCCCAGGCGAAAACATCACGTGCCGTGCGACTCTCCGCAGCAGCTAAACATACACCGCATATGGCGCGCCAGCATCGCCGGTCGCGAAGCCGCCTTTTCGAGAAGTTCATACAGACAATGACCGCGTTCTGGATTTCCCAGCATGTACTACCGCCCTCGGACATCTGCTGGTCAACGGCATCTCACACCTCCAGCTAGCCTCCCATGTATCTAACTTTCTTGAGCTACGGTTCGTACGGATTCCTATGGCAAGGCCAGCCCGCATCGTTGGTACACGATTAGCTCTGATTTTACCAGCCAATAAGGTAGATGTTACAACCGCAGAAGGCACAGGTGATGGCCAGCTATATGTTTCTAATTAGCCGTCTAGCTGTCCTGGAGCTCATAGCCTTCACCGAGTAGGTTTTAGATGCCTTCGCCACATCATTTACGGAACGGACCTATTCATGATAGTTTATGTGTAGCGTACGCTATAACGAGACTGTGTGGGGATCTGACGCCAGTATTTAGAAGTGTGTCATTGTGCTCCAGTTATATGCTTTCTTACAAAATACACATACGACCCCATCTGGCAGGTTTGGAATTCAGGATATCGTTCCACGCGCGCAAGGAATCGCAGTCAAGCAGCCAAGAGATGATACGAGGCAAGTGCTCGAGATATTCTCTACCAAGAAGTGGTGAACGGAAAGAGACTATGATGGGGCCGAGCGGCAATGATACGAGATAGCATTGGCTTCGACGTACAAGACTGACGAGTAGTCTCTACATCAATCGTCACGATCGTTGGCAACCTTTTTCAATTTATCAATTTCTTCTAGTTCGAGACCCGCCTCATGTGATTCAATTGGTTTCATATTGTGCAGGGCAAAGCTGTGGAGGCCGGCTCTTCACAGAACTGTCCGCACGCAAGTAACATCGTACGCGCGGCGCTACTAGACTGTCAGACGGTCTGCAGTCTTCAACCACTTCTGTACTCCAGTTCCGGTCACCTTCGTACATTAGCCCACACTCACGGAGCGTGCCGTCTTTGACTCGAGCTGTGTGGCTGCATGCAGGCGGTTGTTCGTACACGCCACAGGGAAAGCACTTCGTCCTATCATTGAAATGATACCACCAGCAGGCCACCACAGTATGTGAATGGCTGGGATGCGTATCGGATTTCTCCATGGATGGACTGTACCCAAATGTGACAGATCCAGGCTCTGCTGCATCCGACATTCCAACGTGATATGGTAAAGGCCCACGGGGTAAATCTACATCACCTCGCAGTATAGTAGTAAGATGCCTCCACGCATAGCTCTCCTCACGATCTAGGTCCAATTCAAAAGCGGTCTCTGATAGTTTAAAGAGGCTTTCACGTCCGGCTCGAAGGTAGATGCCAGCGAGATCGAGGAGAAGTTCATTGAGGGTCTTGTTGTAATCGACGGTGATTTGTTCCGATACCTCTTTCTTTATGACACCCAGAAGCGAATACACCCTGTCTAGTGGTTCCGTGCATTTATAGCCAGCGTAGCGTTCGATACACCAACTAAAGTCATCGTGTAGACCTGAAATTCTTGGTGCATGTGTCTCATATAGAGGCTGTGATTCTGACTCAAGCATATCAGGATGTTGTGTCTGCAGTATCATGGTGAGTCCACAGAGGTGATACCATGGCACAATTAGCCCGCCTTGCACAAAGATGCGTATACGCTTTGCAAGGATGATTTCTTGTATTGTCCAGCGCCGTGTGAAGTAGCGATTATTTCGGATGACGCTGAAAATGTCGCACAAACGCTCACGTTCCCAAATATTTTCACATCTGCTTCGTAGGCTTCTGCGCCCACGCGCAAATGTGCAAAGCAGCATATATGGCAACAGAGCCTCAAATGCTGCTTTCAAACTGATCTGTGGAGTGTACGGACCTGAAACAGCATTGTTGTCAGCTGTTACATTTTCAGACAGCCATATGAGCGTTTCCATGGCCCGAGAGTAGATTTGAGCCATCATTCGGACCTGGTGGTTTTTCTCCTCCGCATTGTTCTGATCAATACAAACCTGATCAATCCAAAGCCATTGCCTTTTCCTCTTTCTGCTATCGCTCTTTGTTTCACTCTTCTTGAAATCAGTGAGAAAGCGGTAGAGGTTGTCACCAACTTCAAGGACGCCATTGTTCACAATTATTGACCGATTCGATGTACGAGTGCCCCAGGTGTACGATAGGGCAGAATATCTAGGCGCAGAATGAAGGTTAAAGGTACATAGCTGTACCCTGATGCGTCGATTAAGTCTACCTCCCGGTCCTTTCATGTGGAGCAGGCGGAGCAGGCGGATCTGTCGCCTGTTTCGATCTAGCCTTGGATGCTGGAGGGCCGGCATGGGATGAGTCGCCATGAGTGAGATCTGATCAAACGGTGTTGAGCACGTTGTGGAGACGCACTTGGCGAGCCTGCGATGCAGATTCTTGGCAGTAGCGTGTAGAGGCAGGCTGTTCGGTACACGCGGATGACTCGCTGCCTAACTGTCTCCAGTACGTGTACAACTAGACAATAGAGCGGATTTGTAGCAATGTAATGAATTTACTAGTTGATAGGCGGATCGAGTCTAGCGTATAGATACCAGTCTGTTGCTGTGGCAGCTGCAGATGTCTTTTCTGCACCGTGTATCGAGATGAGTGACAGTAAGGTCGTCCTTAAAGATGGCCGTAGATGATAGATATCGGCGGAGTGCAGACGTTCAAGTTTATACAAAAGTGCAAAGCATTCAATGCCCAAGCAGAATTGTCAGTCTAGCGAGTGCACGGCAGTAAAGGCTAACACGGTGGCTGAAAAAAAGACAAGAAGCGCAACGGTAGTGTTTATAATTAACGTGCGCCACGAAAGTGATCTCGATGTTCCGAGAGGCAGTGCAGTGTAGGAGGCAGTGCAGTGTGGAAAACACAGAATGCAAGGCAGAGAGGCAGACGCCATTCAACCTTGCCAACATTCAGCGCAGGAGCGACTGCAGAGGCGGGGCTACTGTGTGAGCACACCTAATGCACGGATTCAGCCAATGCACGCCCCGGCGCTTACATAGCTTGGGCCAAAACAGAGCGATAAAGCTGTAACAAGCAAGAGTATGCTCAATAAGTAGCAAATTAACTTCGGATCCATGTTTCAATTCATTTCGTGATTCTTACATAACATGACATAACGTGTCCTGATCAAAACGTCGTTGTAGTTGAGCAAAATAAGCAAAAACTCCGCAAACGCCCACTTGTGCCGAATGTTAGGGATAAAGGATGCGTCGATGCAAAGAGCGGCCCGGGAGGCTCGGTCTATGGTATATGGAAAGATGAAACGGGACAAGGAACAAGAGATGATGAGAGAGAATGGAGATGCGGTCGGTATGCAGGGTCGCGGAACGCTACAAGAAATCATGAGGTTTGGTGTGTGAGTTTGCATGCTCGTATGTTTGCAAGTTCGTGCTTTTGTTCAGTAGGCAGCGGTCTTCGAGCGGAAGAGCTGTTTCATAAGCGATGGCTCCTTCTCCTTTTTGCGACTGCTGCCCTCCTTGACCGTCTTGCTGCGGTGCGTGCCTGAGGTCTTGCTGGTGTGGGCGCTGCGTTCTGAACGAGCATCAGAGCGGACTGATCGAGCTTCGGAGCGCGTGCGGTGGGGCTTGGGGCGCTCGCTCCTGTCATCTCTTATCTTTGCGCTACGGCGCGACTTGATGTCGTCTTCGTCGAGGACGCCGGCATCGACGAGCTGGCGTGTGGCGCCGGGCGTGATGAATTCGCCATCAACGCTGCAGCCGGAGCTTTCAGCTTCGACGTCGGCGATGCCGCGCCGCCACATATCGATGCGGCTCAGTTCGCGTGTCTCGAGCTCATCGAGTTGGTAGGGCTCCTCGACTGCGCGGGCGGCCATTGGGATTGGCATCTGCACAGGGCCGCCCATGGCGATCTCTTCGTCCTTCTGCGCCTGGATCTTCTTGATGATCTTGTAGCCGCCCAGCGCGACAATGGTGACGCCAACGGCGACTCCACCGGCGATCATAAAATGAGGGCTCATGAGCAGAGCGGCGACAGCAGGGAAGGAGCCTTTGAGGGTGGTGAGAACGCCAGGGCCCATCTTGCCGACGATTGCACTGATTTCTGCAAGGGTTAGAGACACAGCGGCGAGGGCATCGGGGTTTTTCTGTAGATTCTCGATCATGGTAGTTGCGGAGTGCTGCAAGCAGTTGGCTTCGTCGAGGAGCATGGTGATCTTGGAAGCCTTTTCCTTTAGCTCGATGTCATCGTATTTCTTGTCGGGTAGCGGTGGAGGAACATCGCCGTAGGCCAGGTCCATGTCGATGTAGGGTTCTGAATTGGAGCGCTTGGTCTGTCGTGGGGACGATGGCACCTGGTCCGAGTTCCGCCGAGCGAGTTCCCTCATGTGCCCCTCATGGGCACTCCCAGCAAGATCAGTCTCGAAACGATGGCGGTTGCTGCGCGAGGTGTCGTTTGCGTAGAAGCTATCGGTGTAGCCGCGTTCCAGAGGTGGTCGGCCATCCGGACGGGGCGACTTGTGGTGATGTGACTTGGAACGATGTGTTGCTCTAGAGTGTGAGGATCTGTGGGAGGATGCGCGCGACTGAAGGTCATCTTCGATGCGCAGCGCCTCAACGCCCTTAGTCAGGGCCTGCTTCTCGCGCAGGGCGGCATCGCGCTCGGCCTTGATCTCAGCCTTGCGCTCGCGGTAGGCAGCTTTGGCCTCTTTGAAAACGCCGACAATGTGCTTGCTCTGTGGAGACGTTAGTGAGGCTCGTACCGTATCGGCGGTAGTGCAAGTGCACGCACACTGCTCACGACCTTGCCCGACTTGTTGATGACGGTGATGGTTTCGCCGACTCCCATTGCGACTGAATGTGGGTGAGGCTTCCCTGCAGCTGCAGCACGGGGTTAGGATGGAGTAGTACAGCGTCTGACGTGCAACGGCGGCGCGCAGTACTTGATCTACCCAAGGACGAGGCGGTCAGGAATCATCAATGCTTCGGAAGCGGGTAGCTTTGCTCGTGCGCTCCACAGCTCCACATGGAATGCCAGTCCGGCGGTAGGAGAGGCGGCGCTCTTTATTCAAGTTCACGCAAGTGGGTGAGGTAGGAAGGATACACGCTGAGTGAGGCGTCTGGCGGGCCTGGTGGGCGCGGCCAGTGACGAGGGGCAGCCGGTAAGAGCGCTGAAAGGCCCAAATTGCCTGCCGGCCGAGACGGCGCCAGTCACGGCGCTGAGCCCCAGAGAGTCTATCGTGACTGTGCGACGTCTCGCGCAGGCATTCGTTCGTCTGCAACAGGCAAAGTCGGGGAAGGCGGGTGCTGCAGCGTGGTTTGTTGGCGTGTCGCCAGCTCACAGGCACATCCACGCTCGGCTCCATTTAGGCTGGCCGACTATGCGGGCAGCGTAACGCCGCGAATCGCAGGCGATAACGAAGCGTGCGCCTGCAGCCCTAGAAAACACCCACAGACGTGTCGCCCGCCGGGGTGGTTGGCGGGAAGCCTCTCACGTACGCTGATGGCAGACTGCAGCAGACTCGCCAACTGCGCGTGCGGCGACAGCGTCGTTGCTGCCCAAAATGCTATCAGGAGGTACTTTCGGTGAGCGCTGGCACAGATCGGCCCAAGGGTTACAAAAGGGTGGCTGGGCCGCTGGGGCTCGCTAAGAAGAGTCCATGCCAGCTGAGCTCATGCCGGCGCGTCTACAAAACCTGTCCAGCCACTGTGGCGGTGCGGTCGAGACTACTCTGAAGTTCTGATTCTGTTAGAGCATGCAAGGAAGCATACGTAATGCTTGGGCATGGTACACAGTACTGTGTAATGGAGGCTGGTAGATGGAGGAATTTCTCGCCATCTTACGAGTGAGGCCTGACCTGTCACTGAACCGACATTTGAACTGACTCAAGGCCACAGTCGATTGCAATAAAAATGGCACACTGCAAAACATTGTCAATCAGCGCAGCCCGAAAAACGACCGTGTTGAGGCCCCTCTACCACTACAATGACCACATAGAGGGCTGCTCGCACACGACCGCCGATCAGGACCTCAACCAACGAGCTGCATACCCGGCGGCCCGCAAGCCTGAGCACAGCAGCTTCATGCACAACGGCGACGACGGCGACCGACTCGCAGACCAGCAGCGATACGAACTGATTGTTCACGAGGTTTGTGTAGACCACTCAGATACCGAACGTATCCTTTGCAGCCTCGACACGTGTTGACCACCGCCAATGTTTCGTTCCCTTCGCTGTGCCAGCCAATGCAAAAGCAATCCCATGGCGAACGCAACCACATCCCCGTGACAAGCACAACATTCGCGAATGCATGCACTGTCCCGCAACAAGCAGCGCAAAGGCAAGCACGATAAAATGTACATGATGATGCTGCTGCTGCTGCTGCTGCGACTCCTTCCTGGGGATGTTACTCTGCTTTGTACTGCCATAATCTATTCAAGGTGATCACACCATTCAAGGGACTTCGCTCGCCATACAACACCGAGCGGTGAGATGTTACCATGTCCGAGCATCATAGCTCAAGCTCCCCTGAGGAGACATCGAGTGAACATGAGTCTACATCTGTCACCTCCTTTGACGACGATGTCGAGCCCGTCCTTGCACCATACCATCACCTGAAAGAGTCCTGGATACAGTCACGAGCAGCTGCTGACGACGACGCCTCGCCCATCTTCCCCTTCTCGCTCCTGTCGGCGTGCAGCGCCCAAGGAAGAGCTGTCACCATGTGTCAGTACGCGCGCTCCATCGCCGCGCAGAACACAGTGAGCAGCGCAAAGGGCAGGATCGGATTGAGAGGTGAGTAAAGAGGAGTCGGTCAGTGGAGAGCCAGCTGTCGGCAGCTGGCTAGTGTGGTGGGGTGCCATGCGACTGGACCCTGGGGAACTCCGTCATCGCAGCAGCTTTCGTCTGCGCGAGTCCCACCGCGTCTTTGAAGATGAACAACAACCACATCTGGGTGAGGCCTGGCTGACCATGCCCATGACAGGACCGCCGAGCCATGAAAGAAGCTCCAGCAATGGCATTGGAGAGGGTGTGCCGAGAGACAACCGCACGCCCGCGCTGTCGCATCGCATGAAGCACGACAAGTCGATCCTCGCGCTTGCTGTGTCTTCGCAGTACATATTCGCCGGCACGCAGGGGGGTGAAATACTTGTAGGTGAGCAGCGCATGGTACGTGAAGCGCAGCATTGACATGTCGCAGGTCTACAGCCTCGACACGTATGAGCGTCGAAGAGTCATCCAGGCACACAAGGGTAGTGTACTCGGCCTGTGTCTGTCGCAGGACAAGCAATTCCTGTTTTCCAGCGCTACGGATCCTATCATAAATGTATGTGGCTCACAATCTTTGCCTAACGCCCACGTGCTCACTTATCAGGTCTGGTGCACGTCTGGCTTTGGCCATCTCTACGCCCTGTGGTCGCCCTACGACATCGGCGACATCTTCTGTGTCGCGTACTCGTCCCTCCACCGCACCGTCTACCTCGGCGCCCAAAATACAAGCATACAGTGGTATGATCTGAAGGAGAAAGACTCTCGCCCTCGACCTGCCCTTGCATCACACCCTTCCCAACGCAAGAACCGCTTCTTCGACTCGCTTGGCCCCGGCGGCGCGCAAACACCAAAACCGTTCGGTGCAGATACCAAGCCGCGAGATGCCGTGGGGGGACAGGAGCTGCAGATTTCCGGCCAGGACATTTACCAGTTTGCCCACTTTGGCTATGTCCACTGCATGCTACTAGGCAAGGGTATCCTGCCAGAAGCGCCCTCAGAAGAAGTGTTGGTTTCTGGAGGAGGCGATGGGCGTATTCTGCTATGGCGCATCGATCCATCAAGAGGCGGTCTCATCTCAAACATCTGTGCGCTCGAGGATGGCAGAGAAGAGGGTGAGTCCATCCTGTCTCTGGCACGTGAAGGCTCTTTCCTATACAGTGGACGATTCGATGGCGAGATCAATGTCTGGGATCTGGAGACGCGTCAGCTGGTCAGGAGTCTAAAAGCGAGTGCTGGGGATGTTCATACTTTGACATTGGGAGGTGGCGCGCTGTTCGCTGGTGGCAAGTCTGGCGTCGTGCACGTAAGTCTGGAGATGCTATCGAACACGGAACATCTACTGACCATCTCAGAAATTTAACGAGCACTACGAGACCCTGTCAACTTTCAAGGCTCACAACGGATTGATCTTGGCGTCTGCATACACAATGTATAACGATAAGCCCACTCTAGTGACTGGTGGAAATGACAACACAATCGTCATCTGGGAAGTGCGGGATTGCGCAGAGCCCGCGGCTGCTGCGAGAAGAAGCAACAACGGTATGTACACGTTTTCAATCATTACTGGCTGCGCTAACGCATTGCAGATTTGATGGTGGAATCCCTCCGTCAGTTCGTGAATTTCCGGACCGTCTCATCGCTGCCCAAGTACCGTGCAGACTGCAGGCGAGGCGCCTCCTACCTGCGTTCCGTGTTCCAGAACTTCGGTGCTGTCACTGAAATGATCAACACCAGCGAGCCCTACAATCCTATAGTGTTCGCGAAATTCAGAGGCAACCCTGCAACGGCGTCATCGCGGAAGAAGATTCTCTTCTATGGTCACTACGATGTCATCCCCGCCGAGAACGAGCACGGCAAGTGGAAACATGACCCGTTCGCCCTCACTGGCGAGGGTGGCTATTTGTACGGTCGAGGCGTCTCCGATAACAAGGGCCCTATTATGGCCGCCATATACGCCGCGCACGAGCTCGCGAACGAGCAAAGTCTCGACGCTGACATTATCTTCCTCATTGAAGGAGAAGAAGAAAGCGGTTCACGCGGGTTCGAGAAGGCTGTGCAGGCGAAAAAGGACCTAATTGGCGACGTGGATTGGATTCTGTTGGCCAACAGCTACTGGCTTGACGACCACGTACCATGCATCACTTACGGTCTACGCGGTGTCATCCACGCCACCGTGCAGGTCGAAAGTGAGCACCCGGATCTGCACAGTGGTGTGGATGGCAGCGCGCTCCTTGACGAGCCGCTGAAGGACCTTGTCATGCTTCTGTCCAAATTGACTGGTCGCCACGGCAAAGTCCAGATCCCCGGCTTCTACGACCCAATCCTACCTCTGGCAGAAGGTGAGAAACAACTCTACACCGAGATCACACAAACTCTACTTCGCAACAATCCAGACCTCGGCGATCCGGAAGAGCTCGCGCAGTCCCTCATGCGCAGATGGCGCGAAGCCTCCCTCACCATACACCGCTTCCAGACCTCTGGTCCCGAAAACTCAACTATCATCCCGCGCCTCGCCAAAGCCGCTCTCTCCATCCGCCTGGTCCCCAACCAAGAAGCCTCGCACGTCGCCTCGGCACTGCAATCCTTCCTAGCCTCCGAGTTCTCTGAGCTCGACAGCAAAAACAACCTCTCAGTCACTATCGATCACGTCGCCGAGCCCTGGCTGGGAGACTACACAAACGAAATCTTCCAGACGCTGTCGCGCGCCATCACCGACGTCTGGGCGCCAACCCTCACCCCGCGCCGCCCCTCGACCGCCAACGCCCTCAGCCAACAACTCTCCCCGCTTAGCCCCGGCTCCAAGCCCTCCCCTGCGACTTCGAACACGCTCGCCAACTCCTCCGATCCGGACTCCTCGCCTTCCTCGCGCCCCACGTCCTCACACGACTCCGCTCAGGTACCTGTCAAGGTCAAGCCGCTCTTCATCCGCGAGGGCGGCAGTATCCCCAGCATCCGCTTTCTAGAGAAGGAATTCGGTGCCCCCGCTGCGCATTTGCCGTGCGGCCAGGCGAGCGATAGTGCGCATTTGGACAACGAGAGATTGAGGCTGGTGAACCTGTTCAATAGTAAGAAGATCTTCAAGCAGGTGTTCTGGGAGTTGCCGAGGAAATAGACAGGAGAGGGTGTTTGTTGTGTAAAAACTCAGCGCAGGAGCTGTGTGCCAGACTTTCACAGGCGTAAGATTCGGAGCGTTGTGGGATAGTATAGTCGAAGTGAACAAAACAAGGCGCAACGGTATGGAATGGAATACATGTACATCTACTATCCTTCATTTGCCAATCCGTCTGATGTGTCAACCCATTTGTCACTACGAGAAGAGATGAAACCATCTTCAACAACTTCTCCATTTCCATAATCAACTCTCACCAAATAACACAATCCTACACTTTTTGTCAGGATGTCCCCGCAACCCTCCTACGGCACGCATCCATATCAACGTACATATCAACGTCCCTGGCCTCATCTCCATCTCCCATTCCCCTTCCATCCCTGTCCCTGTCCGTATATCGCTCCTCCGACCCAGCTCGTCCAAGATTATGCCCTCTTACGACTGCAGTACTTTCTCAGGGAGTCCTGTTCTTTGGATCCAATCCCATCTCCCTTGCCTCTATTGTGATCGCACAACAAAGTGCTACTCTGCATCAGATTACCGGAAAGCTCGCGCTCGCAACTACAATTTTTTATATCGCTCTCACCGACCTCAATGGTTGTACGATTGGGTTGCGCGTAGCGGGCATGCATGGAGTGTGAGTGACGGGTTTATGATGGAGTTGGTATGCGGCATGTTCGGGGCACGGTGTGCTTGGTGTTTGTTTTTTTATGGTTTCCATTGCAGTTTTCCGTTCTCGACTGAAGGAGAGGAAAGAAAGAGAAAGGTTTGTGTATGCAATTTGAAACGGCAGTGGCGAAGGCTGTAGAGACCGCTAACATAGTCGAGATACGGTTTCTGCCGTGCAACGACTCTCATCTCGTTGCGTCTCCCCGTTTCAGTTTCTCCATACAGAGACTACAAGCAATAGTGTTGTATTGAGGACAGCGAAAGCGAAAAGGGTTTCTGTAGCCATGTGGAGAATACGAATGATACCCGCAACGGGACTGGTCTGCAACTGCAATCCAATGGACTCGATGCGTGCAGAACGGCAATCTTGTGTAGCTCCCGGAGTGCTTTACTGATACTTGTGCGCCTTTTTGCGATTGATTGGATGCTACCTTCGGTACTTTTGTTCTCTTCACGCTTGCGTTCGTTGGTATATCTTGTTGCTTCCTGGTGTCAGCCTGTCTAGCTGCATGTTCCAGTACCAAAGCTCTCTGCTTTGAAATCCTTTTTAAGACAGTATCGAATCTTGTCGTTTCTGCCATGATTTCTTCAAACATGTGTATGCGTGGCGCAAGACTGGAGGCTCAGAGACTGGAGTTGCTGGGTATTTTTCTGCATAGTTGATACCTCCAAGGCCTCACATAGGGAGACGCAGCTGTCAGGGCAGTGTCTTAAGTTATACGAGGTCATCGTGTGACCGTTATTATGAGAGTCTAAATCGTTACTAGCCTACACAAGCGCGTTAGGATTTAGTCTATCGTCAGAAAGTGAATCTCATACTACTCACCAGCTCTCATTCTGCCTCGATCCGGCGGCCCAACTGCCTTGATGGTATTCGATCGAAGTCTAGAGGCGTCGTATCTTCATGTGATGCGGGGGTATTGCTAACGGGCTTTGTGAGAGACATAGCGGCAGGTGGTAAGCAGTGAACTACCTGATAGACGTGCGGGGTCGCGCCCACGCCGTGATTAAGCGCCGGCAGACCAGCTCAAGAGTGATTGCTTGGGGGAATGGCTAGCTTTGTTAAGACTAGCATATCCTAGGGGTTGTAATTGGTTGAACACAGCAGGAAGGATCCTAGGCTAACATTACCCCAGAAATGGGCCTGTGTAAAAGCCAATGGCGGCTTTGCGAGCTAAGATTATAATTGCAAGAACGCGGTTCCCTGTTTCGTCATTCGCAAATATCCCATTCAGCCAACGATCTCACCTTGCCGATGTCTCAAGGACGTTTAGGTGGAGCGCCGGATTTTCTTAAGCGTCACCTGGAGCCAAAGGAGAAGCTCAGACAAAGGAAATGTGAAGATGAAGTGGAAGTGTAGACATAAGACCAAACGAAGTACGAGGACATGACACTAACGACAAAGGGGAACACGATGTAATATCCAGCACGGCGGCTGTAGGTTTACGCCAAGCAAAGCCAGTGTACATGCATCTGCACGATGGGGAGAGTGCGGGGGACAAGCCGAAAGCCTGAAAAAACCTAGTTGTCGCGCATCGGCGAGCTTGCTGACCGAGTAGAATTCTCAACCAAACCAATTCACAGACATCCGGCATGCTACCATTGGTATCACAACACACCTACCGATCACCAATAAGCCTCTTCCACCATCATCCTATGTGTTGAGGTAGCGATGCTTTAACATGGTCTGAATAGATCTCTGTGAGGGCGTTTAGGCCAGTAGGCTCATACAAACAACAAAGACCGAATACAACAGTTCGGGCCCTGGGAGCACGAGAGCAGCGCTTGCAAACATGAAAGCTTAATACTATAGGGGGACTTAGGGCATTGCAGACGCAAATCATCAAGCTGTCATGCCTCTACGAGCCTTGAGCGATGCTACACACACGAGGGTTCGAGAACGGCATACACACTGGAAGAAAATTAGAGCACAAAAACAAAAGGCAATTAATTACTACCAGAGACAAGGCATAAATAGTTGTAGATAGAGCGAGATGACGCCAGGCCTATAGGATCAGATAGCTCTTTCGATAGTGCAGTGGGCGCTGCAGATCCACGTCCACACCGCATCGGCTGACCCCCACGCCTCGCATCCGGGCATAGCTGAGTACAATATGACTCAAACCGAAAAGGAACCAAAGCAACAAAACAAATAACCAACAAATCATGTCGCAAGGATGCGGAGCACTGCCAGATGGATGAAGAAAAGGCTGCAAACTAGACCCTACACAATGCACGATCCTACGTAGGCAGTCGTTCTTCATCTTCTTCTTCAACGTACAAATCGGTACAAGGATCGATACTGTGTTCAGGGCTGGGGCGTACCCTCACTATTGCCTTGATTGCATCCACCAAGGCCTCCCTTGGGCATGCATCAAAAAAGGCCATCCAACCATTCCCTCCTTGTATCAAGTCGTCATATGCCGCAAATGCGACACTGTCAGCAATGAATCGTCTGAGAGGCGAAGCGGAAGGGGTGCCCTTGTAGATGATGTTGACGCTGTTGTGTCCTGGATACTGGCGTGAACTGTGGACAGCGGCTAGCATAGTCTTCACCACTGCGTTTTTGTACTTCACGTCGATGATTTTCTCTCCGAAAACATATGCTTCGGCAAGGATATCGAAGACTTTATTTGCTTCTTCAACATCCCTGTCTCGTGTTTCTCTGCTCGGTTCGTGTAGCTTGATTGGCATATGGCCAGAGTAGAGCCATCTAATATAGCCGCTGACTGTTTGCACAGAGTCATCTGGAAGATCGATGATGTCTGGCCGTTCTCTCGACTCTATCCACGCTGGCTTCATAGCTCTTTGGAAAAATCCCGAGCTCTTGCAAAGCACACCGCGATGGATGTTGAGAGCTTCCGTGTTAGCGGCTCCATTAGTGACTATCAATTTGATAATTGTGTCGGTCGGTCTAGCCTGTTAGGTATGGAAAACAGACTTTCGGAATGCCCAGCGCCTTACTCCAGATTATCCTCCATCTGCAATACGACTTTTGCAGTTATTGATGCTCGTGGGATCCTAACTGGCTCGAGGTGCCTCTTGGAGTAGATGGGTAGGGCGAGTCACAGATACAATACAATGGTGTTGATCGCATCAATAGACAAACTTCCGATGCAAAGTAACGTAGTAACGAACTTGGACCTGTGGAGAGATATTCCTTGATCTGATATACACAACGGTAGCCAGTGATTAGAACTGCCGGTAGATAACAGATTAACAACGGTCGCCCCGCGTGCGGGGTATATAAGACGCACGTGAATATGCTGCAGATTGGACCGTTGAACGATTGCGAGGCTACGTGGTTGGTGGCAGAAATGCAAGCTGCACACCGACTTCGATCTTGAAAATTTGACATGCTGATTGAACAGAGTCGCTGCTGTTACAGCTCCATCATATGTTCATTGGTGCTAAACTTCTCTCTGAACATGTTCACTTCTATGCTTAATGCCCGCCCTTTGATCACCAACTTAGCACTCAGGCATTCCCACACCTCAATTCCAAGATCTTGTAGATGCCCATAAGATCTGTCAGCGGAGGTGTATAGAGCCAATCAGACATCAGCAAAAGTTGTGCCTGAAGGTGTACGTCGATCGTGCGGCACCCTCGCAGATCACGTGGATGATTCTCATTCCACCCTCCAACACCGTGAAGCGGATCGATGATCAAACGAAGAGAAAGCCCGCTATGGTTACCTGAAGCGAGAATTGTAAGGAAGTCTTGTTGAAATATGTCTGATCTTGGACTACTATTTCAAATGAAGCACACACCGTTCATAGCTCTCAGAGCCATGCGCAATCAAAGGTAGACCGCCTAAGCCGCCCGTTAAGAACTAGCCAAACACCTTTGAGAAACGCTATCCAGAACTTTAAAAGAGGGGAGAGAATGCCTTAGATGCGGACTGGTACAAGAACGACAACATCGACAGGTAGACTACACACTGGATTCAGGTATCTAGTAAGGTGCTGCGGGACCGGAACTTCTGAGCAGAAAATGTATAACCCCTAGATAGGACTGGGGTACTGCTTTTAATGCCTAGTTTAATTGAAGCTTTTGCAAGTAAGGTCAATATACAAAGTATAGAGTTGCTTAGGTTAATCAGACTACTATCACTGTAACAGAACACGCTAGCACTGACAGCGTGTATCTAATAGCTACAACCATTTAGCTAGCTACTACCTCTAAAGTAGCCAGACTATATTTGACCCCGTAGACAGTAGTATGCGTGCAATAATTTTCAATATACTAGATCTGAGATCAGCTTAGAATAGCTCGAGGAAGCTTTCATCCCCCAAACTAGGAATCTAGTCGTCACGGGTATACACTGTTCAAACCCGAGTGTTCAGCCCGCTTAAAAAGCGGTCCATCTCGAATAGTGATACTAACCAGGACACGTAGACTTGGATATACCCAGCAACTGCGATAATTTTCAAGACGCGCGTCCTACAATTTTGACATAATTACCCGTCGGTCGATGTAATAGCATTTTCCGCCCTGGTATCCTCATCTATCTCACAATTCCCAGCGCGTCCCTCCCCCCCGGGGCCATGAATAGACGGTCAAAACTCGGTTTCCTCCTCTTCACTCGTAGCTCAATCTCAAAACAGCAGAGAAAACCGCAATCGACACCCGTCGCAGCACACCCGCTTTCGATCACCCCATCGTCTGTCCAACGTGTATGCCCCGCCCGCTGAGACCCATCCCCGTGATGAGCGCCTATCTCATCGCTGACCACGAGCGTAATGCGGGACCGTGACTCCGACGCCATCACATCGAGGTCAATACGGAGAGGTGATAAATGCGGACCGGCACTCTCGCGGTCGCGGTACCGACCCTGTGACCGCGGGCGTAGGTCTAGATGCCCCTTTTTGCTGCACAGTCGGGTAGTGGACGGGGATGGAGTTGATCTATCTTCGCACTTCCCCCCCCCCCCCCTTTCCTTATCCTGTGAGGGCTCTCTCCTGTCAATTCATCCCTCCTCCCTCTCTGTCCCATCGATCGAAGACAAAAAAAAAGGGGGGGATTCGAGCAGGGGGGTTACTTACTGCTCCACCTCCCTCCCATGACGGCGTTGACTGCGGTCTTTGTTGCTCGTTGCTCGTTGTGGGTAAGGAGATGATGTGGATACGTGATTGTACTGCCCCGCGCAACGGGGTCGTGTGCGTGCAATGAGGGAAAGTGCCGGGTGCAGACCGCGATCGCGAGTGCTACTTCGACCTCGTGGGTGTTGGTTTCGTGCGTGCAAGCGGGGAAGGGGAGGGCGCGGGTTATATAAAAGCGGGCGCTTCTCCCTGTGCGGTGAGAGTTTATATACCGTCCCTTCCAGCCCACGATGTATACATGTCACGATGAGAAGGTGTACTGTCTCAGTCCTGCGCTGCTCGGCTGCACAGTGTTGAGAAGAGATCTTGAGCTCAGATGTATTTATTGCGACTTCTCTTATATAGCTTTGGTGGTCTTCTTCTTTGCGCCCTGTTTATATCATCAATTGCCGCTGCACATCCCGCGCCCCTCGTTCAAAAAGAGACAACAGCGAAGACGCGAATCGAGGTAGAAACGGAGCGCGGCCCCGTCACTGTCATCATGATTACCTTGACTCTATGAGATTTCTCTGACTTGGATGCGAGTATGAGCGGACCTAGCCGTGCGGACCCCCCCCCCCCCCCCCCCCCCCTCTATTTATCCACCCCAAGGCTCTCTTTCACCGCACCATGCACACATTCTATACAATGCCTCTCCCAGGCACCAGGCACTACTTTCCCCACCAACTCCACAGCAGTGGGATTCTCAACTTTCGAGATCGCGATCCCGACGCTCGACTTCCTTTCGTCCCTTGGCAAAACCCTCGTGGAGTCGAGTGTTACTCACCGCTGCTCGCTGCTCCGGCCCTGGAGTGGTCGGAAGTGCTCTTGGTAAGTCGCCGGTGCAGTGCTGATCGTTTTGTACACGCGCGCCACCAGTGTAGATGCTCAGTCGAGTAAAGCGGCGCTGTTTGTAGCCGTCACAAGTAAGCAGCGCAATCCTGCGCAAGCAGCTTGATCTGCTGACTTCATCAGAGTTGCTCGACAGCAAACTGCTGTGCAAGCTCGACAGGTATATAGCGTACACACTCCTACCAAGTACGAAGTCGTTGGTACATCCCCACAGCTTGTTACTCATGGCTGATAGAGATAAAGTACGATCCGTCACCCGCACAAGCATGTCGGTCTCCTGGGCTGCGAAGGCCGCTGAGGCGCAGACGCCAAAGGCACCGACGCCTGAGGACAGGCTGGCGGCGCTGGCGGAGTTCTATTGCACGCTTTCACAGAAGGCCATACTCGAGGAGGCGCTGGGGAAGAACAACCTCCCACACCCCAAGACGCCAGAGATTGCTCGCAAGCTGGTCGAGCATACCGTCGTTATTTGTGTGGACACCGAGTCGCACACGCTGAACACCGACCAGATGACGGAGCTAGGGATGAATTATGTATCTCGGAAGACGGTGAGAGAGCTCGGTAACCCAGGGCCGCACGGACACAAGATACAAGAGGCGCTGAGGTTCTTCCACTTCCGAGTGGTTGAACACGCCCACTTGAAATCAAACCGCGTGGACTCACTGGGTCCATTGGGTAACAGGTTCGGCTACACCCGCTTCTTGACGTTCTTAGAACTTCGCGTGATCCTTCACCACCTCTTCAACCAAGTAATCGCCACTGACGACGCCGAGCTCAAGGGCTGCAAGCACCCGATCGTTCTTGTCGGTCATGCCCTCAAGCACGATACGGAGAACACCAGCAAGAAGGGTCTCGAGTATGATATCGATGCTAACACCACTGTCGTTGCCAAAGTTGACACCCAAGCTTTGGCCAGAGAGGTGGGGTTGTGGATACCGCCAGCGGACATGAAGACGAACGAGATTGGGCTCCGGGTGATGATTGAGAGGCTTGGGTTCGCGCACCTCGACGATCACACGGCGTGCAACGACGCGGCGAGGACAATGATGTGCGCCATCTGCATGATCATGCCCGAGAAGCTTCGACAAGGCACCTTCCCGACGATGCAGCAAGTCGCCGATCGTGTGGAAGCACTCAGCAGGATCACTTCACCTCCATCTTTCGGTACAGAGAAGTGTTGCACGCGCTGCGGTGATCGCGATCACTCACTTGACACCTGCTCGGCCTCTGTACGCTGCGAAGCTTGCGACCGCTTTGACATTGGTCTTGACTGCGAGAATGCCGTGACCAGCCACATTGAGATGTACTGTCCACATGTGGCCAGGTTCAAGGCCTGGGCAAGGCGGTATCGCGACGCGATGATCAAGAAGCGGGCGCCAGCAGCTGACATTGCTGTAGGGCCGGGTGACGCGCACCCGTGGAGCACGTGGCCGCCGTCATTGAAGTGGTCGCTACGGGAGCTGAGTGATGTACTGGTCGGGTTCAATTTGATCACGCATGATCAGCAATTCAGTGAGCCACCAGCGCATGTGCGGAACCTGGCGTCGGCGCTGGATGGGTTGCCTGTTCCACCGACTGGCAATTGGTACCAGGCGACATCTGTGGGGAGCGATCTACTGCAAGCTAGTGGCACCCATCCACGGTTGACCATCATCGGTTCTAGTAGCTCACCTCATCGTCAGCGGTCGACAACTGTCAGTTCTCCGAGATCGGCCCTTGATACTTCACCACGTCGTGCAGTTGCGGGTGCTGCGGGATCTCCAACTCCTGCGGCTCGATTACGAGCTCCCACTACGTCTGCTTCAGCACCAGTAGTTGCTGCTACTCGGACAGAGACGACCATGTCTGAGCAGCGGGAACGCGCCCGCCGCGCTGCTGGCGAGAAGACAGAGAAGCATTGCGGCTCAGCTGGTCGAAGTGGACCCCCAGGAAATTCTGGCAGCGTTGGAACTTGGTGGTGGTAGTATCTTGGATGTTGATGTGGTGCAGTTGGACTATGTTCTCAATCGACATCAGCGTAGGCGTTCTGTTATTTCCTGATACCCAACATCGTCCGGGTGGATTGCTGCGTCGATCTCTCTCTTTAGCATTTAGTGATGATCCACAACGACTTCTTCAAAGACTCTAATCTTGAATTGTACCATGCTCTGACATTCCTTGAACACCTCCGGCTATCCGGTTTACGACGTCGAGAAGTCCTGACAGAACGTCGAGTCAACTTGGACGACTGCGGCCTGTCAGCTCAGCATAGTAATCTTTGAGGATGCATCGATCAGCAAGACGACCTACGTGGCCCGAATGTGCACATAGTGGAGTGCAACTGACGATTCGACGTGCCGCTGGAGCTCGCGGAAGAAGAGACCAATAGCCATCGCCAAAACCCCACCTGCTCGATGTCGTGATCGGGGCACCTCACCAATTTGTAAGCCTCGGTATCATCCTCATCTCACCTGGTAGCCCATATAAAGGCCTTGGGAGATTGGATTGTGAGACGTATAGATCAAATCCGTGCTGAGCTTCATACATGGCGTCGCAAAAACAACTCCACCTTACGGCCTTTATGCGCCCTGTGTCCCTGCACACGGGCGCTTGGCGATATCCTGGTGCATACGCGGACGCGAACTTCAACCTCAAGCATCTGAAGTCATTCATTCAAGAGTTGGAAAAAGCAAAGTTTGACGCCTTCTTTATGGCGGATCACCTGGCTGTGCTGAACCTACCCGACGACGCACTGCGCCGCAGCCACACGGTGACGTCCTTTGAGCCATTCACGCTGCTCTCCGCGCTCTCGCAGGTAACAGACAGGATTGGACTTGCAGCAACCGCAACAACGACGTACGACGAGCCGTACCATGTTGCGCGCCGATTTGCGTCGCTGGACCACCTGAGTGAAGGGCGCGCGGCGTGGAACATAGTCACCACAGGCAATCCAGAGACGAGCAAGAACTTTGGACTCGACGAGCACGTGCAGCATTCAGACCGGTACAAACGGGCGCGGGAATTCTTCGATGTTGTCACCGGGCTTTGGGACTCGTTTGCTGATGATGCGTTTGTGCGCGATCAGGAGAGCGGATTGTTCTTTGAGCCCGCGAAGTTGCATGTGCTGAATCATGCTGGGGATGATCTGAAGGTTAGAGGTCCGCTGAATATTGCAAGACCAGTGCAGGGCTGGCCTGTGATTGTGCAAGCCGGGCAGAGCGAGCCGGGGCGTCAACTGGCAGCCGAGACGGCGGAGGTTGTTTTTTGTTCACCTAAGGATATTGATGCTGCGAAGACGCTGTACGCGGATATCAAGGGGCGGACGAAGAAGGCAGGGAGGAACCCAGAACATCTGAAGATCCTGCCTGCGGCGCTGATCATTGTCGGCGACAGCAAGGAAGATGCGCAAGAGAAGAGACTCAGGCTAGACAATCTGGCGCATTCGGACTCTGCGGTTGCAAGTCTGAGTGTTGCGCTTGGTGCAGACGTGTCCAAGTACGATGCTGATGGGTTCCTGCCCAAGGACCTCCCTGAGACCAACGCAAGCCAGACGGCACGAGAGCACGTGCTTGCTCTTGCAGAGAAAGAAGGGCTGACCATTCGGCAGCTTGCGAGTCGCTATGGAGGCTTTGCCGGGCTTGCGTTTGTGGGGACAGCAGAGAGCATTGCAGACGAGTTCGAGGAATGGCTGAGAGAGGAGGCAGCCGATGGGTTCACCGTGTGCTTTCCGTTCTTACCTGAGGGTCTGGAGAATGTGACGAAGAAGCTGATTCCAGAGCTGCAAAGGAGGGGACTGTTCAGGAAGAACTACGAGGGGACGACATTGCGAGAGCATCTGGGGCTGCCCAGACCAAAGAACCAGTTTTTCAAGGACTGAACAAGGGTCTCAAGGACTGAACATTGTTGAGCACAAGGTAACAAAGGAAAGGGAAGGACTCATGCAGAGCCACAATGAGCATCGCCGTGAGTGGGTGTAGCCAGACAATCTGAATGGAGCTTCAAGATTAGTACAAAGATAAGCATGTGATGAATGAGGTGTGTGCAAGCATGATGCGTACCGTATGAGGCCCAACGGAGGCTCAACGTGCTGCTTAGTCATGCAACCACGTCATTGGCACTGGCATGACATGACGGCAGCCAGGCGCAATCCGCCCAACAGGGCCCACGAAAGCAGGCCGGCCAGAGCCAGCAACACGGCCATGTCTTATCCCCAACACGCCCTCACCCTCACCCTGCTGAGCGCGCCACCTGCCAGCGACTTTGGCTGAAGCGCCAATTCCTGTCTGCGACCATGATCGGCACCTCGATCCCGCAGTACATCTTCATCCGCGTCTGCATCGTCGCTCTGCGCCTCGTGACGCCGCTCAGCGTCTTCTACGTCTCGTACAGCCTCGCCGAGCACCCCACGTCTGCAGGCGGCCGCTTCCTGCTCACCTGGAGCTTCATTGAAACCGCCTTCTGGCTGCTGTTCTACATCCCGCGCCGGCGCGCACTGCAAGCACCCGCCGCCCACCCCCCGCTGCTGGACAGAGAAGACCGCAAGGCGCTGTTTTGGAAGTGCTGGGAGAATGTGCCGCATCCCGAGTACTATCTCAGCCGCTGGTTCCTGGGCGCACGGCCGGGCGAGGTGCGCAGGGACAACGTGAGGGAGTTCTACGAGTGGGCGCTGTTGTGTCGCGGCGCCGAGACCGAGGAGGAGCTGGTGCGGCGCGCGCAGGAGGACCCGGACGCGAAGATTGCCGAGGAGGAGGAGCTGAACGAGTATGTCGATGGCGTCGAGACGCTGCTGGGCCGCCCGCTGCTGCCCGGGAGAGGCCCCGCCAAATGTCTGCGGTTGACCATTGACGAAGTGAACATGCGCCACCGGCCCCTCGTGTGGTACATTGTGAGTGCACGTCCTACACAGCGACCCTGCCAGTAGCTAATCTCTCCAGCTGGTCATGATTGTCGACACCTTCACAGCCTCCTGCCTCCGCTACACCGGATTCCGCTTCCACCGCACCCCCCTCCGCACCACCCTCTCCATCGTCCCCCCGCGCCCCTTCTCGCTCCTCGCGCGCCACACCTCCCCCGCCCCAGACCTCAGCTACTGGTACCGTCCCCACACCTCCAAGACCCGCCTGCCCATCCTCTTCATCCACGGCATCGGCATCGGCCTGATCCCCTACATCCGCTGGCTCAGCGAAATAAACAGCACCGACCCGCTCGCCGCCTCGGACGGCCAAATCGGCATCTTGGCCGTCGAGCTCCTGCCCATCAGCTTTCGCATCACTCGCACCTTGCCCACGCCCGAAGAGCTCTGCACCCAAATCAACTCCATCCTGACGCACCACGGCTGGGACCGCGTCGTACTTGCCAGCCACTCCTACGGCTCTGTGCTAACAACCCACCTCCTGCGCTCCCCCGCCGTATCGCCCAAAATCGGCCCCACGCTGCTCATCGACCCCGTGACCTTCCTCCTACACCTCCCCGACGTAGCCTACAACTTCACGACCCGCCGTCCGCGCCACGCAAATGAACACCAACTCTGGTACTTTGCGAGCACAGACCCGGGTGTAGCTCATACCCTCGCCCGGGGCTTCTTCTGGGCCCAGAACGCCCTGTGGAAAGATGATTTGCGCGGCCGCGACGTGACGGTCAGTCTTGGTGGCCGCGATCTGATCGTGGATACAGAGGCCGTGGGCAAGTACGTGTCGGGTGTAGATTTGAAGAGTGAGGACCGCAGCTGGAAAGAGAGAGTGTGGAATGGTAAGGGGTTGGAGACGCTGTGGTGGGCTACTGCCGACCATGCGCAGGTGTTTGAAAGAAGAGAGGGGAGGGAGAAGTTGGTGGCCGTGCTGAGGGAGTATGTGAAGCGGGTGGAGCAGCCCGAGGAGGGAGAGGAATTGCTGTGAGGGTTTTGCGAGGTTATTCTTGGACACTGAAGCTTGTACCGCATCAACAAAACACGATTGTTTTGGCCAAGATAAAATATGTGGACACTGCGCTTGCGATGTGGTGTTGTGTTGCGGGGTCCCGTCGGTGGACTCGTTTCGCCTTGCGGGTCCCCGAGCCGGGTCCGCTAACAACATATATATACATATATATACTTTGAACTTTGAGGAACGTCTGGCCAGTCAAACACAACATCGATTTCAGATCCTCGAGCAGCCTACCAAACTAACATTAAGCCGGCCTACCTCCACTGCAATCGTCGCCACCACCACCACCACCACCACCATGCCCAATGGCTCCTGGATCCTAGGCGATCTCTTCACAAAAGAGTACGGCCACCGCGGCAGCATTGCCATACTCTGGGAAACCCGCTGGAAGCTGCCCTGCCAGCGCTCCGTGTACCCCTTCCACGACGGCTCCTACGCCGACTTCGAGCCTATCTTCGAAACTCTAATCGCGTCCAACATCAACGACCCCTACTCGGACTCCTACACGTCCGCTTTCCTGCCCACGGCGCGGTCGCTCGTGAAACGCGCACAAGACCTCTCGAAGCTAGGCGCAAGCGCCAAGATCGAGGACAAGGAGGAAGCAAAGAAGCTCTTCTTCCGCGCAAACACCGTCTTCAGACTCGCGCGCTTCCCGTACATAGGGACAGAGCTCAAGCGGCAAGTCTTCGAGGAGCAAAAGGCCGCGTACCTGCAGGGCGCAGCTCTGTGGGACATCCCCATCGAGGAAGAAGTGGTGCCGCATGTATACGCCTCGAACGGCGACGGAGACTCTATACCGCTGTACATCCGCACGCCTCGGGGCGACGGACCCTTTCCCACCATCCTGCTGATCACCGGCCTGGACGGCCATCGCCCGGACAACACAGAGCGCACAGAGGAGCATCTCCGCCGCGGCTGGGCAACAGTCATCTGCGACATCCCGGGCACAACGGTCGACTGTCCCGCCAACCGCCGCGACCCCCTGAGCCCAGACAGACTCTTCTCGACCATCCTCGCGTGGATCGCGCAGCACCCGCGCCTCGACCACACGCGCGTCATCGCCTGGGGACTGAGCGCAGGCGGCTACTACGCCATCCGACTCGCGCACACGCACCGAGACAGCCTGCTCGCCAGCGTCGGCCACGGCGCAGGGACCCACCACTACATCGGGCGCGAGTGGCTCTCGCACGTGGCGAAGCACGAGTACCCCTTTGGGCTGGAGGAAGCGTACTGCCAGAAATACGGATACGTCGACTTCGAGGAGGTCAAGACGCGGTGTCAAGACGAGTTCAGCCTCGTCAGCGGCAAAGGCGACGGCGTGGCGGTCGTGGGCATGGGCTTGCCGAGTTGCAGGTTGCTGCTTGTTAATGGCGTGCTGGATGGCTGTATGCCGGTCGAGGATAGCATGGTGCTTGCTGAGTATGGGGGGCCTAAGGAGATGCGGTTCTTGCGCGATAGGCTGCATATGGGGTATCCCGAGGCGAATGGGATTGTGTTTCCGTGGTTGGAGGAGGTTATGGCGTCGAAGGTGTAGGAGCTCTATATATCACAGACACCCCCTCCCCTGCGTCTCGCCCTCCTCATCATACAAATATCTTGCCCAGTCATCGCCTCACTCATGTATGGCTTGTGGCGTTGGTGTCTACCTTCTTTCTAAAGCAAGAGGGTAGCGAGACACGTAGACAAGGTTAAAAGTGCAAAGGAAATCAGTAGGCTTAATGTCAAGATTGCGATGTAGTGATTAGAGATTCTTGGCTAGTTTCTTCGCTGTGCGTGTCTCGAATAAGCGTAGTATTTTGTGCTTGTCTTACAAAAGGGGTTAGAGAAAGTTACATTGTGGATACTCTGCCTGTTTTGTATACTACGTAGCTAGAGTTTTTGATAATGAGGGTTCTGGGTTTTATGTACTGAGATTTTCTACAAGACAGACTGAATTGTCGTTCTTGAGAACCTTACAGGCACAGGATCTGAACTTGGGATTGTCCCGTGCTCCGTGCTGTACTGCGCTATGCTGTGCTATGCTACGCGTTCATTGAGGATATGGGATTCTCTATTCACCGTTGCGCGTGCTTGCGGTGCGACGAGGTGAGCTTGGCGGGCTTGACTGATATGGCACGCACAAGTGTGTAAAAACTGGGCTGGGATGCAATAGTATGAGGAGCAACGTAGCATTGACTATGGACCTTGTCCAGAAGAATTGTATGTTTGTTGTTGTACATGTCGACCTGAGGAAGTTGATACACTTACGCCTGCAGTGGCCCTAAAGGCTAAAAAGAAGCACCGAAGACGCGGTTTGTACTCGAAGTGCCAATGTGTAGTCATAGAGCAACTGGAAAGCGAAGCCCACACTTCATCAACAACTTTAAACTCCGCATCCTCCCAACTATTCATCTCAGCACCATCCCACCCTCAACCCAGCAACGAAGCCGCCTTGTAAATCTGCCAGGCCGTCAAGCCCACACCAATCGCCCAGAACGAGCTACGGATGAAACTCTTGCCATGGTCCTCGATACTAATATACGACACCACGTAAGCAGCCCTAAAACTTGATTAGCCCCAGCGCTCAGCAACAACAAGCTCCAAACATACCTCACAGCCATGAACGCGCTCACAAACGTCGTCAGCCCCAGAACATCGTTCCCGACAGCCGCACTCCCCTGTCCCCTCGCAGTGACCCTCTCCGCGACCAGACTGGCCAGCACAGCAACGGCATAGAGCGGAAGCTGCTCGATGTTGTTGCTCTGCGCGTTTTCCGCGCGCTGGTACTTTTGGAACACGGCGTCGGGGACTTTGCCCTTGACGGCGGACGGGGATAGCGAGGCTTTGGGGTTCGCGTTGTTGACTTGGTAGCCGGCGGAGGAGAGGAGGCTGGCGGCGTACATGTGCGGCGCGAGGGAGAAGATGTAGAAGGCGGGGATGGAGAGGAGGGGGTAGTTTAGTGAGGAGGCCATGGTTGTGTGTGTGGGGCTTGGTTGATTTGTGGGATATGGGTTGGGTGTTTTGCGGCTGAGGGGGCTTTGTTATACTCTATATGTGGTTTGACTATTGTTTATGATGTTGACATTATCTGTCGCTCACTATGACGTATTGATGGGCGCGTAGGTTGTGTCTAGTCAGTTTGTCAGCCCTACCATACGCGACAACGACGCGTCGTCGTTTCCTCATCAACACCGACTATTGCAACCATCAACACACAGGTTGCTGTCTTTCACATGACCACTTAGCTGTGCGGCGATGCCATACACGCTATACGAGGAATGCGACGAAGAGTCCAACGGCTGACATGCGGGGTAGTCCTCAGGCAGCAGCACCTACAAGAAACAACTACAGCCATAGTGTATTGAGGTACCAGGTTTGATCATGTCGACAACTGTAGAATCCAGCACAGCAACGCGAACATTCCATGCGACATGTCATTGTCGCGCATCGGCACTTTCGTTCACAGTGCCCACATCAAGCCTACCGCTACCAGTCCACTTCTGCCATTGCAGCATCTGTCGTCGTTCCACCGGCGCGCTCTGTACTGCAGGCGCTGTAATTCCAGAGCCCGTAATCCAGCTTTCCACATTGACGGCCTACAAGAGCTCGGCGTACCTCACGCGCTGGTTCTGCTCAACGTGCGGGGCGCACCTCGTCGGCACCATCCAGCTAGGCAACACGGAGAAATGGTTCGTCTCAGCACCCTCGGTTGATGCAGAAGAGGACGTGTGGGACTTTGCTGGCCACGTGTTTGTTGGGAGCACCGGGGACGGCGGCCTCGCGACGCTGTTGCAGAACATAGGGGGGAAAGAGTTGGGGCTGTGGGAGACGTGGTCTGGGAAGAGCGCACCGTGGCATGCGCCCGAACGCACGGGAGAGACGAGCAAGGCTGTAACAGGGGCGGGAGGGGATCATTTGCTGCACGCTCGCTGTCATTGCGGCGGTATCGAGTTCTACGTCTCTCGGCCGACGGGCGACGAGACGTTCACGGACGTTGACGAGAATTATGTGCGCAAACACAGGGACAAATGGCTCGCTATCCACGATGTGTGCACTTCTTGTCGCCTGACTATCTCGACGTGGGTCATTTCGTGGTTCTTTCCTTCGCGCGACCATATCACGCTTGCTGATGGCTCGCCATACCCTGCAGATGGTATATTTGGTACTGCCAAAGCATATAGCAGCTCGCCTGGCGTTGACAGGACGTTCTGTGGCAAGTGTGGGGCTGCAGCGAGCTACGTTTGCGGTGATCGACCGCATGTAGTTGATATACCTGCAGGGTTGCTGGATGTGGGCGATGTCAGGGTTGAGGATTGGCTTGAGTGGAGGACCTACAAGCTCGCATGGGAGGATGACGCTGTTTGGAAGAGCGTACGAGATGCTTTGAAGACGGGTCTGCAGCTGCACACGTCATAGCGGGTCTGCAGTTGCTCAAGTCATACACCGCACCCATCGCAGAAGACGGCATGATACTGCTGCAGTATGTTACTTGCAGATGGTGGTCGGGCTCTGCACCGAATCTTACCAACCGTCACGAAGGATCTCTAGTCGGAGATGACCAGGTTCTGGATTCTGATGGCGAGTTTTGATGTTTAATTGTAGTGTTTCAGCTAGCCGCAACCCACATTCGGGGAAATGATTCACATCTCGCTTGTTGATGATCCCTGTCACTTCCCGCCTGGTGCACGCGTTCAAGGTAGTATCAAAGGGTTTGTCCTGCCCGCCGTTTCTTTCAGTTGGACATCACCACATTCGCTTCATACACTCGTTTAGTTTGCTGTTTCAACGATGCTCACCAAGACCCTTTTCTCGCTGGCGCTGGTCGCCCCAACTCTCGCGCTGCCAGCGATGGTCATTTCAGACACGACCAAGCAGAAGGCGACATCGCTGTGCGGTGTCTCTGACAGCGTGGTCTTGACCGACACGCCGTGGATTGTCTTCAACATGATGTACAACCAGGCATTGACCGTCGGCACGCAGTGCACCAACTACGACCGCGTTGCAACTGGCAGCGACGGCAACAAGAAGATCACGTGGAGTGCCGTCTCCAACATCGACTACGTGAAGGCGACGTAAGCACTGCACTCCAGCGCCCCTTACCAGGCACGGTCCAGACTAACAGCACCAGCGACAACATCCCCAAGGGCTACTCGTTCGTGGGGCTGACCAAGAACCTCGAGACCAAGCTCTCGGCCATCAAGTCGATCCCGACAACGTACGACTGGACGCGCACCAACACGACAGCCTACAAGGGCAACATCTGCTTCGACTTCATGACGTCCGACACAAAGGGCGACTCGACATCGTCGGCGGCACAGGAGCTGATGCTGTGGCTCGAGTACACGGGCGGCCAGCTGCCGATTGGGTGGCCTGCGGGCCCCAAGGCGACCATCAACGACCTGTACGGCACGAGCTGGAAGCTGTACCAGGGCAAGAACGAGGACACGGGCATCACGGTGAGCAGCCTGCTGCCGGACAAGCAGTTCAAGGGGTCGTTTAGCGGGGATATCAAGCAGTGGCTGCAGGCGCTGGTGCGGGTGGGCGTGTTCAAGGAGAGCACGTTTGTGAATGTGGGGAATGCGGGGTCGGAGCCGTTTTATGGCAAGGCGGTGGTGAATGCGACGCTGGGGCTGCAGATCAACTTGTAGCTGTAGACGAAGATCAACGTGTTGAGCGGGGGCTTGGCGTGGGGGTGAAGATGGGAATTGAGAGGGAGGTGTGTTTGTTTGCACAATAGCACGTGCATTGCTGTTGAAATGAGCTGCAGCACACGCATTGTTGTTAGAATGAAGTGCAGCACACGCTTTGCTGTTGAAATAAACTTCAGCACAGGCATTGCTGCTGAATTGAACTGCAGCATCAACCACGTGCAAGTGTGAGGTCCAACATGAAACGGCTGGCCAAGCAAGGCGCGCCGAGACGAGGCAGACGGCGCCGACGGCGCTTGGCGCGAGCAGCGAGCGTCTGCACGGGAGGGCAGCGGCAGACGAGCGGCAGGAGGATTCGACGACGACGGCATCCCCCCCCCCATCACCCTCTGCAAGACATCGACTGCCGTCGCTGCTGCCTATGCGGAACCCCGTGGCGTGCGTGTCGTGCCGCAGCGCAAAGCAAAAGTGCATCCACAACGACGCGCCGCCGTGTGTGCGCTGCCAGGAGAGCGGGCGGGCGGCGCTCTGCCAGTTCCCAGCGCCAGGCACATCAGCAATTCACCGCAGACCAAAGCGCCCGCGGACGTCTGAAGAGACTCCAGGCCAAACTCCCCCGGGCGCCTCAGCAGCCGCATCGCCCCTAGACCGCCGCAATGGCGCGCACATGCCGAGTCCCACCAATGCCGCTGCGCCGCTGAGCCCGCGAGCGGCATCTTCGCTGCTGGACCGTCTAGACCCCTTCGACCTGCTGACCGACGAGGTCAAGAACAGCTACCTGCGCTGCTCATACAAGTGGAGCTTCCACCACACCCCGACCCTGCTGCTGCGCATCCGCGACCGCACCCTCGAGCCCTATCTTGTCTGGGCGCTTCTGGCGCTGGCCGTCCGGTATGCCGACCGCCCCCGCCCCCGTCTTGCACGCCCACCCACGTAGCACGCGCTGATACACCCCAGATTCGTCAAAGACCCCCCCGTCGGCTTTGCCACACAGACAGAAGCCAGCAATGCCTACGCCGCACGCGCCCGCCAGCTGCTGCAGGGCGACCTCGAGACCCCGAGCATCTGCCGCGTGCAGGCGCTGCTCATGCTCACCGGGCACGACTGGGGCGCTGGCAATGGGCGGCGCGCGTGGATCTACCTGGGCATGGCCATCCGCCTCGTCGAAGTCATGGACCTGACCCAGGAGCTCAAGACGCCGCGAAACCGCATGCCCACGCGAGAGGAGTTCATCGAAGCCGAAGTCCGCCGCCGCACAGCGTGGACGTGCTTCCTCATGGACTCGTTGCTCAGCGGCGGCAAAGGCCGCAAGCGCTCCCTGAATGCCTCCGACATGGCCATACAGCTGCCCTGCGAGAAGGAGGCATTCGTCTTTGGAGAGCCCATCTGCACACAGCATCTCGACGGCAACATCCGCATGCCGCCAATTGCTCTGCCCGTGGGCGACATTGGCATCATCGGACACAGCATGCGTGTTGCCAACATCTGGGGCAAGGTGGCGCGCTGGGCATGCACCGAAGACTTCAAGACAGAACTGCCCTGGTCTCCCTCGTCGCAGTTCCAGCAGCTGATCTACGAGCTCGAACGCTGGAAGAACAACCTGCCCCAGCGCACGAGATACGACCTCTTTTCACTCCACAGCCACAACGCAGTCGAGCAGGGCCAGGCCTATTGCTACATGCACAGCATCTATTTCATGAGCTACATGTTTCTGCACCGCGCCTACCTTCCAGTCCTTGGCCCACAGCAGAACGGCGCAGTCGGAGAGGAGACGCCCAACTCGTACAACGAGCACACAGCCATGTGGAAGAGCTGGCAGAAGACGTCAAGAAAAGAACTTTTCAAGGAGGCTACCATGGTGCTTGAGATGCTCGAGGAGATGCGCACCTTTGGTGTCTTCTTCCTCCGCGGACTTGTGCCGTGGATTGGTTTCACCATATACACAGCCGTCGGCGTTATGCTGTACTCTTTCAACTTTCCCAGCAGCGAAGACGACCCGAGGATTGCCGAGAGAGCACGCGAGCGAGTCATACAAGGCTGCACCTTCTTGAAGGAGATGAAGACGCAGTGGCCAATGGCCGCGACATGGGCAAGTACCACGTTTCACGCAATTCAACCCGTCACTGACATCCACCAGTTCGAGACCATCAAGCGCATGCAAGTGTACTACCGCTCGTTCTCTGGCCAAGACGGGCCTGCTTCTCCAGAAGAGCGCAAAGCACTCCGCCGAGCCATGATTGATTACGGTGCTCTCCAGCCCTCGCCAGTGCAGAAACCCTCGGAAGGGACCAAGGGCCCTGACACGACCATTGTCCAGACGGTGATTTCACCGCCACCGCAAGAAGTAGGTCATATCCCCATATTTCTACACGCATGCGTACTGACTCGTACCAGAACAAGTTCTTGAGCGTCACACTAGGCCCCAGTCAACCTCTTGTGACTCCAACAACAGCCACGCCAACGCCGAACGGCTTCAACAACAACGTCACCGACTCGTGGAACACACCGAATGCGATACCACCATTGGAATTGGACGAGGCATTCAACTTTGACGGGTTTGATTTGAGTAATGCAGACCTGGAAGAAATCATGATGAATGCAACGCAGGATTTTTGGGCCAGCTTTCCTGGCGAAGTCGGCGTTGGGTATGGGAATGGTTATGCGAGCAGTTAGGGAGTTGGTACCGGGCTGTCTATCCGCAGTCTGTCGATCCATGTTTACGGCTTCGCTTCAACAGTGGGACTTGTACCATCGGCAGCCGGCATTCATAGCGTCTTGTCTAGTAGCCAATCAACGTCTGCCGTGACCCACATCCTCGGCTATGACCCCAGGAAAACCAACCCCAACCTTCACCCCACTGCACTAAAGCATCGTCGAGTATGTCACAAGTGGCAGATGCTGAATACCTCTGACACGAATCTCCTCTGCAGTTTCTTGTTTCACTGATTATAGTGGTCGCCTCCAGGAACTACCAAAGCAAGGCGAACAGACCGCCGGCATCGGCCGCGGACGACCAGCTTGTGATTCACGTCTGTCGAAAGATCATCGCTGCACCCTAGTGCTTATCTGAAGCTGCACTCTCCACTACACCTGTGACTCTATCTCTCCCTTATCTCCAGAATAATCTTGTGTCGCTGCTCGAGACACTTTTATCCACAAACCTCCCAACCACCTACCAATACCCCCCCCACCGCCATCATGGGTGTCTACTACGAGACGATCCCAGACAGCCTCATCCTCTGGATCCAAAAGCAACAAATGCTCCTCGTGGGCACCGCCCCCCTCTCCGGCGACGGGCACATCAACATCTCCCCGAAAGGCGGCGAAGACTTCTTCGGCGTCCTGTCACCCACGCAATTCTGGTACCTCGACCTGACAGGCTCCGGCATAGAAACGCACGCGCACCTCCACGAGCCCGGCAACGGCCGCATCTGCATCATGTTCATGGCCTTCACGGGCCCGCCCCAAATCGTGCGCATCTGGGGCACCGCGACGCCGCTCGAGCACGGCACCCGCGCATACGACGCCTTCGTGCTCGCCAACAAAGTCAAAACCATCCCTGGATCTCGCTCTGTCATCCTGCTCGACGTCCACCAGTGCGCCACGTCCTGCGGCTTTTCGGTGCCCTACTATGAGTTTGTCGGCCATCGGCCCATTCTGAATGAGTTCTTTGAGAAGAAGGAGAAGAAGTTTCTTGCGGGCGATGAGAAGGAGAGTATGGAGCGGTATTGGGCGTTTAAGAGCGCGCGCAGTGTCGATGGCATGCCGGGTATGAAGAAGGGGGTGAGGTTTGCGGATCAGCATGGGGTTGTGCCGTTGAAGAAGTGGAAGGGCGAGTATGCGCCTGGGGGGGCCAAGGCGTGGGGCGCGAGGAGGGCAGAGTCGAGTGCGGATAGGGGGTTGGTGTTTTTGGTGCTGTTGTTGGGTATGGTGATTGGGGGGGTGGTGAGTTTGAGTGTTGTTACGCCCGAGAGGTTGGGCGCGTTGCAGCGGAAGGAGGGGTTGTGGTAGATGGCTGGTGGGGATGTTGGTTTTGAGACGTGTGGCGCATCGACGTGTCTTTGAAGCGGGGAGTTGGGCAAGCTGTATGTTAGGACACCACTTCGCTGGCCTGACTAGTCTATAGCTCGCTTGTCAAATGTATCACATGTTGATAGAGAGTCGAGTGCGCAGTTCCTTGGGGACATTTGCATCGCATTTAGACAAGACATGCAGTCATCGCACATTAATTACTACGTCTCTCATCCACATCGTCCTTTCGGGGTATACCAGCACCTCAAGCGATTGATCTTGATCGAAAAACAGAAAATCAGGTACATGGAGAACACGCACACGCACACGAGCTCCAGATCCAGACCCGCGTTCCGAGGAAAACAGAAAAGGGCACAAGCGCGATACCGATTTTTTCGTCAAACTCGTCTCAGACTTTACCAGTGGTGAGAGAAGCCCTCCTTCCCTCCCTAACAGGCGCAGTAGTAAGCGACGGCCTCCTCCCATCAACAATGGGCGCAGGCTGATCGTCGCTAGGCAAGAAAGCGGGTGTCTCGCCCTCGGTAGACGACGTCTCATCGATCTGCTGTGCCTTCCTGCGGCGACGCAGCTTGTCCTCGATGTAGCGGCCGATGGCGATCATCAGACCCACGGCGAGGACGGCGCAGGCAACGGCGAAACCGCGACGGTAGCGGGGGCGGTCGTCGCGGCGGAAGATTTGCGCGCCGTAGATGCCGGCGATGTTGGCGCCCATGATGACGCTGTGTCATGTTAGATGGGGTTCGATTTCTGGGAAGGGAGAACTTACAAAGCCATGGCGAGAGCACGCTCCTCCGAGTCGGTGCAGGTGAGCGACATCCAGGTGATGTTCAATGGGTGGGAGAAGGTGCCGAAGGTCTGGGTCCACACGACGCCAAAGTACTTGGCGCCGCGGATGTCGGTCTCGGTGAAGATGCGGTTGAAGATGTAGCCCAGCAAGTGGCAGCTGAACCCTGCTATGACGGTTTCGCCGCGGCGGTTGAAGCGGTCGGAAAACCAACTGAAGGTGAACGAGACGGGGATCTGGAGGAACAGACCAACAGCAGCCAAGGCGTTGGAGCGCAGCGCGCCGAAGCCAAAGGAGGTGACAATGGATGGGGCGTAGGTGTCAAAGGCGCGCTGAGGGCCGTTGTTGGACATGGTGATGAGGAAGTGAGCCCACATGCGCCAGTTGCTGAAGGCCTTCTTGAACGCAGAAAGGCCGATCTTCTTCTTCTTCCTGCTCTTGGCCGGGTCGTCGAGGTGGACTCGGGTGCGGAGGATGTGGATCTCGCGGTCGCTGAACATCTGCCACTTGGGTGCGAAGGTCGGGTGTGGCCTCTTGAACGAGTCCGGCAGAAAGAAGCCCAAGACGAACCCACTGAGGATCGTGAAGCCGCCCATGAGCACGAAGAGCCAGAACCACCCAGCTTTGCCGCCCACACCGCGCATGTGCAGAATACCGAATGCGAGCATTTTGGCCGACGCTTGGCCGAACTGATTGCCAAAGTAGAAGATCATGACGCGCTTGGCCGTCTCGGAGCGGGTGTACCATGTTGACAGTGTCCAGAGGCCGCCGGGGATGAAGCCGGACTCTGTGATGCCGAGTAGGAAGCGGGTTGCGATGAATGAGCCGTAGTTGGTTTGCCAGGCCTGGAACGTGCTGACGGTACCGAAGAGGAAGAGTTGGAGAGTGAGCCACTTGCCGGGGCCGACGCGGTAGAGGGCCATGTTGGCGGGGATCTCGAAGAGCACGATACCGAGCGAGAGCATTTGCTGGCCTACGTTGAACTGATCTTGGTTGATTCCAATGTCCTCCATGAATCTGTCGGTGATGGCATTGGCAATGTTACCACGATCGAGCTGTGCGGGTTAGAATGGCACGTTGAACAGTGTGGAAGCTGGACCTACCTGCAGGCAGAAGAAGCCGAGCGTGAGGAGCGGCATGATGGTGAAGTCAAGCCTGAGCACTAGTGGTCAGACCAAATCAATACTGATGTTGTGTATTGCTCAACTTACTTGCGCTTGGCCTTCTTCTCCTCCTCAGCTGTCCAGTCACGGACCAGCACTGGCTCCGCGTTGACTCCATACTCGGCACCTTTGGTGTACTCGATGTCTTTGAATTCAGTCCCCATATTGCCGGTTGGTTGTCGACGTCAATGCAGGTCACTGTCTGTCTAAAACCACGGTATGCGCTGAGCGCTGCATACTTATACGGTGCAAAATCCCCCACGCATCTGGAGCATCATAGCCCCGATAGCGCAGCTTTACACCTGAGATAACCCAGACTCTGCGCCGCCAAGTGCGGTTGAAGCATGGCAACCTCTGGCTGAGCGTCGCTCGGCGTTGCTGGGCTCACAACCTCATATCGGTTCTACGGCTCGGCGCGCTGTTATTTGATGAAAAGGCATAGCTTCCTTTGAGCCGCTGACAATGGGCAGTGGATTCCTCACTTTGTCCAAGAATTCGACCACCGTGAGGCGCTGGCCTGGAAGTCTTGACTTCGGGTCGTCGCCTTGAGGATCTGAGTCTCTTCAAGCCGCGTCGTGGTTTGGTCCGTCGACAAGCTTTCGCCAACGCCAGGTACCTCGAGCGACCACGAAAATATCCCCTCTGCCCTTCCACGGATACACCCCGCCTTACATGCCATCTCTTCAACTTTTTTCCGCTTCGAAAAACTGCTCATATCTCCTCTCGCCAGCACCTCGTTGGTGTTGCAGTGGAATGATTCTGTTCTTGGCCTAGACCGTACCCAGGCTTCGGTGGTCTTGGGCATGATGTTGCTATCCGCCGGCTTGATCACGTCATTTTCCTCTCTTCCCCACCAACCACACTAGCGAATTGCAGCTCCTAGGCTCGGTGTTCGACTGATCAAAAGCAAGTGCACAGCTCACGAGAACTCAAAAAAAATGTTTGGGCATCGCAGCTGAAAGTCGCGTGGCGGAATAGGACGCTCGTTCTGGACTTCTCTTTCTGCTCGTTCGGCAGTAAGCGATTTGCAGTGTCGCCGACTCCTGTACAACCTACAGTCAGAGCTGAGACAGATGCTGTCTGCAGAGTTCTGTACTCAATTGGTTCTGTCATCAAGACTATCTAGCCGTGTTCCGACTCAAGACTACATCGCGATTGCTGAGCGCTGAGATGCTTGGTTATCATCATTGCACGTGAAGAAACCAAGTAGTGATGAGTTGGTAAGGAACGAATCGCATCAAGGGTTGCGTCAAGACTCTCGTCAGAGCGATCTCTGTCAACCAGCGGCCTGAAAAAGTATGCAGATCTTCAAGATCGCAAACACTAAACAGCCCTTGAGTGCGCAGTGGTGTGGTTGCGCGATGAGTGACAGACATGTCGAAATACGCCTGACGTGTTGGCTTGGAAAGATGTCTGGTGCTTTCGAGCTCTGGATACCAATAGGAGCTGCTGTAATTGATCTGAAAGGGGCAAGGAATTGTCTAGATGGAGTAGCGTTCGAGGATCGAGACTCATGTTGGAATTGGCAGTCGATCCTGGGCTGTATCTTGCGCGTTCAGACTTGCACTTCCCCGCCGTATTGGTCGAGGCAGATGGAAGTAAGATCCGAGCGCAGATCCGAGTCCGAGTGCAATTGGCGGTCCTTGCGCTCGTTGTGTGTCCGCTAGACACTGACTGTGAAAGCTCGAGGCCCGGAAATTGTGTTTGGCGCCTTAGGTCAAATTAGCCAGTCAGCCTTATGCCTTCCCAATAGCGCAGCTTTGATTAGTTGATTTGTTGCCTAAAATGTCTCTATCAATCTGTCTAAATCATCGCAGTCGTTGTCGCGTCTATGTACAAATGAGTGTCCATTCCCTCAGAAGATGGTCAGAGTCTTGCCGAACCCCGCGAGACTCAAACGTAGATATAACAAAAGGGGCCAGCCAAGGTGCTCGTGGCCTCACGATGAGTAATGTTAGGGAACTGTGCCTCAAACATAGGTCCCAAAGACAAGATGTCATCGAGAGTACCGTTGCGACTTGGAGGTAAGTTAAGGAACGTTATGGTGTCAGCAATGTCATATCGACGGTTCTTGATGTCCTGATTTTGCCAGATCCACCAGACGCGGTCAATCTGAGCGTGATGGACTGAGTAGAAATTAGTATTGCCAATTGAAATAACCTGACTCGTAAAGGCTTACAATAGAAGTAGGGGTCGGAAGGCGAGTTGAAAAAGTCAGTACCGGCATCGCCTCCAATGGTGTAGTGTCCTGCAGAATGGACACCGATGTACTGGTTGGGGAAGTCTCCCTGAAGCAAGCTACGATCGGTTAGGAGTCTGTTATGACTTTTATCGTCTGAACTCACTTCTGAAAGGCGCGAATGTCCTTGCTATTCTTGATGAGATCCGAGACAATCTTGTCAGTAGTGCCAAGCGAAGCATCCTTCATTAGATCGCGACTCAGACAACGAGGGTTATAGCCCAGACCGTCGGGTGAGGGATTCTTCTTGATGTTCGGCCACTTTGTGTCAATTGGTCCAAGATTAACTGTCCAGCTATGATCCTGTTAGCTGGTGCTCTGCATTAGGGAGTCCAACTGTTGACTTACTCTTTCATGGGTCCACTTTGAAGGCAGCCTCCACCTTGACCCGGGTTGAGCTTGATGAAGCAACTCGTGATCTGGCCGACGCAAGTATAGTTCCTTCCAGCGATGTACTCGCCATTTCCTCCAATGCTCGTATCACTGCCGTCAAGGAGAGGAGACTTCGATGGATCTTCAGCCCACCAAGCCCAGTTGTAGTAGGGAAGATAGCCTTGGTAGCCGCACTCGTTGCGCAGAAGCTGCTCGTAGGCCCACACGTAGTAACGGTGCCAGGCAAGAAAGTTGGCCTACAATTCAGTCAGCAGAGTCGATAGTAAATAGAATAAGGGCAGGTGCTTACGGTTCCGTGCACAGAGAAGGTCTGTACAACGTGGGTGACAACAAAATCGTCGAATCGACTCCGAGCTCCCGCAGCAACTGCCGATGGTGTCAAAGCGGGCTTCGTGTGAATACATTTGACGGCATCAATGTAATTCAGCTTCTCCTTCCGAGAAAGTGTAGACCTGTACTTGTTAGGACTAGATCTTATCATGTTCATTGACGTCGGGTTCTGTACCACTCTCGACGTACTGCCACATTTTTCAGCGTACAAGTCTTCGGGTTGGGGTAGCCATGCTGAGCCGCGTCGAGACCAATGTTGGCCACGGCTTTGGCAGCTAGAACCTCTTGCTCGCCAAACTTGAAGAATGTCGGAGTAGCACTACCCGTACCAAGGAGTACCGCTACTGTGATGGTCGAGAAACGCATTGAGAACGTCCCTGAATACTTTTCGCCTGAGGGTTTCGGAATAGGAGGCTTTGGAATCGAGGTTGCTATATTCTGTTCCAATTTCGAACGTGGGAGTAGCAATGCACTTTATACAGTAACCATATGCATTCGAATGCGGGGCTCTCGTGGCACAGAGCCTTGTAGACAAGCTTCTCGCCTTTTCGGTATGTAAAGCAAGGGATCTGGGTCGAGAGTCAAGCCAGAGCACCAGCATACAACACTTGCGAGCCAACAGCCGGTCCAGAGGTCACCATGGCCATTCCTGTCAGTCGATGCATATGCAGGAAGAGTCAGGTAGAATGCCCCACGACGCTAAAAGAATCGAAATTCGCGCGATGGATTTGAAAGATGCGAAAGGCCGTAACAGCTGAACGACGTCCAAGCCAGTAGTGGTAGATAAGACGATTTCAACAGGTAGTAGGTCGCTGCGATGTAAGAGGTCAAAGTCAAGCATAACAAGGTGCGATAAGTATACATTCAGTCGTGCCCAGTGGAAGTAATGCCGTGTCTCCTCGATTTTGGTAAGGCTCGAGTATGTACCTATTGTTCCATGGTGTCCCTTCCTTAGAGCTCTGCCCCACCGTCTCCCATCGGATGCTGTAATTATTAGGATCTTACTGTGCCACATAACGGGCCCAGGGTGATGTGGTCCACGGATAATATTTCATTTTATGGTAGCTGTATAGCCTGAACGTCGCTAGAGTTTCTGCGGTGGCAGGAGTGGCTCGCACGATAGTCTGTTCAACAAAGCGCTTTGCGAGCTCTCGCGGCGATGTTACACGTTGAGCAACCTTCCACACATGCATCGAATGGAGACAGCAAAGGCGACGGAAATGCTACTGCGGATTGCAACAATGTGGCCTGACTTCACAAGAATACTTTGACGGAGCAAGGTCCCGATTTACTTGATCCCTGCGCGGGGCGGAACATAAGCCCCACTCCCGTTCTTGGCAACGAGCCGAAGTTCCTTATCGAGAACGGTCGCCGACGTAGATTGAACCCCACAATCGCAGGAAGGATGCTTGCTATTGTTCTCTGTCACCGCTCAACCCACGCTGCAAGTTCTTCGATAATTTGCAGTCACAGATGGTCTGGCCGACACAGCCAGGCAATCTTTGACCCTGGCCAACGCCCACGTTTGCGGCCCTCCTATTGTTCAGTTATCCTGCTCTCGAGTCAGTGCTGTGGGCTGCTCTGTGCAGAGCAGGACCCAAATCGAGCACGATCATGTTGGGTAGCGATTCAACAACCTTTGTGAGAGACGAAGAGGTACATGTAAGTTGGTGTTCGGATTGATGAAACCGACGTTGTGAGCTACTCTCGAGTTGAGATATACCTAGGGGTACAAGATCATGTTGATTTCGTTTGAGCTAATGTTTTCTACGTGAGCATTCTTACTACCAGACTTCTTTGGCACTTTATGATACCCCTACAGATCCGGTTGCTGTGCCCTGAAATCCACAACCCTGGAGAACTAATGCAGTCCACCAACTCAATTCTAGCACCCGAAGAAGCTCACCCAGATTCCACGGGTAACGGCCACTGCCAATTTGCGTCAAAGGGAGCATCGAGGCAATCCTCAGACGATGTGAACAATAGGTTTTGACCCACGCTGAGCGATGCCAATGCTGCGCCGCATCTGGAAGCAAATGAGAGCGCAGCTTGTCGTCGCTTGCCCGCAGTGTTATATACATGGCCTACCAGCAAACATCCTGGGTTTAAGACGTCCTTTCAGCTCTTGTTGACTCCTTGTCATTGTACTATTTAAGTCTTGACACCATGTCGGCACTGGCTGCTGTCCCTGACAGTTCATTGCTGACTCCAGAGTATATCGCCTTTACGAACGCACCGGCACTTCTGACTCAGGTCGGATCACTGTTTGCTGTCGCCTCCGTCGTTGTTTTCTCACGTTTCTACGTCCGGACTTTCATGATCAAGTCGTTTGGTAAAGATGACTGGCTCATGCTTTTGGCATATGCCTTCGCTTCCGCGGCATTTGGCGTTTACGTCGAACAAACAAAAGTGGGCATGGGAAGACATATCGCAGTAGTGACGATGGATCCTCAGAAGTACAAAGAGTTCCTTAGGCTACGACAGGTCGCATCGATTCTCGCTGCTTTGGCTGTGGCGCTAGTCAAGATCTCTATAGCATACTTCCTGCTGCGACTTGTGGTTCACAGGGGCTATGTTTGGTTTCTACACATTCTTAACATATTCATGGTTCTGTTCACATTAGCCTGTGTTGGGACTTTGGGTAAGTCGTAATTGTCATGGTTGAATTACTTGCTAATCTTGCACCAGTGAGTGAATATTCGATCCCGCTGGGAGAGTTATCAGCAGCCTCTATACGTTCAGGGATTCTCCGCCTGGTTTTCAACAAGTATATGCTGACTATACGTCTCACACCAGATTTGGCAGTGCATTCCTGTCGAAGCAACCTGGAACATGGAACTACGTCCGCCCCCATTTGGCAGCGGTACTGCTAAGTGCTTCTCTCCAGACACCTTCACCAGTATTGGACTCATGAACACTGGTATGTGTATTAAGGGATTTTTCACCGTCCATCAAAACTGATAGTGGCAGTCATCACAATCATCACCGATTTCATGATTGCACTCCTTCCCATCCCGCTTATTTGGCAACTGCAGCTCAATATACGCTCGAAGATATCACTGATTTTCGTATTATCGCTAGGCATCTTTGCCGCCATCGCAGCGATCGTCAAGGCACAGATCCAAAAAGTCATTTTCAAGGACCCCGACCCATTCGTTCATGACCGATTCACAATATGGCGATTTATCGAGCTCGACGTAGGTATTATTGCCGCGTCACTGCCAGCCTTGAAGCCTATGTTCAGTTGGTGTCTTGGGGCTGCTCGTAGTCTGACTATACGCACCCCACGTCCGACAGATGCGCCAAACTCGCTAGGATATCAGAAGCAATGTGAGCACTCGGACAAAGGCATCGCGCTAGAAGAATTCACCGTGGGCCCAGCCAACACTGTCAGAATATCGTCGGTGAGGCCGTCGAACAGGGACATCTGGACCGTCGGACCCGGTAAAGAAAGCAATGAGAGCATACTACCACTGCACAACATGGAAGAGAAGCCTGGTACTATTGTCATCACACAGGACGTACATGTCAGCTGAGGTTGCTATGGATGTCCTTTTTGTAACTAGTCACTTCTTTTGCGCTTAGCGACACCATTGCGGAATTGATCCAAGGTCCTTTAGATCATTATATCATAATTTTCCCCAGACCGACGTTGGTTTGTTGCGACACGAATGTGCTCACAGTGATTAATGAGGAAGGTTCCATGGTTATCGGGTCAGCCAGCACAAATTGAGGTTGCACAACATACGGATCCTTGCCCAGCCAAGAACTGTATGCAGATACTGAGCACAGCTTAGGTGTGCCACGACGCTCACCGATTTCACTTCCGCGTTACATCTGACTGAGCCCTAGCCCCTATGCAGGAGATACATGTGCTAAGATTTCGATCCAGTGAGTTTTTGACTACAATACAGTGTCCGTACATTCTGGAAGAGCACGCGCCCCCTTTGACAGTTCCATCGAGCTGTCATTCAGGGTTGTGGCGCTTGTCAACCTCGGGAAAAGCTACCCCGCAAAGCCCCCGCATATGCTAGAGTTCACCAACCCCGGATATAAGCTCAAGCACGATGATGCGCATAGAACAGGCAATCATGTCATTGATAGTGGATAACGTATGCCTCTGAGTGGACTGTCGCTGCAACCGAGTCAGACTTGTGGGATTCACCTAGCCGATCTGCTAGAACCACGTTCCAAGGTTAGCTTCAGAACGCAACTTTATAAACACGTCGAGTGCCCACATCCCGCAGGTTTGTTCATTTCTGTCACCTATCAATCTTGGTACTTATACGTCTGTGGCACCTGCTTGATACAGTCAGAGTCTCGTCGGCAGGATCGGATCGCACTCACGTACACGCACAAGCCCCAAAGAAAGCTTGTGTGAGTTCGAACCTTCTGTTTCGAAGCAAATCAATACCAAAATATGGCACCAGATCTTAATTCGGTTGGAAAAGGCGAGCGCTGGGACTACTCAACTCCTGGCTCAAGCGGCTACGATATTCCAGACATCATCTATAACGTTAGCCTGCAAGCCCCGCAAGAGAGTGGCAATGATTAACACAGCCCAGGACCCGTCTTCTCGCAAACTTAAAGTCTTGACCATCGGTGCTGGCCTGTCTGGTATTCAACTGGCGTATCAGATTCAGAAGAACTGTGAGAATGTAGAACATGTCGTCTACGAGAAGAATTCCGATATTGGTGGAACATGGCTAGAGAATCGATACCCAGGCAAGTAGCCACACCCATCCATTCGTATCATTCCAGCGTTTAGGCTAACATTGTCGTAGGTTGCGCTTGCGACATCCCTTCACACGCCTACACACTCAACTTCGCTTTGAACCCAGACTGGCCTCGCTTCTTCTCTTACGCACCAGACATTCATAAGTACCTTTGCAAAGTCGTCGATGTCTTCGAGCTCCGCAAGTACATGACCTTCAATACCGAAGTCGTGCGTTCTGAGTGGCAAGAAAAGGACGGCAAATGGAAAGTTTCTCTCCGGCAGCAGTCGCCCTCGGGTGAGACCAAAGAGTGGGATGAGGAGTGCGACCTATTGTTTTATGCAACAGGTATCCTGAACAACTACAAGTGGCCACAGATTAAGGGCCTAGAGAAGTTCAAGGGTAAGGTAGTGCATACTGCACTCTGGCCGAACGACTACCAAGAAAACGAATGGCAAGACGAGCGCGTTGCAATAATTGGCTCGGGAGCATCCTCAATCCAAACAGTGCCCAAGATGCAGCCACACGTGAAGCACCTGGACATATTCATTCGAACTGGAGTCTGGTTTGTGCAAATCGCGAACAACTATGGGCAGAACCACGAATACTCCGAGGAGGATCGAGACGAGTTCCGCCGTGACCCGAAGAAGCTGGTCGCTCATGCGAAGGACATCGAAGATCAAATCAATGGTCTGTGGGGTACTTTCTATTCTGGAAGTGAAGCGCAGAAAGGTGCTCAGCAATTGTTCAGAGAGCGAATGAAGGAGTTTATAAAAGATGAAAGGCTTTTGCAAGGCTTTACGCCCAAGTTCGAAGTTGGCTGTAAGTTATTTGTTATTAACGAATGTGTGCTGTGCTCATTCATTATAGGCCGTCGTATTACTCCAGGAGATCCATACATGGAGGCAATCCAGAAGGAAAACGTTGACGTTCACTTTACTGCCGTTGAAGAAGTCACCGAAGACGGTGTAATTGGTGCTGATGGAGTGGAGCGCAAAGTCGACACCGTTGTCTGCGCTACTGGCTTTGATGTCACATACAAGCCAAGGTTCCCCGTAATTGGGAAGAATGGGGTGGATCTGTACAAGAAATGGGAGAAGGCGCCCGAAGGGTATCTTGGCCTCGGCTGCCCCGACATGCCAAACTGGCTCATGTTCATTGGCCCTACATGGTAAGCAGACACTTATATGGGGCTGATGTATTGCTAACTCACCCTATAGGCCTGTGGAAAATGGATCAGTGACAGGCCCCCTGCTCGGAGTTTGTGAATATGCTATCCAGATGATCAAGAAGATGCAACGTGACCACATCAAATCATGGGTGCCACGTCAAGAGGTTACAGATCGATTCAATGAGCACGCCCAAGAATGGATCAAGCACACTGTTTGGAAGAGCAACTGCAGGTCCTGGTACCGCAACAATGAGACTGGCCGTGTCAATGGTATGCTTTTCACCTCCACTCCGTCATGTTACAAACTAAGAATTGTCTAGCGGTCTGGCCTGGCTCATCAAACATGTACAGTGAGGTGATCGCGACGCCGCGATATGAAGATTTCGAGATCGAATATCAGCACAAAAACCCGTGGGCGCATCTCGGTATGGGCTATGCAATGTGTAACGCGAAATATCCCGATTCCGACCCGTCGCCATATCTACAGCTCGAAAACATCGACCCGAAGTGGCTGGAGGCTATCGGCTACAAGAAGCCAGCGCAGCAGGTGGAACAGGCAAGGCTAGAGAAGACTCACACCGCGACGGATGGAACAACTGATTCATCCTTATCGTGAGTCTTTTGTTGCAAGAAATGGCATTGCAGTGGGTCTGTAAGAAGATATAATCACTATCTGTTCGACTGGACAGTGTCAAGAACTTCTATCGACGTGTGATTTTGATTATTGTCTTAGCTGATAATACGCTGAAACAGTATTTGGTCAGATCAGACACATTCCCTGAGTTGGTGCATCTAAGATGAAAGTATTGGACTGTCTTCGGTTCATCCCAGGCTGCTGGAAGTCGCTGCTCGGTGGTATACGGTGTCCAGCTTCGTCCTCTTCGTGGCTAGCTGGACGTTGAACTTCCAACTGGATAGGAGAATTTGCTTCAAATACCTGTACTGTTGAGTGGGGGCTGGCCGATGCTTGAGGTATGTGCTGGCATAATCCCATGGTCATTGTCGCTGAAGCAGGATCAGCCTGATTCGTGGGGTGCAGGAAATAGCGACGATGCTTGAAGCTCAACATGCTCATAGCGCTGCTTGAGCGCCTTGCTGTCACTTTTCTTGCAGCAGGAGCAGCCCTTTGTCTTGCAAGAAGAAACGCGCTTAGGGCGGGGACATAGATTCGCTTCCTGCCACTCGTACCCGATTCGGATGGCTGGAGGCCTGTAGATGTTTCGCGAATTTATGACCGATAACGCAGCGTTGGATTGCCGTCCCGTCTCTTGTGCACTAATTACAGAGACGATGCCATTTGTGCCACCAGCACCTGATTCGTGAGGTACGCGGCCGTACATATGCACTACATTTCCATCCGCTCGCTCTATCTCTGAGACTATAGCACGTACCGACCTGCGCGCCTAGCCGCCCGGTTTTCGCTGACGCACATGTCCAAACTGAGCTCATGTATGCTTTTTGCCAAAAACGAAGCACATGTTCGTAGAAATGTGTATAGTAAGTGAGTTAAATCTGAATGAAGTGTGGAGTTTTCGAGTGGGAAGGGAATATAGTCTCATGTCACATTCGAGAAGTCACTTATTGCTCTGAGATTGCTTGCAGAGAAAGAGCAGCACAGGAGCCGCCTAAACGCCTTAAAAGAACCACACTCATTTGGAAGCCGTCTGCTTGCGAGATGGCGCTGCAGGCTTCGCTAGCTTCGTATCAAGATTCAAAAGATGTTGCAGTGTCTGGTAACTCTACCCATGGTATTGGTCTAGTCACGTGGACAGCGCCGAACGCCGCCGATCCGCCGATCGGCTAGTGTAAGATGCCGCTGATCGGACTGCTTCCGATGCCCGCCTCAACCAACAACACAGCACCTCTCATCTTGGCCGAACGCCTTCTGCCTGACGGTAGCTGCGCATCCAAGCTATGCACTGTGTGCAGTTTAGTCTGACGACGATCCTCTTCCCCAAATGCACACAAAACTATCTGAAGCGCATTCTCTCGCTGCATAAGGTTTACGATGCGGAAAGGGGTGGAACGCCACCTGCATCTAAGGATAATTGCATCTGCATTATGGGAGATCTACAGAGTCTGGAAGTACCTGCAGGACAGATTATCTCGCAGCTCAACGGTACACAGCCAGACGATCTTTGAGTATGGTAATGGTTTAGCAGACTTTGGGAGGTGGTACTCTTGCGTGGCGCCACTTACCTCCTCCTTGAAATCTCAAAACTCAAAACACATAAACGAACAGTCAAGTTTCAAGCATCTATCTCTGAACACTTGCAGGAAAGTCCTCATCGTGATGTATCAGCCAATGGTCCAACAAATGGCAGGGGGAGCTGAAGTGGAAGGAGCAAACCGTAGGGTGTGCAGAAGACGCTTCGGCCCTATTGCATGAATAAATTCCCCGACACTAACTTATGCCATCGCAATCCACGCGGCACTTAGTAGTACACTTGCATATCCAAAGCGGCAACAGGTTCAACTTCATTCTCTCTCCTTCTGTCGATCTCGCGACTGAAGCTCTTGGCCTCAAGCACGGGACAGAAAAAATTACCAAAAAGGGCAGAAGTCAAGACCGACAAGACTTTCCGTCAAGATAGAGTCTCTTGGACATGTGGACCATGCTCAAATTGAATAGGGGACGTCGAAAGTCAGGACCACATCGTTGGTGCGGAAGGTATAAGTACATCGACTCTGCTCATGACTCCAGGGAATAGCCTGCTCAGCTCATTCAGGATCTCTCAGCTTCCTCAAGATGCAATTCTTTGCTCGTGCTGTTGTCTTTGCTGCTGCGGCAACACCCTTTTTTGCTAGTGCGGCTCCCGCCTCCACACTCTACGCCGCCGATGAGATTATTCCTGGCAAGTACATTGTCCAGCTGAAGCCTGATACCGATATTGCATCCGTCGCCGCTCATCACAATGCTGTCCGTGAGATTCACGCGCGCAACCTTGCCAAACGCTCCGTGACCAAAGCTGTGGAACAGACTGGTGTCGAGCGTGAGTATGGGTTCGGTGGCTTCAAAGGGTACTCTGGAACTTTCGATGCGGTGACAATTGAGGAACTAAAAGCTCTGCCTGAGGTAAGTCATACATCAAGCTCGGAGACCATAGAACTGATATGCCTGCCAGGTTCTGGAGGTCGTTGAGGACTACATCATGACCATCAACGCGCTCGTCACCCAGAACAATGCACCCTGGGGACTTGGCAGTATCTCATCCCGCACTCGTGGCGCCTCTAGCCACATCTATGATAGCACCGGTGGCCAAGGAACCTTCTCATATATCGTTGATACCGGCATTAGAACCACTCACCAGGACTTCAATGGTCGCGCACAGTTCGGCTTCAACGCAGTCGGTGGCGACAACAACGACAACCAAGGCCACGGAACTCACGTCGCCGGTACTGTTGGTGGTACAACCTACGGCGTTGCCAAGCAGACCACTCTCATTGCCGTCAAGGTCTTCGAAGGTACCACGGGCTCTGCATCTGCTGTGATTGCCGGCTTTGACTGGGCAGTAAACGACATCGTCTCCAAAGGCCGCCAAAACTCTGCCGTCATCAACATGTCCCTCGGTGGCGCGGGCTCGACCATCTGGGATCAGGCAATCACTGCTGCGTGGGACCGCGGAGTTCTCGCCGTCGTTGCGTCTGGTAACGAGAACCAACTTGCTTCTAACCGCTCGCCTGCCCGATCGCCGGAGGTCCTCTGCGTTGGTAATGTCCAAAGCAACGATGCGCGTCGCAGCGGCTCCACTGGATCAAACTTCGGCCCCGCTGTCGATATCTTCGCGGCGGGCACAGGTATTATCTCAGCATACTACACTTCGGATACTGCGACGGCTTCGTTAACTGGTACTTCCATGGCCTCGCCACACGTTGCTGGTCTTGTTAGCTACCTGCGTGGCCTCGAGGGTCTGTCTAGTGCCGCTGCTATCAAGGCAAGGGTGCTTGAGCTGGCTACCCCGAACAGGGTCACTGATACCCAGGGCTCTGCGAACCTGTTAGCTTACAACGGCAACGGCCGGTAGAGAACGTCTGACAGGAGGAAAAGTAGCAATGGAACAATTTGGCCTTGAACATTTTCTTATTCATGTAGCTTGCGAGATACCAAATGACATTTCATACCAAACATAAACCCCCATCACCAGCTCACTATGCATGAAGTTACTCTGTAGGATCACGACCATCGCGCTTCGTCATCTCCTTGATATATTCTTCGTCTGACTCAAGATCGAAAGGCACAGGGCGCGTGAGCGGCAAGAACGGGAAGCCCTTGTCTTCGAACTGCTTAAGGCGCTTAGCAGTTGAAGGCTTCGACCTGTTGACGCTGTACAATTTGACGCGATGGCAAGAAGATGTGACGTGCAAGTCCCAGTTCCACGCGCTACGGACATAAGTGGGTTGCGTCTAAACAAATATCAATATCATTATGTAATAATGGTGTAGAGAGCACTTACGTTCAAGGCATCGTCCCAACAGCGGACGCAGAACTCCAGCCATCCTTCCGCGTCGACTGGGCACTCGAAAGACCAGGTTCTCCAGGCATGGAAGTATTTCTTGCTGAGGTTCTCGTTGGGCACTTCGTACCACACGCCTCCGCCGTCGTTACTGACTTCGACGCGCTCGGGCCATCCGCTGCCGCTGTAAGCCCATCCTGTGAAAGTGATCTTGCCGTCGTGAATGATGACATCATTGTTGACGGGGGTCATGATCGCCGACGAAACGGGCATGGTCTGGATGCTGAAGCCGTTGCTGTAGGTTACGTTCTGCTTGCCCAATTGCGGAGTGTAGTAGAGGTACTCCTTCATCTGTACTGGAGCCATGGATGGTGTGTTGATGACATTGATACGTGTGAGCCACTTGCAGGAGCGGGCACCGATGTAACCCATAACGACCACACGCAGGGGGAATCCGTGGATTGCGGGGAGAGGCTCGCCGTTCATCTCCCAGGCTAACAATACCTCATTGACCTTCATCTTCCGCGCGGGAACAGAGACGGCGTAATTGTAGACCTGCCCCTTCTTGAAGTAGGTGTCTGCACCGAAAAATTCAAGATGTGCACCGTCATCTTTCAGACCACCGCAATATTTGATGACCTTCTTGAGTGATACACCAGTCCAGCGGGCGGTACCGATGGCACCTTCGCCCCAGGGCGCATTGATAAGCTCGTCGCCGTCTCCTGGGTACTCGTGGATCTGCTCGATACGGCGGGTTCCGGAGCACTGCAGTGACACGACTGTGGACTGGCGGGGGAAGATGGACTCATCTTTCAGCATCTCGAGACTGATCTTTTTTGGGTTTTTCACTAGACCCTCGACCTCGAAGAAGTACTTGCTGGGATCAATCTCAGGAACACCGCCGTGGTTGCGAACGAAGAAGTCGGGGTTGTTGGTAATCTCGGTCTAGTCAAGTCAGCGAGGCTAGAGATCAGTCCAGGTCAGAACTTGCCTCAACCAGTCGTTTCTGTAAGAATGTTAGTATACTCCTGAGCTCTCGTAGCATGTTCACTGACCCTTGGCGGCTCGCCGTTGTAAGGAAATTGTAGAACATGGATCATGTCAGGACTCTTCTCCTTCTGCACGTATTTCCACGATATATCCGGGAGATCGCTCAAGGTTTTACCCATGGCATAATGGTAGTGTCTGTTCGAAATGACTAATGCAGCCTCAGTAAATTTGTATTGACTTACTTCCAGCGCACTCCTTCCAGCACAGGGTTCGTCTTCGGCAACGGTTCGAACTGGAATTCTGGGGGCTGTTGTCGGTCAGTATCTCGCTGTTTTGCGAACTACAACCAAGGGATACTGACAACAGGGAAATCATATTTGGCCATGATTTCTGCCGCCTTCTTTTTCTTCTCGGGGTACCTCTCCCATTCAACATAGCCCTTCCATCCTTCTCTTTCTTCCTCGAACACTGGCAGTTCACCTTGTACCTGAAAAGGCTTGTGATTTGGCTCTGCGGGCGCCATGGTCTAATCTGTTGGTGGCAAAGAACCTACTGCTAATTGACAACGACGCCCACATTGCGGATGCCCCACTGCTTTTGTACAGCTCCAAAGCCTTCCACATTGAGCCAGTCATGACTTCAGACTTGCACATTGCTTGATCAAGGGCCGTGCTTTTAAGCGATGAAGCTTACTGAGGCTTGCTGCATACAATCCATGCCAGATCGCCTTACAGCTGTCGCAAGTTTGTTAATTGACGAATAAGAAGACTTAGAGAACAGGTTAGTGGTGCGAGGTTGGCGGCTTTTTCAGTAGACACATGCGTCATTGTGATGACCGTTGCACCGTTCACCAACAGGGGTATCTGCGCTTAAAGAGCAAGCTGTGTTATCCCCGAACTTCCGAATGACAATCTACCTGCCGAGAGAACATCGAGGCAGGCGCGAGAGCCGTATTGTAGGGCTAGATGCTTCGTAGTCTATGTCGACGAGCGCGGGGTGCTGGTGCAGTAGGCCTGTTGAGAGCTGCCAATGCGTTTATAATGCTTACGCAGGCTGAGTACAAAGGAGCACACATGCGCCTCATCTGCTGAGTAAACGTTCTCTGCATCGTTGGCGCTCGCGCACCGTATCGACTGGTCGAACATTATTTGCCCGACTGGATGGCTGGAGTTAATGAAAAACGACACGCGATACGGCAGTTGCTCGGCCACGTGCAGCCTGCGCTTGGGTGTAAGGAGCTTGGCGGCGGAGGGCATGTCCGGATGCAAGTAGATAATGCGGCCATAGTCCAAGAATAAACCCTGCGATGTATGTCTGCGAAGGTTTTCATTCTGCTCCTCTCGATACACGCCTCGCAAATGCCCGGGTGTGGTCATAACAGAAAACCACAGCGGGTCACACGAACAGCCTCAACGGCAGATATTTTCGTCGTACAGGCACTAGCTAGGCAGGAGTCGCATTGGAACGATCAATACTAACAGCATCATGGAGCGGCCTGCGAAGTATTGTCCATTGTTAACACTCTACCCTTGAATGGTTGACTTCAACACGTATCTTCTAGTTGCTTCAGCTGCAGCTGAGCAGTCAAAATTACCTCTTACGACTTGCGGCAGATCTTGCGTGACTTGTTTTCGCAGTTCCAGGTGCAAGCACCCACCGCAGCCCCTCAATATGCGAGGCTATTATATACAAGGTGTGTTGTTCTCATATTGAGGGGGGAGAGTGGAAAGAAATCGAAGCTGTAAGTAACCTGGCGTAACGAATGCCTCGATGCGCTCGAGGACACTACTGGTAGATGAGAAGGCGATGGATGCTGTAGACGCTGTGTGCAAATTAAAAAATGCATACTACCACCGGGTGCTTGACAAGATCCGTGCACCCAGCAAGCTGTGTTGCGCGTCACGTCGCGTTGTGCGTGGATAGAGCCGCGCCGGGCCCAGCAGCCGATTGATCATAGCTGTCGGCCGTGTCTCCATACTACTCACTCTCATACGTAGGTGCCTTTGTTTTCTTTCCGCCGTGGCACAAGTGCTGTTGTTGCTGCACGCAACCAGCTATGGCAGCTATGGTGAGGTCGAGAACCTCAAAGGAGCCACAGGCCACCCACCAAGGGTTCGGCAGCCGGCACGCACCATCGCGCCTCCTATGTCTTACCTCCGCAGCCGCCATTAAGGCGGCCAGGACAACAAACAATTGCTTTGCGCTGATGTAGCGTATGAGCAGCCCCCTTGATATCGACTTTTCTTCGTAGTGCTAGGCGACCGCCGCCTGTGGTCACTACAATGCGCTCGCTTTTCACCCCATCCCGCATCATTGTGCTGATTGTCACTTTCTCCTTGATCAGCTTTATTTGGACTTACGGTCTCCCTAGCCAGCTCGCAGAGCCGTCTACACCTATCATACATCATCCTGCCGACGAAGCAAAGCTCCACGATCCGATTGCGCCTGCGCCCGTCGCTCACACCTCACACGCCGCCCCTGCCAAAGGCGATCCTACATCGACATTGCACGTAGCTCGGCCGAGCGAGGAAGCTGATCACAGATGGGACGATCAGACAAAGAAGCCAGGACATGTAGGAGGCCAGACGCCGCTGCATGGGCCAGAAGAGACAGGCGCGGCGGGCCATGACGACGATGGGGGCAGGTGGAACGACAAAGAGAAAATAGAGAAGAGTGGGAAGGCTACAAGTCATTTTGGCTCCAGTGCCACTCCAGAGCCCAAACCGGAATCGTTGTCGAGGGCGAATACAACAACCGCGACTGCGTCACCAACCTCGTTCACGCCGTACGTACACACCGCCGCACCGGTCAAAGGCTTCTGCAAGGACGTCCATCGTGCACAAGACGTCATGGTAGTCGTCAAGACGTCGAAGGCCGAGATCTTCGACAAGCTCTCAGGGCACCTGTCTGGTCTGCTTTCTTGCGTCCCCAACTTCGCCATCTTCAGCGACCACGCGGGCACGATTGATGGCATAACCGTCCACGATGCGCTGCGCGCCGTCAGCTCCGAGACGCAGGAGCAGAACGCCGAGTTCCGCGAGTACAAGATTATCAAGGAAGATCCCGAGTACAAACCAGATGCAAAGAAGACCAAGGAGCTGGATAAGTGGAAGATCTTGACCATGGTGTATGATGCATACACGATGAATCCGCATGCCAGATTCTATGCTTTCATCGAGGCAGACACTGGTCTCAGCTGGACGAATCTGCTACAATGGGTGGACAGACTGGATTACAGGATTCCATACTACAGCGGCGCGCAATCCTTCATCAACCATGTACAGTTTGCACAGCGCGGTTCTGGTATCCTACTTTCCCAGGGCGCGCTACGACAGTATGCTAGAGCATACGAAGAGCGATGGGAAAGCAAGTGGGAGAAGCGCATCAGCAAAGAATGCTGTGGTGACTACATCCTCGCTACAGCTCTCAACGACGCGCATGTCGAGCTGTACACATCATGGCCTCTCATGCAGGGCGAGCAGCCGACTACGCTCGACTACACACCGAAGCAGTGGTGCGCACCGGCCGTGTCATGGCATCACATGGACAACGATGCTCTGAGCAAGAACTGGGACTTCCAGACAAAGTGGACTAAAAAGAATGGCTGGGGAAGGCCATACTTGTACAGGGACGCGTATGAGGAGTATGTGCTGCCGCACCTAAAAGCTCAGGTAGAAGACTGGGACAACTTGAGCTCAGACACGAAGATCATCGCATCGGAAGCACATGAAAAGACCGAAGGCGAGAAGGGCGACGATGCGCGCATCGCAAAAGAGAAGCTAGAGAAAGCCGCCACCCCACCACCACACCGACGAGACACAAAAAACGAGAACAAAAAAGACGATAAAAAGAAGGAAGACGCCAAGAAAGGCACCGACTGGGCTGCCATCGGTAAGATGGTCAAGGACGGCGCTGACAGCGCCTCGAATTGTCAAAAGGTCTGCACAGAAGTCGACGATTGTCTGCAATGGCGCTACACCACTCAGAACGGCGGCGAGTGCCATCTGAGCAAGGTGATTAAGCTGGGGAAAGCGGTTGAAAAGAAGGAGGGTGCGAGTCAATGGGTGAGTGGATGGTTGGTCGAAAGGATCAAGGAGACGACCGGGAAGTGGGTTTGTAAGGAGGTCAATTGGAAGTTCTATCAATAGATGATATGGAGCTGGCGTTTTGGACATGCTGGAAGAATGGGTGTTGGTTATATATCCTGACGTTGTATACATGGCAATGATGAACTTGATTTTTTAATTGTACTGTCAGAGACTGGAGTGGATCCGAGTTCCTGGACGGAGCCTACAAAAGGTCAAGTCACAGCGCGCTCTAGCTTCTATTCAAGTCAAAACTACGTTGACAAGCTACTTGCGCTGTATCAGTTGCTTCGAACTCGTATATTCCAAACAAATTTGATGCGACGGACATAAGATACCATCACCCTTCGGTCGATCCTCAGACCAACGTGGACGATGAATCGACGGGAGTGAACGAAATAGATAGGGCACCTTGGAAAGTGCGTAAAGTCTCTAGTCTACTATCCATATTAATCCTGTAGACCTAACATTCCCAGCACACCAGCACTATCTCAAACACCTCTCTACTCGAACATCTCCTTATGTCAACCACCCCTCCAGCACCCGGCCCAGCTTCACTCTCACCCCAACCCTACGTCATCCGCGTATATACCTTACTCTCATGGTCGCCCCTGTTGTCGCGCCTGAGAATCCTCGCATACAAGAAAATTGTCTTGTTCAAGACATGTTTCGGTGAAGCGTCCAAAGCTCTGGGACCAATTATCTACTCTCGAATTAAGAAACCCTGCAGTTTGCCGTAGAAATCATTCTGGTGTAACGTAAAGTTCGGCGTGCCGCATGTTCTGAGGGGCCTTGCACTTGCCGTTGCTCAGGTATCGATGGTCGAGCCTTGGCTAGCTCCGGCTAAGCGCTATGCAGGGGAATACCTGTGCTAAGATCTTACGTGAGCGTGAGCAGCTGAAGCAAGGGAGTGAGTCTTGTTCTTGAACTTCTAAACTCAAAAATTTGATCTCCGAATGAGTCGATGGCTTTTGTAAATGTCAGTTTAATCCATGAATACCTATAGTTACAGCGTGAAGATTGCAATGCGAAGCGAATGCTCCTTTTGTGAAAAGAAAAGCACGAATGATGAAATTGCTTGATGACGTCAGTATTTGTTACTACATGATTCTACTCTGTACGAAATATCGCAGGACATGCACCCGTTGTGCGACAGCGAAAGAAGAGGTTTGGTTCAGTCGACATCTGGAGTGACAGCGGCACGGGCGGACCTGGACAGCGCGATTTCAGACATTTAGACTGTGTGTCTGTACACAACTATAGGACCACTGACTGTATTCAGACTCGCGTTTTCAAAATTCATCTCTTGGAAGTGATCGGAAGCTGGGCTCCGTAGCTGACCGCAGTAGTGTCTCACCTAAACGAGCAGCGCTAAATAACAGTACGTCTGACGGAAGACATTCGCGCGTCATTTGACAGGAAGCGACTTGGCCTTCTTGCTGTACACTGATAAAGAATCAATCGGAATAAAGCAGTACATGTACGAGTAAGCTCAAGTTTGATCGCCATCAGTATTTCATGGCTTTTCCTCCTCATCGACAATTCCATCAACACATGGCACTGAGGTACTGATACGAACACGGCACGAACGAGTCATTCTCTTGTTCAACAGATCATTTCTCAAGACGAAGGACCACAGCGGAGAAGTATCCTGGACCTCGGTTGGCGAGCAGTATTATCAGGCACTGTGTTTTACGGTCCGTGGCTGAACTTGTGTCACACGTTTGCCTTTGTCAACAAACCATAATTTCACACGATGGAGGAAGTAGACTTGATCATTATTGGCGCGGGAGTCTTTGGCCTCACCATGGCTGCAACCTACCATCGTATACACCCAGAAGCACAACTTATCGTCATTGACTCTGCTCCTTCGATTGGCGGTACCTGGAGTTCACACCGGATTTTCCCTGGTCTGAAAACAAACAACCAGCTAGGGACCTTGGAGCATCCTGACTTTCCCATGGACAAGAGATTTGGCGTGAAACCTGGAGAGCACATTCCTGCTGAGATTGTGCTCGAATACTTGAACGCCTTCGTTGAGTGGAGTGGGATTAGAGAATTCCTGAGATTGAGCACAACTGTCGAGCTCGTGTACAAAAGTGACCAAGAGTGGGTCGTTCACTGCACCAACCAAGAGCGCCTCCAGTTTCGAGCGAAAAGGCTGGTATTGGCATTGGGTCACACCAACAAGCCGCACATGCCAAATGTCCCCAGGTCATCAACATTTGAGGTTCCTGTAATCCACTCAAAAGAATTCGCCCAGAACTTCTCACGGGTCATTAGACCGGCAACGCATTCTCTTATTGTTGGTGGTGGCAAGTCTGCATGGGATGCCGCATATGCCTGTGCCACCCAGCCCAATTCCACAGCAACTGTTCTTATCCGCCCGTCAGGAAAGGGACCGATCTGGATGACGCCTTCACATGTCACACCCGCAAAGCTTTGGCTTGAGAAGCTCGTCTTCACCCGCTTCTTCGGCTTTCTATCACCTTGTCCTTGGGCCGAGACAAGCGGTCCAGAAGGCTGGTTGCGTTCCTTCTTCCATTCTACCTGGCTGGGCCGCAAGATAACGGCTAGCTTCTGGTACATCTTAGGTGAAGATGCTATCAGTCTCAGTGGACTTATGAAGCACCCAGAAACTAAAAAGATGCGGCCTTGGCGAGGCGCGTTTGAAGTAGGCGGTGCATTGAGCATACTCAACTATCCTTCCAGCATCTATGATCTTGTTCGCGAGGGTAAGATCAAGGTCGTTTTGGATGATATCGCGGCACTCGAAGGGGAATCCCTAGTGCGGTTGAAAAATCAAGAAACAATGAAAGTCGATGCAGTCATCTATGCTACAGGTTGGGAAGTTGCCAGCAGCCTCAAATTCAAGCCTGAGCATCTTGCAACTGAGCTAGGAATGCCAACAAGAGCTCTTCTCGACGCCGATGAGTCCTCTCTGATTGGAACGACGGAAGCCCATTTGTATGCCACATATCCCTTCCTCCGCGATCGCGACACAAGTCGCACAATGCACTATGACTCATCCTTGCGCTACGAACAAGATGAGGACTTAATGCAGCAGCCGTATCGACTCCATCGCTTCATGGTGCCTCTAAATTCCCTCAACGATCGCACAATCGCTTTCTCAGGTGCATTATATTGCCTAGCCACATTCCCTTGCGCCTATCTTCAGTCACTTTGGATCACGGCTTACTTTGACGATGTTCTACCCACACCTTTCGCAACGCCTGATACCTTGCGCGAGGAGACGTATCGCTACACGCAGTACTGTGCTCTCAGGGGTGCAATGAGTCATGGTCGTGTCTTTCCAGATCTCGTCTTTGATAGCTTGCCGTATTTTGACCAAATCCTCCGAGATTTGGGGCTCAGTGGAAAGAGAAAAGGGGGCTGGTGGATGTTCAGGGAAGCGATGGCGAGTTATGGACCGACGGATTATAAGGGTCTGTTAGAAGATGTGGAGAGGAAGTTGTACGGGGGCGAGCTCAGGAAGGATGCTTGAGGAGACGATCTTGGCTGTGAAAGGGAAAGCGATGACTAGTATCTGTATTGAATAGTAATTCCCTGCTATTAATTCTGTTGAGCTCATCAAATGTCATTCATACCAGTCCCGGGCGGTAAGACGAATGTCTGTCTGAGGTCGATAATTATCCCTTGTTACCATCCATTAAGTGTTTGATATACACTAGCGTCGCCTCGTTCTTCAATGTCAACAATCATTACTGTGTTCCTACTCACTTTTCATTCACTCGTGCAGTTAATGACGTCCAAACCACTCTGGCTTCCAATCAACTGTAAAGATTCTCCATGCTCTAAATGGCTCAAACTGCCCGGCGGTAACCAGCAACGAACATTCTGACATGCCCCCCTCCATTGATAATGCCTGCCAGACGAGCATTGGAACGTACGCAATGTCAAAGACGAGTATGACGAGACGTAGTGTCTGTCGGAATTGAATAGCATTACTGGTGTTTGTAAGGCATTATATCCGCTGAGCTTTACGATCTCAAAATTTACTAATGTACGTTTCCATTGGAGCTTGTAATAAACACTCCCTGATCCCGACTCTTTACACACATGCACGAACATACGGATAAGGCTTCACCTTAAGCCGAGATTTTAAAGTGTCAAAGATCTTAGCCCGTCCTGATACATCAGAAAAATACACAGCCCTTGTTGTCTCCTTTTCCAGTAACGACACTCGTCCTCGATCATCAGTAAGGACTAGACTCATCTCTACTTCCAGTAAGCTTGACTAGCTCAGACCACTATTCGCCACAGGCATCATGGCTACAACGCGGCAAATGGGTTCATTACGAGCTAGAGGGACTCACTCCGCATTGCTCTATTCGATGTACTCTACTCTAAGTTATGTTTTCAACAACAAGATCAATGTGGCCGGGACTTGGGGGTACGTCGCCAGTCTCCCACACTTTCTGTTCAGCTCCAAGTGTGAAAACTATGTCTCCTCCATTAGTCATGATGCCTCCCGCATCTTCGTGTTCGAACCAGTTCTTGTTCCAATTTTCTCCATTAATCGTGACGGCCTGGACAAAGTATCCCTGTCTTCCGTCGCCATCGTTCAGACCATTTGCTCTGATGCGTAGAGTATTGTCATGGTTGATCGTAATATTGACATCCTCGAACCACGGACTCTCGAGCAGATAAACAGGCGTAGTAACAATTGGATATAAGCCGAGCATTTGCCACACCAGCCAGCAATTCAACGCTCCAGCATCGGAATTTCCGGGTATTCCATTACTGCTATTGAAATAGAAATCGTTTGCGAGCTGTCGCGACCTTTCAACGCTCTTCCACTGCTTGTTGAGATAGTTGTACAAATACGGTGTTTGGAAGTCTGGCTCGTTCGCGACGTTATTGATAGTTGTAATACCCAGCCCGTTCACGCCTAGATCGACGCCAGAAGTATTGGGTTTGAATATGTAGTCGAGGCGTGATTCGAATCGATACGGGCCGCCCATAAGGTCAATCACACGTGCAATATCATGCGGGACGACGAAAGAGTACTCAAAAGCTGTGCCCTCGTAGCTCTCGTCGGACCAGTTACAGTCGCCGCAGTTGGTGATGTTGTAATCTTTGTCAAACGTACCGTTTGCGAAGCGAGGCATGACAAAGCCTGTGAAATTGCGCGCTGTAGCTTCAGGGTCCCAGCTAAGTTGCCAACCGGCTGACCTCTGTAGGTATAGTTCGCGATCTTTTGGTGCTTCGCCGGCGGCGATCTGACTTATGGCGAAGTCGTTGAGGGCATACTCGACAGTTTTTGAGACAGCGCGAGAGTTACGATCTGCGGAGACGTAACCTAGGGGAATCCAGTCATCTAGAGCTGAACGACCTTCTTTGAGCGAGCCTTGAGGGTCAACTGGGTTTTCGTCAAAATAAGGCAGCACATCTGCATTCTTTTTGACTGCGGCATAGCCTACAGTCCAATTGATCGCCCCTCTCAGACCTTTAACGTAAGCGTCTGCAAACACGTTATCAGCGTTGGAACCGCCTTGAACCAAGCCGTTGTAATTGCCTGATCGACCGTCGGGTATCCAGCCTTCGTGTCTGAACATATCAATGAGTGATCGCAGCATCGATTCGTAGTATGACGGCTGTATTAGATGCCATAATGACACCTGGTTGCGGAAAAGATCCCACATTGTGTAAAAGTCATCCCAGTATGGCTCATCGCTCTCCCACAGTGGATTTTCACCTATGCGCTCGCTCGGAATGAGGTGCATAAAGTACAAGCTCGAGTACAGCAGCGCCAACCTTGTTTTGTTTGCGGAAGCTGATATGTCGACACGGATCTTGGAAAACACGTCTCGGTTCCACTCGTCCCGCGCTGCCTGCCTTGTATCTTCAATGGACCAAGATAGTATTTCGTTGTCTTTGTACGCGCATGCTTTGTCAACCGATATGAAAGAGATGCCAACTCTTGACTTTACTTCCGTAACATTGGTCCAAGTGAACACAGCGCCCACACGATTGTTAAGTGGTCCCGAACGAGCACTGTTGCCCGTGAATGTTGGTGATGGCGTAGTGGCATTGTTAAAGCTTCGAAAATGGCGACTGACCGGGAAAGTATTCTTGCCCTCGAAGGCTCTGGCTTCGTCAGGCGGGATGTTAAATTCCCCGCAAACATATACAACGACCGGCGCTCCGATACACCATCCTCCTGCGACTGAGGTGTATCCGGTGTAGATGCTTGAGTTCGGTCGTATCTCAATCTCGCTGCCGGTATAGAATTGAGAGTCCCAGGAGCGTGTTGGGTGGGGTAAGTAGTGCGAGAAGTCCACCAACACATGCTTCTCAGACCAATTTGGGTACGTATAGTGGTACAGTCCAGCATGCCGCGATGCTGATAGTTCGATTGTCACGCCCGACTCAATACTGGTTCGGAAATAGCCTACACTTGCCTTGTCTTCGCCTACCTGTCAGAAATTTAGTACTTTCGTTGGTCCAGTGATTTAGCATCTCTGTGCTCACTCGCTTCTGCCAGTATGTCTTGTTATCAAGCAAATTCACACACCCTTCGATTGAGGTCAAGGGCATCTGAGCGGGAAAGCCATACTTTGGGCCACCTCCAGTGCCGGACTCGTGCATCAAACTGATGCCAGTGACGTATCCTTGAGGAGTCCATCCGCCGTTCAGCGCGCTCTGATTGATGGGTTCTTCGTAAGTATCTAGACCGATTTTGACCATCCCAAAGGGTACTGCTCCTCCAACGAAAGCATTGCCGCCACCATCTATCCTGGTCAGTTTAAGAGGGTCGTTTCGAGAAAAACGTACAGGCATAACCTGCTATGGCACCTTCGGAACCGATGAAGGGATTGACGAACTGAGCATAATCTCTATCGTGGGCAGCTGCAAAGTCTAGATTTATCAGTATAAGAACGTAGATTAGCACACGCATGATGTGATTTCCTCTGGCAACTCTGAATCCTAAAAGTCGTCTTCTTGTGCTATGACGGTATGGTGGCGCGACGAATCTTTATCATGTCGATTCTTCGCGCAACGCGACACGGACAACCCCGCTTCTACAGCACACTATGGAACGAAGGCTGATGTTACATTGTTGGTGCGCGATGAGCTTTAGGAAGGAGCCGATGACGTCATGTAACGCGCCAAGATGCGGAGGAGAGGGCCTTACGGCGGGGACTTGTGGCAACACGTGCGACTAGGTGCTCTCGAGTACACTTCACTCTAGACTGCGCGAAATGTTTGTTCGGTCTACCGTATCTCACTCGATACTTGGCGCATGTGGCACGCGCTCGTCGCCGAAGCTTTGACTTGAAACAGAACCAGGCAAGGCACACGAATAGGATGAGTTCCCGCGTCACCTCGGGCGAATAGCGTCGACGCCCTTACGCCCTTTGGTACGGCTCCTGTCAAAAGCGATCGTAACTGGAGTACCCTCACCGCCATCTGTTACGCAGGGCCATCCAGCTGGTTAATCGGACAGCCTCAAACACAACCAATGTCTCTGCCTCCATCGAAGTAGATCTACAGTTTGCACACCACCACCATGGCTCCAAAAATAGAAGTACTCGAACTATCCAGGCTCGATCAAACAGTCCTTCGCGTTTACGTCCGCCAATTACTCATTTTTCCGTTCACCGATGGTACACCTGCTGCGAAAATCGATGCGCAAGCCGTCCTGACGGCGGGTTTGCTTGCAACACTTAGACAATTTCCTTTTCTCGCCGGCACGGTCAAGATCAAGGATGATGAGACTGGGGGTTTAACTGTAGAATATCCGAGCAGCATTAACTTGAAGCATGCCTCGCAGTTGCTGACCGCGAAAGACGCGGATCTAGCCAGCCTTGAATACCGCAAACTGTGTGAGGATGGTGTGCCTCCTTCCCGTCTTCCTGCAGATGTCCTTTGCCCATCTGTTCTTGTATCACATCCAGGGTTGGAAGATCAGTATGCCGAAGGTCTAACTACGTTCGCGAAGAGACAGCCTTTACCAGTTTTCGCTTCACAGGTCAACTTTGTTCCTGGAGGTCTGATTCTGAGCACATATACACACCATAGTGTTGTCGATGGCACTGGTATTGCGAGGATCTACAGAACATGGAGCGCTTACACCCGCACGTACAGCGATGAAGTACAGATACCAGCCCAGACCCAGGCTATAGACTTGGACAGTGCACGACGTGCGCTCAACTCTTTAGCTACAGGTGCACAACAGATGAAGCTTCCAGAGTTTCGGTACCCAGGCGATTGCGTCAATCCACCGCTACGAGATGCGCCGTACGATCTCAGTGCGAAGCTGCTCGTCTTCCCAGCACATACTATTGCAGCCTTGGCAGCTTCACTATCTTCTATTACAGAAGAGCGTATTTCGAACTTCACGGCACTTTGCGCACTTGTCTGGTGCCAGGTCACGAATGCCCGCCGGGAGGCTATGATAAGGAAGGGCATCGGAAAAACCACACTCGGTATCGCCGTTGATCATCGCAAACGCGTCAGCACACTGCTCCCAACAGACTACATCGGCAATTGCGCAAACGGCATGATCATCCCCTTCGCGCTTTCCTCTATCCCTACCTCTGAGACAATAAGCGCTGAAACCATCGCCCCTGTCGCCCTCGCTTTGTCTAATGCTTTAGGTGAAATTAGTATTGATTGGTTCAGAGCGCGGTTAGTGGAGCTCTCAAAGCGAGATCTATCTTCAAAGTGGATTCTCAACCTCGACACGCAGAACGGACCGGACATCTTCATTACAAGTTGGCAGCATATTGGCGCAGATGATCTGTGGGCCATTCCAGGTACAGCAAAAACTGGAGATGAGGATCAGTGGCTGTGCAAGCCTACTGCTATTCGCAAACCGCACAACATGTGGGAAGGAGGGATGCAGATCTTGCCAAGACAGAAGGGGACGAAGGCGCCGTACGAGATACCATTGTGCTTGGAGGTAGGAGAGATGGAGCAGACGTTACAAGGGCTGCGAGCGGGGAACTGGGTTGAAAGTGTGATTGATGCATGACGGAGACACACGTAGGATACGACGCCAAAAACAGTGTTCATGCGCATTGCTCTTGTAATCAGGTTTCATGGTGATAAAAACGGACATGAATAAAGGAGTCCTCGTGCAAACCTTTCTGGCAGAGAACTAGGCTGGAGACGTCAGAAAGTAAAAGGATATGACAATGCCAGAAACCCTGAATCCAGAGATACGGATGAACGGCTGGCAAGACTTCTACTCTCTGGAGCACAATCTAGACAAATGAGCTGCTCAAGAGTCTACAATGGCTGTAACTACAGCCACTGGTTTTTCCGATGCAGTTGCCTACAGAAAAGACTACTTTGCACCTGGCGACGGGCCTCGCCCTCGTAAATACATATGAAAACGACCACACCTTGCGTATTAGATTGACCTTAGCCTATAGGCTATATATTTGTTGAGTTGAAAGGGCTGGCAATTATTTACAAGTAGTACACGGATCGGGTTAGCTCTGAAGGAAGAGGTTTTTGCTAAGTATGCCCAGGGAGGTCCCACGGGGCGTCAGATCCCGATTGACTCTCTTAGGAATCTCGGATTACTTTTGCTCTACGGGTTAATGGATGTTCTGCTTAGCTAACTACTGCAGCTTGTTCACACTACCCAAGGTGGTTATTTAGACCCTATTTTAAGCACGGGCAGATACTACGGATAGTATTATAAACAGAAAGAGAAGGATCCAGTGAGCTCTGGTAATTCACTGCCTCGAGAGTTAGAAAGTAGGTTAAGAGATCAGGCATCATGATATGTCACAGAAGATTGGTTATTCGGTAGACAGCCGAGGCCATATTCGCAAGACCTAATGTGGTAGGATGAGCTGCACTATAATGTAAACACCATTTCATTGGGCACAAGTTTGCTCTGTATTGAGATGTTCGAAACGTCTAGCGACTCTAAGATTTGCTACGGCCGTCTTGTTGGCCCTAGGCGCCGCGCCAAGACGCCAGGCGACTACTCTTTTTAATAGACAAGCCAAGCTGCTCCGGTTCTCCCTCTCGTAAAACAGCCTGCAAAGTATATCTGGTAGGAAACATCACTGAAAAACTCTGCGCAAGCGCAGCCGCATCTAACATGGCCAGCAAGCTTCTGCTTACGCCTCTTGAGATTCGACTTCAGATCTACCAGCCTCTTCTTCCTAATCAGCTTCACGTACGCCTCCAAGCAAGCGACTTGCTTCTGTCCAGATGCCTTGGGTCAGACCGGTATGGAGAAGATGGTGGCGCGCAGAGCTTAGACGTTAATGGGCCGGATACGCTTCTTGCACATCCATCGTTGGATTATTGCGACGATGCCTTGGTGCGCGTGTGGGCGCCTCGTCTAGGTTCTGCGTGGGGCCCTCATTGGAGGTGTGAAGAGAAGGCAGAGACCCTCAGAGCAAGCTAAGCATCAACCTTCTGCTTGTCTGCAAGCAGATGTAAGTCTGTAATAGCTTGAATGCTAAACGCTTGCTTACGCTTATAGGTATTATGAGACATTCCGCCTTTTAATGCGAACTGCTACTGTCCATATATCTGATGTGGAAGCTATACGTCGCTGCAGCAGGCACGAAGTCACACTTTACAACTACCCAAACATATCTTTAGCTTTGTTGCGACATGCAACACATCTCAGCATCTCGCTCAGGCTCCCAGTAGAACTCTGCAGTGCGCTAGAGCAGAGCGAGAATATAGCTACTCTACCGCCACACTTGTTGTCTATAGCTAATAGCTGGTCTACACTCGGTTCGAACCTCAGTCAACTGCCTGACCTTGTCAGACTCGCGTTATGGCTGGACCATGATAAGCCCTGTCCGTGGGCTATGGTTAGCGAGCGAGCTATCTTTTCTCCTCTATCTGGGCTGTTTCTCAGGGAAAGGCTGAAGATATGTGTTTCCCTGCCAAAGCTTCACCCTAAGTACGAAAACACAGACCGTCACTTTACTGACTGTGCAACTACTCCTTTTATTCTCTATCGACGATACCGGCAAAGATATCATCAGGGTCAAACCACCAAGGGTGCTCCTAAGATCATTCGACAAGTGGACTTTCCGATATTGGTTGATGAGCCTGGGTTCGATTCAATGCCGATAGCTGAGCTCGAAGAGCTAGAGCGCAAGATTTGGGAGAGCGGTAGAGATCCAGAGCTCTTTTTTGAAGAGCTGTACGGCCCTGTCAATGAGCATCTCTGGTTCTAGACGCAAGAGTGGTTCTTGCTGAGAACTTTGCAAATCTTCATAGAGTAAGAGCAGAAGTTAGCCATCAGTCTCTCTAGGATATGCATAGGGTAGCAGACGCATAGTAAACCTGTCCGGGCCCTTATCAAGTGCGTAATATCCATGTATCTCCGATCTGCTTCTTTTCTACGTTTGTGACACCCACGCCTGTTCCCTTCTAGATTCATATGTTGTTAAATGATTCACAATCTCCACTGTGCCGAGGATCTTGTTCTTTCAAAACGCTCTTAATTATTGATTAGACATGGCTGTTTGCTAGCCCAACGGATGCTTAGCTGAAATGTCGGCAGTAGGGCAGTGATAACGTGCTGAATTTCTCTCCAATCGTTCCTACAGAGTCTGAAGCTCAGGAGTGTGTTCGAAGATGTGCTCTTGTACTAGTTTTTGATACAGGAGCAGCGCCTCTTGAGACTAATGTGCAGTTGCCTCTTCTTTCACTGCTGTTGAACTCCTAGCCTACCTCCGCGCCTGTGCGAAATTCTCACCAAATTTTCGAAATGTCTATAATACTGGCCGCATTTCAGCTAAATACCATCTACTCAAAAATCTACCCACCACACCACACCACACCCCAATGACAATACCACAACTCAATCCAGCATGCCTTCTTGGAAGACTATTATACTCTTTCCAATTACCACGGCTCTTCTCAAGAATGAGATTGTCTGCAAACTCATTATAGAGATCTTTGTGAATTTTCTCGCCGTCATCCACGTCCTACTCACTAGGGTCTTTTTAGTGGGTTCCGAGTGGTTTTTAATGCAGTCTACCCCGGTCTCTGCGACATCTCCAAGAACCTTGTTGCAGCCAATAAGAAACACCTCACGATCAATAAGGCTTTTTACGCGCAAGCCCTCCACCCCAGGCATCTGGCAACCAAGATCGTCGTTGTTATGCTGACCAACGCTACAGCATCGCTTTTGCGCCTTGTGGAGTGCGGATTTCGCATAGTCCATAAGTGGGTCGTGAGCGGTGCTAAGCCGGCTGTGGGATGGTGGGCTGGCGAAGTGGTGTAGGAGGCTGATTCAATAGTTAGGGAGGTAAAGGATGCCTTCAAAGTGATGATTGAGGTAAGAGCGGCGCAGAAGGCATCGTTTACTCAAATACGAACACGCGAACTAATGGAAGGAGTCTCTTATGAGCACCATGATTAGACAGATGCCTAATTGGAAGGGCTAGCATTACACTAAGAGCCAAAGAATGGATCATATGTTTGTTTGTATGAAAGCGATTCATTTCAAGCTAAATTCTGCGAGAGTAGAGACAGGTCCAAGAATTCAATCAATACCCAAAAAACGCCACGCTTGCTTGACAAATTTGATCGGTCTACCGTGACAAAATCAGCGCTCGCAAAATCAAGAGTATACCGTATCCACCAATACGCGGAACCTTAGGAAAGTGTTCCCTGGCGGTTCAACTCATTGCCAGCTGGGGCAGTTCCAACATGACTGACCAAATCGGCTTCGGCAGCCCTCCTCTCTGCATTGTTCAAAGCCTCATCGACATTGATCTTGGTGCGCATCGGTGAAGTTGCGTCAGCTGCACTGTCATCAACATCAAGCTCCGTCTGGCGCCTGCGGATGGTGCTAACGCTTGCAACACTCTCAGCATCTCCGTCCCGCTTCTTCTCTGGCTCACTGTGCTGTACCTCAATGGACACATCTGCATCCCTGGAGAACACACGGAGGCCAATGACGCAGACAGCATTCCAGGGATCGCGCTCAAACTCGTCTTCGTCCTCGATTGTGTAGTATGCGCGCCCGTTCTGGTAGTAGTAGCGAACCTGATTCTGCGAGATAAGTCGTGGGGAGCCGATCTCATTATCGGAAGCATCGGAGTCAATCGAGTCGACAAGATCGGAGTCCCACGATGAATCGTCGGACATTTCATTAGGAGAGTACATGCCATGTCGAGCTCGTAGCGAGCTAACGCTGTTTCCACGGCCCCGGGTGATGTGTATGGCAGGTCTAACGCCAGGGATAGGCGAAAGCGTAGCACGGCGCGAAGGCGCTGGAGATATCCTCGACTTCCGTTCAGGTTGTGGGCTGTAAGGAAGTTCAGACGGTGTGCCAGGGCGAAACTCGTCCGTCAGAGGAGTGGCCTGAGGTGTCGGCACTGGTGAGTCTGTGGCTTGACCCTCATTGTATCCACCCCTACCATTGTACCCGTCACGGCCGTTGTATCCATCACGACCCTGATAGGAGCCGGGGAGCTCGGCGTTGTAGCCGCCCCGGCCCTGGAATTCTCCAGGCATGTTCTGATTGTAACCTCCACGGCCTTGGAAACCATGGTTTGCAGCTTGGTAGCCCCCACGACCCTGAAGGGCAAGAGCCTCCGCCAGAGCTGGACTTTGTTGTTCATTTCGGTTATAGCCGCCGCGTCCTTGCAGAGCTCCAGGTAGAGCTGCATTGTAGCCGTCGCGACCTCGGTTGTATCCACCGCGACCCTGGAATCCGCTTGGGCTTGATGAACGTTCGCCGACAACACTGGCGCTCGCTGCACGTTGATGCCGCGTGACTGCACGATTAGCTGGCTTTGGCTCTCCCTCGCTAGCGGTGCGATCCTCTTCTTCCACGGCAATCCCAAGTCCGGTTAGATCCTGCAGCCTCTTTTCTACTTCTCTCATTTCGCCCGTAGGATTCATCTTTCGGGTCTCCTTCGCGGCCTTTTTCTGATCACGAAGCTTCTGCTTCTTGCGCAATCTCTTTTCGCGCTCATATGCACGCTTTGCTCCGGCCCTGGCACTTTCGCTCTTCTGTTCGCGTCGTCGACGAGCCTTCTCTTTCTCATGTTCTATGAACTGACCCTTTGCATGAGCCAGATCATAAGACAAGCCGGTCGCTAAGAGCTTTTCACGTCGCTTTGTGCAAGTATTCCTGATGACTTCGGCCGGCGTTTGGCCGTCAGACCTCGTAGCTTTGATCTTGAGAAGTACAGTGTAAGTGCCGGGCTCTAGATCCAGCTCGGTGGAGACTGATCGCTTCATGTAATAAGTACCATTGCTGCGTACAATGTACTCGTCTTCGTCGTCCTTATGGAGGCGGAATTGCAAATGGAACTCGTATTGCCCTTCCAGGCCCTGATAGTAACGATCGTCCAACTGACTGAGTACGATGACGACTGGACTAGGTTTATCGAGCTCGATCTTGAACTTGGTTTCGAGGTAGTCCACGCTCCAGGGAACGTTGACACTGGTCCACTGCTGAGACACGGTCCACTCAGGTCCGAAAAGCCGGGTACGATCGAAATGCTGATAGTTCCGAAGCAAGTCCCGGTAGGAGATCCAGAACACACCATCGTCACCAAACTTGTGGTTAAGCTTCTGCATCCATTCAGGCGTCCATTCTTCTGAGCCGTCGCTCCAGCGGCCCGTCCATTCGGACCGACCCCATGGGTTTCGCAGCTTGAGCAGTCGTTGGCCGTCGATCTCTCGGGCTTCCATGATCGAATATGCGTGTTTCTCCTGGATGCCTTTGCGTTCGCCATAGATGCCACCCATCTGGCCACAACCAAAGAGAAATGTCTTGTTAACGTTCATGAGCTCTTCGTTCCAGAACTTGTCCTTGTCCAAGATATCGGTAGCGAACACCTCCGAGGTGACACCGCCTGTCAGATCCTCTATACCTTCGCCTACAAATCCGCCTTCGATCGCCGAGTAGTCGCCGTGGGCTTTTGCAAAGGCCTTCTCAAGCAATGGCAGCCACGTCTCGTTCGAGTCGCTGCATTGGGCGAAGTAAAGAGCCCTTGATCCTGTCTGCATGACCGTCCGATACTCTTCTTCCGGCATTTTGCGATTCTGCAGCTCCAGCCAATGATAACGCTCGATCTTGGCCTCATCGAAGTCCTCCTTGATCAGGTATAGCTTATCGTCGATGACTTCCGAGATCCATTCGCCGTCTGTGCCACATGAGTGCATGACCTACCAGATCAAGGGGTGTGAACATACCTCGGTGGAACACAAATCCATACACTCCCACCTGCTCATCGCGCGCAACGCACACTCTTTGTATCAATCCATCCTTGTTACTGATGGTCGCTAAGGCGGACATGAACCAACAATCGCCATCGTTTCCTTGTCGCACGTCGTTCGCAGTCGCACCTTCTATGAAGAATCGTGGCTTCTCGAAGATGTCCTGTGAATGATGTCAGCTGCGTGCCATTCCTGGCTGCGGTTGTGGTCTCCCTCATACCTCTACTCTCTTGACTGACATGGGCTGAAACTCAGATACTTCCTTGTCAAGACTGGTCAGACAATCAGGCGGGAGCTCTGGAAAGGCTTGCGATCGTTTGAAGTCGGCTTCGATGTCGAAATGTGGATCGCGGTACTTCTGATTCAACCTCCTGCATTCCTTGACTATTTTGGCTACTTTCGCCTTGCAAGCTTGGACAGCTTCTTCATAAGAGGCAAGCGCACTCTTTCCAGGGATTGAACCCTTCGGCGCATGTGCAGCAGCGCGTTTCGCGTATAAGTTGTCGGGTAGGATCGTGAAGATCTTCCCAGGATGTTTTGTTGTAAACTTATCCCAGAACTCATCGATGCTTTTCTGTGGTGCCTGCTTCTTGACGATCAGTCGAGGCCGTGGGGCCGCAGCAGCAGCGAAAGCCTCTCCGTTCATGCTTGGAGCTCTTGATTGAGGTCTAGTGATGTTGATGAAGTCGTTGGGGGAGGTCTGAGATGCCATGGTTACTCCTGAGCCGTAGCTGAAAGAGTCAAGGACCTCGGTCGCACTGAATCGCTTTTGGGGTCCATTGTGGGCTTGTGGTTCATTAATAAATATCCCTTGGAAGATGACAGGACTTTCAGCCCCCAGTGTGACCTCACTTGGAGTGGTATTTCGAGCGCTGTAAGAAAAGAAGTGGGGCCGTCAGACTCTCGGCACAGCCGCTGGCCCCCCGCTCTGCGTGAGTCGCGAATGAGACCACCGCGGAGCGCCCGAACGCTTCGAAGCGTCAAGCTGCTCGGGATGAAAAGGCGGCCAGGCAAGAGTGACTCTAGCTCGGTCCAGCTGCCGTTACATGCAGCTTCATCTGTCGATTCACTCTGCGAACGAATCAAACGACGTGTCCGAGGAATGATGCTCATGTCGTTCGTCTTGAGCGGGATGAATGGTCCGAGCATCCTGCAAGATGGGTTTTGGGGGCGTTGAGCTAGCTCGATACGGCAGACCACCGCAGCCAGGCTGACCGACTTCTTGCGCAGCAATGCTGCCAGTTCGCAGCGTTGCGTCTACCGCTCAGGAGGTGAGAGTCTTGAGCGTGTCGACATTAATGTGCATCCTATGACGTGACAGTGCTGCACACACAAGCGCATCGGGGCAGCGACAACGACCAAGCACACTGAAGCGCTACTGCTGACAATTCTGAATGCTGCAAATTGTGGTGACAAAGCCTTTATGAGCTCCCTTGATCGGTGTTGAGGCTGACGGCGTGCGATGAAGATACTGAGCGGTGCACCAGCCTCACTTCCAGTTGCAGTATCCGCTCGAGTCTCATACAAGCCCACAACAACGGTTTGCTCGCACTGTACATCCTGGTCTGCTCCTGGAGAAACCAGCCTTGCCAAGTGTCCCGACACAAGAGGGCGATGCGAGCACATGCAGGTCGTCTGGAGAGCCTCCTATCCGCCGTTCTTATCGATAGACAGGGGCTGCTCTGCTCGCCAACCACAAGCACGAACGTTTCTCGCATCAGCAGCCATGTCCCCGAGGATTGGAAATGTCTCAGCACACCCAAATGGCTGGATCCAAGGCTGCATCTGGAGAAGTTCGATCAGGATTGCGTCTGCAATGACCAGCAGTGACTGCAGTTTGTCCACCGTTGAGACCCTATGCTGACTAAAGTAGCGGTAACGGCTCCACGCTTTCGATCTGCTGCTGTCATACTTCAGAAGGCTGAATAGGATTTTGACCGTGCTATCCGGACCTGATTATCGTCATGAGGGGCTCAGCCCTATGAGTCGCTTGTGCATGATCCTTTGGCTAAAATCTCACCGCACTTCTGCCTGTTTTGACGAATGATATTCCATCGTTGCGCTGGTTTCCAGAAGGATCATCGAAGTGTCGAGAACACGAGGCATGATTGGGAACGCGGAATGGCGCGTTTCATTGTGTAAGTTGACACTGCAACGCGTGCACACCGAGGCTCGCTGACGCCGTGCAGGGTATATGCGATAAGAGCTACTCGAGAAAATGGGAATGGCGCGACGACCAGCCGTACCGAAAAGCCCGGGTACCGTTGGGACAGGTTTGTGTCATATTCGAGGCTGTTGTGCAAGGCTAGGTAAGACATTGGGGTGACGAGGGCTTGGAATGTGATAATTTTAGCCAAGCACATGTTCAAGGGAAATTGCCAGACGTCACAACGCGCAACCACAACTTTTAAAGCATGCAGATTTCCCGATCACCACTTTTAGTGCTGTACGACTGAATGTATTGGTGTTTCCATAGCTGTCGCGATGATGTTTGCGTTTATACGTGGTGGGTGACGTCACTATACCGTGCTTTCTTCCCCCTTCTCATAGCATCAGCAACCGAAGTTCGACAGATAAATCTCTCTCTTGCCATTCAATGACCTCACATCCTACCCAGTGATGCCCAGTTTGCCCTTTGCAAAGTCCGCCTTGCCATGACCTCCGCTGTCTGCGCTCCACTCGCTGGCCATAGATGTGAACCTGCCACCCGATTCACGCCATGGCATGCTGTTTCTGCTCACCTGCAATAGCAACTTGTGTTGTGAGCTTGTTAAGCCGGTTCCGTCGATCCCTGGCGTTCGTGCTGTCCTTCCTGCACGCGGATGTTCCTCTCAACTTCCTGACCGTACGCTTTACGAAATTCCGTATCGAGCATACGTTTCACAGCGAAAGGGTCGATATGCATCATCTGAGCGGTCGGGAAGATGCAAAGGCGGAGCTGCTTCGCTAGAGAGTCGAGCAGCAGCTTGTCAATTTCGTGAACGTCAATGATTGGCAAGTCGCTGCGAATTTGGCCGATGAGGTTGTGTTGCTGGGTGTCATCGAGGTTGAATTCTCTCAATTCCTCGAAAGTAAGATTGGTCAGATCAGTGATGTTCGTTACGTGCGGTACCCTAGGAAGAGGATGGGGAATAGCTGGCTGCGAGCGAGGTTCTGTCGGTGCAGGTGGTGCAGTATTGCCTCCATCCTGGGTAGACGGACGCTGGAAAGAGGCTTTTCCTCTTTTCTTCTTCTTTGCCATGCTGGCTTAGGGTAAGGGATGTTGGAGTTCGCCTGCGCAATATCATGTGGTAGTGTTAATGCATGTTGACTTAGAGGCAAGTTTGGCAGCTTCTGCGCTGCTCCTGGCTATTACAAACAGGCGCAGGGCCGCTGCCTGCGTACCATCGTCGTTGCTGATTTGTGGAATCAAGGAGTCACAAGACTTCGATACCTGCAACGGTTTAATGATACCTAGAGAAGCATCTACGCGCTGGTTATTTGCCAGGCTTTCTGGGTTCAGGGTGTGCACATATAATCTGGCGCGCTTTAAAAGAAGCAAGCTGCTCAATATCCTGACTCAACATCGTAAGATATGAACAATTGAAGAATGCCAGGCTCGTCGCTAAAGCTTAGCGCAATAAGGCTCGAGCTGTATTTTGGCAAGCCAGCTTTTCTTTTAGGTAGCTTAATCTGGGTGCATTTGGAGGAGTCTCCGGACCACAGTCGCAGGAAGTCAAACTTACACATTTGTGCAAGCTCTCATTGCATGTCTTTAAGACTTCATTGCAAACCTCACCTTACAGTCACACACGGTAGAGCCGCTACTTATTATGTTGATATCCAGAGCGACAGGCTTGCATCTCTGATCGTGTATCTGGGCTGGAAGATTCCGTGACTTTCACCTACAGGACGCTAGCTTTATTTGTTTGCTGCACATTGCTCGCGCCTTCCCATTAAACCAACCCTACACCGATCGTTACGCCGTACCACACTTTTCAAACCCACAACCTCAATCTCTCCCAGAATCATTAGTATGTCGAGTCACAAGGTGGCGTGCGGAAACCACGACATCGAACATGGAGTGCGCGTCACTGGCGCATCATACCCACAGCAGTGCCTGAACCACCCTTTGGGCCTAGCCTCGATTACTGGAACGCAATCATCTCCACGCATCTACCGAGACGCCGGCGTTCAGACACTACCGCCGCCGAATGGCGATATCTTCAAGCTTGTCCATGGTCGCGAACCTTCCCAGTCCGACTACATCCGCAATATGGGCACTGCTGCCATTGGGCGCTTTGGAATCGGCCCACACTTGAACCTTTACGATTCAATATGTGGTAAAGTATACTATGCTCCTCTCACGACGCAAGAAATGGTCTATAGAGATGCTGGGTTCCAGACGGCTGATTACTGCACAACCAAAAGGGCACTGGTCAAAGCAAAGCTCAAAGCATCTGTAACAGCAAACAAGTTTCACGAGGCTTCTCTACAGGCAGGGTACAGGATATCCGCAGAATCGAAGGATGAAATGATAGCACATTCTGAGCAAAACATAACAATCGTGCGTCTCAACGCGGAAGGCAATCTACTGGAGGGGACCGTTGACAGGCTCTATCTCCCAAACATAATTGGTGTACCCTCGCGACGTCTCCAGAGTCCAACACTGCGGGAGACACATATGATCCACGGCGTACACGCGTCAGGTTCTGTAAAGCACAAGAGCCAAACAACACTACCTGCGACTCGTTCCGACTCGTTATCTTTCCACGCGAAAGCTACAAGATCCAAAGGGCCCTGGGTAGAGCCGCCCGCACAAATTTCAGCTCTCGCACCATCGTCAACAGAGCATACTAAGGCCAATATGCCGGTGGTGTATGACGAGTACGGTAACGCAGCGTCTTGCTCAAACGATTTCGTGATTTTCGATGCCGGAGACGACGCAACGCCCACTATTCCTATGACATCTGCGTCACCTCCGCGGAAACTTAAACCTCATGAGCAAAAGCACGACGAAAATCCATTGAAAAGAAGCAAAATATTCTTACCGGTGACGCCTCGAAGGTCTTTCACCCCCATTGCACGTTCGCCAACTCAATCAACGTATACGCCATATAGAATTGTCAGCATGCCACGCACACCTCCAAATTCCGAACCCAGACACATTCCAATCATGTCGCAACCTGTCCAAACGCAATGCAATGGCGTCAGCGACGCTGGCCAGGAGCGCAGTCTTGCTGTGAACGGGCTGGACTGCACAGATACCTCGAGGCCTAATATGATTATCAATTCCAAGGGAAGCGTGCCTAAAAAGAGGAAAGATACAGAAGGTGGATGTCCTGCAGAAAAGTGCGATGAATCTCCCAAAAGCGGTATCTGCAGTGCGCGCTTTACAGGCTACACTTTGGCACAAGATACGCCAGAATACTGTGCAACGGGGAACGTACATAATCCCAAGAAGCGGTCCCGACTAGATCGGGACTCTGTCCGTCAGAACTCTACGCCTATTTACGACGCATGCTCCATAAGGAAGATGTCTCTCAGTTCGATATGCGAACACGCCACGACCATCATACAGGAGACAATATGCAATCCTAGAACAGGTATTCGGAAGCAGCGACACGATACTGTAACACATGATTGCAGTCTCGAAATCTCTGAGTGCAAGGACGACGTTGTGATGCGTTGTGCAAAGGACCCACAAATCAGCACCGTGCAGTCGACATCAAATGACGCTGCTAGAGATCATCGTACTACGTCTAGTCGAGTCGGGAATAAACCTTCGTCTCGAAATTCGGGAAAATATAGGCAGCCGATCGCACCATATGTACCTCCTGCAATGCGCGCAAAGGAAAGGCAATACACGGAAAGAAAAGCCGCGAAACTTGTAAAAAGGAAACGAACCGTTAGAGGGTTGTCATCAACTGAACGCCGCGAATGAGATCTCGAGTTACAAGACATAGCTGGACAATAGCATTGTCTTGAAAAGAATCTTTGTGGATATTGCGCGGGTACAACAAGGGTCTCGCGCGCCTAATCTCGATACAACAACGTGAGAATGAGCAATTGCTGACCAGAAATCGCTCCAAAAGCAGAACCTGCGCCTGACTCCATCTATCACTCCACCGGAGATCTGCTCCGCTTGAACGCTCCCATTCTCGACGATAGCGTACATCCTGATGACCGCGATGGTATACAGACTTGAGGGGCGTGATTGCACGAAACCCACACCACAGGATCCGCCTGCTGTACCCTCAAGCTGACGGAGCATACTTTGGAAGTGGAAGCGGTGGGTTCAAGCATGTTTTCAGATCAGTAGATGAGACGTAAGTGCAGACTCATCGCTTCAGGTCTATGTAGCAGCCGCCTGCGAGGACCTCACGGAAGGTGTCGGTACAGCCTCGTTCGCATCTGCTGTGAATGGTTCGGCTCCAAAAAAAGCTTCAAAATCAGGTACAGGAAAAGAATTTCTGTGTTCCCCCTCTCCAGGCAATGGCCATAGTGACATTCAAGAAGGTCTGTACTCCGATTGGATCCGCAAATTGGGGTCAGAGTCTGGCCACTATAAACAGCAGCGACCGCCTCTCATGTACGACCCAATCTCAAAGTCAGGGCCAGAAGTACTGACATACATCCCTAGTAACACTGGTACATTCCCACCCCAAGACTGCTGCGCAACTTGCGCCACAGGATCATTTCACCTGCAAACGGATTTCTAGCACAAAACATTTCAGGCTTGAGGCGTTTTGTGCCCGAAGGCATTCGTATCAGCTCACAAATAATTCTTGCAATGCTCAAATATAGACCATCTTCAGCCCTGTTTGTGATGTATAATTGAGCATCAACTGCTAAGTAGGTCAGTTTCGTGGATGGCCATTTCTTCTTTCGAATTTCGAGTAGATGTACTTTGCGGAAATTTGAGCAACACAAAGCCCTGCTTGAACAAGAATTTCCACCACTTCCAAGGCATGAGAGTTCCACTGCGGTAGACTACCGAATTGGCACTCAGTAACGAAGAAAGTGCTTCATTTGGTCGTTGCTCCACGCAGATACTTGGGATTCAGGCATCAAGCAGCTTTCGCAATCAATCTCTCAACCGTATTAACGTCGATGTCACAATGTGTGAGAATCTGCTCCAATCGGTTGAGATCGCCAACACCGGCAAAACGACGACGGTATAGGTATCGATGTATACCGGCAGCAGTCGAGCTCGTCAAATGCAGGTTTATTGTCGCGCCTTCCAGCACATCCACATCGCAAAACTCTCACCGACCACAATTCGCCATCACACACTTCAACAGGGCGAAGGATCCATAGCAGGTTGTCCACAAATCCTGAATCCTTAACCGATGGCCACAACCAGCAGCAAGCCTTTTGTAGTCTTCGTAAACAGTGGCACCCTCCATGACAAACATAGACATCGTGCTCTCGAGTGAAGCACTTGCTTGGTTCCCGGAGTATCTCACTTTCCGCCACCCGAGTTATAATCAACACTCCGTCGAGCGAACGCCCGTTTCGTCCAACAATGGAGATACTTATGATATCAAGTCTGTCTGGACATTCAGAGACTCACCTTGATGGTCGGCTTACTCCACGGGAGCCTGGAACCCCCCTCTACTGTGCTGCACATAAAAGTGTCACTTGACCTGCCATCGCTAGCTATAGCGAACCGATCTCTTCCTCCCTATGCATACAAACCAAGCATATGGGGTCGAGTCACGGACAAGTCAACAAGCAATATGATATTGTTCATCTCGCCAGTCAGCTCGTGACTTCTACCAGGTTCCCTTTCTACCAAAAAAATCGGGACTCAGCTCTCCGCATTCCATCGCTTCGCCACAACAACAACCCCCACAGCCCTGGCTTCCAAACTTTTGTCTACGAACAGGTGCTGTACCACGTCCGCTCAACGAGTCCAGGACAACCTCCTGCCATAGAAAATAGTGTGCTCTCTGCATCCAAGATTCTGCAGCCGCAAACCTACCGGTCGACATGCGTGAAGGATGCGAATCATCTGGCTGACTAATTATCACGTGTCTCCTGAAAGCAGTGAGCACCAACTAATGACCCACGGTTTGCACATGCCCAGACTTGGTCGGTGAACCAGACAGCAAAATGCAAAATCAAATCACCTGCGTCATTCGACCCAGACCACTCATAACCGACACCCGACCACAGCCTGGATTACATTCGGCTGAGGAAGAGGCAGTGCATGTTGACCCAAAGACGTAGATGTAATTGCCACAGTGAGGTCGAAGTCGTGCCTGCGCTTTGTTCGCCGCGGCAACGTGACACAGACATGTTCGTACTCGGGCGATGCCGGCGCGCAAGGGCGTGGAGAAAGCCGCGCCGCAACACGAGACCGTTGGCGTCCTGCTCGCATCCTTCGGGGGGCACGTTTGCACGCAGCCGTGGGCGTGGCATCCTTCGCGCTTGAAGTGAGAAGTTTGCAATCTCTGCCCTTTTGTGTGTATTTCTCCGGGGCGCGCGCGGGACATCGTCTTACATGCGAGTACTCCTTTCTATAGAGACCGCAGGACTTCTCCTTGGACTATTTGGAAGCGCACGCATTGTGTAGACGTGATCTTGGCATGGGGTGCAGAACAATGGAGTGCAAAGGGGGTCCTGTTTGTGCCCACCCATCCGGGCCGAGACATGCAGTCAGACCGGTATCAGACTCACCACCACCACCATCTCGAGCACCACTTTACACCCACTCCACCCCTTCACCGCTGTTACAATACTCCCGCGCCCGCGATGTGCTGCTCTTGCGCCCCACTTTAGTTTCCAACTGCGCTTTGACCCTGCCATGTCCCCCTCCCCTTACAAAACACAACAGTACCCACCGCGCACGCCACAGGTGCGGTAAAGTTTGGACACTGCGACGCCTGCGAACGGAAGGGATTTACGTGTAAGAGCGCGTGCGCGCTGCTCGGGGCAGGGCGCGCCTCTGCGGGTGGAGAGCAGCCTTGCGTGGGAAATGAGGTGTGCTGCTTGGGGAAGGTGAGGGCGCTTAAAATGAAGTGGGGGCTTAAATGCGCCGCGTATTGGATTGGATGGGGATCGTGAGAATTGCTTTGTTTGGGAGAGCATGGGAAAGGGGTGGTTAGATTTGGACCTAGAACGATGGTGGTGAGCAAAGAGGAGCTGTTGGTCGAGTGAATGTGTTTTATTTATCGCTATGACCAGATGGTAACTGAAAGCTGGTCATACCCATCTCATCGCGTGCATGAGATGAATGAAGCGGCTATTCTACATCCTCGCTATCCAAAGCCCATGTAAATCCTCCAAGCAAAAACAAATGTAATCCAATAGATACTGGAGAACAAGGGGGTATTCCATCCAAAAAGGGGTATCACCAAACTCCAGCTCCACCAGAGAAAGCGCGCCGTCGGCACAAGACTGCGCGAAGCGAAGGAGGTGTCTGACTCGCAGACTGTGATTGCGGCCTCCAGCCTCGAGAAGAAGATACTCCGTCGCGGGTTGCGGGTGCGAAGCAGCGGCCTTGTTGCGCGCGTAATAGAAAGGGGGGTGTTGGGCTGTTTCCGTTTTTGATGGGAGTAACAGACAAGCACATCGTGAAAGGAAAGTATGTATAGACCTTAACAAAGACCAAGGATATCGCGTTCGTCAATCGTTTCAAACAATGAGAATGTGATTACAATGGTGGTAGTGGTTTCGGCCCAAGTTGGGAACATGTGTGCAACAGAAGGGAACGTAAGGGGTAGGTAAAGTTGCAGAAGAAAAGAAGGTCGTGACGCGTGAAAGCACTCGGCGTTGCCTGGCCAGCACTTGGAGTGTTGACAATGCCAAGCGGTGGGTTAAGCAATGCGGAGCGGGCTTCACAGGACAAGGTAGCCGAAGCCGGCGGCGAGCGCGGCAACGAGCGCGGGCGCCTTCAGGTTGGAAGCGGCGCCAGTGAACTCGGGGGTGGAGGGGTTGGTGACGCTGCCAGTGGGCTTGACGATGGCAGTGCCGTTGCCGCCGTAGGAGGCAGTGACAGAGGGCGCGGCGTAGCTGGGCGCAGAGATGGTGCTGGTCGAGTTGGCGGCTCCACTGGGGGCAGAGCCGGACATGGTGACAGTGTTGATGCGGTAGACAGTCGAGGTGACATAGACGGTAGCATCATAGGACTCGGTCTCGGCAGCGAAGACGCCGGCGACGAGCGCAAAGAGGAAGACAATGACGGCCTGGAAGGAGCGCATGGTGTCTGATGTTGTTGGATTGGTCGGTTGGTGGTTTGTGTGTTGATGTCAAGTCGTAGTGACTGGAATGCTTTCGGTCAGGCGAAAGTGGTGATGGTGAGGCAGATGTGCAGTTATGTAGTCGTAGAGACAGTGGTGCTGACAATGAGCGTGAGTGCAAAGCACAGCCAAATGGCAAAGTATAAAGTGTTTTGAGAGAGTGGAGGCGTTTGGAGTCAAACGTAGGTGCGAGGAAACCTGCCCAAGTTTAAAGGAAATTGCGACCCGCCAGCGCCAGAATCTCATTTCACGCATCGGTGCACACTAACGCAGACCAGGATGGTTCGGAGAGCCAAGCAAACACCGGTTGTGCCTGACAAGGTCCCAGTCTAGCCCGTCCGATCTGCTGCGGGCGACGGGCGCACGGCAAATCTTCTGCACGCTGCACGCTGCACGCTGGAATCTTCCCGGCACAACCTTGCGCTGCTCTTGCGTCGCTGTGCAGGGCGGCGGCGTGACCTCATTGCTGCGCAGTAGCCAGGCCAACGCTGGAATGCGCGCAGTGGTCTCCTCACAGCAACCGTCGAACGGCCCTGTGCATCCTTGCCGCCCGTCAACGTCGTCGTCCCGGCTCTCACCCCAGTCGTTGCACCATGGCCATTGTGCTCAGCTACTGAAACATGTGTGCGCGAATCGTGACCTGGCGGCCTCAGACATGGCCGCGGCCACGACCTCGTCAAGAGCGTGGGACTGCGACCCAAGCCCAGCGCTTCTCGCTCGACGTGGTATCGTGGAACGCGATCCGTCGCCGTCTCTGGTCCTGGCCGTCCTGTCCCCCCAGGTGCAGGTACAGCCGCGGCCACGACATTGCTGGGCGCCCAATCACAGCGCCGTGCCTGAGAAGCAGCGGCTACCAACGTGGTTTTGCGCTCCGCTGTATCAGCCACTCAGGCACGCCGGCTGCCTTCCAAGAGAGTATCGTCGTAATGTGACGGTCGTGACGGTGCTGGAGGTTTCCAACCGCCTCGCCGAAAGCCCGTTCGCTACTGCAAATAGGTCGGCGGCGCAGGCAAAGACTCGGTAGACTTGACTCTGCAAAGGACGTTGACTTGTCGAGACTCCACACCAGACTACGTGGTAGGCTGTCGGTAGGCGTGCCGACCCCGCTGCTTTTCCTCACTCCACTGCGTAGACTTGCTGCTTTTCGAGAAGCCGATGGCCAGACCTTTCACCCTCGGGCCCCAGCACATGGACTTCTATCGAATGCACCCTGAGCCAACGCTGCTTTGTCGGCAAGAATCTCCAGTACACTGCACCACTATTGCAGCGCTGCAACCAAGAGTATGGAGTGCGTACTCCAGCAGCACATCAGGTACACCAGGGTCTTACAGCTGCCATGCCGAGTGTCCCCTCTCCTCAACATTACGCAGCCTGCCCAACGTCCCCGAGGGCCCACGCAGACTCTGCCAACAGTCGCTCCAACACGCGCTAGAGTTTGCGCTCCGTCTACGATTGGCCGCCTGGGGAAGCGGATTTGTCGTTGACTAAAGGGCCCTTACCGTGCTGTCTCTGCAGTAGTTCACCCGCGATCGGCAACGTGGACGCCAGGCAAGCCTGCAAAGGCCTCCGGTGAGTGAGACTCGCGTGCGCACACCAAGTGAGGGCTCGCAACGTGGAGCGCAAAGGTAACCGCCATGTGGACATGTGAACCAAAGCCCTTGCTGCGACGGGCAGAATGCCGAACAGCAAGGCACCTTCTAGCACGGCAGAATCTGTAAAAGCTTTGCGATCGCGCGCTGATTGGCCAGCCGCCTGCCATTCTCTGTGAAGGCCCTTTTGCCGTAGCTTCTCCCGCTCCCGCTCCCCACTCACACCCGTCAGCAAGACGGCAAACGCGCACGCAATGGCAAGCAAGGCACCCAGACCCCCGCGTGCGCTGTCAAACCTTGCAAAGACTTTGAGTCTGCGCAGAATCTGCGCTTGGCTGCGGGCTGCTTATGCGTTGGCTGTGGATTCGATGGGAAAGACTCGATGCTGCTCATGCGTTGGCGGGTGGGTGAAAGACTCAACAGGCTGCAGCGAGCGAGCTCGCTCCGAGGTGCTGGCCTGGCAGTAGCGCGTGCTCCCACGTCGTGTCGTTGCCGAATCGCTGCGGAGCACCACCCAAGCAGAGAGCACGGGACTGACACCAGCGTTCAACTGCAAAGCACCCATTGGGTGAACAACAGTGTCGGTCTCATATGCCAAGAGCGTGTTGGCAGTCGCAATGCAAGGCAAGACGACAGATGAGTGAGGTCGTCAGCTACTATGGATCTGTCCTGATACCTACTCGCACTCACGACCACCACTCCCTGTGCCCGCTCCCCGTGTCTTGCTCGCGCATACCGTTAGTCGTCGCGCAAAGATGCAAGATCCTCATCTGCCATACCATTATTGCTCTCCCAGTACCAAGGACCTCTGATGATTGTAGCGTGACATCGCAGTTCCCTCTCTTACACGCCTTTCCTCACATCTCTCCTACTTTGCTTCACCTTACTCTCTCTTCTGCTGGGACCTGCTTGCCTGCCACGTGCGCCCCGCGAAGAAGAGGGAGGGCTGTAGAACGATGCATGTGCAATATATGAGCTGTCGACACTGTGCAGCGTGGTGATGTGCAGCGTGTCTATGTGCAGCGTGTCGATGTGCAGCGTGTGTATGCCCAGCGTGGTGTCAACGTCCAGCACATCTACACCCAGCACATCCCCACACCACCCCAGCACAACTTTCCACAAGCTAACACGCTCTACACCGCGCATACCAAGGACCAGCGATACGTACGTGGTCACGACAGCAACATATCACAGATCAACCCCCCACCGTCCCTCCATCGAAGAACGGCATCTTTCCAACCCGGCAAGTATCGTCCTTTCCCGTGGAGACTCCTGCTGCGTTTGTCTGCTGCGTTCGGCTGCTGCGTTCGCCTGTTGCGTTCGGCTGCTGCGTGCGCCTGCTGCGTTCGCCTGCTGCGTTCGCCTGCTGTGGAGTGGTGAGGTAAAGTAAGGAACCCCCGTCTCCCAGGCTCGATCACGGACGGGAAGACACTACCTACCTAGCGCGGGGTGATTGTATGGGAGATTGAGATTGCAATGAAAATGAAAATGGGATTTATGGGTGACGTCAGCCCCGGGGCAAAATGAGACTGTTTATGCGCAACTGCGGTATGGACGGCTATTAGTCGGGGGACTCGGAGATCTGGGTGCGTGGGAAAGGGGGATAAACCCTGTTGGGGATTGTGGATGACGTTGAAGTTTGGGTGACGGGGAGTTTGGTGGATGCGGGCGGGGTGGAAGCGTGGTGTGCGATTTTCATCAATTATAAGGTGGGGGTGAAAAGAATCGAAAAAAAAGGTAAGGGAAAGAGGATCGACGTTGAAGAAAAAAGACGCACTTGGACTCCTCGAGGATGAGTGTATTGGATGCAGCAGCTTATCGTACTGTGGTATAGTATATAGTATGAAGCAGCAACAACATCGGTGCATTACGCGGAGAAATGCAGAAACGCCACCTGCATACCTCGGACAAACGAAATGCCATGCAGCGCATCCTTCTATGGTGGATCGTCCTTCTATGGATCATCCTTCTAGGAAAGGAAAGGTGTTGGGGAAATGGAGAGGGAAGATGAGGTGTACACGTGACTGAGCAGCCTGCTGAAACAGCATTTTATAGGCTCTCGTACGCGCAGAGGCAGACGACAAGTGCCATGCAGCCTTGCTGGAGACGATGGCATGAATGCTCGCTCCCGGCCTTTCCTCGTTCCTCTCTGCCCATGGTCTCCCTTCATACCCCGGAGCATGGTAGCATTTCCTTGACCAACCAAACCGCCCATTCGAACAAAGGAAAGCACAGATCCAACAAGTAATTCTAGCAGAAAGTCCTCCCAATCGAATATCCAACGAAGGTCCGAAGAGTCTACGAAAGCAGCCGCGTGGGCTTGGGGTATATATAGTTGAGAAAGGAAAGTACACACAAAGAAAAATGTAGATGCAGTAGAAAGGAGAGGTAATAAAAATTAAGGTAAGTAGATAGTAGGTGTGAGGCGACGTCGCAAGGACGGGGCCAGTGTGGGGTGGTATGTTGATGCAGGTGTGGGTATATGGGTGGGTATATGTGTCGAGTATCTAAAGCGAGTATGGGTATAGATATGTATAATAATGCTCGGGCTGTGCGTTCCACAGGGCGCGGACCGGCCGATGAAATCAAGGTGAGTCGGACGGGCGGTTACGACCCCATGGACACGCCGCCGTCGTTGGACCCGACGAAGCCGGCCATGGGGCCCATGTCCATGCGCAGGTACTGGTCTTGGTGGGCTTCCATGCCGTCCATGCCCGTGGGCATGCCCATGGGACCCGTCATGCCGGCTGTGTTCATGACGTGGGGGTCCATCATGACGACGGAGGGGCGGCGGCTGGTTGTGGCAGAGGCCATGTGTTGGGCGTGCTGGAGGTGGGGGGAGATTTGTTGCTGGTGGTGGGGGCTGTAGTTTTGGTTGCGCGACTGGTTCATGTGCTGGCGGGCAGCGGCCCAGGCTTGGGCTTGGGCGTGCGCCTGTGCTTGGGCCTGGGCGTGTGCGTGGGCTTGGATGGAGGCTTGCGCTTGGGCCTGTGTGACGTGCATGGGGGCTTGCATGTGCTGGTGGAGCTGCTGTGAGGGGTGGATGGGTGTTGGTTGGAGCGGCATGCTGTGGTGTTGCGACGGCATGGAGAGCGCAGGCTGGGGTTGCTGCTGGTACTTTGGCTGCTCTCTGTCCTGCAGTGCACTCGCGTCGAGGTCGAGATGTTGGTCGTCATCGTCATCGTCGTCATCGTCGTCGTCGTCGTCTCCCTCTGCGTCGACCTGGTCGCTCTCGCCGTCGACGGTGGCGGGCGCAGAAAAGGGCAGGCCGGCGTCCATTTTGATGGGGCTGCTTTGCGAGGGCCTGCTGACGGCAGCAAAGGGCTGTGGCGGGAGACTGGTCATGGAGCAGGCCCTAGAGTCTGGCAGCTGCTTCTGGGCGGCCATGCCTGCCGTGGCGGCCCTGTTCTCTCGCACGACGGCGCGCCACTTGTCGACTAGGCGGTCAAAATCCCAGTTGCGGTAGTCGATGCCCTGCTTGCTCAGCTCTTTGGCCGTGTCTGCGCCGAGGGTGATGGTGACGGGCGACAGGTCCGGGGCGCCGGTCGTCCATGTGGTGGCCTTGAGGTAGTCGAGCTCCCTGCGGGCGTGCTCGAGCTGCAGGTCCGTGTCCCTGCGGGCGTCGTTTGCGCGGGCATAGCAGCGCAGGACCTCGAGCTGCCACAGCTCCTGGCGGGTCTGGTCCGACTGGTGCTGCCAGTGGTTGTAGGCGTCGGCGATGTGGTTGAAGAGCTTCTGCGGGTCCGGGTCGAAGAGCGGCGGGGTGGGCAGCGGCGAGGCGGCGGCGGAGGAGGAGGTGGGGAGCGAGTGGGCGGCGGCGGTGGCGGCGGTGGCGGGGTAGACGTGGTTGATGTGACGCTGGCGCTGGTGGGCCAGCAGGCGCTCGCGCACGCAGCGGTTGAGGGCGTCGAGCTGCTTCTGGGCAGGCGGGGCAATGGACCACGACTCGGCCGTGGCAAAGGGCTGGGACGAGAAGAGGGTCGAGGGCGCGGGCAGGATGTGCAGACAGAGAGCGGGGAAGCTGAGGGCGTAGGGGTCGAAGTCGAAGAGGCCGCTGCCCGTGGCCTTGATGCTGCGGCGGGGGTTAGTCAGGAACAGGAACAAGGAACAAGGGACGAGGGACAAGCAGCAAGGAACAAGGGACCAAAGGGACAAGGGACAAGGGACTAGGGACTAGGGACAGGCGACAAGCGACTCGCGCCGACGCGCCGCAACACTCACTTGGCCTCGCGCATGCTCCGCAGCAGCTCACGCAGCGCCAGCTCGGCGGCCTTTGCCGTCTCCATGTCGGTGTCGTCGGCGTGGTGCAGGCGCAGGCGGTGGTCGAGCTCCTGCTTGCGCGCCTGTCGCGAGACTTCGCGGGCGCCCAGGCGGTGGGACAGCTGGCGGTTGGTGCTGCCCCAGCGCACGTCGTTGAAGTGGCCCCGCGTCTTGCCCAGGTCGATGCCCAGGCCGTCGGCGTCGTCGTCGGGGCTCTGGACCAGGGTCAGCGACCCCTCGCTGGCGACGCTGAGCTTGCCGTGGGCGGGGGTGCAGTCGCCGCTGCTGCTCTGCTTGCGCTTGGAGATGCTGCCCTTTGCCTGGCGGCGGGTGATGCCGCCGCGCAGCTTGCGGATCTCGTCGACGGCGTGGATGCCGTCGGGCGCCTTTGGGTTCTTGGGCCGGATGTACAGGTCGAGGTGGCGGCCCAGGGAGCTCGAGGTAAAGGCCTGGCCGCAGAAGGGGCACGTCTTGTCTTTGGCGGCCTTGAGCAGCGGCGCGTCGGCGGCCGTGGAGCGCGGGGTGCCAATGTCAGCTTCGCCCATGGTGGCAGTGGCAGAGGCAGTCGCAAACGCATCCAGGGTCCGCAAGCGTCGGCGTCGGCGTTGGCGTCGTCGTTGTCGCCGATGTCGTTGTCGTCGTCGTTGTCGTCGTGGTGAGCTTGTGCGTGGGTTCCAAGAGGGCCCTGCATATGCTGTGCACAAAGCGCTACCGCATCGTTGCCGCGGGCGGCGTAAGTAAACAAACAAACAAACAAGACGAGGATAGAGGCGAGGTGTGCAGCGGGTGCAAGGTCTGCAAGGAGAGAGCAGTTGGGCGTGCACGCAAAAGGAGCGACGCCGTGGATGAGATTGTGCGCTTGCTTGGCGCAAAAGGGCAGCCCCCTAACGTCTTCGACAAAAGTCCCGCCGTGGGCGCTGTGCAGCTCCGTGCAGCTCCATCCCCTGCGATTTGCGCGCCCGCGCCGCCCCGCCGTCTGTGCCGCCCGCGGGAGCACTAGAGGCAGCCCGCGCTCGAGCCTGCAGCCTGCCAGGAACACGACGCGTCTTGGGCCCCTCGCCCTCAGCGCAGCATCGCCTATCATCTGCCCACCGCTGGCCCTCTACCCCACGCCGCCCGACCTGCCCAGTCTCGCTGCGGTTCGCGCTGCCAGCTCACCGTACTGCTCCATCCCGCCCTCGACCCTCTTGAGCTGGCCCTTGGTGAGCCGGTACACGCTGCCCGCCCCCGCCCCGCCCTCGTCGCCCGACGATTCGCTCTCGTCAGCCTCGTCCTCGCCACGAACCCCTGGCGCTAGCTTGTATGGCGAAGCTCCCTCAACCACGCATCTGCCCGTCTGTTAGCCCACGCTCGTCTTGGCCATGTCTAGCCGAACCTAATCTTTACCTACCTCATGAAGAACCTGTCGTGCGTAATCACCAGCAGCGCCCCATCATACTCGTCCAATGCGAGCACGAGGCCGAGAATCGTGTCGGCGTCTAGATGCGTCGTCACCTCGTCCAAGATGAGCAGCTGCGGTGGCGGCCACAGCAGCTTCGCCAGCGCAACCCTGACCTTTTGTCCGCCGGACAAGACCGCCAGCGGCACATCAGAGACCGTCTGGCCGTGCAGTCCGAGACTGCCGAGTATCTGCCGTGCCTCCTTCTCTTCCATCCCAGGGCCTTGCATCTCCATGACATGCCGCAACGCCGTCAGCTTGGGGTCCGACAAAGCTATTGCTGTAATCTCTTCGACCGACTGCTGCGAGAAGCGGCCGAACTTGGCTCTTGCGTGCCTCGTTATCGAGCCAGAGGATGGCACGAGATCGCCTGAGATCAACGACACGAGCGTCGTCTTCCCGGACCCGTTGAGCCCCGCCAGGCCCGTCCGCGTCCCAGGATGTATCGTCAGCGAGACGTCGATCAACGTAGGCGCCTTCCTCCGCCCGGCGTACGCAAACGTCACCTTCTCCAAGCTCACAAGCGCGCCGGGGAACCTCAGCTCGGGAGGCTGTCGAGGAAACGTCAGCTTGACAGGCGGCTCAAAGTCGGGTATTTCAATCTCAGCTCGGCCGCTCAGATGGTAGCCGCCCAGGTCTCGGTTGAGCTTGAAACGCCCGCCCTTGAGACCCACCTCCATGCCCCATCGCTCGTCCAGCTTCTTCTGCCGTGATGCAGCCTGCTTCAGCTTCTTGTCGTCTCCTTTGTCCTTGGCCGCCTTGATGTTGCCCGCAATCGACTTTTCAATGTGCTTCTTCTGCTTGTCCTTGGCGTCTTTCATCTTGGTCAAGTGCTTGATCTTCTTGTGCTTTTCCCGCTCGTACAGACTCAAGTTGCCACGGAATGTCTCCAGCACCTGGTTGCGCAGGAGAAGCAGCTCATCTGCCACTGCATCGCCAAAGTCGCGGTCGTGCGTGGTGATGAGGATCGTTGTGTTCGTCATGCTATTGATGTAGTCCTGCAACCAGATAATCGAAGGTAGGTCCAGGAAATTCGTCGGTTCGTCCAGTAAAAGAACATCGGCATACTGCGTCAGCGCACACGCGAGATTGCACCGCGTCTGCCACCCTCCTGACAGCTGCGACTTGGGCTGGTCGATGCGGTCCTCCTTGAACCCAAGCCCAAGCAGTACCCTGCGCGCCTTCGCCTCGGCGGCAGCAGCATCCATCATCTCCAGCTCGGCCTGCACGCCCGCCAGCAGATCCGCCGCAGCCTGCGTGTCCCCGCTCAAGCTTGCCGGGTCGATTTCGTTCTCTCCCTCCTCAACCGCCTTCTTCGCCTCCGCATACCGCTCCTCCAGCTTGATCAGCTCCTTCCTCGCCGTCTTGCCGCGCGCCCCACTGCGCCGCTCCGCAACGCGATGGCCCTCTTTCAGCGTCCGTGCCAGCCGCTCGGCCTGCACACGCCTGTACGCCCGCACCGGCGCCATGGCATCCTTCGCGTTCTCAATCGCCGACGAAAGCACGCGCGCCTCGCGGGTCAACCGCTCTCGCACGCGATCACTCCTGACTACATGCTGCAGCACCGTCTCCTCCTCTACCCTCAACCCTCCCAGCCTCACCCCCTCAACCCCTTCTTCCTCTTCCTCCTCCTCCCGCGTCTGCCCAAGCAACAACACCCGCGTGCTCGCTGCGATTCCAGGCACCAGCCCGTCCGCAATAGCTTTGAGCAGCGTCGACTTGCCCGTCCCGTTGCGGCCGACGAGGACGTAGTGCCGCGCTTCGACGAGGTGCAGCGTCGTGCGCGTCAGGAGCTCGCGGTTCGCGACCGCAATGGAGAGGTCTTTGATGAGGATCTGGAAGTGGGTCAGTGGACTGGACTGCGCCCGAATGACAGGATGATGTGTAAGGGATGGCTGCAAGGAGACGTAGATTGCGGTCATTGAGAAGGGGAGCGCAGGACGGTAAGTGCGGAAAGAAGAGTAGCAATGCGAAAGAGAGATAGCAATTGGAAAGAGAAGTAGCAATTGGAAACAGAAGACAGCAATAGCAACGCAAAACACAAGAAAGCAGTAGAATCGCGAAAACACCAGAAAGCAATAACAATGCCAAAACAAAAGACAGCAATAGAATCGCGAAAACATCAGAAAGCAATAGCAATGCCAAACCACAAGAAAGCCCCCCTCTCACTCACTCACTCAAACTCACCTCCTTACTCGCCGGCGCATCCACAGCATCAACCGCATACCGGCTCTGCTGCGCCGTAACAGAAATGTGTCCCCCGCCTGCAGGTCCTTCCCCTCCCGCCGGGTCTGCGTCTCGCACCTTGCGCACCATACTCGGCGTCTGCTTTCCTGTTGCCTTTCGCGGTAATAAAAAGAAACCCAGGGCTGCTGGCGCGGCTTCGTTATCGTCCGTGAATGTTGTGGTTGTATAAAATCCACCTCCTCACAGTTTTTCTCCTGTCGTCCCTGTCTCCTTCTCCCGCACACTGACCGTGCCCTTTCGTATATGTACCGTACCGTACCGTACCGTACCGTATCTTGCAAGTATTCTTTTACTTGTATATCTTGTGAATCTCTATCTTGTGTTTCGAAACATACGTTATTTTTTCCTCTTCTTCTTCTCTCTTGTCATAGATGAATAAAAAAAAACACACACAAGCCGCCCCCCAGCGGTAGGTAGGATTATATATTTATACACTTTTCCCCTTCCAGACGCGTAGGCTGTGTGGGCGTGGCGGCTTCTACTACGGCCAAGACGGGCGCTGCTGTGCTGCTCAGGATGAGTCGAGGGGTGGGGCGGTGATTGGTTGGTTGGCTGGTTGGTTGGGGGAGGAAGCGAGGCGAGGCGAGGCGAGGTGGGGCAGGGCGGGACTGGGGGTATGACGTCGGTTGCTGTTGTGTGTGGGGGCTTGGGGTTTGCGACAGAGAGAGAGAGCGGGGATTTTTTTGCGTTGTGGCGGGGTTAGAGGGAGTATTGGGACTGGAGAGGGAAGAGTGTGGATTGGTGAAGGGGTCGTGGGCCAGAAGTGGTGGTGATATGAGAGTAGTTGTAGTTGTCATGGCACTGTCGTGTCGTGGAATTAAAATGCATTTGAATAGGAATCTGCTTCTGCTCGGCTTGGGCCACAATAGCCATCCAATGTCGCTTCAATCCGGTATCTTGGTATTAGCCTCCTCCTCAAGCCCTGGCGCATCTACATCTACATCCCATGCTGGAGCCGTTTGCGCATTCGCCTAACCTTGACCGCTCTGCAGTGTGCAAGTCAAGTCGTGTCTGCTGTGGCATCGTTGCTCCAGCCCTGATTTGATACCTGCCTTCCTGTCTCAGAAGAGACGTAGATGAGTAGTGTACTGTACAATTTCAAGTTCCCAGAGTGCTGAGTATGTATATTTGCTCGCTCGCTGGACAGTGAGTGCGTCAATCGCAGGCGTCCGGCTGCGGTTATTGATATTTCGCGGAGATGGTGGGCAGACTCGTGATGGATGTTCCGGCGAGCAAGACCAGTGATGATGCGTGTCTTTTTAGTCTGCCAGCAGTCTTCCATTGCCCTGACGGCTCCACGCTCTCGTTACGAATGTTAAGTCAAGTCGCGTCATCACATCTCCGCTTCACTCCCCCACAACCTCTGCACTGTCCCACAGCCTTCTGCAAAGCTCCTCGGCCTCATTCCGCGGCCTCTCCGCTTCAAGACTGCGCCTGCCCTCCTCCCCCTCGGCCTCAAAACTACCCCTGCTCCGCCGACTCCCCGCGCCGTCCATCTCGCCGTTCTCAAGGATGCTGCTGCTCAGCGTGCTGGTGCCCAGAGTGCTACTCCCGTTTGTGCTCGCAGGCCGCGTGGCGCGCAGCTTGCGGAGCATGCCGGGCATCTGCTGGATGCGCTGGATGCTGTCGGCGAGGGGGTTGCGGTAGCGCTGGATGACTTTGTACTCGATGGCGACGTGGTTGAATTGCTGTTGCAGACGTGGGTCGATGCGGCCCTCGCCAGGGTAGGAGAGGCCGATGTTGTGGAACGAAGGGCCGCCGGTGCGCAGGATGGCGGGGACAGGGGCGTGCGGCTCGATTGCAGACGCGGCGCGCTGGAGCAGCAGCTTGTTCTGCGTGCGGTTATTGATGGGTGGGAAGAGGTTCGGGGTGGTAGCGCCTGACTTGACAGACTGTGGGCGGGTGGGTGTGTCTGCAGTCTCGGCGTCTTCAGGGTCGCCAAAGTTGGGCATGGACTTGTTGCGCTTGCTCTTGTCAAGGCCGCCCTCGTCTTCTTTGGGAACGCGGCGGCCAGGCATGTAGTTGCCGTCGTGCGGGGTGCCCGCTGAGCCGTCGCCGTCCATGAAGCGCGACACGAGGTCTCGCCCCGGGGTGTCGACGAGGGTACTACCCACGCTGGTGCTGAGCTGGTGTCCGCGGTCGGCGGTCGAGGCGACGGTCGCCGAGACAGACGAGGACTGCGGAGCGACGATGGTGTGAGAGGCGCTGCGCTGGAGGAGGCGCGAGGTGATCAGGTCTGCGTCTGGCGGGCGTGAGTGTGTGGACGAGGTGGCTCTGCTTGTTTGCTGTGGCACGCGTGCGCGCTCCGGCAGCGTGTATGTGGGCGGCGCTTCAGCTCGGCCTGCGCCTGCACCTGCGCCTGCACCTGCACGTTCACCTGTACCTTCACCCTCACCTGCACCTTCACCTTCACTCTGGCGTGGTGCCGGCGCAGGCGAAGTGTCGCGGGCGTTGGCACGCGTGTTGCTCTCGGTGGCGGCGTCGACGACTCGCTGGGCCTCGGTGGCGACGGAGCTGGAGCGCGTGTTGGAGCGCGTCGTGTTGGGCGACTGCGAGGCGCTCTCCTCGGTCCAGCCGCCCTCCTCCTCATCGTCGTCGTCGTCGTTGCCGACGTCAAAGTGCACAATGGGGCGCTCCTCGGGCGAGGCCTGGCGCGAGCGGGCGGGATTGCCCAGCTTGCCCTTGACCTGGGCGAGGTCTTTGGACGACTTGCCGCCCTTGGCCTTGCCGACGAGGTGGCCGCTCGAATGGTTCTTGCGCAGGCCGCTGTGGGCGTGCGCCTGCGGGTTGTGTCGCATGATGGCGCCCGAGCTGGCATTGCGCTTGAAGCCGGGCCGCGGGCTGCTGGGGGCGCTGAGCGAGGTGCCCGACTGCGAGCGGCGGTGGTGACGGCCGCCCTCGTCGGCGGTCTGCGTCGGCGGGTGCTGTGTGGCTTTGGCAAACTTGCCCAAGTTCTTGCCCGTCGACAGGGTCCGCTGCATGCGCCCGCCTGCGACATGGCGGTGGTTCACCTTGTGCTGCTGCGGCCGGTGGTGGCCCTTCTCCGACGGGCTCTGCGAAATGTGCGACTGGCTGCTCGACTGCCTCGTCATGGCTACGGGTCGCTTGGGCCGCGAAGGGCCAGCCTGCTCGGGTGAGGCCATGCTGGATTCGGCCATGTCGCTGCCTGCTGCGCGTGCCCTCTACCGTCTGCCGTCTGCCGTCTACCGTCTATCGTCTCCTGTCTACTGTCGGCGTCTGCGGCGTGCCCTTGGCTGGTCTTGTTGCTGTGGCGGCGCGTGTCAGCCGCTCGTCGTTTGGGTTGGAGCTGCCTGCGTCAGAGGCCGGCGCGGGTGGTGGGCTCTTCAGCGGACGCCCATGGGGCTCAATTGCTGCTTATGGTGTGTTACTGGTGGTACAGCGTCGGCCACGTTGAGGTCCAATGATGTGAGGCTGCAGCGTCGCCAAATCAGCAGTAGGACAAGTCCCGGCTCGGCTATGCTGAAAGCAGCCCTCGGTGAGCGGCCCGTCCAACGTCACGCCCGACTGGGCAACGTCTTTTCACCACATTAACATGTTCATGTACGAAAGGAGTATTTGATTGCTATGCTATGTGAGAATGTATATGCTGGAACTGTCTCTGTGCTACGCCGTGTATGTATGCCTCTGTATCCCCCTGCAATGCCGTCATAAGCCATTGTCCTAAGTATGCTCCTCAAGTAAATTCTGTCATGTTTGCCATCACGCTCTCATTTTTCACGCCGTCCATTGCTCAACTTCGCAAGACGAGACCTCTCTACTCGATTTGGAAGATCTTGCGTAGCTCTCTTACTCGGCCTCGCACGCCGCGGCTCCTCACAGCTGCCCGCTGCTGGCCAGTGTGCCTCTGAGCAGGGCTGATGCCGTCCACACAGCCAAATGACGATGTCGTCACCATCGAAGCAGTACGTGAGCGATACGATGGTGGAGGAAGCCCCGAGGAGTAGGTCGGTGCTTCAGACAGTGTCAGGTCGCCCATGGAATCGTCTCGACCAAGGCACGCAGCGGCGGCCGAGAGGCCTGTATTTTCTCCACTTCCGGTGATATGTCGAAGCCGTGCATTCCTACGCCGGTTTGCATGTCCCTCACAACTGCCATATGTCACACTCGTCCGTGTGCTGCCCAAGACTGGGAGCTCGCGTGCGCATTGGCCAGCTGAGAGCAGTGGTTGCTCGTCAGCCAACGTCTTGGAAACCGACATCCGCGCAGAAGCGTGCAGGAAAGACCTGGATCGCCCCAAGGGCCTGGGGGGAATGGCTGGGGGTGTCTGTTCGTAGGGAACCGCAAGTAGTGGCATCGAGTTTGAGCGTCGGTTAATCTGCTTTCGAGCGCTAATGCGTTGGGACGTGGTACGTAAAAGAGACGGTATCTTGGCTTGCACCTTCTTCGCACCTCGGCGACACATCGACTTCACCTGCTGGCTAGAAGGCGTTAAAGGCCGACCAGGACCTGGCTCCCGCTCGATTGGGATGGCGTACTGCGTGCCGGATGACGACGTTGTAGGATCCGTAGATATTAGCCTCCAGTATGTCAGCCCGCCCATGAGTGGTGGAGGTGGCACACTCGTGCTGGCGTCGAGCCATGCGTTGACGTCTCGAATCACGCCTGAGTCTGGTCGTGGTGGACGGGGCGGTGGGTGGATCGCCAGACGTGGCGAGGGCAGTGTCATGTTGATGGGAAGCTGTGGTACTGACGGTCCGGCATCTTGATTCTCTCTTTGGTTTGTTGGTGCTGTCTGTGGCCGCTTGGGTAGGAGAATCCTCTTGACCATCCCAGTATCGTCGGCCCTCAATAGCTGCCGCGATGCTGGCTTCCAGAGCCGCTTGTGCAGCCACTTCCTCGCCGTGTCATGTTTGCTGGGCGCAGGAACAGAGGTGTCGCTAGTCGCTGCCAGCATCGTGGCTGTTGCATCGGAGACTGTGCTGATGTATGTTAGGCTGTAAAGGTGTTGCCAGATTTTTTTTAGAAGGGACGGAGACCCCGCGCGACGTGGGAATTCCGCAGCGTCGATGAGACCATTGCGTGGAGAGAGCGTGGTAAGTGGGAGCGAATTGAGAGCTGCTGGATGACCCTTCTTCAACTGGCAGTGACCCTGAGCTGCGGAGGCAGGCACGCACGACGGTATCCCATAAACAGCACCCACCTCGCCAACGTCGAAAAATTCGCCAAGATGGGATCGGGACAGTTGTTCATCATTGTATTTCACATACATACAGCTACAGTACCTAGTATGCAGGAATCGGCTGCGGCGCAACACTTTCAAGTGTCGGCACGACTGGCTTGATCAGCCCCTCGTCATCAAAATACACCCTGTCGATCGTAGTCTCCCTCATCGTTCCATTGCCATTAGGAATGCCAAAGCGGTGGTATGCAATGTACCAATCATCAGTCCCCGGAACCTGAATGATCGAGTTGTGACCTGTAGCTAGGATTCCCTTCGACTCGTCTTTTTGGAGAATGACGCCGCGGTACGTATACGGACCCTCGACGCTTTCACTTGTAGCATAGCCGACACGGTAGTTTTCAGATCTTGTGTCGTCAATCGAGTAGGTGAGATGGAAGATGCCGTCGCGGTAGTTGAGGAACAGGCCCTCACGGAAATCGACCAACCCAGAGATGGCGCGCAGTGTGTCCTCCTTCAGCGACAACATGTCGTCCTGGAGCTCGGCGAAGAGCGGCCTGCTGTTGCCCCAGAAGAGGTAGTATTTCCCTGTTGTAGGGTCCTGGAACGCAGCAGGGTCAATGGCTTGGTCTGCTGTGATGGCTTCGTTGTTCAGGATGAACGCTTCAGGTTGTGCTGTGAATGGGCCTGATGGTGAGTCTGCGACTGCAACGCCGATGGTTTTGGTGTTATACTCTTCGTTCTGGCCGCTGAAGTAGAAGTAGAACTTGCCGTCGCGCTCGATGATGGTTGGCGCCCATGCATTGCCCAACGCCCAAGGAACATTGCCGGATGTGCCGTTCAGCGTGAGGAATGGCGTCTCAGCGCGTGTCCAGCTGACCAGATCGGGCGAAGACCAGACGAAGAATTGGTTACCGCCCCAGCCAGGAGTTCCATCAGTGGTGGCGTAGATGTAGTATGTATCGCCGAAAACAGCAATGTTGGGGTCTGCGTAGTAGCCGGGTAGTACAGGACTGTCCCTCTTCGTGGGAGTAGTGCCCGTCGAGGTCAGCGATGCGAGCTCCGCAGCAGTCACAGGAATGACAGTGCCATGACGCGGGCTGCTAGGCAAAGTGTAGGAGGCTGATACCTTCCAATCCGGCTTCGCAATATCGACAGTCTCGAGCGGAATGTACCCGCGTCCGGTGTACTCATCGACAAAGAGGAAGAATTTCTCGCCATTAACATCTTCAGGGTTGGATTTGAAGACTGTTGGGCCCTCAACGTTGCTGGTTCCAGCTTTTCTGCCGATGCAGCTAGCGTCCTGTGTCCATGACTCCAGGGTGGATCGAAGTGAAGAAGAGTGCTCCTGGATGATGTCGGAACAGCCTGTCCCAGATGCGCCCTCGTCTTTGGTGAAGCGGTAGAAGACGTCGCCTTCTTGGATCACAGTCGAGTCAATACGCGACATACCAGCATCCTGCCAAATCTGAGGCTCGCTAAAGGTGACAAAGTCGGTTGTGGTGGCGTACAGCATGCGGTGGTATGTCGATCCCGTGTGGTTCGTGTCGCTTTCCTCGTACAGCGAAGACGCCCAGAAGACGACATAAGCTTCAATCGTGGGATCATAGTACGCCTCAGGTGCCCACGTGTTGCCGGCTGTCTCGGGCGACACCTTGACATGTCGCTGCTCCGACCATGTTTTCAGATCGGTTGACTCCCAAATTTCCAAATACAAACTGCCTCTAGTGACAGCACTGCCCCATGATGTACCGGAACCAATGCTCAGATCGGTCGCGATGAGGAAGAACTTGCCGCCATCAGGAGAGCGGATGAGGAAGGGGTCGCGAAGTCCCGTCGTGCCCTTGGTCGACGTGATGATTGGTTGGCCATTGTTCAGCTCTTTCCAGCTGAGCGCATTGTTTCCGTTACTGGCTGCCAGATAGATCTTCTCGCCAGCTCTGGTGTTGTTGGTAAAGTAGGCGAAAACATAGCCTTCATAGCCCTCCGCGGACTGGAGCTGTGCTGCTCGATTCCTTATATCGACGGGCTTGGCTGTTGCCAGAAGCGCCGCCGTACATGCAGAGAGAAGAGTTGTGACTATATGCATGGTCAGATTGAGTTTCGAGGCAGTGACTGATCTGTGCGAATCGTGAACGTACGACCTGCTTCATATACTAGATGCCGAGCCTGTACATGGGCACGAGTGATCAATTGCGCCGACAAAGGTCAGGAACGACTTCCCGAAGAGGCAACTGACGAGCTTTCAATCTAAGTCTACGCCAATACACAAGCTTCAAGAGGATACTTCAACAAATGCAGGAACATCGTTGTTGATCACAAGAGTGGATGACGCGATATCTTCGGAGCTTAAGTTGTAAACAATGCGGGGTATACAGAATCGGCAACGGCGCCGATGCTGGTGTGGAGGCTCTTTTGCGGAGGCCGGGGAACATGGCGAAAAGGACGTTGGATCTAGCCAATTTGGTGGCAACTTCCGAAGGGTATGCGATTTTCTCGGTGCATGTCGGCCGAGAACAAGGCTGCTACTTACTGTCACGAGTCTTGCTTGTTCAATGCGAGTCTGCCAACTTTCGAAACGATACGGGCGAAAATTGCAATTTCGACTAGACTATTTCCCAATCAACTTGCCGACGTACTCGGCGATTGCCAAAACCTTTTCTTCCTGCAACCGTCTGCCTACGATTTGCAGACCGACATGGGCACCATGGTAGATTTCTGGGTCATCTGTGGTTTTGTCAGTGCGTGAACGGTCTGTGATATCGAATTGGAATACTGACAATCGTCCTGGATCTCCTGGTCGTGCTCATCCAACGGCTTGAAGTCGCTGCTCTTGACATCGACAGACTTGTCAACATGCGTTACTGGTAGAGTGACAGTTGAGTAATCAAGTGCATTGACCCAAGTTGAGTAGCCATAGTACTTGTACTTCTCCCGCCTGGCAGCAGGCCACGGCGCCAGTGGCGAGATGATAGCATCGACTGGCCTGCCAGTACTCGTCTTTTTCGCAGTGCTGTTCCAGTACTCCATGTACTCCTTCTTCAAATTCCGCATTTGCACATTCGTCTCAGCAATCTCGGAAGCGGTAAACTCCTTCATCTCGTTCTGGTACAGAGACACTTGCTTCGCCATCGGCTCTCCAGAGAGCGCAAATGCTTCACGCACGTCGCGGCCACCGTCGAAGACCCAGGACCTGAAACCTGTGTCGTTCAGAACCTTGTGCGATGGTGGCGCCCAAGTGAGAATTTCATGGCCAGCAGCTTCGAGGGCGTTTGTCACTAGTTCGATGGCGCGACGAATCGGCGCTGTTGGAGTGACGACGCCATCGTGGTGAATAACGCCAAATACAAGTTTCTTCTCTTCAGGCACGGATTCACCAACAAACTGGAGTAGTTGTTGAATTTTTTCTTCCTCCTCGTTACGCCATGGGATCTCATGTACCAGAGGATCGTGCAGCCACGGTTGTCGCAGAAGCAGGGCCTTTGTGACCAAACGCAACGATGCTGCAGTAGTACCAAGTGGCCCCACAACAGAAAGAACTGTGTTCTGACCATCCATGGAGTTTGCCATGCCCTCGTATGGTAGGCGTCCAGTAGACGGACGAAGACCATAGAGGCCGTTGAACGCAGCCGGAATGCGGATCGAGCCACCTATGTCGGTGCCAAACCCAACTGGTGAGCCTCGAATGCCAATCAAAGCCCCTTCACCACCTGAACTACCACCACTGCTCAGGTTACGGTTCTTGGGGTTCAGAGTGTAGTCGATGATGTTATTGACCGTCTCGCCGGCCATTAGTGTGTGCGGCACGCTCGTCTTGCAATACAGCACCGCGCCACTCGCCCTTAGCTCTTTCACCATCTCGCTTTCAAAAACCTTCTCCTTGCCAGTGCCTTTCTTACCCTCAAAAGTCCCGATCCAGCCAACATAGCCCATAGTAGTTTCGACATCCTTGACGTGGAATTGATCTTTCAGAGAAATTGGAAGGCCATGAAGTGGGCCAACCGGTTGCTTGTGTTCGGCAAAGTATGCATCGTGCTTTTTTGCATCGCTAATGGCTGCATCAAAGAAGATCTCGTGAAGGCAATTGAGCTGCAAAGGTCAGCACTACTAACTTGCTGGAGACGTTGCGTGTTACCAATTGATGTGCTAGAGCTGCCCTGTGACAAAAAGCGCGTGTGACTTCTTCGGCAGACCACGCCCCTGTCGTGGTCTTCTCAACGATCTGATCGGCGTCGCTTTCAGTAATGGCCAATTCTGCTTCTGACAGGTACTGCTTGACATATTCGGTCACGTCGACCTGTTCTTCCACCAAAGGCAGGCTTTCGATCCGCCATTCAGCGGGTATCAAAGCGGAGATAGCTTCGCGCTTCTTAGCGGCGGCGTCCTGCCATGATGTCGTCATGGTGTTGATATTGGATTGTGTGGGTGGAAACCTATATTGATTCTCCGGAAGTAAAAGAAACTCAACTGAAGAAAGATTTCAGCAAGAAGAAAGTGATGCCGTCATGTAAATTACGAAGTTGGAGACATGCTAATGGGCAGATCACTGGGGCTCTCGTCAGCTATCAGTTGGAGAGTGGGGTAATTGGAGCCTATCAGCTTCCACATTCGTTTAGGATATCGCGACCATCGACATTTGTGGAAACTCGCCACGGACTGCGGAACTGCGCCGCTTGCCTCTTGTAATGGTAAATCTAGATCTCTGTCAAGCATTTCTCTATGGTCTTAAAATTAGAACTTTCTTCTGTCCCTATGAATCAGGAATCAGGGGTCGGGATTTGGCGAACATAGTTCGATAAAGATTGTACTGCAGATTTGAGATAAGCTATACTGACGAGATCAGCTTACTTAGTACAATAGCCATGCTCATGTTGTTTCGGTTCCATGTTGAAAAATGAATAGTTTTCATGCTTGCAAAAGCTATTCTGAACCATGTAGAGTTGATAATTGCGTGAAGTTTTTTTTTTCTTTTTTTGTGTGGTTCCTATGTAGTCTTTACCGCACTCTCTGCAGCTATGGTGTATGTGACAGTAAAATGTGGCAGACGGTCGATGCTCTGCTTGATACAATGTTGGTCTCGTCCTGCTTCACCATATCACTGGTATGTCCAGTCGTCCCCTCGACATGCAGTGCTTTGGCTTCTATCCACGACTATGTACATCTTAACTCAAAAATCGACATCTGAGCCTGCATCTTTGTTCCTTGAATTGTTGTTCCGGTGTGTCTGTGCCATAATAATGTCTCGTTTGTGTACTGATACTGCAAGATTCGTAGGAGCGCCTTGCCTTGCGTGCCTCTTCTGCTATGCTTCAGGCTTTCCTTAATGCTCAATAAAGCCAATTTGCACCTGGCCACGTGCTGTCAGAGCTTTTTTGATGATCCGGAGCTGTAATGGCCGCTGTTTGTCTAGCGTAGTGGCAAGTCGTACAAGCTCCTGCTTGCTATCGTTGGTAAGCCTCGTCATTTCTGTTGATGAAGCGCTATGTTTCGCACAGGCATGTCCTCAAAGGTCTTGCCAACTAGCCAGGATTGGGACCCTGACTTTCTTCACATGGCTTGGATTCAATCGACGTCTTTTCCGTGTACTCGCGCAACAATGTCGACAACTTGGAGAACTGCACGGGCTTGGTAAGGTACATGTCAACACCGGCGTCGAAAGCCTTTTTTTCGTCGGTGGCGCTTGCCAATCCAGTCAAGGCTACTATGAAAATGGCTTTCATAGCGGCAGGAGCGTTCTGCTTGGCTTGAAAGAGTCGAATAGTTTGGGTAGCCTCGAAGCCGTCCATGATAGGCATCGATAGGTCTGGAGCCTCGTTAGTCTGCAAGCCTAATACAATACTTGAAAAGATGCAATAAAAGAGCTCACCCATAAAGACGACATCGAAACTTCCCTGGCATTGTTGCACTGCTTCGACTGCCTCTGAGCCATTCTTCGCTTGTTGGATATTATGGTAACCATTCCTCGTCAGGAAAACTCTAAGTAGTTTAAGATTCAGTTCGTTGTCGTCCACAAGGAGAATTCGAAGGTCGGAAGATTGTTTGTTGTGGGACTTGACTGGTTTCGATTTGGATGAATCAATGGGTTTTACGGGCTCCGTGGCGTTTCTCGATGCCTGTGTTGGAGTCGATGGCGCACTCTTCGATTCTTCAGTCTTGGGGTATTCTGACACTTGCAGTCTCTTCAGCGCCCACATGGGGAGGTTGTTTGAGACACCTTTCGTGCTGTCAGATGAGAGTTCGACAGTTCGCTCGTCGAATTGCGAATCAGTATCCCGGGTGTCCGATATAGCCTTGTGCCCATATCGTTTCAACTCATCGAGCTTGGGTAGGCACCCCAGGAGCCCCTTTCCCACGTTACTGGGACCGATGGGACGTGGTATTCTTTCCCACTTCTTGTATCCACGGATAGTATCCATGCGTTTCCCCATCTTGCTAATGACAAGGACTGCGCTCAAAAGGACGGCCTCCAGGCCGTATGCGTCAGCGGTTTTCTTGACCTCCTCTAACGCTTCTTCGTTTCCCTCATCAACCAGCACAATATCGGGTTTTGCGTCGTCTGTATTCTCTAGTAAAGCGCAATGGTACCATTCGCAAAGATAGGTCTCGAGAGATTTACGAACAAAGTCCGGAAAGCCGAAAATGACAACAGAGAGGCGTCGCGTACGTATTGCTTTTACGTTCTCCTCGAATGAGAGTGTTGCCGGCAACTTCTCGTCTTTTGGGTCACACATCCTCATTGGAAGACGGACATCGATCTCAGTCCCTGAGCCAACATCACTTCGGACTTGGATTTCGCCACAGAGTAAAGTTACGAGACTCTTGACAATTGACATGCCTAGTCCTACACCATCAGAAGATGTTGAGTCTTCTTGAGTGAAGGGAATAAAGAGATGATTTTTCAAGAATTCCTTTGATATGCCCATTCCTGTGTCCTTAACACTCAGAGTAAGCATTCGATCAGTGATGAGATCGTTGCTGGTTCGGAGAGGATCTTCGGTCAGTCTGGACGCAGTAAGCGATATTATCACCGAGCCTTTCTTTGTATATTTCAAGGCATTTCCGATAAGATTGACCGCGATACGTCGTAATGCACCCGACTCTGTGAAGTATGACCAGTTTTCTTCGTAGCTGATGTCGCACACAACGATGACTGCTTCGTCAGCAGAGCTCTGGAAAGATCTACCAGATTCTGCAACACCAGCTACTTCTTCACAGAGCATTGCAACGTTGGTACGCGTGTATAGCCCCTTGAAGTCCCGCTCTGGACCAGAGGCAATTCCTTTTTTGTCGGACAGCGCCCATTGAGAATCGGAAGTAGTATGGCGGTGACGGCTTTCATTTTGGCGGCGTTCGAATTGGTTGATCTTTGCGTACGATAGAACACTTGTAAGCGTCTCATGAAGTGTTGAACCACAGGAAGTAATGATACCTGCAAGTGCCTTCTGTAGAGGATCCAGACCTGATTCGTCCAGAAGCTGTACAGCGCCTAAGATACCATGAAGAGGAGTTCCTATAAGGTCAGCGTAGGCAACTGAAAGGCTTGAAGTGTCTTACGAAGCTCATGACTGACGGAAGAGACGAACGTCTCTTTCTGTTTTGCAACAGCTGCTGTGTCATATCTTCCAATTTCCGACTCTACTACGCGCGAGAACACCTTGACAGAGCCAAGGTCGACCGGGCCTGTAAACACTGGAGTTGCTTGGTTCCGCCACGCGAAGCACGCACAAAGACGTTTTGATGACGTTGGGTCGTTGAGCGGCACATAAATGAGCTGCTTCATATTCGGGAACGTCAGCCGTAGTCTGGCCATCTCTGCTTGAAGTTTCTCCTCGAATAACGTCCCATCTTTCACTTGCAGGATACATGTTTCCGTGAAGTACCATATAGCACCAGTGGGATGGCGATCCATCAATCTTTCAAGAAAGCCATCATCGATTCCAGACAGCCCAGTGGAAGACTGAGATATGGATGAAAGATTTAGCTGATCAGAAGAACCGGACATTCCGAAAATCTCCGCAGGACGATTGGTGTGAACACCTTTGCGATACTCAGCGCTGGTGAAAGTCCGAGAATTCAATTGAGAGCTGTCTTCACTGGCATCGCTACTTCTCCGAGGTGGTCGCGCGAATTCTCTGACGAGCTCGAGTTCGGACTCTGCTGTAGGTTGAATCTCCCCGTGCAGGCCAACAAGACCATCTGTGAACAACACCCCATCGGCGTCCAAAGCATGTTGTAGGCATCGCGCGGCTTTTCGGAAAACCTTCCTGTACACTGTTTCCCCTACCCCTTCGTTGCGCTCACTGCGTTCTTCGTCTTCTTCAACATTAGTTTTTGACGTTGCGTTATGTGTGTGATTGGAATTAGTAATAGGGTTGTCGCCATGGACTTCAGAGCCTGTTGGTGTTGCAGACATCTTGCCTTCCATCTCCAGAACTTCCGATGGTTTCGGCGCTCCTGCCGAGATTGCGTCAAGCTGGGTTTCTCGCGGACTTTCATCGTTGGTTACAGTCGTAGATGAAGCACCCTCCTCGTACGTCCGGATCTCTTTCAGTATTCGACTACGTAGTGCGTATGACTGTGCAAAAATGTCGAGTTGCTGTTGCAAGACGGTCCATTTGTGGTGGAAGCTCTGTTCCCGTGCACGATCAAGTACGTCTACGCACTTGACGCCAACACGTATTAAAAAATTAGTCTCAGAAATTGATAATGGGGATCGCGGAGTTGTGTTGACCACGAAGAGTACTCCAATGGGCAGGCCACCTTTTGATATTAAGGGCACACCAGCGTAAAAGGAAAGATGGGGGGAGCCAACAACAGTTGACAGTTCAGCGGTTTCGCTCATATGTTGTAGCGAGGGTATGGTGAATATCTGGTCATCTGGTGTTGGAGAAGTGCAATTGGCGATGGTTTGCTGGAACACCCAATGCCACCTCGGAAGATCTGCATCATCAAATTGCAACCAAGCATTTTCCCCTGTGCTGAAATCTGGTCCGGAGGAAGTGTCGTTTGCATCTGCCTTATGGCCACCAGCAATGAATTGTGCGTGACTGCCATCAGTGAGCACTATGAATGCACCATGCACCGCTGTAGAATGTTGTAAGCAGGCAGGACAGCTAATATTCCACTGGATATCTAAGTACCAAGTCGCGTAATCACAAGCTCAAGGCGATCGTTGAGCGAGCCATTAACGGTGGAAGGTTCGAGTTGACACAATGCACCGTCTTTGCTTGGGGTGAGCTGTAGGTACCTAGATAGCAGCTTAGCAGATCACAATGAAAGGCCCGTTGGTAAAGTACTTGTTCACTTCGTAGCTAACGCGTATCTGCTGGATGGAATCCATGTTATGTGATTCATTCAAATTGGCGAGCTTATCGTTCTGTAAACTGAGGAGATATTACTAGTGATGTCATTGACGAATGACGTCATACTAAGTAACTAGCAAGGGATTCAGTGCCGGATGGGTTAACCAAACATGACCAGCCAAGCTTCTGAATCGCAAACTTATAGCCAATCAGCGTGCCGATCCGGTTGCTCTTCATGTGTTTTACAAAAACGGGCCGTACCAATTCGTCGGGCACCTTCATCGTAAGGTCAGAAAGGTAAGACCGCGAAGACCCTTTCGAGACTGATGCTGTCTCCGAAATCAATAGTTCGCTCGTTGTAGCTCTGAATACTGTCGCCGACATAGAAGGATTGGCGGAAAATCACGCGGTTCCACCCTCTCAGCAGCAGCTCAGGTACGAATCCGTTCTTGTCTTGGATCACAAAGTCGGGAAAATCAGACATCAGTTAGCAGGGTTAGCTTTGCACGATCTCGATCTTTAATAATCGTAGTAGCAGATGGATGCTTATACCTACATGCGATTGAGCAAACTTCTCTAAGCAAAATACACAGAACTGTACTACAGGGATCAAGCTGCGCTCTATCACCAACAAGCACTTTTGAAGCCAAGACTCAACCTTGTTATAACTAACCAGAAAGCGTCAGGAGGCCGTTTTCAACTGACATCTGCTCAGTCTGACTCGTGGTGATCGGAGATGAGACTCCGAGCTGGATGACCGAAATCCACGCCTGGATCAAACAAGAGCATTTCCCTTCTGCTACACGGTGGTGATTACTTCATCCTTTGTCCGATCACCAATATTAACCTGATACCTGCATGCCCTTTAGCAAGTACGCACTACATGCACAAAAGTTGAAAGACAATCGCGGCATCGTTCTATGGCAATGCTCTGTTTTAACCCCCCCTGTGTGGGCGTTGGCTATGCTGGTGAAAGCTCGGGTTTTGGTCAGGTCCTACACCCACCATGACTGTTGAACACAACGCGAACTCGAGACGTCCCTACCGTTTCACACAGCCTAGAACAACATTGTGGAAGTGAAAATCATGTCGCAATGAAATCGTTGTGCCAGAGCTATCGAATCACTCACCGATATGTATGATTACTGATAGGTATGTTTATGTGAGTTCATTATAATCTCGCAGATGAAACTGCTGAGGGTGCGGGAGAGAGTTGATGGGAGGCTTAGGCATGATAGGTCGAAGGACATTACTAAGGAGGGGAGGGAGGGTTTATTACAGAGGAGAATCCTGCGGAAAATACTGGTTTAGTGAAGAGCTTAATTTTTGAGAGATTGGCCCTGGGTGATTCTAGAATTTGGGGCCTTCTAGAAGAGACGCTGGGGCTTGAGAAGGAGGATCTGGAGCAGACTCCCAGGGCAATAGCGAGGGAGACTAAGTAAGGTTTGGGTCGGTTTATGGTGTGCGATTGAACTTTCTTTAAAGGCTGGTAAGCTACACAGGTACGGGCATGATTGAGACTAGCAAAGTTGTCGATGCCTACGCGTTACTGCTGTACCTAACATTGCAAATCGCCACAGAGGCATGCACCCTTTTCAGGTTTGGGAGCATCACCGAGCGAGTGTATGATCTTATATCGAACATCCTGTAATTAAATGTGGAACTGGAGGGCGAGATGTGCGCACACATTACTGGTTGTTGTGGAGCTTGGTCATCGACAGCTGATGCGGCAGGCGCAGTCGACTGTGGCGCTGCTGCTCCTACCAGGATCGCGTTACACTTCGACTACAAACTCGCTCGGTGGGTGACTCGCCACAGTCGTCGTATGCTGCGTTCCCCAGCTAGAGGTTTCCAGGCGATCAGTTGGTGTGTTATTGTAAAGTTAGATCAGCTGCACACATGTGCGAGGTCGTGCAGCCTGAGAATTCGCGCTTAGTCGCTCCAAATGTCTCCATCGAAGTTGCGATTGCAGAACGTCTTGTTCTCTAGTGTGTAGAGAATCACCTACTGGACGCGCGCTCGTCTATCTATCAGTCCGAGGTGTAGTGGCCAAGTGACAAGACATAGACAGGCTCGGCACGCGCGCAGGTGACAGTCGGACTTTGGCGGGGGAGCTGCGCGTTTGCTCGCTCAGCCACAACCGGCATTCTGTCATCACATCACTGCTCCACTGCTTTAACAAACAACTGCTACCAGTCCTTCGGTCGTCGCAAAGCATCTTCCAGACATTTGAGGTTTCAAGATGGGCTTCACTCTCAACAATCCGCTGCCCTCGTCTATGAGGAGTGAGTCTCTGTCTCTTATCGCGATTGGCCAGTCTCAGAAGCAGTGAGGCTGGAGACTGTGACGTCGCTGACAATATGTGCTGCAGGTGAGTGCCGGAAAACAGGCAAGATTTTGGCGTCGTTTGTCGACCCGCGACAATCTTTCGGACCAGACAAGATTATCCCGCCGTCTGTCCTTGCAAACGCAAAGGTACTCCAGCCAACCTCTCCCTCGCCTTTGAGCTTCCGGGCTCCCCGCGACGCACCCAGTCCGCCGAGGCTCGCCCAAGCTCGAGATTCTGTAGACACGATGTACTGACATGATTGCGATTAGGGCCTTGCCATCCTCACTGTCTTCAAAGCCGGTTTCCTCGGCACAGCGCGTTTCGGCTCCGGTGTCGTGGTCGCGCGTCTCGCAGATGGGTCATGGTCAGCGCCCTCGGCCATTGGAACAATCGGCGGCGGGTTCGGTGGACAGATCGGCTTCGAGCTGACCGACTTTGTATTCATTCTCAACGATGCATCGGCAGTACGCACCTTTGCGCAAGCCGGTTCGCTGACACTGGGCGGCAATGTGTCCATCGCAGCCGGCCCGGTCGGTAGAAACGCGGAAGCTGCCGGAGTTGCAAGTTTGAAGGGCGTAGCCGGCGTATTCAGCTACAGCAAGACAAAGGGCCTCTTTGCTGGTGTCAGTCTAGAAGGCAGCGGTCTCATCGAGAGGCGAGACGCAAACGAGAAGCTGTACGGGCGGAGATGGACTGCGCGAGAGCTGCTGAGTGGTCAGGTGCCTCCCCCACCGGCCGCTGAGCCTCTGCTGCGCATCCTGAACTCCAGGGTCTTCTCTGGCGTAGGCGGCGCAGCGGCTGCCGACGACCGCATGTACAACGATATTCCCGTATACGATGACTCGCACGACAACGTTGTTTGGCAAGGCCGCAGCGGCTCGGCCATGGGCGAAGGTGTACGAAGAGACCGCACAGGCTCGCTCGGTCAGGGCAGCCAGCATGGAGGCGACGGATACGAGTATCGCGACCGTCCCCAGCGCTCGTCGACATGGGCAGACGACGTATACGACCGCCAACCGAACACTGGAGGAGGAATCAACCGCTCCTTCTCAACACGCGCCAACCCCAACGAGACATTCGATACTTTGAACAGTCGTAGCCGATCGTCTACAGTCGGCGACAGCTATGCCTACAGCGACCGTGCACCTGGTCGACCATCCGCTCCAAAGCCGGTGTTTGGCCAGAAGAAAGCGGGCTTGGGCGCTGATCAGGCGATTGCAAAGTTCACTTTCGATCCCGACCAGCCCGGCGATCTTGGCTTCAAGAAGGGTGAGGTCATCACGATCCTGAAGAAGACAGACAACGAGACAGATTGGTGGACAGGAAGGATAGGCGAAAGGGAGGGCATCTTCCCTAGGTAAGTCAACTTTTTCGTTGCACGAATGCACTTTACTAAAAAGGAACAGCAACTACGTCGAGACAGTATAAGCTCAGTCCATGCAGCTTTCTGTTCCTCTTCCTGTGTTTGACTTATTGTCTTTGGTTTTCGCGTCCCAAAGATACCTCCGTATTACCTAGACTGCTACTCACAGTCTTTCTATACCCTCGTGGACAAACTCGTCGATGTTGCTGGGCACAGTAAGGCGTCAAGGTTCACCTGCAAAGGGCTGTAAATTCACAAGCATACAGGTATCTACCTATAGCGCTCATTACGATACCTAACGACTCAAAAATAACACAAAAAAATCTCATACAGTTCCTCAATGGCTTCTTTATATGCTATGCATGTGCCGTCGTAAGGGCGAAAGGGCGAAAGGGCGAAATATCTGGACATTCGGTCATACGCACCGTCCCTCACCGACCTATCGTCGCCTCAGCCTCGCAATTAGCCACCTCCCGCATTCGACGTCATACACTGTTCAACATAAGTGCAACTCTTCCAGCTAAACGGGCAACAATGCAACATCATCACGGATGATGATATCTCTAGAGCACGATGTACGACGCAAATGGCAGACAAAGACTTTGTTTGGTCCAAACATCAAGCGTGCACGATGTGCTGAAAGTAAGACAATGAGTAGCTGCCTATAGAAGCCTTGGGGTTTTTCTTTGTCTCAGTGCGCCATCCATATACCTTCGCATGATCTGTACACTTGTTTTCCCATTTTGAGATTCACGGAGAACTTCCACGACAACACATCACTGACTGATCAAGGCCATACAATCGCGCGAGTACCTACTCTGATCCCCACACTGGTCTCGTACACCATTACCCTTTGAGCTAGCATAACACTCTACGTTTATGCTGATGCAGGCGGTGGCTTATTTTCAAAGAGCGATCATCAATGCCCAAAATGGAGTCAGGAATCTAGCTGTGCGGAGTGTATCGAGCGCCGCAACACGATCCACTTACACCGCCGAGGCAGTGGGTGAGCCCAGCACGGCACCGCATACCAAGACGGGGAATTCAATTTCTACTTACGACAAAGAAAGCAGAAAGCGATCCCGAGATACTGATACATCAGACTGGGTATGGACCATCAACTGCAGTGTGTGTGTTGCGATTACAGCTAATTATTGTGCAGCCTGATGTCGCCATGAAATCGCCGTCACGCTGGGCTTCACAGCACCCGAAGACTGAGTCGGATGAACGAGTCTGCAAGAAAGCACGAATTAGTAATGAAGAGAATGCAGAAAAGGTTAGTTGTCCTTGGTGTTGTGGTCGTGCATTCACCAATATTGTATAGTTGTTTAAACGCGTATGCTTGAACAGACTTGAGCGGATTCAGGTACAGTCAGGACGCTTTCAGTCCATCCAATCTGCACAGGATCTTCACCTATGCAGTCTCCGAACCCTATTGAAGCACTTGAAGGCTGCGAGTCCAGAGGCCTATGGCCAACACTTGGCCGATCTGGACGCTCTTTGCGTCGACCGTGTTGCTCCTCGGAACACAAATGGGCATCATGATGCTGAACACTTTCAAGCTCAGCAGAGAATCGTCGAAGCAGCTATTGCAGTCCTTGATTGCGACAGTCTCATCAGGCTTCACCCATATCTCACAGGCAATTCCAATCTGCGAATTCTACTTCAATCCCTTGATCTACCCCTTGAAAAGCTTAGGCAATATGTTGACGAACTCGACGAAGTCCAGAACAAGACCAAAGAGCAACGACAACGCCAGTCTACGATTGAAGAGCTTCTGAATTGGCTGACCCGATCAGAACCGTACAGTTCCCTGCCGGATGTCAGCACTTACAATGTCACGGCCGCCCGGAGTAGATCTGAGGGAGCTATAAAAGTTGAAGCCAACCGAGCGGGCAATTCAAAGCAGGATAATACCGATCTGACCCAACAAGTGCGGAAGCACACTCCTGTTATCATGGCATCTTCTGGTGATCTCGTAAGACAGTCACAGCATCGCTCCGAAGGCTATGAACGAACTACCCAGGCCGAGCTTCGAGAACAGATCGAACTCTTGTCTGCACAGATCTCGTCGCTAAAAGATACTGAGACTCATCCACAGCCGAACCCGGCATTAAGTGCTCCAAAAACAACATTAGAGTCCTCAAGTCACGGCACAGCTGCTGTTCTCTCAGCACAGGAACAGGCTGTTGCAAGTCAGCAACAAGTCACGCGGAGTCCCGAAGAGGATGCAGCTTTCATAGAAGCCCGCGCGCAGCCGCACCGCAAAGCTGCCGCCCATGCCGCGCTACAGTATCCGGAAAAGATGGCGAAATATGTGAAGCTGCAGACTTGGGGCGAGGCGTACAACATAATAATTGATGAGCTCGATCATGCATCAAATGGTGGCCCTTTACCCGCTCACTTTGGGGATTTGTCGATGCCAGATGCGGATTCGTGCTATTATCGACTACAATACTTGTGGAAGAAGCTAGGCAAGATTCTGTGTGATCTTTCTGACTTTGATGCCTTGCGGACCAACATGGACAAGTTCTACGAATTTGCTATATGCATACGAGAGGCACACTGTCTTTTCCGAGCGGTGAGTATCCCTTGTCGTGTTTTCGCAGATGTACTTGCAACGGGATGGAGTCTGGAAGAGATGCGTCTACTTCAGTCGATGATGGTGGATTACGTCCACGAGGAGCCCTTGATCTGGTCGAAGCGAGATGTGGACGCAATTTGTACCGCACTCCATGAGGCAACGAAAATGCACGCCGAAAATGGGAAAGTAATTCCGCTCGCAGCAGGGAGTGCCGTCCAAAACGCGTCACCTCGGGGTCCGGATGAACTAAGCAATGACAATCAAGTTCTAGCTCAACATCAGGCCAGCAATGATGACAATGCGCGGTATGGATTGCCAATTGTTCTACAGCCATTGCAGCCGGTACATGCTCATCCTACTTCAGGAGATCCTATCGGTCAGATACAAGGTGCTGTTCCAGTTATACAGATCCCAAACACCAATGGCGATCTTGATGTGATGGAAATTGACAACGATTCCGTGGCGATCACATCTCAACACCAGCTCCGAGCAGCAGGTCTCCCGGATGCCTCCGACATCGAACATTACTGCAAGAACTGGACTGAAGATAAATGCTACGACAAGAGATGTAATCTTACCTATAACAACGCTGCGCCTGAGCTGCGTGCTGCCGCGGAAACTTCCGAAGTACTGATGACTTCAGCGCCAACAACACCGCAGACGCATCTTCAGCCTCAAATTAGAGCAGGTATGTCGAGCATATATTGTAAGTTTGTCGCCAAGAATTCCTGTCGCGACGGCAAGAATTGTAGATTCAGTCACGATCCCGCATTAGCACCGCGCAGCATGCAGCAGCCGATAGGAGACATCGCAGTAGGCGGTGCAGCATTCAACGGTGCTAATTTCGTTCTTCCTGCTGCCGTAGCCCGCCGACGAACCTACAACATCGAATGCAGGCATGAGCAAAACGGCCAATTTTGCAAGAGTAACCAATGCATGTATAAACATCTCGATACGCGGTCCAAAAACTTCGGCAGCACTGTGCAGATACCCAACGGCACCCATCCACGACCAAGAAACAACCAGGTTCGAGCACCCAATGATAATACTTTCAACGCCAGCCATGTGAACAACCTAGGGCCGGTGCTAAATTCGCAAACGCAACAAAGCCAGCGGCCACAGCGTTCTCAGACGAGAAGGCAGGGGAAAGATAATCAAGCTGGCCGCCCACCTCCTCAGTGCTACACTTACGGCCAGTTCGGGCACAAGAGTACCCGGTGTCAACAGCCCTCTGGAACTGGGTAAAACGACCGACATGGCGGCAACCACAGAGGCAACAACTATGGCGACCATCAAAGAAACCCAGATCAAGGCCAATAACCAGAAGCCCGGGGGAAGTCAAAGTAGGGCAGACAACAACGACGACGTTAAACGCCTCAAATGTGGGCAAGTGAGCCAATATGCGCGGGATTTAACGAAGCAGCCTAAACTGGGCAGCAGCAACGATAACACCGAGAGAGCGGATCTGAATAAACGTTTCGCCTGTGTTGTAACTTGACATACCTCATCGAACTGTCCGATTGCGCAGGGTACGCATGGTACGGGAATGTGGGGTACTATGCAGCTAGGTATACGCCGCTCAGCACGCTGGATATGTAGGTGGAGCATCGAGGTATGACGGCTGAGTAAAGTTAAATTATGTTTTTTTTATGGGTTTTGGAGCTGTGACAATCTCTTGTTCTGCGCATTTCCACCTCCAGCAACTAGAGACGTGATGAACAATTTCCGAGCTTCATACAACATCGATTATCTCGCTTGTAAGTAGTTACTTAAGAGAACGTACTGCTATTTGTGAATTTGGAGATTAGAACAGTTCGGCCGTGAGTAATAGGGTAACCACTCGTGTATAGTCATTAATATGCCTCAGCAGAAGATCTAGCAGGGCCTGGCAGTACTAACGGTAGTAGAGATACTGATGACGGGATTGTTGTTCCTGGCAGATCGGTCCCCCGGTCAAACCACGTCCACCGATGAAGCCACCAGTCGGGTGTAGGAGCCAATCAAAGACCGGTACCGCATCGAAAGTCAGACTAGCGCTGATGTTCGGTCTCACGAGCAGGGTAACTCCGCGTCATGATAGCAGCTCCAAGCAGTATAAAGGCAATGAGCAGGTCTAACATTATGGTGTATAAACAAGCTCCTTCTATTTTTACATACAATACTTGCCATGCCGGACCTACAGACCATCCGCACCAGTATCGCAGAGCTGCCACAAGGAAGTCCGTTGGTCGTTGTACTTGTCGGGGCAACTGCAGGTATAGGGTCCTATGTCGCAAGAGCATGGGCGACGGCATTCGCAGAACATGGCTCAAAACTCCGAGTCTACATTGTCGGACGGAATGCTGCCCGTGCAGACACTCTGCTCAAATTCGGTCGTGAGAACAGTCCCGGGTCAGATTGGCGCTTCGTACAAGTGAAGGATCTATCTGTAATGCGCGAGGTGGACGAAGCATCGCGGATCATTTTCGAACAAGAGACGGCAGCGCCGTTCGCTGGGGGTCCATCGAGAGTGGACGTGCTGTATCTGAGCCAGGCACAATCGCCGGTGGTGGAGTCGAATGGTAGGCAAGAAACGCGAGTGCCAATCTTTAGATGTGCTGACTTGTTTCCTGTAGCCACTTCGGAAGGACTTGATACCCAGATGTCGCTCCTATATTATTCTCGCATGCGCTTCGTTCAAAACCTGACACCACTTCTGCTCGCATCTCAACATGACGCACATGTAATCTCCATATTCGCTGGAAACACGGAAGACACCGTCAAGCCCGGAGACGTTCCCATCGGCACACCACCGCCAGGGTTCTACGGTATCACGAGCGTGAGGCGGAACACGACGTTCATGAAAACATTCTTCTTCGAGGAATTGGCTGAGAAGCATGCCGGTAAGATCAGTTTCGTTCACATATACCCTGGGCTCGTCGATGGGCACGCTTTCTACAGCGAAGCAAATCCATTGTGGTTCCGCATGGTTTGGCCGGTGATGAAACTGTTGTTGAGTTGGTACATGACGAGTTCGGAGGTCTGCGGGCAAGTCATGGTGTCTCTTGCGACGAAGAGATATCCTGCGAAGGGTGCTCTGATCGAAGGCGCCCAGGTAGCACACAGTTCGCAGCACGAGTTGGGAGGTGGCGCTTATGCTGTTGGCCAGAGAGGTGATGAGAGTAAAAGCGTCAATTGGGCCAAGCAACGTAGGGAAGACACAGCGAAGGAAGTGTGGAGACACACTATCGAGGTACTCGAGCAGATAGAGAGATCGAATAACGCAGGGTAGCTTGGATGTTCAGATAGCATGTATTGGCAGGGTTCTTTCGGCTGCCCAAAGATGTTCCACTTGACCCCCTTGCCGTTTCCAAGCATCAAACTATGATTCAGATATCGGCCTGGATGATATTGATGCAATCGAGACATCTTATACCAAATGCGCCATTCCGTCAAGGCCTCGCAAACCACTGACATCCCGCGCCTTGATCCCTCTCGGTACCCCACCGCCTTTGTCGCAAGTACGCCAACGCAAAGCGAGCAATGAATCGCAGGAGAGTGCAGCTAGCTCGCAGCGTAAAAAATCAATTCAGCCCACCATGGAGGACTCCTACGAAGCCAATACCTTCTTTCTGAGCTGGCCGCCGCTCCAGAAGACGTCTTTGTGAGCTGAGCCCCGGAGTATTCCATCATCTCCAAGAGTCGCCCTCAAAACATCGCCAGAGAGGATGCCACTGGTTCAGTAGCCCGAAAAGCACTCCTCCCAGTCCACGGATAAGACTTCCATGGAGCATCAGTCCACCTTCGGCATACACAGAGGAAAACACCATCTGCACAACCGGCAGGCTACACAAACTTCATTCAAAATGCGGGGAGTCGTTGATGCCAGACCAGATCTGAAAGCTGCTGTGGCCGAGTCCGAGCAGAGATCTAATCAGGACCCCATTCAGACGTGGAATTTGAGGATCTATCACAACACACACACTGAGGATTGGTGATATAGTGCCAAATCGTGTCTCAAGTGCTAGGTCAGTATCTTGCGTGGCTGAACAATGGGATCGTTAGATGAAAATGTGGAGTTTGTAGCAGCTGTGTTGTGTCAGCAAGGCAAGCGCCGTCGATGAAGGCATAAACAGCAAAGCAGAGGCGCACGTACTCACGTGAGGTTTTTTCAATGCGTCTATATCATTGTTGGTAAGGCTGCTTGTCTGACAACGGCATAATGATGACATGCGTCAGGCTGGATAGTCACGTTGACAAGCGGTACGTGACCGCAGACAGATCCGCACAGTGAGGTATTGACCGTCTCAGAAAAGCCAGGAAGTAAGAATAAGATGGGAAACCATATTAATTAAATCCATTATATCCCTCCACGTGTCCCCGTACTATACCATCTAATTAATCCACCGCTACGGCGAGTCGCTCGTCGGCGCACCGTTCAACTTGAAGTAACCCGGCTGCAACCTCTCAAACACACGCGCAGGGTCATACTTCCTGCTGATACGCTGCAGTCTCGCCTTGTTTGCTGCGCCGTAGCTCGCAATGGGGTCTTGCCAGGGGCTGGCGTAGTTCATGTACAAGTACGGTACATCCTTGCCGGCTGCCTTTGCGGCAGCAACAGCGCGGTCTTTGACTACGGCGGCGAACCTGTTGAGACGAGAGTCATCGGCTGGGTTGGACCATCTGAGTGCCACGAGGCAGTTCATGAGCGGTCCGTTGGCGGTAGATAGCCCCAGTGCGTTGCCGCCGCGCGCAGTCATCTTCTCCAGGATGGGCTCGGTGATGACTTGGAAGGAAAAGGCGGCAGTGAGATTGGCAGCGTCAGTGATGGCGAGTACCTCTTCGAAGAAGATGTCTTTCATGGTGGTTGTAAGGTCTTTGTCTAGCTTGGCGGTCCACGTCCAGAATGCTTGTCGGAGACCTGCGCCGCTGGCGGGGCCCTCGAGGGCCTGAGCGAGCGCTGCTATGCTCCTCACGCCAGTGCCATCTACGATAGCGCCTGGGATTGCGTTGTATTCGGCCAGAATGGTAGCGTTGGGGTTGGGGTCCGAGTACTCGAGCTCTAGCTGGGCAACGGGGAGGCCGCCCCAGCCGAAAGAAAGGATCTGGTGCGCCTTGCCATCCTGTTTGGCATTTATGCCGAGGTTGTAGTAGGCTTCAATCAGGGCCGGGAAGGACGGTTCGAGGTACACGCGCGAGCCACCCCACATCAGGCCTTGCGGCACAGCTCGGACATTGAACTGAGTGACGATCCCAAAGTTGTTGCCACCGCCTCGGAGAGCCCAGTACAGATCTGGGTAAGATTTTTGACTGACGTTTATAATGAGACCAGAAGCTGTGACTACTTCATAGCTCAAGACGTTGTCGCATGCGAGGCCGTACTGACTGGACAAGTACGAGATACCTCCCCCAAGCGTTAAGCCTCCAACACCAACGCTGGCAACACGACCACCAATGACAGTGACTTGCTCTGGCTCTAGAGCAGTGTAGATGTCGTTCCAAGTGTGCCCTGGTTGAAAGGATGCTATCTCCTTGTTTGCAGATAAAGAAATCTTGTTCAGTTTCTCAAAGCTGATGGTAATACCACCGTCGCTGTTTGAGCCTCCAGGTACGGCAGAGTGACCGCCACTCTTCACAGCAAACGGACACTGTGTCAAGCGTGAGATAAGGATAGCAGTAGATACATCTCGAGGCGTGGTGGGCGTGAAGACACACCGAGGAACGAGATCACGTTGCTGGCCAGACCAGAGGGTGTTGATAAAAGAGGTGAATTCCGGTTCTTGCTGGCTTGCCAGGTTGGCACCGCCGAAGATGCGGTCAAGAGACGAACACTGCGATATGATCAGCCCCGGTCAGTGTTCAACATTCAAATGTGAGATCACTTACCGCTGCAGAGCAGCCACTGTTCGAGGCCCTTTCGGCGAGTGGAGCAAGATCGGGTAGTGCAGAGACATTAACGCCGTTCTCAAGGAGGGCCTCTGTGATGTCGAAATCCTTGGGTTCGAACGTGCTCTGCGATATGGTGCCTGCTACAAGAGTAGCCAGGAGAGCGAGTGTCCTCATGATGCTAATTATTATTTGCCGTCTGGGGGGCGACGCGGTTCAGAGTACAAGTATTGGAAAGAGCGAAAGATGACGGGTGAAACGAATGACACTGAATGATGCCGGTGTAGGGCGGCAGGCAGTTGCTCTTTAATTGTTATCAGGCCGCCATGGCCACAAATGTAGGATACCCATTGCACAGCGTCGATTGGAATTAGACCGCGTCTAATTATTGGCGAGGAGAGCTACAAGGCCTTACCCATGCATTGCTGCAATGCGTGGACATGGTTCACCACCTATATCGGTGGCTACAGGCACAGTCGGGGCTGCGGCTTGCCGTGTCAGCAGGGTCTTGGTATGGCAGTCTGTCCGAGCAGGCCCCCAGCACCACATGTTCGCCATCCAAGGCCCTGCAGCAAAGACCATACCAGCTATATGCACGCTTTAGGCATCGAGCCCAAGCTTATACGGAGTCTAGTACATTTGTGACTGCGTGCAGAAGATGCTGTTCCTAAACCTCGCCATGGCAAGGGTACGCCGAATCCTGCAGGATGCAGGTGCATGAAACGGCATACACTCAGAGAGGGACGTTTCTAAAGATCATGATGCAATTAAGCCGTGCGAACATGTATTGTAAAGAAAAAGTCACCGTCGCACAAGGACTTATTCTCTCGCCTTTGTGCCGGCCGGGTGCGCTGGGAAGAGAGTCGATACACGTCGAGGCGCGGTGTGCCTGCCCAACGGACGGGACCCCGCGTGGAAGAAGTCGCGCGGCACCCTGGTTTTTGGTTCGACGCTTGCGAGCCGCACGCTCCCGTCTCCACCAACGCAACCGTTGGGTGAGTGACATTCAAATGCAGTCGAGCGGACGTTGATCCGACGAAAGTATCTTTTATTGCCTCGTGCGCTCTGCCCACGCCGTATATCGGATGGACCTCAACTCAAATGATGCTGGGCTTGGGTCTGCCAGGGGCTGCACCCAAAGATTCAATAGTTGATCCGACGGAAGTCATTACTTCCCCCTTGCTCTCTGCCCACGCGGCACGTTGAATGGACCTTAAATGATTGCTAGGTTTAGGTCTGCTAGTGGCTGTATTGGACCAAACGATAGGGACGCAAAGTCATGCGAACCTACGCGGTACGCGAACCCGGAGAAATGATGATCTTCTGGCTTACCAGTGTGAGCCTTGCGGCGAGAAGAGATCACACAGGGAGCAGTGCCCTGGTTCCTGCAGGACTACCATGATGGGCTGTTGATGTTTCTATCCGTGGCGTACCGATCCGGCGGTATTGTGTCGATGATGAGAACAGGCACAAGACTTGGCAGCCGGTATGCAGTCAAGTCTTGTGCCCAGGTTCAGGTTGTAATCCATCCTGCTCGAGCTGAACAACGCAAATTTGTTTCTCACTTGTGGGTATATCTTCAACAATCACCACGATTTGGGAGAAAAACTTGAAACCCACATTTCCAGGCATCCCATCTCTATAGCAGAGCAGGAACTGGGCATTTCCTACTACGGCGCCGACCCGCTGCCAAAAATTTCCCGTTTGCGAGATGTCACCGGAGCAGATCTGATGAGCGACCGACACGCAGTCAGTATCGTGGCTAGGGTATGGGAGCTCTGTTTGGGAGTCGCATGTCAGTATTCGTTCTGTGCTGTGAGGGCGACTTGGTAATCTCAGGTGGTGCCACGCCTCAAGGAGGCTATGAAAGCAGCCGTGTTGCTGACCTGGTTTATAGCACTAGAACCGACATGCCGCAATGTGACATTGTGCTCCACGTGTTGATTAATATGCATAGCCTAGTCTTGCTAGCTTTGGCAACTACGTTGTGCAGGTTTTGAGCTCAGCAACCTTTTGAGAGATTGATGAAGCACACGCATATATATATATGGAGGCGGGTTGAAATTGACATGCTCAGCTGGCGGAATGCCGGATTATCGTTGTTCGTCACTGCTAGGGGGTTAGGCAGGGGCGTGGTGGTTGTGGGCGGGGTTCATGACGGGTGTGAGTTCTACTGCTAGGCACCGCCCTCATCTCTCTTTAGCTACAACCTCGTCACGCTCACTTTGCTTTCCCTCCCAGCCACTCCCCCGCCCTCCTGGCGCACGCACTCGCCTCCTTGTCAAAACCCAGGATGTTCCCTATCAACAGGACATCGTGCGGGACCTTGTCCTCCACGTCCAGCGTGACGTCATTCCCCAGATCCTGCATGTCCTTGGCCCACTCGCAGCCATCAAAGTACAGCACCTCGCCGCCGCCCATGTTGACAAACAGTGGCACGGGCGTCCGAAACGCGCGCTTCTTGTGCGAAACATACGGGCTCGCCAGGGTCTGGGCGCCGCCGAGCCCCGCGTAGGCGCTGGAGCCCCACGCGGTGAAGGGCGGCGAGAGGTAGTCGGTGGGGTAGTTGGGGTTGTTGTGGACGTACGAGCAGGAAGTGTCGGCGGGGTCGATCCACGGGCTCCACAGCAGGGCGGCGGCGGGGTTGGGCAGGCGCAGGCCAGGGCCAAACTCGGAGATGTAGCGCAGGAGCGAGATGGCGGCGTTGCCGCCTGCGCTGTCGCCCGAGAGGATGATGTTCGAGGGCGCGATGTGCAGGTCGTGCAGTAGGTAGAGGTAGGCGGTCAGGCTGTCTTGGAGGGCCGCGGGGAAGGGGTTCGAGGTTGCGGACGCGGGCAGCGTGGAGAGACGGTACTGCGGCATGAAGACATGGGACGCGCCGGCGTGCTTCTGGAGAAGCTTCGCAAAGTAACCGCTTGCCTGGGTGCGACCGTCGCCGGAGACGAATGCGCCGCCGTGGATGTGAAGGACGACCCTGAGGCCCGTCTTGTCCGCCGATGCAGACAGCGGCTTTGGGTACCAGGTCGCGCCAATCTCGACGGGCTGGACGGCGTTGTTGGAGCGCAGCGGGCCTGTGTACTGCTCACTTGGCGCCGGCTTGATGCGCACAAAGCGCTCCTTCTCGCTGCCCGGCGTGAGCGGCGTCGGCGTCTTCATCTGCACGCTGGCGATGTGGTAGACGACGGCGTAGACGATGCGCGCGGCCAGCGCCTGGCGGAAGCTCCATTCCGGGTGCTGGCGGCCGTAGCTGGTGAGGTACTTGACGATGAAGAGAGGCAGGCTGAGTAGCTCAAAGCCCAGCGCTGCGAGCGCGTACACGCCCTTGAAGGGCTGGTAGGTCAAGAGGGCCATGGCGGGGAGGAGACAAAGGTATGGACGCCCCGGATGCGGGGCTCATGGTGCCTTATAGCACCATGTCGTGCTACCTGGAACTGGAGCTGGAACTTGGGAGCTGTTCCAAGATCGACGTCCGTCTCAGCGTCGAGCCGAGGTCCACTACTTAGCGCTGTTTGACCGTTCACGGTAGGAGGGGCGAGCGTGCTACGTCAGCATCAGCATCAGCAGCACTATACATGACCTTGCGTCGGCTGTCATCGAGCCGTAGTCAATTTGAATGCCTTGCTTATTTCGACGTCAGCTTCTTGACAAAGAACTATTGGTCCTGAATGCGCTTAGAGCCAGAACTAACAGGGTAACAGTCTGTTAAGGACATGAGTTGGCATCTAGCCTAGTAAGTATTTTGACATACAACAAACATAGACCAGTGAAACTTTAATGTTGCACTACCATCTTACCCTCCTTACTCTGTCATACGCTCGGTCTATATGCAATAACAACGCTACACATGCACATCAGGTCTATGTATGAATGAACATCAACACGAACAATCAACTCTCCACTTCCTCCTCCCTCCTCATTCAACCGCTCCTTCACCGCTCCTCAATCTCCCACACACACCGCTGATACGCCATCACATCCTTCCTGAGCAGCTCCAACCTATCCTCCAACATAACCCTCTCCTCATTCGTAGCGTGCTCTGGGATCCGCGGCAGCAAATCCACCAAAACATCTTCCGGACCTGGTCCACCATGACCACCCATCTCTGACATCGCATCGCCACCCCGCATCACCGCTGACGCCACGCCCACAAACCCCTCTACAGCAGGTGTAGCAACCGGCGTCTCCACCAGCGGCAGGACATCCTGGCTCCACGCCGGCTCAGCAACAACCTCAGCCTGCAGCCGACTAAGTCGCGGTTTCCGGCGCCTTCTTGCTTCCTTGGGATCAAGCTCGGACAGGAACCCCGTGGCGTCAATGTCTCGAGGATCAGAGTCGATCTGGACTTGCGTCGGTTTTGTTTCTGGCTCTTTGCCCTCTTCGGCTCGCGCACGCTTGCGCGACCTCGTTTGCCTTGTTTGTGGCTGTGCTGCTGCTGCTGCTGCTGCTGCTGCTGCGGAATCTTCTTCCGGGTTGAATTCAATCGTCACGGGTGGAATGTAGTCGCCGTATATGTGCCGACCACTCACGGGCTCTGGAGGGGCGTTTTCCTGCTCTTCATCTTCATCCTCCGAGGCTTCCGGGGGGTTGGCTGGGGTCTCGGGAGGTGGGAAGGTGGCTTTGGTTTTTGGAGATTTGATGGTCCGTGGTCTGCGAGCCGGTCGGAGGGGTAGATCGGATGCGGTGCGTTTTGGAGGGTGGGGCCTGGGTTGACCTTTTGCGTGGTTATTTGGTTTGCTCTTGCCTTGTTGGCGGGGTTGATTCTCCCCTCTGGCTTCTTTGGGGTCGTTTGCTGCTCGTGTCTGTCTGGATCGATCTTGAGACGCCTTGTTTGACCCTCCTCGTCCTAGTGCTTTGGTATCAACCTCTGGTTGTGTTGCTTGCTTTCCTGTGTCCTCTGTCTCTTGAGCCAGGTCCTTTAATCGTTTGCAGACCTTCTTCAGATCGGTGCCGAGCATACAGTCCGTCTTGCCTTTTGCACTCTTATTCTTCTTCTGCCTCGCGACGATCTCCTCTTTCAGCATCTGCTTGAAGAGATCGTTCTTGCCCTTCGTGTATTCTGACGCCTGATGCAGGAGATGAACAATGTCAAAAGGCCATTGTTCTGGATCTGGCACGTCAAGAGGCCAATGCTCAGATGAAACACACGTATTGATATTGTCCGAGGACAGGTTCCAGTTGACCACGATACCACTCCTCAAGTCAGTTGGTTTCGGGCTGGTCGTCTGTTCTGGATCTGAAGGATGTTCCTTCGGGTGCGCTCTCGTGATCCGAGATTGGCTCTGCAGAGGCTGAGCACCTCTTTTCGAGGAGCTTCGGGTCATTCTGCGTTTTTGGATATGATGCTGTCCTTACGTCGCGAATTTTGATAATCCAGAAGTGTCAACTGAGTGATATCTGGTATCTGTGTAAGGATACGCGGGCAGCAATTTTCATCAACTTCAGTAGTGATTCCATCGAGACGATACCATTCAACTCCATTGAAAACACGATGACATGTCGTGCTGTTGGCGTGTCGACCAGCCCAGCCACCTTACGAAGTGGTGAGGTGCAGCCGCGTGACGTCAGCAGAAACTTTTTACAATACGCCGACCGTGCATCAACAAGGCGACATCTCGTTTACTTTTTCGAATATCGAGACGACATTGGCAAATCTCAACGTCCAAACACGTTTCTTACATTCTTCTTCATCAATTGGTACTTTGAGTCCGATCAAGAGTCAGTTTACCAAAGCCCGAGGATCATCGCAAGATATAGGGATGTCGCGTCCACACATTGTTTTCGAGCCTCTGCAGCGCGACTGTGTCCGCCAAATGAGGGATCGGATGCAGACTCGATCTGCTGATTGAATGTCGGGATACAACGTTGTTGACCTCACGTTTCTGCTCCCAATCCGGAGTTGCTAGAGTGTGAAGTTGCCAGTGACATCTCAGAACACTTGCTCTCATGAACGTGCGTCTTCCATATTTTGAGGCGTCTGACTGTCGCCAACCCGTTCTCAATTCAGACGAACATCTGCGTACAGCAACGCTCGGTGTATGCCCGGTGGGCTTGTGTCGGAAATGAAGGCGTGATGTAGTCGGCAAGTCTGCGAGCAAAGTCTTGGCCCTCGGCACAAACTCCGCGACGCTCCCCCGGCTTCTCCACAATCTCCGCGAAAGCATCGACACGAACACGATTGTGGGATGGCGCGCCGTTGTATGCGAGGTCCGCAGTCCTGAATCGACGAATGCCCGCTATATACCCCAGTCGTGCCTAGTCTGCTTTATGATCATCACGTCACCGCAAGAGGGGGTCGTTCCGATCGACATGCGTCCTCAGGGACGGCGCGTAAGGATTGAAACAGTAACATTGCCCCGCTCGGGAGAGGCGCTCAACTTCCTCCAATGGCCGAAGCTTAATCCTGCATAAGAGGCCGGCATACTCGTGTACCTGCGGGAAGCACTACACCGAACATCCCGTTCTAGTATGGCGGTGGTGCCAGATGTCAACGAGGATCATCACGGCATTTTGAGCGTTGCTTCTGCCAAGTTCTAGTTGAACAGACGGGAAAAGGTTAGGGTACAAAAGCCAGGGACCCGGACGCGTTGTTAAATCTTCACTTTGTGATCAACGATCTTCAGTCATCAATCATGGGACTGTTCGCAAAGGTCTTCCTCGCAGCTACTGCCGTAGCATCTGTCGGTGCTGTCGACATTGCCGTCCAGTCCACTGGTGGCAATTTGACCGGCAAGTATGGACACCAATACGGCTACGGCTTCCTTCATGAGGTGAATATGCATGCTACTGCCTGAAGAGTATGTGCTAATACCGCCAGGACATCAACAACTCCGGTGATGGCGGTATCTACGCTGAGTTGATTCAGAACCGTGCTTTCCAGTACAGCAGGGCTTTCCCAGTCTCTACAGCTCACTACTTCCCCATCAACGGTGCCAGCCTCACCATCAACAATGACACTGAGCCACTGTCCCAGGCCCTCCCTGCGTCCTTGAAGGTCTCTGTTGGCAACAGCACTGTTGGCAAGATTGGCTTCGAGAACGAAGGTTACTGGGGCATTGATGTCAGGACCCACAAGTACACCGGATCTTTCTGGGTGAAGGGAGCCTACACTGGTTCATTCACAGCTTCGCTGCAGTCGAATCTGACAGATGACGTTTTTGGCTCCGTTGAGATCGAGTCCAAGTCCGTTGCTTCCGAGTGGACCGAGCACACTTTCGAGCTCACTCCCGAGAAGGATGCTCCCAACTCGAACAACACATTCGCTGTCACTTTCGACCCCCAGGGTACTCAGGGATCCCTTGACTTCAACCTCATCAGCCTGTTCCCTCCTACATACAAGGATCGCAAGAACGGCCTTCGCGTTGATATCGCTGAGGCTCTTGCGGAGATGAACCCTCACTTCCTTCGTTTCCCCGGCGGTAACATGCTTGAGGGACTCGAGAACGACACTTACTGGGACTGGAAAGACACCCTTGGCCCACTGAAGGAGCGTCCCGGATTCCAGGGTGTTTGGGGTTACCAGCAGACCCATGGTCTTGGTATGATGGAGTATCTTGAATGGGCTGAGGATATGGACCTTCAGATCGTGATCGGCGTCTGGGCCGGTCTTGCTCTGAATGGTGATGTAACTCCCAAAGAGGATCTCCAGCCGTTCATCGACGACGCACTGAACGAGATCGAGTTCATCGTCGGCTCAGTCGACACCGAGTGGGGCGCTAGGCGTGCTGCTCTGGGCCATCCCGAGCCCTTTGAGCTGAACTATGTCGAGATCGGCAACGAGGACTGGCTCGCTGGATTCCCCGGCGGCTGGGATTCGTACAAGGAGTACCGCTTCATCATGTTCCACGACGCCATCAAGGCCAAGTACCCTGAAATTACCATCATCGGCTCTAGTGCCACCAGCGACCCTGCTCCTGAGGGAGCGACAACCGGCCCTAACCTGGAAGATGGCATCACTTACCCTGAGGGCGTTCTTGGTGATTACCACCCTTACCGCGAGCCTGATGAGCTTGTCGAGGAGTTCGACCGCTTCGATAACGACATCGGCCACATCATCGGTGAGGTTGCTGCCACTCACGTCAACGGTGCTACTCCTCCTCGTTGGAATGGACCCCTTTACAGGTACCCCTGGTGGATTGGCGCTGTTGGCGAGGCCGTTTCCCTCATCGGCTACGAGCGCAACTCCGACCGCATTCCCGGTACCTTCTATGCTCCCGTTTTGAAGAATGAGAACCGCTTCCAGTGGCCCATCACTCTCATCCAGTTCACCGCAGACGCGAAGCAGACCACCCGTGCCGTCACCTGGTACTGCTGGAGCCTGTTTGCTCACCACCCTATCTCCCACACTCTTCCCACCACCTCCAACTCCAGCTACGGACCTGTTTACTGGGGTGCTGGAAAGGACGAGGCTCGCAACGGCGCTTTTGTTTGGAAGGGCGCTGTCTACAACACCACTGATAACGCCTCAGTTCCCATCACCGTTCAATTTGAGGGTGTTGAGGCTGGTACTAAGGCCCAGCTGACCTACCTCACCAACTCCGTTGGCGACCCGTACGCCTACAACGACCCCCGCACAGGCATCCAGATCGTCGACACCACCACTCAGGAGTTGATTGCCGGTGCGAACGGAGCTTTCGAGTTCAGCCTGCCTCAGCTCAGCGTTGCTGTTCTTGATACTGAAGTTGCTGGCAACTCTACTGGCGGCTACAAGAAGGCCAAGAGGATGCCGATCCCCAGATATCAGATGCGCTGGTAGATAGGCAGTTTAAAATATAGACGCTCATAGGCGACTGTAAATGCATATAGTCCAATCAATGTTCAAAACGCCACGTCTTCCTTCACAATATTGCATGTTTTCTCTCATCCTCGAAAGAGGATGCAGACGCTTTCCTCATGCATCAACGCGTGTCCATCTGCCAAGCCCAGCACTTCGAAACCGTATTACTTGTAAGAATCCACTCTCCAATGACTCCAACATCGCACAGCTGTACACCGCTTACAGCGCACCCACTAGCGCATGTCGCAACCAGCCGCCTAACAGTGGCTAGGCGCGGCCGTCGGCAACGGTGGGGCCTCCGCAAATAAAGTCAGACATCACAAAAGATCTCCCATAACCTCTAAGCCTTGCTATATTATTATTTGTGCCTGTAGCCTACAACCTTGAAGTTTTGCAAAGCCACTCGCAGATCTTAAAATCCGCACCATGGCGTACGGCACAACGCGCAGCTCAGTCTCAGCGCAGACCGACGACGACGACGACCTGCAAGAAATCCAGCCCGAGCCAATCCCGCAAGACGAGCAAGACGCTCTTGACAAAAGTAACCCAGCATGTACACACCGCAACCGCGGAATCAAACATGCGCTCAAATCCTTCTACGAAAGGAATTTTGGCCTCGTTCTTGTGTTCCTCGCGCAGACTTGCGGGTCCATCATGAATACTGTCGCTAAGCTGCTGGCTACGGGGTACGAGACCAAGTTCCACGCCCTGCAGATTATCTTCATTAGGATGTCGTGTACGACGGTTTTGGGAATGGCGTACATGGCGTGGCATAAGACGCCGGACTATCCGCTAGGAGGGAGGGGAATTAGGGGATTGCTTGTGTTGAGGGGGTTTTGTGGTTTTGTCGGGTTGTTTGGGTCATATTGTAAGTGTATATTTTCCTGATTGCTGTGTGGCTGAGTAGAGATGAGGGATACAGGTAGTTGGCTCGTTTGCGGAGAGGGATATGTGCTGATTGATCCAGATTCTCTGTCCTGGCTCAACATTTCCGACGCGACAGTCATCACCTTCCTTGTCCCCACGCTGACCGCACTCGTCTGTTTCGTCTGGCTGCGCGAGCCCTTCACCGTCCGCGAAGCACTTGCCGCCCTCATCGCCTTTTCTGGCGTTCTGCTTGTCGCGCGTCCAACATGGCTCTTCCCCACCCCACCTGTGGACCCTATCACGGGCGAACCCGAGCCGAGCGTGCTCTCCCTCTTCTTCGGGCCAACTTCTGCGCCTGCAACGACGCCAGCTCCTGTGACTCCTCAGCAGCGCACTCTTGCGGTGCTTGCGGGCATTCTAGGTGCATTTGGGGCCTCGACCGCTTATGCCACGATTCGCGTCATAGGGACGCGGGCGCACTCGCTCATCTCGGTGAACTACTTCGCGGCCATTGCTACCATCGGGTCTGCGCTTGTTCTACTCATCCATCCAGATCTGCAATTTGTGATGCCCGAAAGTGCGGCGCAATGGGGCCTAATTGCTGTTATCGGATTGACGGGATTTCTTCTGCAATTCTTACTCACTGAGGGTCTGCAGCGGGAAAAGGCTGGACGGGCGACGAATCTGATGTACTTGCAGCTCGTCCTCATGTTGATCATTGAGCGTGTTATCTGGGGTACGACACCGCCAATCGAAAGCTTCGGTGGCGCGGCGTTGATCATCGGGGCTGCGGTCTGGGTCACGCTGCAGAAGAACACCCCAGCTAAGAAGGATGGAGGGAAGGATAAAATTGTGGACGAGGAAAGTAGTCTTCTAGGCAACGCTGGAGAGAGACGGGTTGAGTAATAGTAAGGACGGTACAGTTTTTGTTAAATTAGAGCTTGTACTAAGTAACAAAACGCGAGGCAGTTTTCCGGTGTATTTAAACAAATCAAGCAACTGTAATGCTTCGGACACTTCGAGGTTTTTGAGATCCGGTCTCCACGGCTGAAACGCTTTGCGCAGGCCTACTATCTTCACTGACGCTGACCCTTACACAACGGTGAATTACCTGATCGAGAGAGAAACAGAAACCTCATCAACAAGTCAAGTTCCATTCGCGCTTCAATCGTCCGAGATGGTCCCTCCGGAGCACTAAGCCCATGTACTCTCTAGACCACATGGTCTAAGGTCCAGAACGCAGCAATTAGAATGTGAACATCTCCCAACACCAACAGGAGAATCTGCAGTCTTCTAGTGAAAGTCCTGTACGACGCGTCGGGAACATTATCTTTGTATGCTGTTCGAAGATAGCGATGCAGGTGGGCTCACTCCCTATGAGTTCGGATCTTATGATCGAAATTTGGATGTAAGGTGCGCATGTGGAAAGAGGTGCAGCATTTCTAAATACATGCAGAAGCTAAATCACATGTTGATCGATCATTAAAAGACGTCCATAAGTTGTCAGGGTGCCCATGGGGCGGTATCGCTAATGTGCTAGCCTGATTGAGCGTCGTGCTATGCAGGACTGGCCAAGCGAGATGTTGTGTCTGCACCATTGGCTCCAGGTGTCCCGTTGATCCTTCAACTCCACTCCCCCCTACAACTATTATGTAGAGGACGCTCAGCGATCAGCTTGGGGAAAGCATGTCGCGCAACAGCTCGTTCTTGTCGTCGACATGGAGCTCGTCCTCGACCCTGAGCCCTACTACAAGCTTCAGCTCGACTACCTTCGAGGTGCGCCGTAGCAGGAGTCGCCGTCGCCGTTCAAGCGCTAGTGAACGTGATCGGAGCTTGGTGAAGTTTGCTAGGACAAGTATCTATCATGACGCTATTCCGTATCGCCAGAGCCCTGAGCCGATGACGCTTTGCGGTCCATGCCACAGCCTGGACTTGAACCATTTCATCACCTCGAGGAGGCAGATTACATCAGCTTTAGGAGAATTCATTACCTATCTGGACTGGGTGACAGATCCAAGTTGTTCGCTGTGCGCCTTTTTCAAGTCGATGCGTGTGCCGCATCCTCATCGTGATGCGAGCCACAAACCCGACGCCAAAGAACAAGAAGATGAGCCTGGATACCATCTCCGCGCATTCTCAGGCATGCTCTCCTATCGAGAGTACTTTGTACGCCCGCCTACCAACCGCAAAACTAGCGAATCGTCTGACACCATGTTAGCTGTGGTGCCGAATGGGCTTTTCTCCGAGGTCAAAAACACACAGCAGCACATTTATACCGACACATTCGGGTCGGTGGGTTACATACTACCAGTAGCCTACTCCTCCATGTCTCCCTGGCTCACAGGCCGGCCAGTGGATCCAGTGCGCGTTAATTTCCCTCTCATCCAGGAATGGCTTCAGCACTGTAAGAAAAAGCACAGCTGCGCGATGCGCTTCTCGCGCCCACTACAGCTCAGCATGATCGACTGCAAGACACTTGAAATCGTCGTCGCGCCGCCAAATTGTAACTACTTTGCCCTGAGCTACGTATGGGGAGCAACATCAGTACCTAATCCAGGTCTGGCCGCGGCCAGCGACCTGCCTGCTGGAACTGAAAATCTCATTAGCACCGCCGCTCCTGTCGTTCGCGATGCAATTCAGGTCGTCAAGACCCTTGGCTGGCGCTATCTTTGGGTGGACAAGTACTGCATCCCTCAAGCAGACCCTACGCTCAAGGCTGAGCAGATTGCAAGGATGGATCTCATCTATGAAGGTGCTTACTGCACCATCGTCGCTGCGTCAGGATGTGGCGATCAAGATGGGCTCCCGGGCATAAGCGTTCCACGGCACGCGCAGCCAGTCTTCACATTGGATGGCCGTGATATGCACTTTGTGTCTTCATTGCCGGACCCGCAGGCCACGATCAAGGCGTCGACATGGAACACCCGGGCTTGGACCTTCCAAGAAGCACTATGCTCAGCGCGCCGCCTCATCTTCACCCGCCATCAGGTCTACTTCGAATGCAAGACTACGCACGCTTGTGAAGCAGTCGAGCTGCCGCTTCCCCTCATCACAGGTGCGCACGCTCGCACTGTTCTCTTCCGCGACGAGTGGCTCACGGGTACGCACCGCTTCGGCGCCCTAAGCGCCTTCTGGACCGCAGTGAAGGCGTACTCGCAGCGCAGCATGACGTTTGATTCAGATGCGCTCACTGCGCTGGAGGGCGTTCTGCGCAGGTTCCAAGCCAGTCCCGCGTTCGTGTACAACATCTTTGGCATTCCAGTGGTCCTAGAGCATAGTCTTAGGGGAAACAAGGATGCGTTGCTCGACAAGCGGCTCTTCGTCGCGGGACTGTCATGGCATCATGGCGGTGCGGCCCGGCGGCGGAAACACTTCCCCAGCTGGACGTGGGCAGGGTGGGAAGGAGGCGTGCAGCTGCAGCGCACATTCGGAGGTGCAGGCTACGTGAGCAACGTGCAGCTGTGGGTGCGAGATAAAGATGGAGTGACGTTTCCCTGGGACATGTTCTGGGATGCGTTCTGGATACCCAAGGGGAAGACCAAGTGTTATGCACGTTTTGGATGTTTGATCGCCGAGGCAGATGTGTTCAAGGTGCAACTCGTACCTAGACTCTACCAGCAAGGACGCGGTGCTTCGACGTCGGCAGCGAGGACACCCGTCTACGATATGGTGAGTCCGTATGATTCAGCTGTCAGGTACTCGTCCGTCGTCATGCCGACAAACTTGGGGGACCCAAACCGTATCACGACAGAACTATGGGATTGCATGGTACTAGGGGCCAAATCACACGGTGGTAATCCGGATGTCATGCTCCTCCGATGGGACGTCGATGTTGCAGAGAGGATATGGGCGGGAACGCTTTGGCCCGAGAAGAGCTACCGGACACAGTCAAGGGCGAACTACCCACCAATTCTGAGGAAGAAGTTCAAACTGGGTTGAAAGAAAGCATCGAGGAAGAATTTCGCAGCGATCTAAAGGTTGGCAAGTGCTTCGAGAGTCATTCCGCGGCCCAAGTCGAGTAAGACCGGCCGATATTCTTACGACTATTGGCAGCGACCACGGGACTTCCTTGGCTCAAGCATCCGCTCAATTGTCGTCGACAGTTATAGCTGCGGAAGCCCCGTGAGATGTGGCTTGCGCCTGTCGGAACCTTCTGCATGCCAACTGTTTGGCGGTCTCACGATCAACCGTCGAAGCTGGAGTCCAGAACAGCCTGCACAATACGGCGTCCAGCATCGCTGTTGCTACGGTAGTACAGTGTACAACCTGCCAGTCTGTCAACGCCCTGTAGGTACTAATTTCGTGCATGTGGCTGCGCTGACACGAGGAAAGCGCTTTCTCTAGGGCTGAAGACGCTGCACGTTAAGCGAGTCTGCTAAAACAGCGGCATCCCATTTTATGGAGATTCCGCTTGTTCTTTTTTTGGCTACACCGCGAACAGCAAAGCGGCTGCCCTTACCAGCCTAGCGAATATCCTAGCAATATCAAGGGCTCAACTTATTTTCCTCCCCCTATTGCGCCGGTCATCAGAAATTACTTAAGATGAGATCACCCGCTCTCCTCGAATGCTCGCGGCACAGCGGCTTTTACCCGACGCCACCGTAATTCCCTAATCCAGTCACTCGTTTTACCATATTCACTCACTCACCATGCATTCTGTGCTTCTATTGGCCGTCGTGGCCCTGCCATTCCTTGGCGTTGATGCTACTATCAACCCCAACATCAATCTTACTACTCGTTGCGGTACGCAGTCCAGGAACGGAGCAACATGCAAGAACTCGATTTTTGGAAACTGCTGCTCCAAGAGCGGGTTTTGCGGAAGGACTTCGTTGTTCTGCGGAACGGGCTGTCAGGTTGGGTTCGGCGACTGCACTACAAAGAAGCCTTTCTCGACATCGACTAAGTTGTCAACATCAACCAAGCTGTCAACATCAGTAGTGACATCAGCGACATCAGCAACATCGGTCGTTGTCTCTGTAACACCTACTTCGGCAGTTCCGACACCATCCGCATCATCTACCACACCGGACGTTATTACTGTGACCCCGACTCCAACTCCTGAACCATCGCCCTCGTCTTCCTCAGCACCTGCAGCCTCATCCTCATCCACGCCCGACGTAAAAGTCTCCGTGGACGGAAGCTGCGGCGGAAGCCAAGGCTACACATGCTTAGGATCTGTATGGGGCGATTGCTGCAGTGAATACGGATATTGCGGCGGCTCCAGCATCTACTGCGACGCCGGCTGCAATGCTGCCTTTGGCACATGCGGTGGCGTCGTCAGTTCATCCGTAGCACCTTCATCCACCCCTATCCCGGAACCTTCCTCGTTCACCACCCTAACCAGGACCTCCTCCACTGCCGCGACTCCCTCGCCCACACAGGCGGTCTCCACCAACGGCGCATGCGGCACAGATGCCAACGGCCTGACCCTGACCTGTCTAGGCTCAGAGTTTGGCGACTGCTGCTCGCAATACGGATACTGGTACGACCTCCCTCACCTCGCTCAACTCACCCGCCTCTCCACCTCCCCTCAACCCTCCACAACACCCAGCTAACCATCCCCAACAGTGGCCGCGAAACCGCCTTCTGCAGCACAGGCTGCAACCCCCTCTTCGGCACCTGCACGCCGACGCCCGCCCCCGGCCCCATCTGCGGCGTGGAAGGCTTCGCCAGCAAAGAAGCATACTACGCCTCGTCCTTCAACCTCATCGACACCACCGACGTGTCGACATGCGCAGCGCTCTGTCTCGCCGAGCCAGAGTGTAAGAGCTACCTCTTCAACCCGTTGCTGGGCAACTGCGCCTATCTCCCCCAGACGCTGGCGGAGGGCGACTTTATCGCGACGAGCACGACGAATCAGTTGTTTTGGGAGAGGGCGTGTGCGGAGACGGCGGCGTAGATGTGTGGTTTTCTTACTAAAAGTAGTGGGTTTGGGGGGCGTCTGAAGGGGGGGGGGGGTCTGCTGCTGCAGTGGTGGTCCCTCTCTCTCCCCTCACAAACCAACGCGTCGAGGATCCCAGATCATCACCGCGTAATGCGAACAGTACTCATCACGCTCTCCCCTTCTTCCCAGTGATGTAATGAACTCAAACTATCCAAGTCCACACAGCCACATGAATGATTGAGGAGTCAGCTCCTAACCTACTATATATATCGTCAGAAACACATATCTTCCACATACGACCATAGGACGTTGAAAACAAGGCTTCCCGTTCGCTCAGCCCTATTTAAGCAACGTACCGGCGGATTAGTAGTTAGGTGGGTGACCACTAGCGAATACCCGCTGTTGTATGTATTTTTCTTTTTGCTTACCATTGTTCCAAGTCAGCCATAAGGCAGCCGAAACGTCATACCTGTGCGGGTATTGGGAAAGATTGTTTTTGCTTGATACAGAGTCACCTTCCAGCGCTTATCTTCATAGCTGTTTGGGAGGCGCTGCTGGTGGGGTTGCGGAATATCCGTTCTGTGCGCTGTCGCTTTTGGGGAGTTCGCGCTGTTGTAGAGTCTGACGCACTTGCTGGGAAGGTAGGGGGGAGGCGGACTGGATCTGATGGGGTGCATGCTGCGTTGTATCTTCACGTGGTGTTGTGCAAGGACCAAGGGGAGGGAAAGGTTGGAGGGGGGTTGGATTGCATGAAGAGTAGGCAGTTGGGGGAAACATGTGTACCTATGGGCGGTTGTGATGCAGGGCTGATGTACACGCGTGTAGTTGGCGTCGCGGAGCAAATCGGGTCAGATCCATGTGTAGCAATGGCGTGCACTGTGAGGAGACCAGTGTGTGATTGACTGGGTACGAGGTGGCATTCAGGATTCTATTTCTCCATTTGTTCGTGCAATCACTTCTGTTTCCCTGGCCTTCGCGACCCTTTACCAACGTAGCCGTACACGCTTGCATGCACCACCCAACCACAGTCGATTCGTTACCACGACTTTCTACAAGTCTATCAACGGCTCCTCCACCTTCTGCGCCGGCGCAGCCTGTGGCGCCGCAGGGAAGCTCTCGGGCCCATACCCGCCCATTGCGTACGGCGTGGCGGGGTTCCAGTTACTCTGCTGCTGCTGCTGCTGCGGAGGCTGCTGATGTTGCTGCGGCGGGGGCTGCTGCTGCTGTTGCTGGGGGGGTTGTTGCCACGGCTGTTGCTGTTGGGGCGGCGCCTGAGCCTGCTGCTGCTGGATCTGTGGCGGCGCGTTCTCCCTCGGATAAGGCGGGTTCTGCCACGCTGTCGCTGGCTGTGCAGGCGGTGAGATGGGAGCTTGTTGTTGCTGCTGCTGCTGGGGCGGCGCGCGATTGTACATCTGCGGCGAGGAGGACTGGGGTGGTTGCGACGTGTGACTGTAAGTGCGCTGAATGGGAGCCGGCGCGCTATCGTTGTAGTAGTAGTTTGCACCCTCGGCGTCGGAAACGTTGGAGGGAGGTGCTTGGGAGGGGTAGCCGGAGGACTGGGGTGGATATTGGTTCGATGCTTGGCGTTGGAGCTGGGGTGATGGAGGTTGCTGGTAGGTGGTACTCGGCGGTCGTTGCTGAGGCGCCGCGCCAGTGCTGTAGGAGGCGAGGTTAGGGTATGGCTGTGATGGTTGTTGAGGCTGCTGGTACGGGTCAGGCGAGGCATACGACTGGGGCGGCGCTCGCTGATCGAATGAAGGGTACGGCTGCTGAGGTTGTGGTTGATAGCTAGGTTGTGGCCGCCCATATGGGTCTGCGGGGGCTGCGTTGCTCGAGTAGTAGTTTTCGCTGCCTTGGTACGCCGGTGCTGGTGCGCCAGAGGGGATTTGAGGGTAAACATTAGACGAGGGGGGAGGCATGCCGTACATGGCGCCGGCCTGGCGGTATGTGCTGGAAAGACGCTCTTCGAGCATGCGGTCATAGTAGCGAACCACAGTGGAAAGCTTGGCATGAAGATCAAGTAGTGTTTCTGTTGGGTCAGCTCGCGCATGTTGGAAGAGCGATGGTGCATACCATGTTTGCTCATTGTCTCGCCATAGGTCCGAGCTAGCTTCGGTCGCAGCTTGCCTATGCTCTCGTATAGCTCTTGTATCTGCGGTTCACGTAAGATGGCACCCGGAGGCTGATGTTGCAGTCGATCGACTAATGTGGAGAAGAGGTTGATGTTCTCGGCCTCGACCGGAGTCAGCTCGAAATCGCTCTTGGGTGCAACAAAGGCCGTCCCGTTTGAGGTGTTTGTCGCCTGCTGGCGGAAGTCTGTGGAGTACTTGTTCTTCTGCTCCTCCATGTCGGCCAGAGACGCTGCGATAGCGGCCATTAGATCGGCGTCCTCCTCTTCTTCCGGCGCGGGCTTTTTTGATGTGCCATTCGGCTTGGACTGTGACTGCAGCTGCGCCTGCGGCACGAAACCAGACGAGCTGTTGCCCTTGGCGTCTTCCAGGCTCATCTCGAGGGCTCTCTTCAGGTCGGCATCGAAGCTGTCCTCGACGCGCGGGTTGCGTGGCTCCATCGACCCCTGGTATAGTGTCTTGCTTGGCTTGGGAGCATCGAACCTGGGCGGTGCAGGTGTTGCTCGCGATCGATCGGTGAGCTTGGCGTGGCAGCCGTCGTCGACACGCACAGGGTCCATGATGCCGAGATGGGGCAGGGGAATGCTGTTGCTCGAGCATGCGCCGCAGAAGACGTTGCCGCAGTTTCGGCAGTGGTGTTTGCGGTTGGTGAAGGTAAAAGGCGTACGACACCTCATGCACACATCCGAGTCTGACCACTCTGGGGGCTGTGCTTGGTCAGTAGTCGCTGGCTGGGATTGGAGTGGGCTAGCGTACCGCGCTGCTGTCAAGCATGCTGCTCGAGATGTTCTCCCTGGGTGGGAACTGGTAGCCCTCTCGCTGCAGGCTGCGGTAGACGTCGTTGATGTAGCTCAGGTTGCTGCGCCCCTCGGCCGCGGTTGCCCAGGACTGTATGAGCTCGAGCATCTTGCTTCGTACGTCGTGGTTGGCCGCAGCGCCGCCGGGGGCCTTCATGAGGGACGTCATGTTGTCGAGGAACTCGCGCGAGGCGATCTCTTGGATGAAGTGGGCGCCGCCGTTCTTGACACAGGTGTCGGTGAGCTGACGCAGGCGTTAGTCGGCGCATACCAGCAGTACAGGTCGATGGACATGCATACATTCAGGGCGGCCAGCTGGACGTTGGGGTTCTTGTGTCCTATGCGCTTCTTCAACGAGCGCATGGCGTCTTTAGGCTGCACTGTCTTGGAGCGAATCACGTCGGATATCTCGAGGTTGAGGGGCATGTCCTCGCTGTGTGGCATCAGCAACCGGTCCTTGAGCTGCCGCTCTGCTCCGTCTCGACGTACAGGCTCGACGTGGTGGCGCGCTCGATCTGCTCGTCGAGCGCGCTGTTGGTCGACGACCCGAACCAGCCCGCCATGGTGTCGGTATATGCGCGTCTATCGTGTCGTTGGCAGGTATTGCGTCAATCCTCCGTCTTCTGCAGCAGGTCATGCAGCTGCTACTGCTCGCAAAATGGCCCAATATGCACTGTGGCGGATCGTATGGCGGATCGTGGTACAGCTGCCGTGTCGACGGATGCTCAGGTAGCTGCGCGGCGGCCTTGGCCCACACGATGACGCCTGCCGCCGCCGGAGCCCGCGAGAAGCACCACCGAGGGCATCACATCGACCTGCGCCACACTTTGCCCACGCACCACGCACCCTCGCACCCACGCGCCCTTTGCACGCTGTCGCTGGACTCGTCTGCCTGGCATAGGCCATAGACGCTCCCCCAGCACCCTGCCCCCCTCCCCGCGTCCATCTGCGGCCTGTGTCAAGCCCCAAGCCCCACCACTTGGGCCTCTACCGCCCGCCCATCTCGGTGCACACGGTCGCCTTGCACACACACCGACGCCTCACCCACCGCCGCTCCTTGCGTCCGACATGCGCGAGCTGCCCGGAGCATAGAGTGCGGTAAAGAGTGCAGCTGCTCCCTTGCCGCCCCCCCGGGTCCCCCGCCAACCCGCCAGATGAACGGCCAGAGCAACGGCGCTCCCGGCGGCGCTGAGGGCACCTTCCCACCCATTGCCGAGATTGTGGGCTCGGCGACAGAGACAGTGGACGGGCTGAGACACCACTCGGTACGCTGCATGTCCGGACTGGCGCATGTGGCAGGAGCTGACTTGGCGTAGATCAAGATCTTGCTCGATCATGCAAGGCAACACTTCACCTCGGCCAGGCTCATGCTTGGCAACCGCTCACCCGTAGCCGGCGCATATTGGGAGTACCTGGTCGCCTACCAGATTGTCGCCGTCCTCATTCCCCAGCACGCCGACTACCACGACAAGATCGCCAGCAGTCGCAGCCAGACCCACCGCGACTACAACACACTGTTGAAAGAGATATCCTCGGCAGAAGAGCAGTTCGTGCGTATCAAAACCATCATCAAGAATAACAACCTCAGAAATGGCGCCCAACATAGCAGGTCCGCCTCTGCTTCATCCAACAGAAATGGCGTCATCGCCGTCAAGAGAGACGACGAGTTGATGTTACCGAGCGTGCCCACCTCAATACCAGGCGGCCAGACCTCACCTGTAGCCTCGACCGATTCTGGCCGGAGAAAGCCTGTGCCCCAGCCCAAGCCGCTGTCGCTACATGGCCGAGCTGTGCGTCAGAGCTCGTCCTCCATCAATGGAGATCTCGCCGATCGCTTCGCCAAACTCCGAGGAGCTGGCCCATCTGTCGACACAGCATCAGCCCGTTCAAGCCAGGATTTCTCTGTCAAGATGCCTTCTCCCACAGACTACCAGTCTTCCAACCGGCTTGTTGGCCCCCGAGACATGCCACCCCCTTCACGACTGCCCCCCAAGCTACCCTTGGACACAGCCATGGCAGCTTCATTCCCGAAAGAGCCAAGTCCTACCTACAGTCCAGCGCGCAACATCTCACTGCCGCCCAACATTGCGCCACCTCGAAGCACACCACGGAGCATGAACGGGACTGGCGGGCGCAGCAATTCGTTGGCGGCAGCATCCAGCGCATCAAGCCACGCCCCAAACACCAACGGCACGTCAGATTCGTACTTTCCTACGCAACAGGCGTCTCGCACACTCACAGGCCGCAATCGAGCCGTCAGTGCCGCCATAGAGCTCGAGATAGATGCTACAAAGCTCTACGACTATCTCCGCATGTTCAACGTGCTGGTGATTGATGTCCGAGATCGGTCGGCCTTTGATGCCGGACACCTATTTCATCGCACAGTCATATGTCTAGAACCCCCAACACTGCAAGACGGCGATTCCGCAGAGCAACTCTCCGATCGTCTAGTCATCTCTCCGGACGAGGAACAAGCTATGTTCGAGCGACGGCACGAGTACGACGTAGTTGTTTACTACAACGACTCCACAATGAACGTTGATTTCTTGACCAAGCACGACCGGACCGAAGACGAAGTAGCGTTGAAATGCCTTTATGACACATTGACTGAGTTCAACGAGGATAAGCCTTTGAAGCGACCACCGATTTTACTGAAAGGTGGACTCGATGCGTGGATAGACCTGGTGGGACCTCAAGCTCTCAAGACATCGTCGACTGCTGCATTACTCGCTACAGGTCAGACCAGGCTTCGCGGCGTTCGCCGGGCACCTGCTGCAACTCACGCCGCCAAGTTGAACTTACAGCGTCGAAGGCGTGAATACGTTCCCATGGACCCGGAGGAAGAGCAAAAGTGGCTGGAAGAAGCTCGGAAGGGAAGAGCTGTCGTAGAGCAATCACTCAACGAGGAGGACGAGGAAGGCGAAGAGCCTGGATCGCCGTTCTACCGTACAACTGAGGATTTCTTACGAAGGTTTCCAGACGTCGAAGGAGGGCAGTCTATGGTGCAGGCCGCTCCTCGACCTCCACCAATACCTCAATACGTCCAGCCAGCGATACCTACTGCGCCATCTCGACCTGCGCCATCTGTTCCTCGAGTCAGTTACAGCGGCGTCCACGAGCGACAAGTCGCTCCTCAAAGCCGTAGCAGCCAACCACCAGTGTACATCTCACAGCCACATTTCACTAATGTTCGGATGCACAAGACTGGCTTGATTAACTTTGGAGTGACTTGCTACATGAACTCGGTGGTCCAGTGCTTGAGCGGGCATCTAGCGCTCTCCGATCTGTACCTAACTGGGCGATACAATCGAGACCTGCAACGGGAGAACTGGAAGGGAACAAAAGGCATTTTGCCCGAAGCTTACGCCACCCTGATATCCAACTTGTTCAAAGGCGACATCACTTCCGTTCGACCAAGTACATTCAGGGTATGTACAGCAACCTGCTTCCATAAACATTACTAACACAGGACAGAGAGTTTGCGGTCACTTCAACTCGCAATGGGGTGTTGACCAGCAGCAAGACGCCAAAGAGTTCCTCGAATTTGTCCTCGACTTCATGCACGAGGACCTCAACGTGACTTGGAACAAGGCCCCCCTGCAGCCTTTGACAGAGAAGCAGGAGCTGCAAAGAGAGCAGTTTCCTCGCCAGTACGCTGCCAAGATCGAATGGGCGCGATACCAGCATCGTGACATGTCGGTCATTGGCGGAATGTTTGCTGGCCAGCACGCTTCACAGCTGACGTGTCAATCATGTGGCATCACAAGTACTACCTACGAAGCCTTCTGGAGCCTGAGCTTGGAGATTCCGCGCGATCAAGCCTGCGATGTGCGAGACTGTCTACGATCCTACTGCTCGGCGGAGCGTCTGGCAGGAGACGAGCTCTGGCGCTGCCCCAGATGCAAGAAAGATCGCGAGGCCGTCAAGAAGATCACAATTACAAGAGCACCCGACACCCTTGTCGTTCACTTCAAGCGCTTTAGCGCTTCGCACAACGAGAGTGCTCGCAAAGTGCGGACACCTATCAACTTCCCCCTGCAAGGCCTCGACATGAGCCCGTTCATGGAGAAGCCCATGACAGCAGAGCAAGAACAGTACATTGCAAGGAACGCTCCTGATGGCCAGACACAGCTGGCAGGCTTGAAAGCAGACCCCACAATGAACGGACCATACGTGTACAACGCGTACGCCGTCATACACCACATTGGGGCGACACTCGGTAGCGGTCATTACACTGCGTTCGTCAAAGACAAAGCTAGGGGCGTCTGGCGATCGTTCAATGATGATCGTCTGGTGGACTTTGAACCCGGCAACCTGCAGCCGAAGGATCGCTTGCAGAATGACCGCGCCTATATCGTCTTCTACGAGCGCGAGAGGGTTGCGGGCGGCGCCTTCTAGGCTTTGGCGCCACGCCTCTTGTACCGCACCATCACGACCATGTTCAATTCTCTGTCATATATTGCACACATCTGCGCGTCCTGGGTAAGGGAGCATCATTCCGCATTGCGGCGGCGTTTACCATTGAGATTAGCGTCACAGTCATTTGTTTTGAAGTTTGATACCTTTGAGTCACCGAGGAGTGGAGATCTTGTACCCTTTGAGGGTCTGCAGCATGCGTTGCGTGTGTTTGGATAGAAGCATCGGCGATACCACGATCGGGAACCTGCGTTGGTTGAAGTGATGAAATGAAAGTTATCTTACCCGATGCTAGCCATGTTCAATGTCCAAGATTTTCAACTCACCGTCATTCTGCAGGGCGTCAGAGGGGCACAGAGCGCTAATGCGATATCGGCCCGCAGCGCTTGGACTTTACTTTTTACCTCGCGTTACCTATCTTATCGGCGACGGCCCGCATTGATGCCCCAGACAAACCATTCTTCAAGCCATTGACTCCTCAACGCTCCTTCTTCACACTTTACACCACACATTTCACATCATGGCTAAGGGACGCGTCTGTTTGGCTTACTCTGGTATGCTTCACTATCATCACAAGCTGTTTGGCTTGTTCATTGAGGCTGTCGGCTTATGACGAGCATTGTTGACTAACTTGACTCACAGGTGGTCTTGACACCTCGACCATCCTGCAATGGCTGATCGGTATGTCATTAATGCAATTGATCGTGTATGCACGTGTTGACATGAGCTTTAGAGGAGGGCTACGAGGTCGTGTGCTTCCTCGCCAACGTCGGTCAGGAAGAGCCCTGGGATGAGGTCGAGAAGAAGGCGCTCAAGATCGGCGCGAAGAAGATGATCATCCTCGACCTCCAGAAGGAGTTCGTCGAGGAGCTCTGCTTCCGCGCTGTCCAGTGCAACGCTTCCTACGAGGGTCGCTACCTCCTCGGCACATCGCTGGCTCGCCCAGTCATCGCTCGCGCACAGATCCGAGTTGCCCAGCAAGAAGGCTGTGACTTTGTCTCCCACGGCTGCACCGGCAAGGGTAACGACCAGGTCCGCTTCGAGCTTGCTTTCTACACACTTCAGCCCACCATCAAGGTCATCGCACCCTGGAGGCTGCCTGAGTTCTGCGACCGCTTCAAGGGCAGGCAAGATCTGCTCGACTACGCCGAGAAGCACGGCATCCCCGTCACATCCACCAAGGCTAAGCCATGGAGTATGGACGCCAACTTGGCACACTGCTCCTACGAGGCTGGTATGGTCTCTGCGTTCTTGAAACTACGATCCTCTGACTGACACGCCCAGGTATTCTTGAGGACCCCAATGTCTCCCCTCCTGATGATATGTGGACCATGACCCAATCGCCCCTCGTGGCCCCCGACAAGCCTACCGACGTCACTATCCACTTCGAGAAGGGTATCCCCGTCAAGCTCGTCACACCCGACAAGACCTACACCGAGTCCGTTGAGCTCTTCGTTGCGCTGAACAAGCTCGGCCACATGCACGGCATTGGCCGCATTGACATCGTCGAGAACCGCTTCATCGGCCTCAAGTCCCGCGGCTGCTACGACTCCCCCGCCATGACCGTCCTCCGCCTCGCCCACTTGGACCTCGAGGGTCTCGTCATGGATACCCAGGTGCGCAACCTGCGCGACCAGTTCGTCTCGCACAACTGGAGCTACCAGCTGTACAACGGCATGTACTTCTCGCCTGAGCGCGAGTTCATCGAGAACTCGCTGTTGTTCTCCCAGCGCCGCGTCAACGGCGAGGTCCGCCTCACCCTGTACAAGGGCAACGCGTACGTCCTCGGCCGCAGCTCGCAGACCGAGAAGCTGTACTCTGAGGAGGAGGCTTCCATGGATACTCTTGATAACTTCAGCCCTATGGATACCACTGGCTTCATCGCTATCCAGAGCATCAGGCTCAAGAAGTATGGTCTGCAGAAGCAGGAGGAGGGTGCCAACCTCAGCCGGGCATAGATTTGTTGGGCTACGGATGAGATGTGAAACGATATGATGCGAGATACACAAGAAATAAAAGTTTAATGCTCATAAAAGCGCGCGTGCCGCAGTGTCTACGGTTGTTCTTACCGTATCTGTCAGCCTTGTCTGCCTAGCGTGGCGCAGTGGTAAACAACATACATGCGACTTCCCCGAGCCTTCTGCATGTTTGTTTTTTACCTCAATTTGTCTCCACCTCAGCACCCTTTCAGCCGCCCAGATCGGAACCATAGCCCGACAGACTCTGTCACTTACCGTAGCCAAAGTGGCGACCAAGATCCTAAGATGGACGAGATCGCTGTCTTCTCAGCAGAGTCATCAACGCTTTCAACTCGAAGTTCGGCAGAACAGAACTCGATAGACGACACCTACTGTGCTTTCTGCAAATTGCCAAAGTTCATGATTGAATCAAAGCTTCACACGCCTCCTCCCGTACAGACTTCCTTCCCGAAATTCGAGAAGATTGACGTATTCGAGGCTGGAGCTGATGCTGGTTGCGAGTTCTGCATGCTTCTTATCGATGCGCAAAGGAGATGGAAGCAGGGGCGCTCGTTGGTGGATTTGAGAGCTCAACTATATTACAGAGAAACAGCATTTGAATTAGAAATCTCAATGAGATCTGAGCGGACTGATCCTCGAAGGCCAGATGCTCAGACCATCGTAGTCTTCGCCGAAGAAGGTCAGTACTATTCCAGATCAGTGAGACTCGTATGCAACAAGGATTGACGTGGGTCAACGCAAAGGCAGCCGAACGGATTGGCACATCCGCCCACAACGTCATCCCTCAGGAGACACATCGTCTACTCAAGCAGCAAAGACAATTCAACGTTGGCTCGACACCTGCAGGAATACGCATGAAGCCTGTCAGAGACGACAGCAATCTCAGTCCATGCCTACACGACTCTTGAAACTGGACGGAGACTACATTCAGATATGCGAGGACATGACTTCAGTACACCCATACGCATGCCTGAGCCACTGTTGGGGAGAGGTAGGACCAGCAATGAGACTTGAAACTAACAACATTGAGTCCCTAAAAGCTAGAGTTCCGGTTACCCAACTGCCAAAAACGTTTCGAGACGCTGTGGAGGTTTGTTCCAAACTCGACATTCACTTTCTTTGGATAGACGCCCTTTGTAAGCTTACTGTCGTTCTCCGGGGTTGATATTGTTGTGGTAAGGCTGATGCTCTACGGACAGGCATAGTCCAAGATGACAAAACAGATTGGCATGCTACTGCAGCATCAATGGCAGACATCTATGCAGGTGCTGTGTTTACTATAGCTGCTACCTGGTCGAATAGCAGTGAAAGTGGATGCTTTTCCAAGATGCAGGAAAAGTTTTCGGCTATCCCACTAGGCGCGTCGGGACTATTTGTACGGTTGGGATTGCCTCGATTTCCTCGGGATCTCTGGACGACCTCTGAACGAGAGCACGACGCTTGGCCTCTGTTAGACCGTGCTTGGGTTTTCCAAGAGCGATACCTATCAGCTCGGATGGTACATTTCGGCAAGGAACAATTGTACTGGGAATGCGATTCTGCTGTGCTGTCCGAGGACGGTGTGGAAGATCTCAAAAGATTGGACCGCGATCACTTCGGTCCCCAGTTCAGGGCGAAGCCAAATGATCCGATCGAGGCCTGGAGAGCAGCAGTTTTGTATTACTCAAGTCTGAACTTGACTTATGAGAGTGATCGATTACCTGCTATATCAGCTGTGGTAAAAGCCATGCAAGCTGTACGCAAAAATGATGTATACGTGGCAGGTATGTGGCGAAACAGTCTACCCGAAGACCTTTCCTGGCGGGCAGAGCGTGCCCCAGAACCACGACCAGATAGAGATAGGCCGACATGGTCGTGGATTTCCATATCCGGGAAGATCATTTGGTTCCCATGCCGCGTGCTCGAATCTGCCGCAATGGTCAAAGCTGACTTTGAAATCACTGGCCCCTCTCACTTTGGATACTCCCGCAGCGCTAGTATTACCATTAAGGGTGCTGCATCTACCGTTGGCGTCACGTTCGGAAGCCAACTCTCCGCCATGAGAGTCGAATTGATGAGTGAACTACCGAGTATGCCCCGCTATTCTCAGAACGATGACCCGAGTTCGCCATTTTCTGTCTTTCCGGACTTTGGCTGGAATGCTGCCAGTTCCGAAGTGCACTCTGGTGATACTCTCGCTTTTGTTTTGCTGTGGAAAAAATGGGAAGAATGGAATGAATATGCAGACTTCGCGGTTACAACTCTTGGGATTCTGTTGCAGCGTACCAATAGCGGGCAGTACCGCAGGGTAGGACATATTTGTATCGACCTTGACATTCATGGCGTTGTTATCGCTTCTCTTCCAATCAAGACATTTACCGTTGTTTAGATGAAAGATGGATCATGTTCTTCCTCTTCTTCTCACAACCGCTCCATAGTTAGCTATAGCTGTTAATCTAATCTCTCAGCGCCTCGTTCAAGTTCTCCACAAGCTCCCCTCCTCCAGCGTACGCCCCACCTCAGAGCGAGAAGACATTCACACTATCAGGCCTACAAAGGAAACCCCACGTTCCGCTGTATCTCGCGATGCACAAGCCCTCTTTCTACCGCATGTCATTTCCTCTATTGCAATGAACAGTACAGCTACCAAACATACAACACAGCACCACACATCGCCTCACCACTCGAACATCACGAACTCCCCTCCATAAGACGTAGAACAGGCACCAGCAACTCCTCTAGACAAAACCACAGCGTACATATCACAGACCATGGCTGTACATGCACAATCCTTCAGCTCGACTGCGTAAATGCGACATCCGCGTGATGCACAAAGGCAAAAGCAACAGCGTACCTACACAGACACAAACCCAACCACCCAAAACTACGCGACTACAACCAAGACAACCCGCAATCCCGTCCTCTCTCCACCCTCCAGGGATCAGTCCTCTCGGCAGTAACACCCCAGGACAGGAAAAGCCGCATACAACTTCACCCCACTCGCTCGCGCCCAGGGGGGTATCACTACACCCCTCCATCTACTTTCTCTAGTACAGCCATAGCGCAGCTCTGTGGTGCTAGGTACCGGGTTCGGCAGACTGTGGTGCAGCGGATGTAGCCGTGGTGGGCAACAACTGGGCGTATTGCTGTGTGGTGTTGGGGAAAATGGATGGTAGATTGCGGGTTCGGCCGGTACGTCGGGGGATGAGGAAACTGTGTTGGAGATGTGCGGGTGAAGAGGGTGTGTGGGGGAGTGGTTTAGATTGTGGGGAGGGGAATGTGTACTTTAGGGAGGGAAAACTTTGGAGTGCAATTTATAAGGAAAGAATCAAAAAGGGGTGTAAGGGGGGGGGGGGGGGGGGGGGGGGCGGATGAGATGAAAGTTGCAGCGAGAGATAGATTGGTTTTGTAGATACTCCAGAAGGGGGAGAGACAGGCTGTGTGGATTGTTTCGATGATGGAGAGTATCTTGGTGTGATGGAAGTGGGCAGGTAGAAAATCACTTAGGAGAAAGACGGAGTCACGAGAAGCAAGAAGCAGGAAAGCTTGATTCGAGAATCGCGTTTTGAAAGATATGAAAGCACGGAAATATACTGAGCGGTACCCAATCTGCTTTGCTCGACGACATCGACGTCGATTCGAAACTGTGCCAAGGCGCAACAGATTGAGATTCGACATGCATCAAAAGTGATGGCCTGCATGGACAATCACACATCCACAACTTACCGTGGGTATAACACAGGCATCCAAGACGTTACTATTCGCCTTGTCCACGTGAACGACGAAGACATCCAAACAAGTAGCCGCGACGGTACAGTCGCCAAGCGTGGGAGAAAGCGAGGCTCCAACGTGGATGACTCGTTCAGCGGATGAGAAGACCGCAAGACTGCACATCTTCCATGTCCTCAATTGAAGGAGTTAGGACAGATGGACGCTGGTAGTTAGAGCCGTGAACAGTGCCTGGCTCAGGAGCGTTCTGTATCTGAAGCTTGTTGAAGTGTTCTCCAAGACATTGTAAGCCTTCCAGTAACGCCTTCCTCTTCGCGACGAGAATATTGCGGCGTTCCAAGCGCTCAGGAGACTCCGCAAGAAGACGCTGGGCGTTACGAGGACCTAAAACGTTGTTAGAATGTGCTTGAGGATAGTCCATTAACAGATTTGGCACTTGCCTGCAACTTCATCGTGGATACCGAGCTCATCCTGAAGCTGATCGCGAAGCTTACTGCGAAGCTGCTGGAAGAACTTTGACTCGATGCGCATCGTGATGGAGTCGTGGAAGCGACGAGCGGCGATCATATAGTAGGTGGTGATGTCGGCAACAAGATCGATCTCGTGTGCATATGGCTCCTCCTTAATGAGCGACATCTTCTTTTCATCTTTTTGGATCTTTGCCTTCTCAGCTGGGGTGATCTCTCGACCGTAGTGCTCAGCAGCGTCTCTGGTGAAGTTATTGAAACGAGCGTGCATGCGCGCCTGCGAGTAGCGCTCAACCGTAGTCCTCTTCTCCCTGCTGAACTCGTCCTTGTGGAAGATATGAGGACCTTCACGTTCATCGTTAAAACTCTCGCCAGCCATTATCGTGCGTTGTTGGTAGAGGTTGGTGTCAAGGAGACCTTCAAGGGCGGTCAACGACGCTGTGTACAACTCTGACCCTCTCCATGCACTGAAGTGTTGTTCGAACAAGTACAGCATGTGCTGCTTCAAGCACGACTCGAACTCATCAAAGAATTTGCTGACGACGCGCGGCCAGTGCTCGATCGCTGAGAGCATCATCTCCTCGCGGACCTTCGGATCAATCTGGCCCGGGACTCTGTTTTTAGAGTTTTGATTGACGTACAGAGTCACATCATCCAAGTTGAACGACTTTCTAAAAGCCACAAAAGTCTCTGGCTGAGCCGATGACTTGTCGGGAGACTGCTTTTGCGTGCCCTTCCTTGTTGGCTTCCTAGGCGTGCGAAAGGGCGAACGAGCAGCTGTTGAGGTTTGTGCCTCGCTTTTGGGCTGTGGGCCCTGCTTCCGCTTCTTGCTTGGTGTTTCTGGGGCTTCCGAAATAGGACCTTCATCATCCGAGTCGATCACAATCGAATCGTGGACCGATCGCCCGGGAAGTGTAGTACCAAACAAGCCTTCGTCTAGTTTCGCTGTTGTCACCAAAGTCGGTTTCAGCTGCATCAGCATATTCCACATACTCTCCTGGAGACTATGCCAGATGTTGCTCCATGTCATGAATCCGTGCTCGCCCGTAATCTCCTTTCGTACATCATCGGTAAACACATGTAAGACATCGTCAACTGTACGGGTGGCAATATGAAGTGGTATGTCGGGTATGCGACTCAGTTCAGCATCTACCACAGCCAGGTGATCTTCAATTTGGCGGCGAATGACCGGAAGCTTCGAGAGAACCTGGTTGCCGAGCTGTGTTGACAGGTACTTCTGCAAGCGCACCGTCCCGAAGCGCGAGTGATAGCCTTGCAGATCAGTTGACCAGGGTGCTGTAGTTGAGAAGAAGTGCTGTTCCATTTTGCGGGCATCAAGATGGGTCAGACCTTGTCGTATCTGATCAGAGTTCAGGTTTTTGACCACAAAGTACCCATGGCCCATAGCGAAATGTCGGCCTTCAAGAATGTTTGCTAGATGCTGAGAAGACTCGCCTACAGGTAGACGGTCTGGCTTCGTAAGCACTCCTGTGTCATGTCAGATGCGATGATACTTAGAAACTGCGCATGCGACATACCTAGGCAGCGGTCCTTGACATTTGCTTTTGTAGCCAATCCAGCGGCGACTGAGTTGTGGACGTCCGTCTCCAAAGGACACGTTAACAGAATGAGAGCCTCCGGGTCCCGAATGTACTTTGTGACGAGTCGTTTGACCAGTGTTACCGTGAACTCTTCCTCTTCATTCTCTGCAAAAGAGATAACGCCGGGTAGGTCATAGAAACTCAGTGGTGGCAGCCCTGGCTTCGAGACAGATATACAGACGACGTTAGGACTGAACAAGGCCTTGTGGATGTTACGATCATCGAAAGCCGGGTCGAGGAATGATTTGGGGTTCTCAAGCGGACTCAAGGTGGCGCGTTGCGCGCAGCGAATCAGGGATTCGAATTTGGTTGGATCGTCCGTCTCAGCAAACGGCACTGGTCTCTGGGCGGCAGCAGGGACCCAACCTTGGAACTCTATATCCTCAGTAATCTCGCGAGGGTGAATATCGACATCGTACTGGCGCATAAGAGAGATCTTGGCGTGCCAGGTATCTCTGGGATCATTGGACGGTTGTAGCTCGATGAACAGCGGGCAGCGAGTGCATGTTCCAGTGTCTCGAGGGGTTTTAATACCCGAGATTGCTTCAATGACCGATGACTTGCCGGTGGATTGCTGTCCTGTAACTTGTTATTGTGCGTTTTTGCGTTAAGATTGAACAATATACCAAGGACTATGCACTTGGGCAATGAGATCTCCTGCCTATCCAGACCAAGCTGCTCAAGCTTACCAACGATCTGGAGAGCTTCAATGACATTGGTACCTAGAGGAGCAATCTCATCGTGAGCGGAGCCGTCTTGCTGTGTCGGGCCTAAGGGTGGTTTAGTGTCTACTCTTCATTAAGGTTCGACTGCATCTTACCAAAACCAATGTCGCCATGGTTTTGTGGGACGCCATGATCCTGCTGTTCGATGTCATCGCTGATGGATGGTGGGCCGAAGAGCGGTGCATCAGTGATAGTGCCATCGTCACTCAGCGAAGGTGACTTGACAATCAAGCCGCGACGCGTTGCGCCTACCATGTCTTGTTGCTTGTAGAGTTTCCCAAAGCAGATCGAGAAGTTGCGATAGAGGTTTGCGAGATAGTTTGGCGGGGCCAGGGTATAGAAATCAGGCAGCCGCGCTATGACCAAAGAAAGGCAAACGGTGACAGTGAAGTGAACACTGCCGCTCATGAGCCTGAGCAACTCAAGGTGAAAGTTGCTTTGCGGGCGTCCCAGCAGCCCAGTCCAGCTGCCGGGCCAACAATACCAACTGTACGAGCATGACTGCGAGTAGTAAGTGAGGAGGCACAGGTCGAGCAACACGTGTAAAAAATGGTCGATAAGGAATAAAGCGGTCAATTTTGAGCAAAGTGGTTAAGATGAGAGGCTCTTACAAAGCGTGTAAGATGTGAGACGCTTCGAGGTCTTGAAAATCTATCGCATCAAACCATCAGCAGGTCATTGGCTTGATGATCTGATGTTCGATGCTAGAAGATAAGTGCTGGTGGTGGTTGTGAGCGCAGGACAGGAGGGGAACCTAGCACCAATCTTGCACACGAGCTACCATGCTGAACCGGAATTTGCTACATATGCAGTCATCAGAAACGCAACCCGACTAACGCTTCAGAATATAACTTCCAGCGATGCATGACATATAGTGGGTTGTGCACGTGATACACATGGCTCTTGTGAGTCACGAGGCGTGAAGTTCTGGAAAGTCTTGTCATCTCCGTTGCTTTATTACTGGGACTAGAGTCTGCATGCAAGAAGTTACCAATGCAGATGGAATAATGCTAAGAACGTGATGATACCATCTTGGTGCAGTGGATAGTCGTCGAAGGCCAGGGAAATGGCGGTCGCCGCGGTTTAGCCGAATACAGTAGCGCTGGAAAAGAATTGGAGCGCATCATCGTCACTCTCCGTTTCACAGTCGTCCGGCATCACGCTCGCAACCATCTCCGTGCTCTGTCTGTTGTCGCCAGCTCCGTCCGTCCCGTCACATTATAATCGAAGATGGATCACTCCCGCGATCCCTGTCCCTGGGTCATCCTCAATGACTTTGGTGGTGCTTTTGCCATGGGTGTATGCAAGCATGCGCAATAACTATTCGCATTAGCTAACACGTCTTCAGGCTGTCGGTGGTGCAGTATGGCACGGTGTGAAGGGCGTATGTACTGGTAGACTGGCAGCGCTGTGAATGCACTGACAACATTGGCAGTTCCGCAATTCACCCTACGGCGAGCGACGCATCGGCGCCATCACAGCCATCAAAGCGCGCGCGCCTGTGCTTGGCGGCAACTTCGGTGTCTGGGGAGGACTGTTCAACACATACGACTGCGCCGTGAAAGGCCTGCGGAAGAAGGAGGACCCATGGAACGCCATCATCGCCGGATTCTTCACCGGCGGTTCGCTCGCGGTACGAGGAGGCTACAAGTCGATGCGCAATGGCGCGATATCGTGCGCTATTCTGCTGGCTGTCATCGAAGGTGTCTCGATCGGCTTCAACCGCATGATGGCCGACAACACCAAGCTCGAGGCCCCTCCGCCACCACCCGCAGACGCCGGTGCGTCACCGAGCGGCGGCCTCGCTGTGGCTGCCTAAAACAATTCTTTCGACATAATGGCCCAAAAAGTGGGAGTTCTATAATTTCAAGACGTTCAGCATGGGTTCCGGATGAGAGGTTGTTATTTGGATGGTTTGCATTTACCGCGCGCCAGATTTGGTGGCGGTCGGCGTTCGCACTCTTCTCAGCTTCTGTGCTATACCTTGTATCATACTCCGACATGATCTGTACAACTAGCGGCGGCGGCGTCTCGAGAAGGAGACATGAGCTCATGGAAAGCTGTTCAGCACTTCGATCTTGTCCACCCATGTCCTCGTTCACTTTCACGATGTCACAGCAAGCTCACAGCACTAGACAACTAGCCGGACTTGTCCTACAGCTCGCACGACGCACGCACACACAATCGACAATACATTTGAGCACAATTAGATGACGGCCCCTCGCTAAATACCAAGACGCAAATATGGAACACGTGTAGCAGACCTTGATATCGTGTTCTGAGGGCCTGGCATGGAACCAGATCGGGGCTGGACTGCATGCTATTTGATCTCAACAATCACTACGGACTGTTTATTTAAACTAGGAATGGTTACACCAGACGGTAGCGGAAGCAAGGTAAGCACAAGGGTGAGCGAGACGGTCTTTTTATTCAAGCGTAAGCTGGTATCGTACCACATGCCACTTTCCCCAGGTCTTTAGGCCCCACTTGAGCCTTCCAAGATCCTTCCAAAGCTGCAAAGCTGCGTCTATCATCGCTCCGCACCTATTCGTACTGCTGCCGATTCATCATTAATTGACAGATCGAACATTTCCTGCAATGATGCACATGAAGTATCTGGCTTGAATTCGTCGGCATTCCCAAACTCCCGCGCTGCTGCTGCACCCAATCCGGCACCTGTGTTTGCTGGCTTGAGCCGACTTCGACACGTGGACCATCACTGCTTTCCGCTCGCGTGGCTTCTGCTGGTATCAGGTTCCCTCGCGTGGTGTAGAACCTGGTGTCTGGCGGCGCGCTAGTTGGTAGTAGTGGCACGTCGGGACGAGGACCTAGCGATGCGGTTGCAGGCGTGCGTACGATCTTTGGAACATTATGTTCGAATCCAGGAGGCGGTTTGATGGGGTTGGCGACGGGACTGGTGGGCATGTCCTTCGTAAGTGGAGCATGGTGGGTGCTTGCACCGATGCCGTTATGAGTAGGCCGGGAGTTCCAGGTATCTTGATTCACCCATGCCAGAGGAGGTTTCCCGTTTACCGGACCCAGTGAAGGTGAATGCAGCTCCGCCACCATGCCAGACGCAATATTGGCCCAGCTCACATTGCCGTCCTTGCGGACTGTGCGCGTCTCGACAGCACGCATGTCGACCGCCTGTGCCGCCACCTCGTCCGCGATCGACAAGCCCATCTCCTCCTGCGCCTCCTCATCGACATTATACTCTTCATACTCATCACACCCTTCGTATCCCCCACCTTGATCATACTCCTCTTGCACATTCCGCTTTTTACGCGCATCGCGCCTAGCGACAGTGGACTGCTTCGCATTATACCTTTCGACACTAATCACCGTACTCCCAAGCCTTAGCCCGTCCGTGTGGCAGAGCGCCTCCTCCGTCTCGGCTTCGTCTGGTAGCACAACTATAAACGTCGTGATGCGGCTGTCTGGGTACAGGTTCCTGGTCTCAAGCGGCTTGTACGGGAGGAACAGGGCGGCGATGCACATAGCGGAGTCTTGGGGGACGTTCTTGACGAATAGCATTTGGCGCGGATTGTACTTGTGTTGGGACATTTTGGGCGGCTGAGTGGGTGCGTTGCGGGTGGAGTTGCATGGTAGATGCGGTGTGGAAGCGCTGGCGGAAGGATTGTAGTCACCCATGTCGAGATGTTTGTGAGTGAATGTGAGATGCAAGATAAAAATACGGTGCTACGTCATGTGCTGGTTGGAACGCGAGTGAAGGGGGTGAAAGGAAGACGGGAGGACACATGTTAGTTTTAGGCCTTTGTATATGTTTGCTGTTCGTAGGACTATGTAAGGTGCGGCGGAGGAGTCGTTCTTTCTGAAAGAGACATTGCTCTGTGAGACAGGAGGAGATTGTCACGGCCATTGTCGGTGTTTGTGCACGCCCCAACGCTATGTGCTATACACGGTGATAGCGTCGTCAAAGGACTGGTCGAGAATACCTTTTCCTAGTTCAAGAAGACCAGCATTATCAGCTGTGACCTTTGCGGTCAGGGCTGCGATCAGGTCGCGGGTGTGTCTCTTCAATATTTTAAGGTCAAGCAAAACAACAGGAGCAGTCAACGTCTTTTTGAAAACCGGATACTGTAAGTTTCTTAGCCTGACATCCTTCCGTTGTCAAAGTATTGTGACCTTTTGTTTCAGTGCATCGAGCGACGCCTGGATGGGCCCAATACCACCAGCCAGGGTATTCACGATGTTCGTGCTTTCCGCTGTGGTGAAGTTGGCGCTCTTGTCTGCAACGTGGGTGGCCTGCAGGATGGTGAAGTCAAGTTTGACTTCTGCTTTCGCAACACCTAAGACTTGGGGCAGCAGTCCGAGAAGAGAGCCGTCAAACTTGTTGATCGCGGTCGTCGGGCCCGCCACTGCCGTGTTCAGATCGCTGATGGTGGAAAGCAGCTGGGGTGCAAGACTTTGTTCTTGACGGGGCTCGACTGGAAGCGATGAGACTACTGCGAGCAGAACTGAAAAGATGAGAGTGAAATGCATATTGAAGTATTCAGGATTTGGCGTATTGCAAAATCTGTTTCGTACTTTGTCGATACCAAAGCACACAGTGCAATTTATATTCCACTGCAGTTTCACATGGTCTCCTGTCGTATTTCAACTCCCGAGGCTGCCGAGAATGTATAGAGTTTATCGGGATACAGAACCTTACTACGTGAGGCATACAAGGGCATAGTGAGTAACCCCCAATGAGTGTCGCCATCAATGGGCAATATACGCTGATCATCAATTTAAAATGTTTCAGGTATTCGGTACGTATAGAGTTCGATCCAAATTCGTACAATGCCCGATACATTTGTAGGATTTGGTTGGTTTAGCGCTGTACTTAGACAAGGGACGATGCGGGGCCCCGCCTTTCACAAGCACCGGCCTCGGCATCAGGTACCACTTTGCAGCACACGTCTTCCAAACGTGCGGACCAGCTCTTTTGCTATTGAGCAAAAGGGCTGTTGTATATGCTCTGAACCATTACTTTTGTGGAGATCTATCTGGGCATTGTTGTCTCTGACAGTTGCACTCTAATTAATCGGAGAGCGGAGGCGCGTGACGCAGCTTCAGTATGAAACAGTGACCACCTCGGGAACTCCACTCGATCAAAGTCACTGCACCACGAGGCTGATGAAATAGGTAGCGCTTGGTGTTGTCCCTTTGTGGTCGGTGGAGCTCTGTGCACTGCAAAGAGTACGGCCTTGAGTGCGCCAGACGATTGATTGCACCTAGCAACGAACTGTCAAGCAAGTACATTCGTGCAACTGTGCTGATTTTCAAACTGCCAAGTTCAGAATAGATATTAGAGCTCTTAAGAAGTCTGCGTGTTATATTAAACATGTTAAAGTCCCGCGATCAGTAATATAAAGAAAAGCCATTATTTACATACTGTCAACGTCTATCTATATGTCTGACTTTATATTTCGGATGACTTTGTACAATCTAAAGGCATCAACTGTTGCGAACAACAAATCTGTTCTTCAAATCAACCAGATTTACTTGTTTTGGCCAGTGTCATATTTAAGCCAAACGAGAGAGGATGACGTCCAAGCACAGCATCCATGATTACGCCAGCTTGGATGACAGCTATACAGCAAGTGAGGATACCACATAGCTCGGTAATGAGGGGTGAGTGGTCGGCCTGAATAACGTATATGGTGGGCATCGCTGCTAATACCTGAGGCCCCACGTAACAGAAGGGTAGAACTGGAAGGACGAGAGCACTCCTCCAACCATTGAACCAGTTCCGGTAGCGGTATGTGATGGCAATTCCCGTAAATATCCCCGAAACATTGCAGAATGCCCACCAGCAAGGGAAAAGCTTGAAGAGGACCAGGGGTTGGTGGCCATAGTAAGTGTAGATACCACCGTAGTTAAGCATACATTCTTCCAAGACAAAATCGAACAATGCAGCCAGGCTCAAGGAAGCCCACAGCATCCCTGTGCTGACCTTGCGCATCAATGCGCCATAAATGCAGCAGCTCAAAGCGGCGCCGAATGACCACCATATAATGCCAACGTAAACCTCGAAGTCGCGGCCCAATAATGTGAATAAGAGCTTTCTTGGATCATGCGACTGCGTCCAATAGACGTTGGCTAGATAGCAGTTCACTGCCTCTGCCAGAACGCAAGTTGTAGCTCCAATTGTTAAAGCTACAGGTACAGTACTATTCCATCGTCGACTTTCAATAAAGCTCGCAGTCAAGAAACCGAGTGAAACGAGCAGCAACACGACGGATACAACCTGAATGTGACTTGGGTCCTGCGGGTAGCTGCCGTGCGGCGGAGCAACCGTACGATATATTGGATGGAGTGCAACTTTCGAGTACGCGTTTTGAGCAAGACATGTTGTCGTAAAGCCGAAGAGGAGCAGCACTTGCATGCTCAAAGTACGTGAAGCCCTATAGATCATAATGCTGGGCGGGATTGATTTGCTGCTCGAACAGAAGGTGTTGGCAGGATGAGTTGGATGTAGCAGTGACTGACCGTTGCTGTTCGCGCTTTAATTTATATAGCTCTCCACCAGTATCTTCCACAGATACTGATCCGAAGTGGAGCAAAGAAGCACAGTCGGTGCACTGTTCCGGAATCTCGGATGTAGCCAGCAACCAGACTGGCCACCTGTGATGCTGAGTCAACCAGATCCACAGACCTTTGTCGTCACGGAGAGAGCGGCTTCCGCTTGCCGAGCAAATAGACAGCATAACAGCGGGGTGCGGAGGGGAGTGTCCTAAGCCCAAAGTATGGCAGAGTCATTTCTCGATAATCGGGGCCCTCGCGCGTCTCGGAGCCGAGCATCCCTGTGCACCTCGGGGCCGAAGCATGTCAGGTCATTCCGTGGATCTAGTTTCGTACAGGGAACGAGAAGTCAAACACGTCTCTCAAACAAGTCACGTCTCAATGTTATGAGTCATGGGTTATTAATGACTTGATCAAGTAGCTTGAGTACTGACGCGTCAATGGTGCTCAAGAGAGCAGCCGCTTGCACAACAGCAGACAGCAGATATGTAAGCGTCACAAGAAAGACCTGGTGCCGTCGAAATCTTCTTGTCGTCAAGTAGCGCCTGCTTCGTAGGATCAGCGTTGCAGATCTATCGTCTGCAAGACAACCCTCACGGTCAGCGCTCCAGCCACTTTGCTGCAAAACAGATCACGCAGAAGCGGGAATCTATTGCTCGATTTTTTGCTGCAGTAGAGATAGAAACGGTCGCCAAGCTGGTTGAACAGGACAATCCACCCGGCAAGAGCAACAGTCGCCGAACGACAATCCTATGGCACGCAGCATCAAAGGTTGTTATTCAGGTCGTCCTGTCACCAAATATCAATTTGGATAGCTTTTCTCGACGGATCTGAATTCACTTAACTTCTTAATTGAGCTCGTCGAGCTGCTCGTCACTAACGGCGCTCAACGAGACTGTTCAAGACCGAAACGGGCGACCACCGCCTGTATGCCCAAAGTCGCGCAGATTTATCACTCGATCAACTGTGTCTGACAGTCATTAGATGAGAAGCATGTTACCAAGCAAAAGCTTCGTTAGTAAATGATACATGTAAGCGAGGGCGCGCTAAATGAGTACAGAATCGGTAACACACAAACTGCCAAGTCTGCAAAGACGAGCACAATATAACGAAGGCATTCGAATCACTACAGGTAAAATCGGCGAGACGTTGGAATACCAAGTACCTGAAAATGTCACTAGAGAGCCTCACTGCCGTGCTCTACATGTACCATACCGTAGGTTAGGTCAGCTAGATTACTAAGACCCCTTCTGCTGACGGCGACGAGCTGTCGAATAAGCTTGGTTGTTCAACTGGGCTGACTTCTCGAAACGCAAGGACACTGACAAGGCATGCAACAGTCTTCGATGGACTTGTCGTACTGTTGATAGAGTACTAGTCTATATCCAGCTAGCGCGCCGGGTTCAGTCGTTCTCAGGATCCCCGAGCTGCGCCTCAAATTTCGCTCACCGACAGCACCTCAACGCCTTCGTAACTTGCAATCATCTAGACTTCAATGTGCATTCGTTCGGCACTTGATATGTATCGTCGAAATGGCGTCCCCAATGTGGGGCTGAATCTGGAAATAGTCGGCTTTGACGTCTGCCTTTGTGTGCATCAGGGCCGCCCTTACTCCCAAGACAAAAATAGAAACCACGACTTATACAGGCCGTGAGGACGAACAAAGCCAGAAAAGGTACATCTCTGACTGATGGCGACCTTCGCAGCAGCGCTCCAGTCCTCCGCCTGAACTGCAATCTCAGATGTATTCGTGTACTCTATCCATGATGAAGCTCATTTTGTCCTCTTCGGCAGCGGCCACCAATCTCCTGCGGCGAACTGCAAGCCTTCCTCGACATGAGAAGACTATTATGAACGTCGTAACTTGGATTCTTCTTGCTCTTGTCATCTGCACACTGGCAGCTCGCTTTACTGTGAAGCTCTCTCGGAGAACGACAAGAAAGCTACTAAACGTGGATGATATCTTTCTGTTGCTAGCAGCCGTGAGCTATGTCAAGTCTGAAACTCTATCTACTATGGCTGACAAAGACCAGCTGTTCAGCTTTGGCCAAACGATGGCCGTGTCAATACAGTGGAGAGACGTGGCCAACCAGGAACTGATGGATTTGTCAATGAATAAGAGGGCTGTGCACCAGAAGGTATGATGCGAGAAATTTCTTTAAAGGAATAATGACTGATGTGATAGGCTGCTTACGCGTCAAATCTTCTCTTTGTCGCAAATATGGGCTGTGCTAAGATAACCATGGCTTTGGTTCTACAGAGACTGTTCTGCGATCGTCTTTTCGAGTACACGTCCTACGTTCTTATGCTCTTCACTGCTCTCTGGACAATCAGTGGAGTTCTCGTTACTGCGTTCCAGTGCAGCTTGCCAACACCCTGGGATTTCGTGCGGACGAATGAATGTGTTGACATTTTGGCTTTCGGCAACTACCTCGCCGCTACAAATATAGTGACTGAGATTCTACTAGTATTGGTGCCGCTCGCAATCTGGACAAAAAACGCACCAGTGGGGAACCGACTCTTCGTGTCTGCTGTCTTCTGGCTCAGGCTGAGGTTTGTTGATCCTGAAGCCTCTTCGCAAAAACATCCTGACTTGCATAGTGTCATCGCTGCCGTTGGGACGCAACTTTATTTCTTCAACGCCTCCACCATCGCCACTTCAACTAGCAATGACTGGGCCATCAGCCTATGTATGCAGATTGCTCAAGCAGTTTCTGTTGTCAGCGCATGCCTGCCTGGGTTACATCCTCTTGTTGCTAAAGAGATGAACGACACAGCGTCCGTGGATACTATAAACAGTGACATCAGTTCGCACTGGGATGTGAGGAAGTTTGGTACACTTTCTTCACACAAATCAGAACCAAGTGTCGACTCGAATGCTACGCTCGAGCCTGTTGAGTCGCCGTACTGCCGTCCACTCGCAACTCATGGACTTGTTCGGTCATCGCCCAGCAGCGACTCCTACAACTTCCCTCGTCTGACTTCGAATGTCGCATTGCCACTCTCAACACCAGAACCACCCGTGAACGTCTTCAACCGTCTCATCCGGAGCTCATCGTCTCTCGATCTGGATCCTCTCGGGACACCCAGGAATGTTGATGAGCTTGGCTGTCTACCTGCTTCTGACTGGAACGATGGTGAGGACGGATCGGGAAGAACGAGTCCAGAAAGAAGGCCAACTTCAGATTACGTGTTTCAGCGATCGAAAGTCATATCAGTGCCTGAGGACAGGAATATGTTCGAAGTTGAGAAGGAGTGGAATGGTTTTGTACCGCCGCTGCCAACACCTCGAATAGTAATGAACCCACCGAGGGCGTTCTGATAATTAACAAAGACCTCAGTATTCATTCGAGCTTTTCGACCCAAACAACTACCAGCAATATGGAGCACCAAATTTCTATCACAGACTATGCAAGCAACTGCACAATGCCGCGTGCATAAGATCGTAAAGTCCGAGATTCCTACGCCTCAATCCATCGCACAACTTCTCCACCAAGCAAGTCCTTTCAACTCAACTACGACCAACTCAGCGCTCATATCGCATCAATTTCTTACAAGAACTGTCATTACTTTGATTGCTTCGACGCTGTGCGTGGCTCCCTGGAATAGCTGCTCGGCACTATTAAGGACAATACTGATATGGCCCTGTATTGGACACGGCCACACCTTCACCCATAACTAGTCAGCACAGTCTCTACGATCACAAGGCGGAGAAGCTAGAAGTAGGCGAGAGTCCTAAAGACGCGTCCAGCGACGATGACGACCCATATGGACTAGCGAACATCACTCCCACAAGGACAACGAACAGACCCTTTCCAGTCCCCCCAATCACCTCGTCCTCCCAACCGCACTCTGACCCACCTGCGAACACAGCAGTCGCCTCGCCTTCCACATATGCCGGGCATCTAAACCACTTCCTGCGCAATTATGCCGGGCCGCACATCTTAATGGACTAGCGCGAACGTGCATGATTATTAAGTGCCGAATGAAGCGTTTGGGTAGTCTGCCGCCGATGAGCCCGTTTCAAGCTTCCTGGTTACCAGTCACGGAGCAGCTGGATTAGAATGTCGCTGATGTTGCATTTCAACTTAGCTGCTCCGTGATTGAAGGTGGAGGCTGTACAGCACTGTGACCCGGTGTGATGTTTGCTTTAGATCAGAATAGTATGCATAACGCCTATATACATCCTCACAATCCACTTACTAAGTATTTACTGTGAAGACTAAATGACCCCCACTAGATCCTTCTACATTACCTTCGTCCTAATTCTAGCGGGAATCTTTCCCCTCGGCCTCGCAGTCCCAAACGCACTCTCATACCACACCGGATCGAACGCCCTCGCACCCTCCACATCCAAAACTTCAATCTCAAACCTTCCTGCAAACACAGCCAACATAACCATGCCAATATTTCTCGCCCAAAATCGACCTGGACAATGATGTGCTCCGCCGCCAAAGCTTGTCCAACTCCCCACCAGCCCAGCATCGCTGAATCGCTCTTTCTCGCCCTTCCTGTTAGCGAGGAATCTCTCGGGCCAAAACTCATCCAGCGGCTTCTCAACCAGCGAGGGTCGCACCGCCGCCCACCCAGGTGTGTACTGTCCCGCATACTTGCTGGGCATGATGATCGTGGTTCCCTGGGGGACGGCGTATTTCTCATCGAGCGCGAAAGAGGGGACTACAACCCGTCGCGCGGGGATGGTGATACCGTACTTTCTGCATGTTTCGGCGTGCAGAGACTGCAGGAAGGGCGTTGCGCTGAGGTGGGAGAAGTCGTGCGTGCGAGTCTTGGGGTCAAGGCTGTTGTTGAGTTCGCTTTTGACGCGGGCGTGAAGGGAAGGGGTGCGTAGGGTTTCGTAGCACAACCAGAAAGAGACTGGGACTAGGATACTGGTACTGGCGTAGAGGATGCCGAGGGTTTGAGCGGCGCGCGCTTCGAGGTCGTGGCCAGGGAGGGTGGGGTACATTTTCTCACGCTCTTGCATTAAGATTGAGCCGGTAATGGGGTGCCATTCGTTGTTCAGCGCTTTTTGGGCATTCACTGTGTCGTGGTTGTGACTGAGGTCGCCAAGATGCTTAAGCAATCGCGCTCTTGTGGCATATGATTTGGCGTTCAGGAACTTTGGCAGGCCCATTAAGAATAGTTCTGTATCCTCGATGAAGGTCCACATGTCTGCAGCAAAGGTTGGGTATTTCTCAACAATGTCAGAGCCTAGAAGTACTTCCATGATTGTGCGTGTGGCCCGATCCTCGAAGAAGGCAAACAGATCTGGGATCTCCGTCCACTCGCTATCGGAGGAAGTCAACTCAGAGACGTTGCGGACTAGCACATCAAACATCTTTTTGTCAAGTGCAGGCAAAGCTGCACCGGTACAGAGCTGCCGGACTTGTACCATTTGGTCGTAATCCACCGTACTCTCTGGAGACTTGTAATAGTCAACGGCAGCGTGGGGACTACCCATCAGCTGGTGCATGATTTCTTCGTGTACAAATGGATTGGGGTCACATTCGTGGGCGGATCGCAGCACATTCTTCACATGCTTAGGGTTGACCAGGATTAAAACCTTCTCTCCTGCTCCATCGATGAAGAATGGCATGTCGCTTCCATACTTGTTTCTGCACTCATTAGCATCACTGGTGATGATTAAACTTCGAAACTTGTAATGAGATCCTACAGGCACTGAGCAACAAATTTCTTCGCGCTCCATCCCATGTTGAGGCCATGACGAAGCCCGGGTATCCAGTGTGGCAGGGTTGGGGGTGCAATTCCAGCTGTTCGGCCGTTCTTGATCTTGCTGAAACGGTACCCCGAGATGACCCTCGTGGAGAGGCAAATTACGAAAACGACGAAGAAGAATTGGACACACGCATTCTGTCGGATCAAAGAGGGGAAGAGATGGTGGCTTGCAGCCGTTAATGCTGCTGGAAGCCGCATGATGACACTAGAATGCGGCGTGACGCAGTGGCACACCTGTCAGACTACACCAACGACACCATCTTTCCCCCTTTTCCCGCCGCAGACGACAAGCGGCAGGTTATCTCCGCAGCGGGAAGCCATTCCTGCTCGGGCGTGAGTCGTGGTCTTCTCGACCGTGCGAGTACCAAGCTCGAGTGGGTCCACGTTAGCGCACATTTTGATTGGCTCTCGTAGCACGAGCTGCGGCTTGTCCCTCCACGTCCCTCATCTGTTCGACCTTTCTTCTTCCTGAACACAACGTGCTTGCTCTGCTTTCGAGCCTTCTGTATCTTTCCGCAGACGCTTTTGCAGTCTTTTACAAAGGTCAAATCGCCAACATGCCTGGAGTCCGTAAGTAGCAGCCTACTCAAGTTTGTCATCTTGAACTGTTGTTTATGGCATCATACGCTTCACCATGACCACCTTTGTTTGCGCCTGAGAAATCTACCCATGTCCTCACATTTCTGCCCACGAGAGACTCCACCGAAGCACTTCTCTGCAGCTTTGCTGCTTTTCATACGCTCATCTCTGACATGTCACCAACAGCTCCTGATGCGGTCGATCAGTTGAAGAAGGCCTTCAAGGGTCTCTTTGGCAAGAAGAATGCCAAGAAAGATGAGCCTGTGCCAACTGCCACCGTTGAACAGCCATCCGCGAGCACCACGAAGCCCACCGAGACCACGCCTGCTGCACCAGCTCCCGCTACTGCTCCTGAGCCGGTCACGAGCGAGACAGCCCCGGCCTCGACTGGCACAGCCCCAGCTGCTGCTCCGGCCCCGGCTCCAGTCGCTGCGCCTGTCGCTGAGCCCGCTGCCGCTCCTGCAGAAAGCGAGCCCACGAAGGACGAGGCAGCTGCTTTGGCTGAGGTCAAGCCAGCCACACAGAGTAGGTCCACTTCTCTTCATAACTGCGAGATTGCGAGATTCGCGAACATGGCGACGATGGCTGCTGGGATGGTTCCAGACGGCGGCAGAAGGTTGCGCTGGATAGTGACTGGGGAGGTCATATACGAGTTGCTGCCCTCTCGGTTCGCTCGCTGCCTGTCTGCCGTGTTTGTCTTCGACCACACGCATCGGCTCTCATCGCAAAGCCCTCCCGCGTTAGCGCGTCTCTCTTTTCCTTTCATCAGCTGAACTGCTGCTTTCCTTGTCCTTTCGAAGATACCCAGACTGACAACACCTCTCTTTCAGCCCCCGAGCCTGCAGGTGCCGTTGCGCCAGCTCCCCCGACTGCTGTCTCTGCGCAGACACCCGCGAGTGATGCTCCTGCAGCTACCGAAGCGAAGCCCACTGAAGCACCTGCTCAGGCACAGGAGCCTGCCCCTGCGCCCACTGCAGAGCTGCCCGCCATCCCTACCACAAAGCCTGCTCCTGGCATGTCGGCCACCAGTGGTCCTTTGGATGAGCCTGACTTTGGCGCCGAGCAGAAGCCAGAGCCAGCCGCCGCGCCTGCGCCTGCCGCAACGCCTGCCGCCAGTGCTCCTGCGCCTGCAGCTACCGCACCCGCAGAGAAATAGGCTCGCTCTGCTAGCACATCAACTTCGGGAGATGTTGATGTTGCGTATTCTCAGGCTGCTCAGTGGTCGTACTTGCGGAACTACGAGGTGTTGTTCCTTGATTATTTCATTTCCCTAATACTATACCCCATTAACATGTCAGCGAGTCCAGCGGATAAATCAGGCAGAAGCAATCGGCGTTGGAGTAGCACATACAGACAATCAAATCAGCGTTCACATGAAGACGTATTCATATTGAGTGTGGTGTACCGCCCACGCATACTATAATCCTAAACGCGAAACCGCGTTTTCCAAGTAGTTTCGTTGATTGATGTCATGGTCCCTGAATCGAGTGGGGCAAGTGCAGCCGCGAACCACGTCAACGATTGCCCCACCAACATTTGATCGTGTACAACAGATTCGTTCTTCTTGCCTTCAGCACTGCCTTTCCGCAATTATTGCATATCCCAAAAACCCACTTGCAGGTTGCGTTTACTTGAAAACGCATTCCCTGGCACAGACCTTCCTCGGTATCCACATAACCGCGCCATGCAGCGCACACGAAATGTCGACTACGACGATGACGACCTGTACGACGATGACTACTATGAAGAAGAGGAGGCGGAGCCCATGTCGGCGGACGACAAGGAGCAGATGCGGATAAGCACTGTCAGCGCACGAGAGGCACTGGGGAGCGCAGGGTCAAACATCAGCGACGCGCAAATACAGGAGGCGCTGTGGCATTACTATTACGATATTGGAAAGGCTGTGAGCTACTTGAAGAACAAGTACGCAGCATCAGCGCCCAAAAAGGAGGCACAGCCAAAGAAAGAGAAGTCTACATCGCGTTTCGACCAGGCTGCAAGCGCGGCCGTTGAAAAGGCGCCCGTCCCTGCCGGTAAGCACTCTCATGCACAGTATAGCTACACGCCGTCAGCCTACCCTCTTGCGCCGAGTTTTCCGCTGCCGCCCGTTACGATGTCGACGTTCGCCCAAGATTTCTTCGCCGATGTTCCCTGGGGCAATGTTCCCGCTCACAGACTGGGCATCATCACCGTCGACGAGCCTCACTTCAGAGGTGGCCTCCTTGGTGGCTCTTCAAAGCTGGCAGCACTTGCAGCGAAGCGCAGAAAAGAGAGAGAGGAGGCTCAAGCTGCTTCCAATGCCAACGGCGAAACGGATGCCGCAGTCGCCATGCTTGATAAGCTCACGGTCAACGGCAAATCGAACGCTACACCACCTGATGGGACGGATCGTCCTTCGCGCATTGCCAAATACACAGCTCGGAAACGCTCGCCGTCTCCAAAGCCAGAAGCCCCCATCGAGCCGGTCAATATCGAGCCAGAAGCCCCGAAGCCAGCCATCGAAGTCGAGCACCCAGCGCAACGGGCTACAGCTTCCATGTTTGCCTCCACACTCTGTGGTACATCTCGCCCTGCGCAATCGTTGACCACCATCGAAGCATTTCCAGTACCATACAGCTACTACAAGGACTACCAGGACGCGAAGCCTTTCGAAGGGCCTAGCCCTGACGACATCGTACGAGCGGCGCAGGCGAACAAAGGCGCAGGCACGGGGCGGCGTTGAGCGTGGCAGCTCCTAGCACCTGAAGTGGGCTTTTCTAAGGCATACAGGGACCACACCAAAGAAGAAGAAACCCACAGCTGCAACGAACGGAGACAAACTGGCAGACTCTGTGGAGAAGCTCACAGTCGACGAGCCAAAAGTCAGGAGCAAGAACTTGAACGTCTTGGAAGAACTACAGAAAAGTGGCTCGCAACGAATGGCCAATTTCGTAGTCGTTGGTAAGTATAGTCAACTAGCATTTCGTGCTACGCTAGGTCATATCGGAATGTTGCATACTGATTGTTTTCAGGCCACGTCGACCACGGCAAGAGTACACTCATGGGCCGCTTGCTGTACGATTTGAAAGTCATCGACCAGAGATCGATCGATAAACTCAGAAAAGAAGCTGAGACCATTGGAAAGTCGTCGTTCGCTCTGGCATGGGTGATGGACGAGACGAGTGAAGAGCGCAGTCGCGGTGTCACTGTCGATATTGCAACAAACTATTTCGAAACAGACAAGTCACGCTTCACTATTCTGGATGCCCCCGGCCATAAGGACTTCATCCCGAACATGATCTCAGGATCCTCACAAGCAGACTTTCCTGTGTTGGTTATCGACTCCAGCACGAACAGCTTCGAAGCAGGCTTGAAAGGGCAAACTAAAGAACACATTCTTATCGCGCGAAGCATGGGAATGCAACATATCGTTGTTGCCATTAACAAGATGGACACCGTAGCTTGGTCGAAAGCGCGGTTTGACGAGATCACAAAAAAGATGACGGCGTTCCTGACCGAAGCAAGCTTTGCTGAAAAGCGCATCACATTCATCCCGCTGGCAGGTCTGACAGGCGAGAACGTTGTCAACAAGGTTTCCAATCCGGCAGCAGAATGGTACACCGGCGAAACACTGCTGGAAGCCCTCGAGCGCATCGAACTTCCCCCTCGACATTTCGAAAAGCCCCTCCGTCTCTCCGTCGCAGACGTTTTCCGCGGCGACATGCGTTCCCCACTCAGCATATCCGGCCGCATAGACGCCGGCACGCTGCAAGTTGGCGACGTGATTCTCGCGCTGCCAGCCAATGAGACAGCAACCATCAAGTCCATTGAAGTCCGAGACGCGCCCGTAGACTGGGCAGTCGCAGGCCAAATCCCCACTCTCCATCTCACAGATATCGACCCCATCCACCTCCGCCAGGGCGACATGGTCTGCTCGCCCAAAGCGCCCGTCAAGCTCGTCAAAGCCTTCACGTCCAAGCTTCTCGCGTTCGAGCACGTGCTGCCCATGCCCGTCGAGGTGTTCAGGAGCACCCTAAACAGCCCCGGCAGCATCCGCACGCTGAGCGCCAAGCTGAACAAGTTCACGGGCGAGGTCACGAAGAAGAAGCCCAGGATTGTCAAGCCGGGTGAGGTAGCGCGTGTCGTGGTGCAGCTCGAGCGCGAATTGCCGATTGAAGAGGGCATGAGGGTTGTGGTCAGGGAGAGGGGGCGGACGGTGGGCGCCGGGTTGATGGAGAATGTTGCGTAGAAGTAGGTGCACAGTAGAGTTGTTGTGCGATTATTTCAAGCACTGATATGTAATGCTATCCTCGACCACCATAACCCCCTATTACATGTGCATGCTCGAGTGCACCATGCCTCACCTCAAGAGCCTGTGCCTTATACCATCCCGCTCTCAGAACCACACCACTTAAGCATAGCCGTGAAGTTTGTCTCTCCTCTTCAGGAATCATCTCCAAGTTTGTTTGTTTTTATGGAATCAGTACAAGAAAAAGAATAACATTCAACGTGCCTCAAGCTCAAGCCCAGCCAAGCGAGGGTATGTAAGGGGATATATATCTACAAGCGATCCGCCAACATGGACACGAACAGAAAACATTAAAAGAAAAAAAATCACCGCCAAAAGCGAGATGCAGGTATATGTACACCGAACTCCGGGCTCCGGACCCAAATCGGTCAATATGGCCAGGTATATGTAAGAGGGGGATGACGCGGTATCAGCGATATGCAGCAGCGATGTAGGGATGCATGGCGGAGATACAGCGACGCGGTGGTTGTGGCGATTATAGCTTGCGCCAAAGTAGAGACGAGACAGGGCGGGCGTTACGTTGTGGTTGGGTGCGTGCACGGCTCCGCGGCGCGGCAACGTCCTTGACCTCGCTGGGGCTCCTCGGTCTTCTTCTTCTTCTTCCTCGTCTTCGTGAGAAAACCACGCAGCAGGGTCGAACGGGGGAAGGGACTGTCCTCTCCACACTCATGGGGTTGAGTTCAGACGAACTCAGGCCAATAGTTGTACGGCGCGAGGTTTGGGCCGGTCCATTTCTCGCCGTAGGGATTTGTGCGTGTCCGTGCGAAGAAGCCGTCTTGGGCGTGTTCGAGGATGGATATCCAGGAGGAGGGTTCAGGGTGCTTGAGCCACTAGGTTGTTTTAGCAGCGGACATGGAAGGAGTGTGTGAGTGGAGACTGGATTGCAGATTCATGCGATGCTGACGTGTGGTTGGAGAGCTGCATATGCAGGAACGTGGTGATGCGGTTTTGGGTGGCGAACGTTGAAAGTCTAGGAACGAGGAAGAGAAGGAGGAGGGCTTACTTGGTTGTGAATGTGGTATGTCCAGGCGCCGCGGAAGAAATTCTCCAGGGTGCGGTTGTTGGGAGGGAACTTGTCTTCCTCAAACTTGTAGTCTGCAACGACGCCTGTCTTGCGCAGCTGGGCTTCTTCGTCGAGCGTTGCCTGGAACGAGTCGGCATGCTCGCCCTTTGCAGGCGTCGCAGCGGACGATGCTGGGACGTGCTCTTCATCTTCATGGCCGCGAGTCTTGAGCTCTTTGCGTGGCGCCTTGTCGAGGTCGATGGGTTCGAGGTGCGGGCCGTCGTAGCTCTCCCATTCGTCTTTAAGCGAGCCTTTCTTGCCCTTGAACGCTGCGCCGTAGTCGCGAAGGCAAGGGACAGTGCAACGGCCTTCGCGGTCCCAGTTGAACTCGGTCCAGATAGGGTCGAATGCGCCAGTCTCGAGCATCAGAAATTCCTGGTCGCGGCCATCCTTCCAGGCCATGCGGCCGAGTACTCGCGGGTGGAAGTTGACGCCCATACGAATACCGCCGTAAAGGAGGTAGGAGGAGAGAGAAGAGTTGGCGGTGAGGGACATGATGGCAGTGTTGTAGTCGCCGGGGTGCGGATGCGCAGCCCATCGCTCGGCGAATGCGTGCTCCTTGGGCAGGAGTAGCGGCCGCATGTCTCTGAGCATCAGAACGTCCATGTCGAAGTATGCGCCGCCGTGAATGTGCAGGACGATGAATCGGACCGCATCGGAGACCGCGACAGGCAGGAAAGTCATTTGTTTCGGGGTCAGGACCAGCCACTGCTGGCCATTCTTGTCCTCAATGATGTTCTCGGCCAGGACCTTTTCGCCTTCAGCGTTGGGTCTTCCGGGCGTGCTGTAGTACCCGAAGCCGTTCTTGTCCTCTTCGTCCTTGGGCAGCGGGATGCGCTTGGGGAATTTCCAGGCCTTGAGGACGATGTCGCCGCGGTCGACCAGAGGCAGGAAGCGAGCAAAGAGGGCGTCTTTTGTCATCATATTCTTGACCGCATTTGGGTTCTTGTCGCTGTCCAGCCACAGCCAAAGGCGAGAGCAGGCCAGGTTTTGTGTGTACAGGTAGCTCTTGATGAAGACCTCAACTCGCCACGTCGCAGGGCCAGTCCAGTAAACGTGGTATGGAATGATGGGGCCTGGACAGGTGCCAATGCTCGAGCCATTTGCAGCAAGGGCCTCGCTGACGGGAAGGTAGCGCTTGAGGGTATTGTCGTGGCCGTCAGCGTTGACGTATTCGGCTTTGCGGGGGTCCTGGAGACTGGCGCGGGCAGGCTCCTCGGGCAGCTTGTAGTAGCGTTTCTCGTCGTCTGCGAAGAACTTGAGGCAGTCGAAAACATTCCTCATCTTCTCGATGCCATTGTATGTGCCCCTGCACTCTTCCACCAACAGGTGCAGGTCCGCTTCGGTGTCGACGTGGGGGCGGGGGCCCATGTAGTCGTCCTTGATCTTTACAGCGGTGACGGGGCGGTTGAAGACATTGGCGTGTGGATTGATAGTGACGGCCTTGGTGGTGCCGGCGAACTTGACCTCGACGCCCGCCTTGGTGGTCTTGATCAGCTCGGTTGGACCCGCCTTGTCCAGAAAGGCGGGAATGCCCAGTTTGCCCTTGGTAGCAACACTGGGGTCGCCCAGCAGGGTGATTGTTCCGTATATGGTCGCATAGAGGAGCGCTGCCAGAAAGAGGTTCTTCACCAGAGTGACAGCCGCACGGACTTTGGACTGCTCGGCCATGGCGGTCTGCTGCGCCGGGGTGAGCGCGTCGCTGCCGGTTCAAGAATGCTACCCAAAAGGCGCCAGTGCGTTTGCTGTGCGTGTGCGTGTGCGTGTGTGTAGATATTCGAGTGCGTTCGTGGTGGGTCGTGAGATCCTGCGGAAGCTGGGCGTGGGAAGCTGTTGAGGGGGGCTGTACCGCGGCGCTGGGCAGTCGATGTGGATTCGGCGCGATGGTCGGGGCCGCAGAGGAGGAAACTACAAGAAAGTCGAGGGCGAAGTGCTCGGTCGGGTGCACAGCAAAGTCGGCGCCCAAGACTACGGCAGTTGCAGGTTTGCGAGGCGGTGCACCGTTCGCAGAGCCGAGTGACGACTGGCGATCGCTCCGGGCCTTGATTGGAATCAGGAGTTCCGCACCAGCTTTCCAGGCGTCCAGCAGCAAAGACCACAACAGCAAAAGCACAATGCACGCGGTAAGGAGAGACAAGAGGAGGAACAACAACGACTGAAAAACAGCAACTGAGAAACAACAACTCAAGCAGTGGAGCGGCGCGGCGTGGTAGGCTTGTACTTCTAGCCTGCGGGAGCTGCACCGCCAAAACGTGCCAGGTCTGTAATTTCCCTAGCACATGGCCATTGCGCCGCCGCCCCTGACCGACGACCAGATCCTCGTACCACACAAAAAAGGTTCGAGACTTTTGCCGTCTTCAGCCATCGTATCTCGTACTATGTACCTGTTCTGTCTTTGTGCAATCACTCGCTGTCCGAGCTTAGTCGCTGTCCGAGGCACCGCACCTGCCATCTCATCTCTGACTATTGGCCGTCTGACCAACCAATCTGGTCGCTCTGCCCTCCACCGCCGCAACTGAGTATATCCTGCAGCGCAAGAGCCACTGTTGACTGCAAAGGTCACAGTCTGCTGTTCCATCATCTTCACCGCCCTCTGAAGCGCCCCTTGATGTTCTCTCGTTGTCTTGTCCTCAGAGCGCGCACGCCTGCTAAGATCTGTACACACGCAGCACAACCATTGCAATGTAGTCTGGCCAACAGTGCATCTCTCAGTCGCGCCTACTCCATCGTCACAGCTCTACCGCGAGAGGAACATTTTGACGTGCCATGTCGGTCCAATGGCTCCATCAAGATTGATGTATATCATGCCCTCGACGCATCAGCGCCCGTCCTCGTGTACCTTCCGCCAGGGCCTGTAGTTCCATCCAACCCCGAGGCAGAGAAAGGTATCATCGCTGCCTTGCGTGCGTCAAGCGCCGCCACCATTGTCCGTATCAATTACCGTGCATCTTCGCAGCACCAATTCCCAACGCCGTATCATGATGTGCTGTACGGTCACGACTGGATCCAACAAAACATGCTTCTCGGCAGCGCTCAAAAGCCCCATGTGGCACGCCTAGGCGTCTGTGGCGAGTTGATGGGAGGCTCCATCGCCACTATGTTGGCTTTGACAGAGTGCCGAGTGGGCGAGAGCCGTGTCGTCGCTGCTGCTGTGAACAATCCCATCGTAGACTGGGTCTTCCCTGACGATCTGCCGCACATCCGCGCGTCAGAATTGCCAGAACCGGCCTCCAACGAAGAAACGTCGTTTCCAGCAGAAGAGGACATGATGGCTTCGTTCAAAGCGCTCAAGGTGGGAGAATCGTCCAAGACGAAGACAAAGCGCAAGCGTAAGCCCAAGGCAGTACCTTTGACCTCATGGCAAGCCTGGGCAGACAGTTCTGTTGTGCCGACTCTTGCTCTGTCCGAGATGCGCAGCGTGCTCTTCAGGCAACAAGAAGACATATTCGATCGTTTCACCTCACCAGTCCACTTCTTTCGCTCACCGCACGCACAGCTCGTCCTGCCTCAAGCTGTCGACTCAGCTCTCGACCAACCTGACTACGCTCTCGATCTTGAGACTCAGATGAGTCTGAGCCACTACAACTCTTTCAACAGGGAATCACCTGCGCCGTTAGGTCCGCCTGAACTGACGAGGTGCCGCTCGTACGCACGCGTCTACCCACAAGCAGGCAACGGGAAAGTCAGCTTGCCCGCCTGGAACATCACCACTGGTGCAGAGAGTCCGCTCCATGACCAAGCCTCAGAGTTGGCAAAAGTGCTTAGACGGAGCATTGCTCGTCATGCCATAAAGTCTCAAACCGGGCGCACGCGAGCACATGACCCCTCCGAGAAACGCTACTATGAGGAGTTTGCAGAGAAGAGAGTTCGGTTCGAAGCTCAGCCCGAGACTGGTCTTTGGACGCAGCTGCTGCTCGGTGGTCAGGGCTCGCAACGCATCAAGGACATTGGGACCTGGATGAAGCACTGTCTATCTCCAGAACATGCATAAGCATGTTGCAGCATCTCAACATCTTTCCGTTGTCTTGAACAACATCAGTCGCTGGCGAAGCGCAGTTTCAAGGAGACACAGGGCAAGAGCAGATGACTGCATCACTCAAAGGTCTGTGCAATCGACTCAGTGGGCACACCGCTAAAGGTGCTAGAGTGCCAGCATTTTCAACCACTGAAGAGGCAAAGGCCAAGTCTGTCAGGGAGGAAGTAAAACAATTAATCAAGACTGTTGATACCCATTTCGAAGACAGCGAGGATTGACGACAAGGAAAAATGCAAACCAGGATACCCCGGGCCCAGAACAGCGCACAGCCAAAAAGTGGATCTGAGGAAAAAGTCCCAGGCAAACTTCTCACCACACCCACACACACGCGCAAAAAATGATTCGACCCAGACTTGAACTGGAGACCTTCAGTGGACCAACTGTAATGTTAGACTGACGTGATAACCAACTACACCATCGAACCAGATGCTGTTTTATGGTTTTTCGGCCAAGTTGGTAATCTATATAACAAGTTGAAATATCCCCTTGAGACCCTTCTTAGCCTGCTCTAGCAGCACAACCCCCTAACCCTCTCAAAACCGATACCAGGCTATTCTCCTTCTACAACTGGTTCGCTGGGGAAATTGCAATCCAGATCTGAGGGCTGGTAGTGGATTGCTGTGTAGGAATTCGCTTCGCTCGTTGGCCTTTGCCTTTGCCTTTATCTTCGCCTTTGCGTAAGTAAATAGACAAGATGGGGAAGAAACCGGTATCGAGTCTTGATGAGCTTGGGATTGTTGTCAGTAATTGTATCTGCATAACAAAGGGTTTCGTTTCCTGATATCCTGGTCGTGGTGGATTCGAAATACACACAGTACAGTAACAGTAACAGTACAGGCACGTAATCCGTAGATGTAGTGCGCTGGTTCGCTGACAGATCGAGGAGCGCTATTACTCTCTCTCTCTCCTCGAAATCCTCTCGTTCGGTCCCACGACTATAATACAACCAACCCCTCCCCTCTACTTCCCACTCGCACTCGCACCCCCCTCCCCCCCATTCGCCCCGCTGCCCCCAGCACTGCCACTGCCACTCCCGCTCCCGTCAAACCCCCTATCGAGCTTCTTCAGCGCCAGATCCTCGGCGTCGGCGCGCGGAAACGGCGTTTTGCCCGGCAAGTCGCGCATCACCTGCTGCACGAGCTCCTCGAGGGCCTTTGGGTTGTGGGATTCCAGCGCAGCTTTGGCTTTGGCAGTTGCCAGGGCCGCGGTGGGACCGGGCTGTATGCTGGCCGCTGCGTCTGGCTGGGCCGGGGTGGGGGTGAAAGCCGGGAGGGGCTGTTGGTGCGTTAGGCCTGGCTGGCTTTGGGTGTGCGGCTGCTGCTGCTGCTGCGGCTGTGGCTGTGGCTGCTGTCGCTTCCTGAGCATGACCTGGCCCTTGCCGTCCATGTATGTCTCGTATCCCTGCTGGTCCAGCACCTCGTCCGGCACCTTGACGTTGACGGGGACGCCTGTCGCGCCTGCCTCGTCCATTTTCCGTCGGAGGCTCTGCTCCACGGGCGTGGTCCCCTTGGGCCCATCGCGGTCTTGACTGTACTGCTCCAGCGCGCGGATGCGGTCCTGGTTCTCTCTGTTCCCTTCCATCAGGAAGCGCAGACACATGATGGCGTGCTCGCGGATGTACGGGTTGTGTTCGTCGTAGGAGCAGCAGTTTAGCACGGCTTCGATGCCGCCGAGAGGGCGGATTTGGTTTTGGACTAGTGTGTTTTTCCAGACGAGAGATGAGAGGACGAGGACGGCAAGTTTTTTGAGATTCCGCCATTCGAAGTCGGAGGGCTCGTCGGCGGCTTCATCCATGTACGGACGCGGTGAAGGAGAGGAAGGTGGTGGGATGTAGGATTCTGTGGCGCTCGGGACGGGATCGTAGGGGCGCTCTACCGCAACGGGTGGCGGGTTTTGGGTTTGAGTTTGGTGCTGTTGTTGAGACGCTGGGATGTCGACCTCAACCGGTGCAGGTGGCGCTGGTGCAGCGGAATGTCTCAGCGGAGCGACGCTGAGCGTACCCTTGGGTATCGCAGCGTCGAGCTCCTTCAGTAGGGTGACGAGCTCGTTGGCGATCTCCCAGTTCGACAGCATCCGCTTCCAGGTCTCGTGCTCGGTCAAGATGGCGAAGAACTCGAGGTACTGATAGACCCCTTCGTACATGCGCTCCATATCCCACAGATTAAGTGGAAAGTCTTCGGGTTGCGCGTGGCCAGCGCGGATCTGACCTTGCAGGAAGATGAGTGCGCAGGTTTGGGGGATGATGTGTCGACGGAATTCGGTGAGCAGGAAGTTGACCATATGCACATCGCCTTGGTCAACTTGCGGTGGCGCCGACTTAGTTATGCCCTTAGCTGGCTGTGACCGTGCTTGTCTTGCTCGAAAGATGTTTGTGAGAAGCTTCATGATGACTGCTTGCGCGGGCGATATAATGTCTTTGGATCTGTAGATTTGTCAGCTTAGCTTCGGTGGAGCAAGATTGTCAAGCTTACTCTGACTCTCTAAAAGCGTGATAGGCGAACGGCAGCAGCTGGTTCGCAAGGATTGCTTCCATGATCTTGACCATGAACTTGAAGTAGAGCTCTTCTTCTCTCAAGTCCCAGGCCGCAACGAATATCAAAAGCTCTCTTAGCAAGTTGCGACCATTATCCTGCGCAAGAAGCAGATGACATCGCACGCCGTGCATGCTCCTCACGCTGCTGAAAACGGTCGGATCTGAGTGATGCCCCGGCTGTCCTTCTGCAGGCTCTACGATACCACCCATGATGATCATGGGCAGGACCTCGATCTCGGTCGGCCCCAGGATTAGTGGCACGTCAGTCAGCAAGCCCCTCCCCTCATCGCCCGGGATATCATCGTAGTCGTCATCGGCATCATCGTCCTCCTCCGGCGGCGGAGATGTGGGAGAGGCTACATCGCTGATTAGCCCAGGACGGTCGGGATCAGGCTCCAGACGCTTTAGCAGGTCGTCTTTGCCGTTCTGCAGGATCTCTGCGCCGAAGGACGGTGGATAGGTAACGCGGAAATCGATCTCACCTGCCGGGGGCGACCGCTTGATGCTGGGGTCGAGCAGCGAGTCACGTGCTGCGGGTCGCGGGGTCTGCGAAGCTGGCGCGGCCTCTTCAAGTGTCGATCCGTCGGGGTTCATGGCGATGGAGGAGCGCATCCGGTCCACTTCGACTTGGAGTTGATTGATGCTTTTGGCGAGGGCTTGCACGCTCTCTTCGTTCTTTGCATGCTGGTCGACAACCTTCTTGTAGGTGCTGGATTGGGCGATCTGATCGCGATACTTTGCGACGACTTCGGCGTAGAGCATGTTCCATTTCTGACAGAGTTAGGATAGACATGTGCAGGCGTGGAAGGCAGACTTACGTTCTTCTCCTCTTCGCCCATGTTCTGCCATTTTCTCCGGCACTCTGCCGCGATATCATTCGCACCAGCCTTCAAGCCAAAGTGCACCAAAGCTCTCTTCACTTCGCCTCCGACTTCCCCAATGAATAGCAAGAACGGCGATGATGCAGGCTGTTGCGGGATTTTGAATGTATCCAGACTTCTCGCTGGTTGATGATGCTCTGGGAGAGGTTCTTCTTCCTGCGGCGCCTGGTCCTGGGGTGTGAACTCGTCCATCTTGTACTTCATGTCGGCGAAGTTAGGCAGCTCGTTATCGAGATGGCTATCGAACAGTTCGATCCAGAGCATCAGCTTCCTTTGCTCGTTCCTAGCGATGAGGTTATTGAGAAACTGGAGGCAGGTGATGAGTAGCTTCTTGTCTGGGATGTTGTCAGTAGAGCAGTGACACGTTATGGCGCATACTTACAGGCATTGATCACGCCCTGCCATTTGTCTTCGTCTTTTGTGCCCGCCTCACCGTCATACCCTCTTGCAGTGACTCGAACGCAGACATTGATAAGATTGAAGATGTCCTTGTCAAACATCCTCTCGGCACTAAGATTCTGCACCCGCTCGCCATGTACAAGCACATTCCGCGCAATGCATACTAGCTGATTCAGCCTCTCTAGGTCTCTCAGTAGGGACGGGGAATAGCTCGCAATCAGCGGCCCACTCAAGCCCTCGTACTCGGGCGCGGCAGGGTCTGGCTGCGCAAAACACCGCTTCTCGAGCGAGGGTATGGCAGCTTTCAGTACAGCAGCCAGGTCGTCCCAAAACTCCCACGACAAGCCGAGTTCCTCGCGCAACTCTAGCCGTTTTCGCGAGTCTTCGAGTGTCTTCTTGACGACGTCGCGCTCGAGCATGCGCAGCGTTTCATCGCGAATATAGCCCGGATTGCGGAAGTGCACGGTGTAAGGCGCGAGAGCGAGGCGCAGGCGCGTGAGGTAAGGACGGGCTTGCGGGATTTCGTATTCGGAGTCGCCTATGCTGTCTTCGTAGATGTCATCGTGTGTCTCGTTCTCGTGGAACTCTGGGCCCTGGGAGCCCTGGGAGCCCTGCGGGTCCCTCTGAACTGGTTCGTGCGCCATTCCGTTTCGTCCCCTCCGTTCAGTTGTCGTCTCCTTCCTGTCCCAACCCGCCCACAGCCTGTTCTCAGCAAAGAGACTGCGATACACCCACACGCGGATCGGCGCAGGGCTCCTCAGCAGGCGGTAGATGTTGTTGTCGGCTAGTTTCTCCGCGATGTGATGGTACTGCGCCAGCGCGACGGGAGCGAAGGCGAGGTTGTCGCGGGCGGGCACTCCGAGGTCGATGTTTGAATCGGTGTCTGAATCTTGCGAAGATTGGTGCGGTGGAGATATGGATGGGGCGGCAATTGAAGAAGTTCGGGAAGAAGGCGACGGAGGAACAAGGATGTTTGAGTCGTGGTGTTCTGCGACACTGTTTCTCTCGGTCCTGCAGACGACTCCCTCGTTACTAGATTGTGCCGTCGTAGTGTCTGCGCTCCGTTCGCGCGCGTCTGCGTCTCTGCTCTCGGGCCCACGGCGCGTCGAATCGGAAGTGGAGGACATTGTCGCCAGAATTTTGCTTGTCCGAGGCGTCATATGCCCCACCCCCGCCATGTGCTGAGCAATGCGCTAGCTTATCGATAATACAATGGATGCGGCGCGAAGGCGACTTTGAGCATGTGGCATGCGTAGACTGATCGGAAGGATCTGGTCATTGTCGAGGACACCTGCCGTAGCAAAAGTTATTGTCCGCTCAGAGAGTTAATCACGTCTCACAGAACTGTCATGAATATCTAGCGATGAAAATATTGATTGACATTTTTTTCAATGTTAGATATGTACGCTGCGATGAAGTAGCAATCACGAAAGGCCATACAGAGGCCAGTCATGTCAGAGTGCTTCGTTGGTGTTTGTTCTTGGACCCATGTAATGTGGGATTCGACACATAAGATAGGTGTCCCCCACAGGCATGAATGGTTCCTGATAACATCACGTCATCTGTTCACTTACAAAACACGAAAGGAACAGGGGACGAACAAGTCGGCACCTCGAGTGAAGGTCTGTATATGGAAATTTACATACCCTCAGCCCGCAGTTTGGCCGCCATGAAACGGCTCACCTTTTTCGTCTTCCCGTTCCTCTCTTCTACGATCGGGCTGGCTTCGTCTTCTTCCGTAGGCTTGAAGCCGCCCTGCTGCTGGATAAACTTGTTCCTCGCCTTGTGGTACTCGGCCTGGATCTCGCGATTGATGACTGAAGGATCAAACTCGTCAGGCGCAGCAGGCTCCGAAGAAGACGGAATGTGCTCAACGATGGTGTTGGCCAGCGTGCGGCCAGCAGGACCAGAAGGTACCGGCGGAGGAAAATAGGCTTGCGGGTTGGGAAGTGGTTCACTTGGTTCATTGGAGCGTGCGCTCTTGAAACGTGATACCTTTGCTGGCTTGGAAGGCGCTGTGGGTGGTGTGAACGGCTGAGCAGCCCGTTCGACAACAACGTCTGACATTGTCGGTGCTGGCTTTGACGGTGTCGGCACGGATTCCGTTGCGCGAACTGTCTGTGGAGGTTTGGAAATGTCAAGATCATCGGCGAAGCGAACACCCTTTCTTCCGGACTGAGATGTAGTCGTTGGCTTCGCAGCGCTGATAGTTTCGTCGAACTTGTCGTCCTTTTGCACCTTCAGCAGGCGAACACTCTCGGCTTGTTCTGCAGCGTCTCCGTCATCAGCGCGAGGTCCCACATTCTCGAGCATGCGAGCGTTGAGCTTCTTTTCCAGATCCAGCATCTGCTGTCTGTAGTCATCTGTGACACCAGGCGTAGTGCTGCGCCCATACTGGTCTTCATCCTCGTCGTATTCCTCGTCTTCATCCTCGTCATAGTCGCCCCCCTCGTCGTCAAAGTCTGAGTAGTCTGCAGTTGGATGGTCGAGGTCAAGTTCGGCAACGACCTGTCCAACCTCTGAAAGACCGTATTGTAGCATTTGACGCCGCAACTCGGCATCTTCTGGCGACTCGCCCTGAGGGATGATCGGGTACGATGCAACCATGTTCTCGTCCTCGTCCAGCTCAATGACTTTGGTCCCGTGCGTGAAGTTCAGCGCATCGAAATCCTCGTTGTAGCCGTCTCTCTCCAGCGCTGCTCGTGCTCTAGACACAGGGGCGACGCCGACCTCGTCCGCGAAGGACACAGATTTCTTTGTGTCCTCGGATACAGCAGGCTTAGGTGGTGTCGCAGCCGGAGTGTCGAGTGGAGCAGGCTGTGCTTGAGTCATTACAGGCACCGTAGGTGCTTGTACCGGAGGTGCATCTGCAACGGGCGACTGCTTCTCTACAACGCCATTCATCATCTTTTCGAGCTCTGCTTTCTGCAAGCCAGCTTTGCGCAACGCTTCCACAACTTCGGCCGCACCCTTGCCGGTCTGATTGACCGAGCTAGAGACAGCATTTCCCTCTTCGTCCAGCTCTTCCTCAATGTCCATCATGGGCAGCCCCTCTTCATTGTCGACACCGGGGTCAAGCAGGACGTTGACGCCCGCTAGTTGCTTCTCAGCAGCATCGAGCTGCTTTTCAACGGTAGCGCTGTTTTGCTGTACATAGTCAATGCGCCGTTGAACAAGGTCAACGACTTGGTTAGCAGTGCGGTCTTTGCCGAGGAGCTCGTCGACCTCCTTCTTATTCAAGAGAGAAGCCTCGAGGTCCTGTGCGATGATGTGCATCTGTGACGGAGAGGGGTCATCGGCGGTCTCTATCTCCTCTTTGAACATCTGGTACTCGGCCTCCCATGTTGTCCAGTGGTTGAGGGCGCGCTGCAGCTTCTCGACATTCTCCTGGAGCTGCGCACGGCGGCGCTCGATGCCCTCTAGTGTGCTCTGCACAGATGCGGCCATCGTGTTGGGTGGTGGAAGGGAGATGGCGTGAAGAGGAATTTGCTCGGAGGTGAGGTTATGCCGGCAAAAAACCGCTAAACAAGGGTCCCATGACTTATCACGCTGTGGACGTCAAGCTCACCTCTTAGATAGTCCTGACCTAACGATGTAGATATTTACTGGCCAGCGCTTACCTTAACCTTTCAGGCATCCTTTGCATGGCTAGCAGCAACAACGCTTAGTCACCATTTCGTAGACCTAAATCGAACGCGTCCACCTTCGCGCCCTCCTTCCCGCGCACCTTACGTCCCGTCCAGCCATGTCGAAAGCCAGCTCGCGCGCCAACGGGCAGGTGCGCCAGGGCGAAGCCGGCGGTGCGTCTCCTTTATCCAAGTCGCTCTACAGCCTGTCTTTGAAAGCTTCGTCCTCCCGTACTGACGCCGCTTCAGACGTGTGCCCAGTATGCAAGTCGAGCCGCTATCTCAACCCGAACATGAAGTTCCTCGTGAACCCGGAGTGCTACCACAAGATGTGCGAGTCGTGCGTCGACCGCATCTTCAGCCACGGGCCCGCGCCTTGTCCAATTGCTGGGTGCGCGCGGACGTTGAGGAAGGGCCGGTTTCGAGAGGCAACGTTCGAGGACCTGAAAGTTGAGAGGGAGGTGGACATTCGGCGGCGGGTGGCGTCGATGTAGGTCATGATCCTGTCGCTGGTGTGTCACGCATTGACCAGTATAGAATGAACAAGGAAGAGGCCGACTTCGAGACACTGAAAGACTACAACGACTACCTCGAGCAGGTGGAGGAGATCACGTGGAACCTGATCCTCAAGATCGACGTCGACGAGACGAACCACCGCCTGCAGCGCTGGGCCGACGCGCAAGCCGCCGAGACAGGCGCCACACGTCGCACGTACGAACCGGACCCATCGATACCGAGCGCGTCGGGCGTTGTGCTGAAGAAGGGCGGCACGCAGCGCAGGGCGCTCGAGACTTTGTCCGGCAACACATCAGACGCAAACATGAAGGACAAGGGCTTCAGTTTTCACGGCCTGAAGAAAAGGGTCGTGCCGCCGCCAGAAGCACCATTCGATCCCTTCGATGGCTGGAGCATTGCGCCGCAGTACTACACGCTGCAGGACGATTATGACGCCGCTTGGCTTACCGAACACAAGAACGATGTCGTTCAGCGCGTGGGCGGCTTCCAGTGGACCGACTTTTACAACCGCGCACTGCAGAACGCGTTTGGCGGTTTGTCCGTTTTCGTTGATGAAGAGATTAGAGCAAGGGACCTGCCTTCAATGGACGCGACTATTGGCACGCAGCAAGCGGCGGCGGCAGCCGCGGGAGGAAATGATGTCAACATGGATGATGTATTTTGAGCAAGCATGATACCCGGCTTCTGCCAAAGATGCATTGGGCGGCGTTTGGGAGGATAGACTCCACAGGGTAGTGCAATTCAGTAACTCCACGTTCCATCCACTTCAGAACCGCTCCTCCACACTTCGTCTCCCTATCTGCGCCCCTGCCCCCGCATACCCAGTGTCAGCATACCCAAATTGCTCGTCCGGCACCGCATACCCCTCGCCACCCCTCTGCGCCCCCCTCAACGCCACCGGATTCGGATTAGAGTCCCATATCCCATCATCCACGCCGTCGTCGTCTCCCCTTTTTCCCCCACCCATCCTCAAACTGACAAATCGTCCCCTTCCCGTCGCAGCCCTCAAGACATGCACATCCAGCCCCAGACTAGCCAGCGTGCCCAGCAGCCCCAGCAGTGCGAAGCTGAACAGCGCTTTGTACGTACGGCACACGCTCGTGCCCACCTCGGACTCCCAGTCCTTGACTGCGCAAGCGGATGATAATGTGCTGGCGCTCCACCACGAGAGGAGCGCGAAGGAGACGGCCCAGAGTACTGCGAGGACGCCGTTGAGACACAGGTTGAGCGAGGGGTTCAGGCCGTGTCGGATGTGCAGGACGATTGTCCATGTGAGGGAGACGAGTGTGAGGAGCGAGACGGCAAGGAGCTGAGGTCAATCAGCATCAACGTATGACGGGCTGGAGGAGAAGAGTTCTGTAGGGGGACGCACCAGAATAAAGGTCCATGGGAGAGAATAGTTGTTCGCCGATAGCTCGCGCAGAAAGTACGACATAATGACTGCGACGACAAGGGAGGAGACGAGCTGGAAGCTGCGCAGGGCGTGGAAGAGGAGGAAGGGGTAGGGTGTTGGTTTTACGCGGGCGGCTTGGAGGGGCATGATGGGCAGTGTGATGGTGATTGAGCATGAGAAAGTGCTTCAAAAGAAAGCCAGGGGTAGATGACTCCCTTGAGGAGTGGGTGAGGTCACGACGTGACGTTGAGGTGTCTGGAGGTGTTCAGTTGTGCAGGTCGCACGATTTCAGCCTCAGCAACGCCAAGCGCCGGGCCATCGTGAGCGCTGCTAAGCTGCGATGATACATGAAGCAATTGATTCGTCAAGACGTTCAAAATAACGATATTTCTGCTCCCGCGCCTACAAGTTCTGCAACGTCGAAGCTGTTGTCTTGCCAAATCCTCCAACGTCCCCTGCCGATCAGCCTTACAAGTGGATCTATTTCCGCTAGCTTACCGCGCCGACCCCGCAGTCCAGATGAGGCTGCTGCGACGCTCGCCGCTGACCGAGCAAGCTAATCACGACCTCAGGTCTGGCCGTATTGGAGCTGTTTTCAAGCGCGGCCGAAAGGCAATTAGTCACACCGATGGCGACATATCAGCATTGTCAGCATCGTTACTACGAGCGTCAGTGTGATTTATGAACGACCAGATCCCATCTGTCAAGGAAGCATCTAACAGTTGAATCTACCATACGAATCGAACCAATTCAGTGTGATCGCCTGAAAGAGAGGGACTAGTAACGTGCATTGCCTTCACTTGTACTCAACAATTTCTTTCAGCAATCGACATGGCATTCTCTATGGCGAAGGGCTGGAGCGAAGGGGAGGAGAAAATGCACAAGCTTCTGCGAGTGCCAGATCAAGACAATCCGACGTCATATATGCTCACTCCCCAAGCCTCCGTTATGCTCCAGCGGGCCTCTCTTCTCGCCATAGGGACGCAGGATGCTGAATCACGACCTTGGACTACACTTTGGGGCGGCGCTCCTGGCTTCTCTGAGCCTATCGGAGGTGGCTTTGTAGGAACGCGGACGCTGGTTGACAGCAAATACGATCCAGTTGTACGGGCTTTGATGGGCGGCACAGAGAAGGGGGAGATGCTGCAGCCAAATGATGAAGGAAAGATGCTCTCAGGGCTGGCCATTGATTTGGTGACACGAAAACGCGTCAAGATTGCAGGCAAGATGGCTGCAGGGACGGTTCGAGAAGTCGATATTGAGACTGAAGACAATGAGACGCTGCCCGACGGTGTTCCCAAATCACAGGATCAGGTTCAGCTAGTCACCAAGATCGAAGAGAGCCTTGGTAACTGCCCCAAGTATGTCAACCAGTACGAGCTCAAGCCTGCTCTCGTCACACCGAAGCTCCTGCATGAAGGCCCTGAGTTATCTTCAGAGGGCAGAGCGCTCATTGACAAAGCGGACATGTTCTTCCTCTCCACCGCCACAGCCACAGAAATGGACACGAATCACCGCGGTGGCCCGCCAGGCTTCGTCCGCACCATCTCGCCTACCTGCATTATCTACCCTGAGTACTCAGGGAATCGACTCTACCAGTCCCTTGGCAACCTACAGCTGAACCCGCGAATCGGCATCACATTTCCTGATTACGAAACAGGATCTGTCCTCTATACAACCGGCCAAGCAGAAATTCTCGTCGGCAACGACGCAGCCTACCTCCTCCCGGGCACCAACCTCGCCGTCAAAATCACCCTTACATCGACTAGACTCATAGCTCAAGGTCTCCCCTTTCGAGGCACCCTCAAACTCAACGGCCACTCCCCCTATAACCCGCTCCTCCGCACGCTTCCAAGCGAGGGAAACATCAAATCTCTTCTCTCTGCGGCCCCCCACCCCGCGCGTCTCGTCGCAAAAACTAAACTTACACCAACCATCTCCCGTTTTACCTTCGAGATTCCCGATGGCGTCTCCTACACGCCCGGCCAATGGGCGGCATTCAGCTTCAAAGACGAGCTCGATGAGGGATACAGTCACATGCGCAACGACGACCCGCGCTCACTAAACGACGACTTTGTGCGCACCTTTACCATCTCCTCTCCGCCTTCTGGGGCATCCGATGGGGAGAAGCAGAAGCGTTTCGACATCACGATTCGCCGCGTTGGGCCCGTGACAGAGTTTCTGTCCAAGCAGAATCCGCGAGCGGGATTCGAGGTCCCGCTCCTGGGCATTGGAGGCGAGTTCGCCATCACACAGCCGCAAGGCCGTGCACACGAAGCGGGCGGCGGAAGCGGAGGCGACAGCGGAAGCGGAAGCAGAGGTGCAGGGGGACTCACGCCCTTCATCGCAGGCGGCGTGGGCATCACCCCGCTGCTCGGCCACATCGCGTCACTCCGCATCGATCCGCAGAGCTTCAAACTCTTCTGGACCGTCAGGAGTGCAGATGTTGGTCTTGTTCTCGACACGCTGGCGCAATACCCCCGACTATCTGGCGTCACTGACGTCTTTGTCACTGGGCTGACGGGGGACGCAGATAGCGCGGACTGGGAGAAGGTGAAGGCTGCTGGTGCTGGTGTGCAGTTTCGAAGACTGGCGAAGAGTGATCTGGATGCTTTGGAGGCAGGGAGGTGGTATCTTTGTGCGGGGAAGGGGTTTAGAACTCAGGTGTTGGAGTGGTTGGTGGGGAAGGAGGTGGTGTTTGAGGATTTTGATTATTGAGGGATGGTGGGGCGTTGGCTAACAGGACAGAATGTTATCTTGGCTTAGTATTCTACGTCTAATTGAATCTGTTGTGGTTTGATGATGTTGTCTTCGAAGCCGCTCTGGGTGGTCTTGCGACTCTATGGCTTCTTCTCCGCCCACGGCGCCCGGGTACCCGGCCGCCCATCCCCTGACCCTGGAACACTTGCGACACCCTCCCCTTTCGCCCACGGCGCCGCAGTTCCTGCCCCAGGAGGCGGTGCTCTACCCGCACCTGTAGGGGGGAGTCGACCTGCGCCAGGCGGCGCCCTCGTGCTACTCACCCATGGTGCTCGCGTAGGCTGGTTTGGACCAGCTGGCACATTTGGACCTGATGCCTTCGCCCACGGCGCTGCTGTCATTGGCATTCCTCCAGCTCCTCCAGTTCCACCACCCGATACTCCTCCCGCACCAATATCAGCCAACGGGTCTCTTAGCGGCGGCTGTGGCGCTCGAGCCGGCGGTGCGCGCATCCCCTGCTCCGCCAACGGATCCCGTATTGCGGTCTGAAGTCCTGTTTGTCGCGCAGTAGGCGCTGAGTTTGAGGGTGTGACGGCTTTTGGCTGCGAGGATGTGTGGACGCTGGCTTGAATTTTCGGGGCGGCGGGGTCGGCGGTCCAGCTGAAGAGCGAGCCGAAGGGGAAGTGTTGTACGACAGGGAATTTGGAGAGGACTTCTGCATTGTACATTTTTATCATGCCCTATGCTCATTAGTCTTATTGGAATTTGTTGGAATCACTCGATGATAGCTGAATTTGGGAAGGTACGTGGTTGTTTGTGAGCGTCGACGTACCTTGTTGATCTTCGCCCATCCTGCTTTCACGCCAGATACGTCGTAGAGAATCGGGCTGTGCTCCCAAAACGGCCCCTTTTTGACATCGTAAATGAAGCCGATGGCGCTGAAGTACATATTTCTCCCTCTTTCTCTCTGCACGGCTGCAGCTTTCGCTACATCTGCTGGGTTCGGTGCGTTCGCGAGCGATCCTTCCGTAGCAACATCTGCAGGTGTTGATATCGGCGGCGACAACTGCGCGCTGCCGAAAATGTACGATACGAACGAGTGATCATCCAAACCCCATACTCCATGCGATCCCGCCGGTTCGAGCGTGTACGTCAAGATCAGTCTCCGAATGAGGACAAGATACGGCTCCACAACACCCAGCACAATCCCCCTTTCCTGGTCCCCGTCTTTTGACGCCGGAAACGCACCCAGTTTCCACAAGCAGCCCAGGAACGCGAGAAAGCTCAGCTCATGACCCGTCCCGTAGTCAAGACGCTGTGAGCTACCAAAGCTGCCGATGAAGTACGCCTCGAGCTCGCTTTTGGCCGACGCCTCGCTCGTGGATCCGTACGTCAAGACCTCAGCCGGCAGATACTGATTTAGCAGTTCCGACGCCCGGGCGCGCACGATATCGTACCAGATCCTGAAACTCACGTTACCGAAGCGGCGGGGTCCTGTGTCTGGTGGTGCTTCATCGATGATGGCCGTCAGTGCCTCGAGTAGCTTGCCGAGACTCTGGACTACAGGTGGATGTGGCACGTCTGGATCTTGCAGCGTCCACTCCTTCACCCCATCTGTTCCTTGCTCTTGTTTTGTGGTCTTCCGTGGTATCATCGCAGTATTCAGCTGGAATATAAATGTCATTATATCTGCGTACGCCCGAGATGCCAAGAAATGTGTGACATCATCGCCGTCGTTTATGCACTTCTTCGGTGTCTGAAATGCATAGCCTTTTGTTCGATCTAGTACCGTGAGGCTCGGCGCTGCTGATACGTTCTGTGTCATGTTGGTGGTTTGTGGTCGCCGTGGTGGCATGCAGGGCGTGTGATGGCGCGCATTCGACGGTTCGCGTTCGGCTGGTCCCGCAGTCGCGCCTGCCGACCTCGCGCGCCGGAGCTCCTTCACCCCCACATTGATGCGTGACAAGGCAGGTGCTGCTCTTTTGGGCCGCGGCGAAGCAATAGTGGATGTCAGACAGCACTGAAGGGTGCTTCAGTCGCGCATCATGGCGTACAGTTCCCGAGGTATGTTTAGACAGCAGCTACTCGGCTTTGTTTACTTTGTTGACATGCGCAGATGCAGACTCTCTTGCGTCCCCTTCGCTCAACGACACCGAAGCCGCGTCGCAGCAGCTCCTCGCCGAGGCCAGTAGTCCTGTCCGGCGCTCAACTGTTGCACCCGTCAGTGCGAGTGCTGTCCTCGGCGCAAACCTATTGAACCATGCGCGCACGCTCGCCAAGCCGCCAGCCACGGCGCCACCGGCCTCTAAGGAAAGGGCAGCGAAGCTACCGAAGCTGGGGCAGCTGAAGCCAGCAATGGAGAAGCCGGGTAAACTTGCACGCACAAGTTTATCGACCTTGGTCGCTGAGGCCTCGTCACAGAAAGTCCGCGGCAACAAAATGTACGAGATCGATCCCAGTCCACAGAAGAAGAGGCCACGTTCGTTGCCTTCCAAATTTGCGACTGTGGAGCGCGGAGCTTGTGCGGAGGAGCCTGTGGTGGCTCCAGGGGAGGACGCCATTGTAACAGAGACAAGTCAAACGCGGTCTGACGAGGACATATCCGCCAGAAGCCGGGGAGGTCAGGATGGACTGGCTGCTGAGGATCAGGTCAAGGCGGCGGACGCATCGCGGATAGCATCTTTGAAAGAGTCAACTGATGTTCCTAAGAAACAACGAGGCAGGCCACGGAAGAGCGGCCAGAGTGCAGTGTCTGGTCCACTGCCGAGAACTGGTACGAGTAAGGTGCAAGACGTCGCAGCTCAAGACATTCGCCCACAAGAGGATGTTGAAGTTGATCATCTGCCCTCTTCCCCGCCAGAGCTGGCAACATATGAAGAAGAACCTGCAGCTACTCAGAAACGTCGAGGACGGCCACGAAAGAGTGGCGAGAGCACAGTATCCACTCGACTTCCTGATGAAGAACGGCGTGCAAGACACGAGAGGACTGAGCCACCAGACAGCCCGAAGCTCAAGCGGAAGGCTCAATCCGGCGAGCAGCAAGAAGTTGAGATGAATGCCGAGTCCAGCTCTAAAATTGTATCGGTCAAAAAGCAGAGAAGATTTAACGGCCTTGTGATGGTTAGCTCGGACGTGCCCGAAGTCGATGAAGACTTGATTGCGTCAAATTCCGGCTTACGCAATGCACATCTTCGTAGCGATCTGCAGCCTGCATTTGATATATCCATCAGGCCTTCCCGATCGCGCACCATGAGAGCTGAGGCTGAGGTCGCCCATGCTCAAGAGCACTCGGCAACTGCTCCCATCACGGCGAAAGCAACGCCAGCAGCTCGCCCGGCGCAACCTAATAGACTGGCGAAGGCAGTATCGTCAAAGCCAAAACCTTCCACGGGTAGTCGACGCTCAAAGCGCGAAGCTGCTCGCAATGTGGAGTCCGTTGAAGAGATAGCCGAGCCAGTGACTAACAAATCGACCGTCAATCGCGATGAACTTGACGTTGCCAATACCGAGGTTGAGATTTCTGCGGGCGTTGGCGACAATGAGTTCGACGGCGAACGTAGTGAAGAGGATGAAGAGGATGAGGAGCAGCGTGATGGTGGCTTAGTCGGTGAAAAACAAAATGATCATGCCGAGTTGCAAGAGGAAGACCAAGCTGACGACGCTCGTGTCGAGACTGCTAACAGAGCAATTGCCGAACAATCCACGGATGGCGATGTCAATCGGCCGCCCACACTGGACAGAGTCTTTAACTTCGCGGAGTCCGAGGAACGGCAAGGCATTTGTTCGACGAAACTGGGCAGGAGTATTCATCGCAGATGCGACAGATCTCGCGTCATACTCAGCCGTAGTCATGACGCCTGCTCGCTGGAAGATATCGCGAAATGCAAAGACGGTATCATCGAATTGCTGCAGAGCATTCATGTGAAGGTACAAGGCGACCGCCGAACCGCTTTCAAACGCGATGCATTCGCCTATCTCTTCCGTGATCTAGTTGTGGTGCTCGAGGCCATGCATGATAAGCTGCAGGAGAAACAAGGCGACATCACCGCATCTTTGGACTCTATGCAGATTGTGTATCCGTTCATTCGCGAGTTGCTGCGCTTCAAGGATGTCATGGATTCGTGGAGCGTTGTAGTGCATCAGCGCACGAAAGGCGAGAGGCTTATTAAAGGTGTTGAGAGTGTTTTGATTGCTCCATTGAGAGTTATCGAGAAGGAATTCAGACGTCATTTCCAGCAACTTCGGAAGGTGGAGGAGACTCACAGGGTCGCGGTCGAGGTACAGCGGCAACGAGAAGAAGAAGAACAAGAGGTCAACAGGAGAGAAGAGATGTTGCGTCCTGTAAGAGAGAGGAGAAAGCGTTGGCAGGAGCTGCACATCGCACGAATGCAATACGAGCCAGATCCTTCCCGAAGGCGCAGGCTGAGATTCATTGAGCCGGTACAAGCTGCCGAGAAAGATGCAAATGGCTGTCCTTTCGAGCGCGTGCCATTCTTTGGAGAACGCAGTGCACCGCCACCACAATGGACTGCAGTGTCTAGTGGTCGAGAATGGACAAGTGAGGAGGAAACTGCGCTGCTCGACGCTCTTCAGTCTTCAGCTAGTAAGTTTGTGCGCAGCTGTCATTCTGTTTGCAATTCACTAATTACGCACTCTGCAGGCTTGGAGCGTCTCTTTGAAAGGCATTGTGGTCCTCGTGGGGTCTTGCGCGACTTCTCTGTCTCCGATATTGCGGCAAAGATCGCCTGGGTGCGCTCAGGATGGGCACAGCTGTCACATCAGCACGGCTGGGAAGTCCCAGAGTGGGTCAAGAACATCCCAGTCCTGCCTTAAGTTCGTACTATGTTGATTGTTACATGAAGAAGTCTTCCTTCGTTCGAGCGATACCCAGCCAGCATGATCTCGTGCGCTCCAATTTATGCTCAAACTGTTGTTCATTGTCCAACTTGAAATGTTTTGTTGTCCCGTAGCAAGCATGAACGCCAACAGAGAATGCATTTATAGGGGTTCTTTTGCAAGACAGGCACTGGTCTACAACACCAAGCCCTATATATATACATTAATTGAAGTCACTCTCCTGCTCCCAGAGTCTGTAGGTGGGTTTCGCCCCCTCGAGATGAGTGAAAGGGTCTCTGGTTTGTAAGACCCTGGATGCCGTTGAACCAAGCTTGGGATCGCAGAGGTCCAGTGAAAATATTAATCCTATCTGCACGGATATATATGCTTGCTGTCTCCGCTCCTATTTCTCTTCACAGCAACCTTCAACATCTTAACTCTTCCACTCCTTTGTCTGCCGTACTACGCAGCCAACCATTACAATACTTTCACTACACTCTCTCAGTTCTTTCCACGCTCTACTGAGCTTTTCACTGTGAGCGGGCGCTGCAAGCGAGCGTCCTAACGAACTGTGTTTTCTGCACATGCGCGTTACTTCCACACATTGATCTCTCCGCACGCTCTCAACCACTTAGTTGGTTCAAGCACCATATCCACGGAACTACATCTAACAATACCAAGATGTCATCATCCAACCAATTCCATGTTCTAGTCGACTCCGCCTTCGCCGACGCTGCTGCTGACAGCTTCATCATGCTTCCACCACGACATACACTGTCTTGGGCAGATGAGAAGCAGGAAGAGATCGATGCGGAGGAGGCAGTCAAGGCTTCCGTGTTTGAGTCTAAGACGGTGGTCGAGGAGGACCTCAAGACCTCCGAGCCCGCTGCGTCTCCCCAGGGCGACGTCGCCAGCCCAATGTCTTCGGTCGACACGATGCCAATACCAAACAAGAAGTCGAACAATTTGAAGGAGACGGATCAAGGTAAAAAGGAAATTCCGTCAATCCTTTCTGAGGCCGATGTACCAGAGGTTGCGCTGCCGCTATCGCCACCAGGATTCGTTGCTCGTCCCCAAGCAGAGGAAGACAGCAAAGAGAATGCAGGAGGTAGCCGCACACTTGAGGACATTACTACTCCGGACGCTTCAGTCGTCGTGGAACTCAGCGAAGACATTGCAACGTCCCTTCCTCACAAGTCTCCTGTTGTGGAGCTCATCACGCCTGCCACCGATTCTTGGGATGAGTTCATCGTAAACACCCCGGCAGCGTTCACGCTCCCTCTCGCGAATCCAGAGTCGAAGGTATCCGCGAGCAACGGTCTGTCATATGCGAAAGCTGCACTCTCGGACAAGCCCAACGTCGTGGCCGAGAACGAAAAAGATAAGGTGCCTCGAGCTCCTCACCAAAAGCCGAAGATGAAGTCGTTCGCGCAACGTAGGCGTGAGAAAGAGGCTTCTCATAGGGCCGCAGCTGCAGCAAAATCTGACGACCTCCAGACCGCTGCCACTGCATCGAGTGATGTCGAGCGGCCAACAATGGCGCCTTCAGAGCCACCCATTCTATCAGCAGCGATTACCACAAATGACGTTGAGAACCTCTCGAAAGCCGTGACAGATGTACAAAATTCAAGCTCTGGACGATCCTCGCCCCTCTCTGTCTTTGGGGCTGCCGCCGCCACCGCCTCGAATTCGGAGGTATTCTCTACCATAGATTCGACGGCTGTGACCGAGGCGTCGACGCATCCAGACAACGACCACTGGGTGCTGCTCATCATCGCCGCATACTATAAGGAGACAGAGATAAAGGTGGCCACTAAGAGGCCAAGGTCACCTTCTGAGAGCGCAACTAATCTTGTGAAGGACTTCAAGGATAGCGGACCAACAAAGAAGACTGAGCCATTGATTACGGAAGACCTCCCACGGATGCCACAATCTGGACCCACCGAGGGCGAGACTTATGGTATCACTCCTGCCATAATCACTGATTGTTCGGCCAACGACGAAGACATTTTGAAGGCGTACGAGCTTCATCCCAAGCCTATCGCCTACACGAAGCGTAAGCGCACCAAGGCGATGCGGCGGGCCGCCAAGGAGCGTGCAGCTGCTTTGGGGGCCGCTCGTCCGGAGTCCTGGGGTGAGGTTTCTAGTAACGAAAAGAACGCTACGAGTCTCCGGGACGAACCGTACGAGTTCGAGGATATCTGGAGTGGAGGAGGCAATTTCGCAGATGTCTGGAGTAAAGACAATGATGCCATGAGTGCCGAAGATGAGAGAGACGCTGTCGTTGTCTGGGGTCATTCTCCTCACCACAATATCATGCATGTCGCGGGCGACCAACAGGAAGTCGGAGAGATCATCGCTGTGAAGGGAATTGATTACCAAGATACCGAGGGCGTGACAATCTACGCCTATAATGTCCTTTGGGTCGGTCTACTTGGTCTTGTTCTCATGGCCGTTGTGGCATTGCTGGTCTACTATCTAAGATAGGATAGTGAGCAGCTTTCGGTGGGCTTGCGAATTCCTTTTGACTCTCACAGCGTAGTGCATGCCTTTATGTATCAGCGCAGATTCCAGCATATGAGCACACCGTTGCACTGAGTTTTCTTGGAAGATCTCATTTTTGATGAAGTCAACCGAAACAAAAAAATAGTCAACTGATCTTTTCCCACAGGCTCTCTATGTACAGTCAACATACGTAATGACAGAACATGATTTCCACAGCCTACTTACCAAGTAACATTCATTCTTCTCCACAGCTTCTTTCCTCCTCACTGTCCTGTCGTTCCCTCTCTGACTCACCGATGCCTCATTAGCAACACCTTCATCGCTCTTCACCGCCACCACCCTCTTTTCTGCTCCTTCAACTCCTCCAACTGCTCCCGGATCCTCCTCAATTCAAGGCCATGCTGCTTGTGCGTCTCATCGAGCAGCCTAGCATGCTCTTTCCGCAGCTCCTTAAATTCTCCGTCGAGCTGCTCGTGCCACGGGTAGAGTACGAAGACTTGGAAAGATAGTGCCGAAGTACCGATAACGAAGTTGGTTAGGGAGAAGCCGCGAGTGAACCACATCTTGGATGCTGTGGGCTGATGTTGTTGCGTTGTTGGGGTAAATTCTCAAGCTACGGGTTTGGTTCGCCGATATCAAGAGATCAGGTCGATGCTGATATGGAACTCTGGAGCTCGCGCGTGTGTGATACTTTCCGGCGTGATTGTGCTGGTTTGAATTGAGATTGGTTCTACGCAATGCCAACAACAGTCTCTAAAGACGTTTCGATCGCGATCTTGATCCGCTAGGTATACAAAGAGCGGGAGACGGGTAACCGTGGAAGATAGTCGTGGGCGGGGATGGAGGGGAAAGGATGCGCACGCGATCAGTGCGACAACCTACCCTATGTATTCAATAGTCACATGCCCCTACACAGCCTCCGTCTTGTCCGCGAGCTTAGTTTCGACAATACTTTACATACCCAAGACTAAGTGGCATGATTCTATTGCCACATTGGGCCGATTGGGAACGTGCACCGAGGAACATCAGACCACCTGCGCAGCGCCCGAGAGGCGCGGCCCACTAATCGAAACGAGCGGCAATAATCTCACTGGGTACGCTGGGAATAAAGTGATTGGGGAAGCGGCGATTCTCGTCGAAATGTCGCGTAATTTGAAGAACATCGATCGTGCGACTATGGGCTCCGATTCTGACGCACGTACTACCAACTAACGTACCTGCCGTGCAATAGATTAAGATCGCATTTCCTCCTCTTCGCTAATTCTGACCACAATCTTTCCAACTTCTGTCTGTTCCTGTAGCGCATCGAAAGCCGCGATCGCATCGTTAAACTCGAACACCTTTGCAACCACGGGCTTGATGCAATGTTGTTCGGCAAACCGGGCGAACTCAGCCGTTGAACGCGACACAGCCCTTCACTGTATAGCCATCAGCACTGACAAGTTGGGTATACTGTATCACTAACCTATCTTGCCGCCAAAGAGCAGACTTGGGACAATCTCGTTGGGCAGGTCTTGAGGCGCACTCAAGATACCGATCAGACTGACTAGGCCGCCTGCTCGAACGCTTTTGATTGACTTGAGCAGAGTTTTGGCACCGCCCACTTCAATGACTTGGTCGACGCCCTTGCCATCGGTCAGACGCAATACCTCTTGATCCCAGTCTGGCGTTGTTGCGTAGTTGATACCGTGCATTGCACCGAGTCTCTTAGCAAGGGCGAGTTTCGTGTCTGAAGAGGAGGTTGCAATCACTGTAGCGCCGAGGGCTGCTGCGATCTGATCATATTAACAAGAGTCTAAAACACCGTGATGGGAAAAAATCGAACCTGGATTGCAAAGCAGCTAACTCCGCCCGTTCCTTGCGTCAAGACGGTCTTTCCTTGCAGCCTCTTGCCATCTTGCCAATCGCGCAAATCTCCATCGAAAGAAGCATCGAGTCCCTCTCGAATCGCACTCCAAGCGGTAACTCCAGCGGTCGTTAGGCTAGCGTTCTCGGTAGCTGTGAGGTGCTTTGGGGCTTCGATGACGCGCTCGTCAGACACGACCACCCAATGTTGCAATAGTCCTGTTTGTGTGAGCATCTTCACGAACATGATCTAGAAGACCCAAAACTAAGCGTACCATCATACTCCGCTGCCCCGAATACTTTCGTGAGATCCAGATTCCTCACATCGCCCGAAAGCCACTCATTTGGATGCAAAAGCACACTCGTTCCTTCACGGCCAGCCCATATTGACCCAGCACCTACGGTATGGATGATACCAGCACCATCAGAGCAGGGAATAAGGTTGGCTCTGTGGTTTCCCGGTAAGCCATCAATGCCTGGATACTCAGGGGAGCGCTTTACGACGAGAAGGTCGCGGTAGTTGAGCGAGGCAGCGGTCAGTCGAACAAGCACCTGGCGTGGGCCCGCTGCCGGTATTGATAGAGAGCGCTGTATAAGGTGCTTGGGCGATGCTGCGGAGCGAGGAACTGTATATGCTGTGTTGGACGTGGAGGAAGACATGGCTGTTGTCTACGTTCACATTGTAGGCTAAGCGATAGCCATTACGACAGTTCGGACATTTTGAGAGTCAGTGCTAGGCTCAAGTACTTATTTTTGTTGCCAAGTCTGACATTTGGGGAACTTGTTGGTACATGTCGTGCTCGTGACTTGGATGATTTCTAAGCTTCATGATTGCTAAGCTAAGTGAGCAGATCGACACTACTGCTGCATCATCGACGTTCTGAAGCAAGCTCTAGGGCCCGAAAGCGACTTACCTATGAGGTACTGTTAATGTGCGTCGTCGCTGACAAGTGTGGAAATAAGTTGTTATTTACAACGTGCAGAAAGACGAAATCTTATCGTAGCGTCATCTTCGGCGAGGCGCATAACATGCGTTCGATAGCCCGGGAAGAGGCTGTGACAGGTCCAAGCAATGGTACAGGAGCTGTCGAAATCTGCCAGTTTGTTTACTCTTCAACTCAAGCCGGGTACGCTATCTACTTGAAGGGCATAGTTATGGGCCCAAAGCAAGGTTTTGAAGCCCTTCCCAGCAGGTCTAGCGTCTCCCATCGAGATTAACATAAACACAGTTCTTATCTTTCTCTATGCATTTTATCGATCTAGTGATTCCTGAGAAGACATCATATAGAAAATGATAGTCTTGTGGTATACTTTCGTCGGAAGCATGATCTATCAATAGTAAAAATGCTTTTACAGCAAGGTGTAGATCATCACGTTAAGAACGAAAGTAACTAATGAGACTCCTCAAGCTGACGCAATGTCTAACTTTACTGATATCCTCCGAGGCCAGTCATAAATACGATATAGGAGACAAGATTATTAACTAGTCAACATGACTTGTTCAGCGGCGTCTTCACTTCCAAATTGTTAGCTGAGAAGAAATTCACAAAACTGCACCTAGCAGTTGTCAAACACAAACATGATGATATTGAATCAAGCAGCTGGCTTGTAGCGTTCATACCTTCAACACTGTTGACAGTGGTGGTCGGACCGCACTCACTTGGGCGACGTTTTGTAGTGACGCGCACATCGTGAGGAGATTTTTAGAGCATAGATCTGACATAAGTATAGGTGATAAATATGGTGTAAGACCTCTGCGTCTTGCGGCAAATAGTGCTTCAACCGAGTGTATGGAAATGCTGCTATTAAGTCGAATGCTTGAGTTGATTGGAGAAACATACACAGCCCCACTATGGCTGTGAGTATCAAGATCATGTGAAAAGGCGGGCTGTTCCAATACTTCGAGCATTGAAATAAACAGGAGCAGACATGTTGGTGGCAGACAAGGGCTCTACAGAAGCGCTGTCGTCGGCAACTTGAACAGCCTTGGGTTTCTTCTCGAAGAAGAATGTGACATAGGCTCCAACTACCTCGGAGGTCTCGGTGTCGAGCGCGACACGATCGAACTGCACCTAGTGAAATCACATTGCGATCTTGCCACGCTCGAGGTTGTGTACAAGAATCACGTCGCTGGACCTAACGTCCGTAGTGTAGATGGACAAGGTCGCACCGCTCAGGATGTCTTCGATTCCCGAACGCCGCTGCCGGAAGTGGATATCATGGGCATGTCCTTCATGCTGCTGACGCATCCCAAGGACAATAAATTCGCAGACAACACGGGCAGTGAGGCTGGTTGACTTTTCGAAGAACCGGTCGTAACTCAATCCGATATCACGACCGAAGCCAAGAAAGCGTACGGTCTTGAGTGAGTCTGCCTGCAGCCGGTTTTTGATCCCAATTCTCTAATGTGTTCACCTGGATCGATTTTTGTTACTGCAATACTCTCTTATGCGGATATAGCACGTTGCACAGGCCTTGTAGTAGTGCCCAGAACTGCTAATTACGTTGCATCGTAAACCCAAGGGCTGGACAATGGCGGCGCGCTTGAGGGAGCGGTATCGTCCCGCGCCGCACCTTGCATATATTGCCAAAAATGTGACGGCTCTTGGTAAATGTCGCTCTTCTCGCCGCAGCATGAGTGGCCGAATATTCGTGAGCTTGAGGAAACGGTGGGCCTACTTACAGCGAAACGATTACGTTAGTGCTTACTTTTGAGGGCCTGCCACGTCGTCATTTTGTTGGCAGCGATTTTAGTGTTACTGTAAAAAAGACAGAAAACTCGGCTGGACGTGGTTTTGTATGAGAAGTGAGATACAGCAGTGACTTACCTCAGGAATTTTAGTCCCGGTGGATCTTCTTCCTGTCATGATGCCGAGCATGAAAGGCCTGCTCGGATCTGCCTGCTGCTCGTAGGAGATGCTGGGGTGTCTGGGGTATCTGCACATCAGCGCTCACCGTGATAGACCGTGCAGTGGGACCCTCAAACGCTACCAATGAGGGGCGACAGACACGTCGCGGTGAAGACACTATCTAAGACGGTCCTAGCGTAGGTGCGCAGCCAATCACGATAGCGCAGAATCGACACTTGTAGAGGGAGGCACCACCACTTTGTGTCCCACCTCTGGGACGTCAACAAGACTGAGGGTCTCGATGATTACTTCCTTAGGCATTCGAAATCTTGCATCACATCTGATGATTTGTAGATACAGCAGCACCTGTGGTGCGCCTGCAGCCAGCTCTTGCCATACGTATGTTGCTTGAGTGGCGCCACTTATCTGACCATGCAGACATTCACACTGCAGCCTGGTCACTTCATGCATAACCGCTGGCCTCAAATCGCGGTAGATCCTGCCTTTTACTTACATAGCGGTACTGGACAGGGCCCCGCACATGCTATTTACCCCGCGTATTTCAGATCACAGTGTGTTTTAAAGCCTTCGACTTGTACACAAGACATGCACACCAAAGCCTACAAAGCGAAGGACTCAATTCATGGTAAGCAGATGTCATTCTAAAACATCTCTGACTAAATCTTCCTGTTAGGCGGCCGAACATATGCAGTGGCTCTCTGCGCTTCAAAATACTACGGCGCTGTCTGAACAGGCGTTCCGCATTTTCCGCCGTCTTCGCGCAGCGAATGAAGGACAGATATATCTTATCAGTGTGTTCACACATCACGAGATCGAACTTCAGAGCATTAAGCACCTGGTGGGCATCGTCGAGGATGAGACAGAGCTGCATGTTGACAGCGTAGCCAACGAGCTGGTTCGTTTGGTAGGGGCTCTTACCAAATTGCGCGATCTGCTTATTGGATTAGACCCACGAAGAAACAGCAAAAAGAACGAGTTTGCACGTCAGTTTGTGCAAGGCTCTGCAGATGAGAAGCAGCTGGCTACAATCATGAATGAGTTGGCTCATGTCAAGGCCATGCTCTTGAAACGTATACAGCTTGCTCACATCGGTGTAACGAGAACATGGCGAATAATTTTGTAGCCAACATAGAAGTGATCGAGCGAATTGACAAATTTTTAAGAGATACCATCCCGGACTGCAAAGGTCTCGGGATTGCACGGTTGCTAGAAGGTCGGCACCCGTCCGGTAAGCAACCCGTTTCAACGATGCTCTATCTTCTTGCTGACGGCGCCAGTCGATGGGACTGTGCTTTTGACTAAACAAGACCGACTGTTATTGAATGAGAAGGACAGTGGAGATTGGGAGAGTGAGACTGCCGCCGGCGAGTCGCAGTCGACTTCGAGCGACACCCAAGACCATGCACAGACAGATGAATCTGTTCAATTCAACGCGGTGGCAGACGCGGATCCCTGGAAAGGCCTTGGTCGCATTTCTATCAGGAAAAATCTCGCCGAATCTCAGGCTGTAACGATCAATCATGGTCAATCACTCGACATAATGGATTTTTTCAGATCTTGGCAGAAGGAAAACACTGCTAATGCTCGCCAAAGCCGTTTCGAATCTTTGGTCAAATCACCAAGTCACACCACCTACCAGAACCCAAGAATCACGATTAAAACTCAACAGGATGCATGGACACTGTTGGCTTTCTGGATAGCAACAGATCCTGATTTGGATGTGTTATGCAGTGAGATGGTGGACAAACTGGGCAAAGCTAAATTTGTCGCCCATGGACATGAGCTGCTCGAGGAGTTCTATCTTGGCGTGCTCGGGGAGACTAAGACCGAGCTACAAGAAAAGACTATTAACTTGTTAAAGAGTCGAAGGGGCCGAATCGAGATCATTGCAGAGGTAGTGAACACTGTTTCTTCAGCTGCATGGCAGTTCTTTAAGCAAAAATTAAACGTCGCAGAACAACGCTACACAGGAGAACAACGCCTAAAGAGGTGGATGCAGACAGTCAAAGACGTCCCGAAAGACGACAGCTGGAGGTACGTGCATCAGACCAGTAAGGTCGAGAACGGACATCCAAGTGAAGCTGGTAACGAGGAAACATTATCTGAAGGCGAAATAGATTGGGATAGTGCTCCAGACATCGATGAGATGCTAGCTTTTCTCCGCAACTCTCCGTCGTTCCAGTCTCTGACCACTGGTCTCAAATCTCTTCTGCTCCCTCAGAATCTTAAAGAAATTGTAACTGCGTATCATTTCGAAGTCAGAGATGATGACACACAGTCATTCAGCAATAACTTTAAAACGCTCGTTGAGGATTACACGATGCTGGACTGGAATTGGTGGCCTCTAGAACGACGCATGAAGCCTCTTGAGCCGGATCAGAGCCGTTTGATCTGGCATTGCGTAAGTGAATATCATCCAAACTAGATAGCATCAGCTGACTGACTCTGTCAAGTCTTGTGGAACACGGCTTTGGATGGAAACCAGCAAGCATGAGGCTGCTCTGGCTAGATCTATGGTGGATTTACCCAAGAAAAGTTTCTCAGTATTGCCTCAATGCCACCAGAAGTTGGAACCATTACCAGCGTGGTGGTGGCGGCTAGCAGAAAACATTTGGTACAGCGTGTCGCAGCTAGGAATCTCGCGGCAGACCAGGGCTCACACTAATGAACCCATACTCGCTCCCTCAGCAGCTACCCCATCGGCCGTCGTTATCGGCCAAGCAACCTCGAGCACGGGACCGTCGAGCGTCCAGGGGACCTCTCTATCAAAGCCACCTTCAAGCCCTACTCAATCAGTGGTTCTTTCGCCTAATACTCTACTACAGAGCAGTATCTCGACAGCTGGCAGCGTACTTCCCCCAAGATGGATTCTCTTCGGAGTGCAAGGTTCACGTCGGCCTATTGAGCTTGAGCATATCAAGATTGACGATTATGACAATGATAGCGGCTTCTATCGTTCCTTGAGAGAACACTATCGAAAGCATCGTGGAATCTGGAAGCTATTGTTTTCGATATGGCGTTTGGATTTCTGCGATGGCGTAAAGGTTAGAATGGACCCTCTACCGCATTACTACGCTAACAGTTTTTAAAGTTCGACTGTCTGGCTTCAAACTTTATCCTTGACAACGAGGTCGATCTGCCCACAGACTTCGACGAGTACCAGTACTACCCAACACCACCAGATGCTAAGAACCCTTTGATTAACAGGCATTATGCTGAGATGTTCCTCAACTGCGATAGTCCATGCCAATGGAGGCTCTTTCACAAATGCGCACCAGAGCTAGTCTGCAGAACAATGGTCGAACGCGTCCCAAGAAAGCGTACAAAATTCGACATTGTTAATATTAATTCGCATGAATCTCAAGCCTGGGGGCTAAAGCCGAGGCACAGTCCCTCAGCAGCCTACGTGGCATTTTACCACCTATTGATCCTAGTTCTCCAATTTACTTTCTGGGGCTGGTGGCAAGCCGCCCACCCTGACGATTTGCAGAATGCTTCTGTCCCTGTCACTGTTGTGCTCGGTATGCTTTCTTTGTTCTGGGGTACGAACGGCATACTTAGTCAGGGACGGCATCTTGGGGAAAGAAGTGCGTAGAAGGATATAGAAATAGCAATGTACACTGAGTTACTCTTTTAATATTTTCCCTATCTTGAACCCAAATCATATCGTGTTTTTGTACCTGTATAAACGCAGGGATGCTGCTTGGGGCCTACTTGAGATTAAGGAAAATGTTATAGTGTTTCCTTACTGCGAGTCCTTTGATTATTCAGATTCTATCCCAGCTTAAAATAAGCACAGGAAGTCAAAGCCTTGCGATACGCAGCCTCCTACTGGTAGGCCTCATAACAGCTCCCATTAGTCGACCCCACGCGGATTTGAACGCTAACGAAATGTAGACTCGCCCCCATTGAGTGGGCGCCTCACCTTCTACCTGCATCAACTACTGCGGTGATGATTAGCAGTTCCATTAGCTTCGTTCGGCACTATTACTGGTTATCACGGTCGGACCACGAGCTTCGTATCGTCAAGCTTAGGAGCTGCAAAAACCATGCCGCTTGTGCGCTTAGGCACTCTCTAGTCAGAGTAGGACAGATTGAAGCGAGGTCAATTTCATGATTCTGAGTAGCCCAAGCGTGATTGCACTTTCGATCAAAATCAGATTCAACTAATCTTCTGATGCTTGCAAGACCAGGGCAATCTAATTTGTTTTCAAGGCAACTGCCTATAATTTAACAGAAGCTGCTGGGCGACCGAGGTTGGAGTGTCGTGGCGACGGTTTGAGCTGTTGCTACTGTAGTTCTAGAAGCCGATACACATAAGTAAGACTAGCTGAAAATTAGGGAAGCCGCCATTCTGCGACCAATGACGATGGGCGATATTCCTGGGCAGGCTACTGTGCTGCAGTTAAGCTTCTTGCATAAGGTTGCTTCCTGAGGCGAGCAAGGTTGGATTTGCTGGTTCCTCTGTACTAATATACGGGGGGAAACTGTGCGATGGAAGACGTTGGAGTACGAATCGAGTGCCGAGCAGACAACTTCTCGTCTCATTGACCATTTGCAGTCCAATCTAGGCTGCGCAAAACCCGATTCACTTAATATTCGGGCTATCGTATTGAGCAGCAATAGGTGATTTCGCAGCTCTAGTAATGATTCAAGGTCTTCGTCTCGAAATTGGTAACACTCACTGCCGAGTCTCGTTGACACTATGAGATCCTCCCGTATTCAAAGACTGAACTCTAACGCCGTATCAGGACGAGCAGTACGGCGCCTTCGCACTTCCATTGTCCAGCGTTTTGAGAATGGAAATACCGGTAGATATGCAGGGACTTGATCGGCGCCCCAACTGGAACGCGTTAAAAAAAGCGCATGTGTCCTTCGGTGCAGAGCCCACGTTGTGTGTATGTCTGGCCTGGTGATAAGCACATGGCTACGTGACTTCGTCTTCGAAGTTATTGAACGTCGATAGACCTCATCAAAAAGCAATCATAGCTGTAACATTGCAATCGGTAACATCAACGCAGCTACTTCAAGGTCCGACATGCCTCGCCACAGCGGTGGTGCTACCGATAATCAATATACCGTAGGATTGTGGGTCTGCTGTGAACCTTGTATAACGCTCGTTGTAGAGAAAGTGGATAAGAGGGGATTTTCGAAGTTCCACAAATAGGACTCGTGCATCGGAACACGCAATATCTCCGATTCTGACACGGAGCGACAGGACCGGACTGGGAAAGGCTTCTTCTCGTGATCTGCGGGGATCAGTGAGCAGACCTCCAATGCATTGATATGTCGCGTAAATGCGAAGGCTATAAAAGGGTTCGCAGGTCCATTTCAATCAGTGTGAATGCCACATCAGCCCACTCGCATCAAAGAATCTAATTGCAGTCTTTTAGCATTCAAATGCCGAAAATACCGTTCTTGACCACTAGTCTACTTGTTGCTAGCGCAACAGCACTGAACAATGGCGTGGGAAAGCTACCAAAGATGGGCTACAACAGTGTGTAAGAAGTAGCAATGTGCAGGTCAGTAGCTAACAAATAGTTCAGCTTTCAATGCATTCGGCTGCAACTATAATGAAGAGAAGCTCTTGGCTATGGCGCACTCAATGGTTGACGAAGGGCTCGTTGAAGCCGGTTACAACTCAATCATTTTTGATGACTGCTTCACGAAGAAAGAACGTGGCCAGAACGGCACGTTACTGGAAGGTACGCGATTCTAGATTTAGTGGTCTAAGGCTCTCTTCTTATCAATTCAGATCCCGAAAGGTTCCCGTCAGGTATGAGAAGCTTGACCGATAAGCTCAAAGGACTTGGTATCTCGGCGTCAGCGTATTCGGACGCCGGCTACAAAACATGTGCTGGATACCCTGGCTCATACGGACATGAAGAGCAAGATCTCCAAACCTTCAGCGAATGGGGATTTGACTACCTGAAGTACGACAACTGTTATATACCGTTCGACAACATCACGAATGAGAATGTCCTTGGGCGTTATCAACGAATGGCTGATGCTATCGCCACAAGAGCAGTAGAGAATGATGAACAACCTTTCTGGTTCTCAATTTGTGAGTGGGGCTGGCAACAGCCCTGGATCTGGGCAAAACGACTTGGCCATAGCTGGCGCATCAATGGTGATATCAAACCGTGGTGGAACTCCCTCGCTGCTATCATCGACAATGCTAGCTTTCAATACTGGGCAACCGACTTCTACGGACATAACGACATGGATATGCTTGAGGTCGGAAACACGGGCCAAGGCGATCCAGTTGGAAACCTCACGTATGACGAGGCAAAGAGCCACTTCACAGCATGGGCACTTCTCAAGAGTCCGCTATTCATCTCCACCAACCTTCCAAACGCCAGTGAAGAGGCTAGAGACATTCTGAAGAATCAAGACATCATAAAAATCAATCAAGACCCCCACGTTGGAGAGTCCATTGCACCTTTTCGCTGGGGCGGCGGCCAACCCGATTACGTCTCCAATGTAACCCATCCCGCACAGTATTGGACAGGAAACAGTAGCTACGGCGTGGTGTTCATGCTCCTCAATAATCTTGACACGCCACAAGACATGTTTTTCAACCTCACTGAAAGCTGGGCTATTCGCGCAGGTCGTCTTTATACCGTATACGACATGTGGTCGCACACGCATAATGGAACAGCCCTGCGTAACTTGACCGTTACACTACCACCACATGGTGTTGTGGCATTGTTGTTGAACGATGCTGGCCCAGAGCCTGAGCCAGTCGCTCTAGGTCTTCCCTACTGTGCAATATACTGGCAGTGCACGTGGCCGAATGGGACGTACTTCAGTAATTGACTACCGGCTGAAAAACCTGTGCTGTTTCCGGCTGTGGAAGATGGGTTTGAAACCCCTGACAAGATGAACTCAATCCAGAACATGACTTGGGCTGCTGAACAGGGACATGATGAACTGTAACGCCAACACCTGGGTGTAACGTTATAGCTTCTCACTAAGAAAGCTACATAGCAAGCGCATCTGATGAGCTGGTTCCAAACTCAGCTGGCTAATGTTCATCCTTTCTCTGGGCCATTAGGAGTAGATCCGGCTCTTGGTATCGGAGGTTTTACCCTGTAGTGGATTTGCAATAAAACTATACGAAGCGTCCGTCTTGTCAAAGTAGCCGGAGCCTCTATTGGGACGGTATCTACTGTAAAAGCTCAACGATTCGCCAACCACCAGTGGAAGATAGACAACAACGGATAGCGGGTTAGAAACTTAGCAACTATCCTCAATTTCTTCCTGTTCCCCACACAGAGACCTCCATTTGATATTATGGGTGACCTTTAGGTACTCTGTATCTCATCCGTTCGACTGTGACTTAAATATACCGGCCTAATACTAGCGGTAGAAGAAGGAGTGGAGCACACCCTTCACCAGGTCAACCTTCCTGTTCATCGACAACACTATCTCTAAGTCACTGCAACTGTCTATGACACTCATGTTCTCAATATTTGTCAGTTGAAGAAGATCTACTTTCGATGAAAAGGGTCAGATTGGCTTGACACTAGAACTGATATCAATCATGATGCAGTACGCACATGGCACTTCTTTGCTATTTGGCCGTCCAACAGGAGTCAGTCTACCGGCAGCTAGTAACCAACAGAACCTGGAATACCTTGAACATATCTGTTTCGCTAGCTCTGTCCATCAATAGTGCTATAGAGTGTGGTAGGGTTTGTACAGCTAGACCCTTTAACATCACGCAGAACGATAGCATAAGTAATGCACGCTACCGTCAGTCTGCTAGGACTTAGAGCTTGCAATAAGATAAGATCGATTTGAACAATTATACTCCAGACTCTTTAACAATTGAGGACGACGTCCCTACCGCATCCAGTAACAACCTTATTCGCTCCGCCTGAAGAAACTTTCTTGCTGGCCGATCCACAATAGCGTCCAACATTCTCAACACATTTTAGTTCAATAGTTTAATAATCTCCTTCGCATTTATCTTACCTCTCTACCTTTACAAAACACAACACAGCATCCATCGCCAAAGCGGGACTCCCATCGCCACGACTTGACAGTGAATCCGACACTGTGAGCACCGTTCCTGGTCTCCAAGCACAGTCAGCTATTTACATTTAATGGGCAGATCCGCAGCTTACGTAGGAGCGCTGAGCGCCCTGGTAGTCATTGGCATTCCAAAGACTAATCCTGTAGGCAGATGAGACTGTAGCGAGGGTGCCGATGAGAAGAGCTTGGAGCTGCATGATAATTTAGATCAAGAACCAGAGCGATTAAATGTATGCAGCAAGCTTTATGGACACTGACTGTCAGTTTGAAAACTACTGGAGACGTGGCAAAGATCTAGAGGAGTTCGTGGGCTTTTATATGTACAAAGCTCGATTACTTCAGTCTCTCCCTTGTAGCACTGATAATCCAAGAGCTCCCAAGCATTGATAAGTACCGGTAAGAACGAGGCAGAAAGTCACACCGGTGACACTCAAGCGGTGTAGTGCACCACTACAAAGGGTAGCTTTTAGCGACATCGTGGAACATGATAATTTGAAACCCAATCCCAAATCGACCACATGGCGGTCATAGGCTTGAGTGATTTTCTTTTGTCCTACTTGTAACACTCTTGGGGGTCTCGTATTGCTCGCTTTTGCTAACACTCGCGATCTTCCGACCGACACTGCCCTTTCTCCAGCCCTTTTTTCTTGCCTGCCGTGCGGAGTAATGAACACGGCGCCCTCAGTTTACTTTTCTACTTGGTCTGACATTCTTTTTCTGTACTGTGAAGGTGTTGAAGTACTTTTAAATGTTGGTCGCCAGAATCAGGGTGGAGAGGAATGATTCAGTAACGTCAGAGATTGATTCAGATATGCCAACAGAGTAGTCCCTTCCAGTTTTATTGTGTTATGTTGGCAGGTCAAGCTCTAGTCTACCCAGACTTCACTTTGGTAAAGTTATTGTGGTACTACCGTATGTCAGCTGGCAACCTGTCTTTTTCTGAAACCTAACTGCATTACAAGGGTTATGGTGGGGTTGGCAGTGCTCATTATTTCATTTTCAGGCTCTGTATATAGATGTAAGCTCCTTCATTGGTATCAATGCTCATTGCACCAAGCTCCTACTTTCCGATCAGCTTCAATGCAGTCATACGATGCCTACTGCATATTAGACCTGTGAAAGATGCAGCCAACGTGCAGCGATGCGTGTGTATCCCGTGACGAATGAGCTACTGACCCCTAGCGTGGGCTATCTACCAATCTGCCGCTTCTATATGTTCAACATTATTACTGTTGATACACATCGAGGCCGTCATACCTCGGCCTGGGTTCTTTGTATTCCTTAGTGCCTGTGCGTAGGCTCTCATCATCAACTATCCCGGCATGTGTTTTGGAGCAGTCATGTAGATTATCCGTTTGTACAGCCAGACGTTCAAGGTCTTTGATTGCAATCCCTTTGTCCGGATCTTCGCGGACGTGGTATGTTCGTGATGGCTTTCCGATCAAAACCACAAGAACCCCTCTACGAAGATTTAGACATACAACCAGAAAAGAGTCCTTACATGGATTTTATTGCAAGAGCTCAAAACGTACCGATACAACGGTCTCAAGGGATATCATTATTATGTTGCGAAGGTCACACGTCCATGGGCCATGCCACACTTGGAGTGCACAATTTCGGCATGTGGCCTGTCTGATCAGTATCTTACTAGAGGGCTTCAATTTTGGGGTTAGGCCCGCATTATGTTCATTGGGGACAAGCAGCTACCTTTAGCTAAGAGTGTCTATTGCGTTATTCGCGGACCAACATCGAAGGCTCGAAGTCTGGTGCGACCTCATCAGTAAGTAAAGCCGTCAAGCAATTGGCCCTGCGTGTTTAATTTCACAGCTTTCAGTCTGCTGGTACATCAGACTCATCAGGTTAGGGATTTCAACTACCCTCTTCATCAGAATAGTGCCAGCTTTTTCTTTATATGCATGCTAATTAAACTACCTAGGTATATCTGAACAGCACCCATCCTGAATTATCATCTAAGATATCATCGTGTGCATTCATTCGTACTCCCCCTTGCCACTCTTTAAGTCTTTAACAAGCTGGTGTCCCATGACCCTCGAGATCTCCTTTGCGTAGTCTTTCGTTCTCATGGCATTCTGCTCGTCTTCGCTCTTGCCTTCGTACTGCTTCTCTGTATAAGGCGGAGGGGCGTGAGTGTATTGCGCATACTCTGCTTCGATGGTTTGTGCCTTATCTGCAGTCGATGCGTCTGGGAGTGTAGAATTGATATTGCGCGAGTAATTACTCATCCGGTCCAAGGATGGAGCACATTCAGTGTTCGGAAGGTTGAGCTTGGTTTGCATGGTGTGTTCGATGGCAGCATTCGTAATCGAATTTATTGTGAGGTCTCCAAGTCTTCGAGCGTACTGTCAACAGAGCGTACGTTGATCTTGGGATGGTGTTCCATTGTCGGATGTTAGACTTGGAACTACTCTTGTTCGATGAAGAGCCCTGGGTAAATGGTTGTTATTCGAACAATCAGGCTGCGTGACATGGCGGTAGTGAAAACGGTCAGCGCATAGCCTGCAGGCTGACAGATCATATAGGCAAGCATCGACTCACAGTCACGGTGGTATTAAAAGTGGGGCCGAGATCCTATCAGCCTATGCACGTGGTCCTGATGACGATCTATCATCATAGCGTGTCTGCGGCATCGTCTTTCAGGACACCATCGTGGAATGATTGTGGCAGGAACGAAAAACAGGTATTATTGGGTACGGAAATGCCCTAACATACCGGAACTCTGGGTCGTGTCCTGCAGAAGCGCGGGGCTGGCGGGGGATGAGGCCGCAGCCAATCAGAAAGGCTTTCGGCGTAAAGGTAGGAGGTTCACTGCAGATTCACGACCTGAGAGGCGTTGCACCCATGTTTCTCATCCAGGCAAAGTGGAATTGACTTGAATCTAAGTATACTTCAGAAGTTGCAGGCAAGTTCATGGGAGAGACTTGTTGGAATCCTGTGCAACTGGATCACGTCTGAGATCGTACCGTATGCTATTTCTAATGCATCTCCGCTAGTACAGTTCACAACGTATCTACATAGAGTGAGTCGGTACGAATAGATGCTCTGGCGTGAATGTAATTGTTGCGAAGCTTTTGCTCTCCAACATGCGCAGACTGTACAGAAAATGGTGCCGTAACGCCGATAGACTTCTTGAACTCTAGCTCTTGAAGAGCAAGGATAGCCATTAAAGAATTCCAGGCTACAGCCGGGGGCCGTGTACCGTACACTTGAAAGAGATTCAAATTTTACCTAAGCGCTGATCTACCCTGTAACAAATGCGGTCAGAACGCCACCATCAGAGCCCATACTGTCTTCTCTTGCCTGTCTCGTGCAGAGTACAACCACTCCATTGCGTCTTTTGTTCGGCAACACAGAATATTATATATCTTTATCGCGCTCCCCAGGGGGGAATACGGCACAAATGGTAGGCTTAGGGAAGCAGTTGGACGTCATTTGTGATGAACCTAGTCAAACAGCTCACGGGAGCGATACCTCCAGTGATGGTGATACTGCAGGAAACTGGTTCGTCAGAATGGACAACAACGCAGATACTGAGTTTCTTCCCTTTGTAGATGGTAAGCTGCAGATCTCAATCTCACAAAGTTCGAAAAGCTAACTTAACCTTATCAAGGTCAATCGCCACTGTACTTTTGTAATTCAACGACGAGGAATATATCTTCGGCAGGTTTTCAGTACTGGGAAATTGAAAAGAGTGCATCAGATACCGAATCGCTGAGTGGTTCAACTATTTCAAAACGAAGCGGCAGCGGCGAAGACGATTTTCGAAGTGTTATAGACGATTTAACTATCGAAAATAAGGACCTTCAACGCCAGCTAAGAGAGTACGGAAGCTTGCATCATGCTTCTTTGCATCAGGACGCCCTTTTTGAAGTTCAAGTGCATGATCTCTTGCCACAGAAGAAGCGAGACTTGGTAAATCTGCTGCAGGATTTTGCGACGGGAAATTCTCTGGCCAGAACTCCTGGTGATATTGAAAACAGTCACAGTCTGTCCCAGCTACGGCCAATGCCACGCGTTCCTTTGAATGGGTCATTACGAAATGATGCATCACAATCAATGGCCTTCCTTGATTCTGAACTAAAACCTACTCGATCAGACCAAGGCTACTTCACACAAACCCTTGTGCGGCCGAACAGGTGTTCTTCTCAAAGGGAGCAAGGTTCCAGCCAATACATCCCAGGTATCTCAATAGAAACCTTACGAAGGAGCGTGGGCCCATTTACCAACAGAGCAGGGCCAACGGTTGTACAAATGCTAGAGCCAGAGTTTAATGCCTCCGGATCAGCTACGCAGACCACTATCCTGCGGAATACTCGTTTGGTTCCGGATGGACATTTATCCGCGGAAGGGGAAAATGAACGGTGGAAGGGCGACTTGAGCACAGCACGGTGGACCTGCGTCAGCCCGTCAGAAGAGTTCAACCACCCCGTATCTCGCCCTCTACCAGACGTGCAGCAAGGGGAGCATAACAGCATGGGTGCTGAAAGCCAGAATGCCCCCACATCACAACGTGGATCTGACGGGTCAATTATCTTCTACCATCAAGCTAGCTTCTACACCGATCTTAGCGGTGATGTTGCGACTGGTGGAGTCGAAAATCGAAGCTACGACCGGCTTCTGGTTGAACCAGTCGGCGCAATAACGGATAGCGAGGCGAGCTGGCCAGGTAACGAAACAGAACCATTTTCATCAACGCATACCAAAAATCTCATCGAATTCGGCCATGCGCCTGGCCCGGTCATGCACGAAGTTGGTCCGAAGGGTGTTTCTGTTGTGACGCTTTACCTGGACACTTCGTTGTCGCAATTTGGCGCACTCGACTTTGAAGTTTCTGGACTTGGGGGAGTTGTGCCATCCGACCACTTCTTTATCGTGACACGCAGCTATCTCAGCACACCGGATGTGGATGTGAGCTCTCTCGCCAAAATCACCCAATACAGTCGGCCTTATCAGAGTCGAATTTGCAGAGCACTTCAAGACAACTATAGCCACACTCGTTCAAATTCAGCCTTGGTGTTGCATGGACGGCCGGGTCTGGGCATAAAGCGTAACATCATCGACCTTCAAGTTCATAATCTCCCTCCTTCGTGTCTTCCGCCACCATCCTACTATGGATATGATTCATCAGAAGGGAGCGACGAGGCGGACAATGGAGAACATGGTACGCGACAAAATGGACAACGAGCTCGGTGGTAGAAATTTGATTCGGCAGCAGAGCCACTTCGTTTGAAGACTTCCGGTTCTGACTTGGTAGATAGAAGCGTACAATGTATCACGGCGAGAATTTAGCGTATAGTGAACCCTGCCCATAAGCAAGCACCGAATGCATGCATGCCTTGCACGGACCTTAGCAATGGGCAACCAGTCGCTTTAGCTCGTCAAGTAGCAAATTCGAAGCTAAGGAGTGGTTGCACGGCCTTCGTTACTCGAAAAGTGATGGGCTACATTTCGTCTCGATAGGCTTATGGCCGATGTATACAACACTGTACTTAGACCTCGGCGACCACAACAAAGTCTGTTTCTTTGGAAAGCGATGTTTTCCTAAAGCATGATAGTCTTTCCGCAACTTGATTGAAACCGACAATTTGAAACCCCAACTTCCCACAGACTTAAAGGCTTATATATAGTCTACTCGCTCACGAACTGTGCTCTTGGGATCTCCAACGGCGCACTCATTCTATTTATTGATTCCAAAGGCACACCATTAGCTTGGCAATTCTTTTCTTTGTGCATATCTTACTGCGAAGGAAAGTGACACTGACATTTCGTTGAACATGCGACCGTCGTAGGCAAGCTTCAGGAACGACAACAACCTCGTGGCTGATCTCATCGCAGGTAACATGGTCATACAGGTTGAAGGATTTCGATAAGGAATCCACTGGCTCTCAATCCTTAGACATAGAAGGTAGCGTTGGTAGGTATATTGAAGCTTTCGTATGAACTCAGCGGCGCGTCCGCCTGCTGTCTCCAGCTCGCGTTCCAATTCGAAACACGCCGTGCGAGAAGATAATCCAAACAGGGACAAGCAATGTTCAAGCTTGGCGCCGTGTAAATTATACTCCTGGTAGCTGCATCCGTCGAATACTTTCCAGATGCAGTGGTGACGAGCTGGTACCGCTTCGTTGTTGGTGACTTTCACAAAAGTGAACCAAGAAGCTGGAGTTTTTATGGATACATGTATTGGCTTTGACCACCATGCTGACTTTGGCCAGTGGTAGTGAGAATCAGGTATCTTGTAAAGAATCAGGACTGAGTGAATCATACTAGATTTGAAAACATACCGCTGTGTTGCTTCTCAAGATCCCCTGTCTCAGACAATTTGTCGATGGTATCTGAATCGCAGATTCCCTTGTTCCGTAATCATCCACGTGGTCCGAGGAATCAAGCCAGCGTTTTACACTTTGGAATATAGTAGGTTAAGACCAACCCTAAGCTTAGTGTAAGTCTTTACAAGTGGGAACTTGCATATTGTAAGCAGTGCGCTCATAGAATATAGAGTGAGAAGTGTGCTATGAAGAACTCGATTTAATTGTTTCAGGCTATATCAGCGTGAGAATCGATAGAAACTTAGCAAAAGCAACTAACTTGCTTATATTCGAACCGCCCATAGGCTACTTTAGCACATTAGACTTGGTTAAGGTCTGTATAGGGACAAGCTATACCTAATCCTAACCCACAGTGCAGCCACCTAGCCTCACGCTCTCAGCGTACATCTCATACGTATCCGCATTCGCTGCGGCCTGAGTCGCACTGAGCTTCTGGGCTGCAACATACCCGTACCCATAGTCGCTTGTGCCGTACAAGTGGGTCATCTCGTGCAGCATACTGCCTGCCTTATCGTAGTCATCGTTGGAGCACTGAGGTGCAAGCTCCGGGAAGTCCCAGAAGCCGTTGTTGGGGCACGGCACAATGACATTCGCGCTGGGCACGGTGTACAGGAGTGCGGAGCCATCAGCGCAGTTGCTATAGGTGTCGGCGCAAGAGATCTTGGGGGAAGTGGTTTGCACGTTTTTAACGTTGGTGTAGATGCTTTGCACCTTGGACTTGACGGAGGTCGATTTGAACCAAGTCGTGAAGTAGTCGGCTGAGGATCCGGCCGCTGTATAGGCAGCACCAGCCATGGAAATGGCATCAGCGACGCTGGTCTTAAGTGTTGAGGTTTGAGATGTCGAGCAGGACGAGTAGGTTATGGAGCGCTTTTGGATGCGGGAGTTGACGGGTTCCGAGCGTTTGTGCGAGATGTGTTGTCTGAGGCGGCAATGTTAGTTCTCTTAGTATGTTGCTCCTAGATAGGATGGCATACTCAGCTACGATATTCTGATCTGGAGTCACCTCAACTGAGCTGGTCGTCTGATCTGCACAGAACGATAGACCTTCGAGAGCAGTGGGAGCCTCGTCTCCTGTAGCGTAGTGAAAGCTCTGAATAGCGGACACCTTAGCTTGCTTGATACCCTTGAGCTTGTAGCTCTTGGCCGCGTTGACCGCTATAGTAACTGTTTCTCCAGCCGCAATCTTTTGGAAGCTGTCGGGAACAAGACCGGTTTTCTTGTAGTTGACATAGACTCCGTCAAACGGAAGAGCCTTGCCAGCTGTTTCAACATCAACACATGTTCCAGGAAAAGTGAGATTTGAGGGTATGCACACCTGCATCAGTCACCAACAAGTCTTTGGTTCCATGAGCACTGAATATAGTGTTGCCCTTGAACACCTGGAGGGTTTCACTTCCGGTGTTGGTGACCTGGACGTTGACAACGTGGTTGCTTGAATCAGCAATGGAGATGGATAGAGGGCAGGCTGCCGAGGCAGCGCCAGCAAGAAGCATGACTGGAAGAGTCTTAGTGAGCATGATGATAAGCTTCGATTGAGTTTTAGCTTTGAAGAAGTCGTTTCAATGATCAGTGTAGGTTTCAGCAAGAGATGAGCGTGCTCTTTAAGTACTGCTGTTGCCCAATGTTTCTAACATCAGCTCGGTTCTAGCTATCATTCTAGGTCAACTCAATGTAGGCTATGACAGGGACTGGTCTGCGATAAGCAGGTGGTTAAGCTACTCCAAGGTTTCTTGCTGAAGCTTGGTGGACCTTACGCGAGTGCTTGGGCTGGCTTAGCTATCTTGGATAGGCGCGACAGACCGTCAAGGATGCGCACTCTGCGGAGGACAGTCTGCAACGAGTAAGTTCTCAAGCTACTAAAAAGCTTTTTGTCGAAGCTTGGTGGACCTTGAGCAAATGCTTCGGGTTGCCAAGCTATCTTGGGTAGGTGCTCTTCGTCGTGCAATTTATATCCTACGCCAGTGCGTTCTTGCCGACTATAGTACGGATTCACAGGCCAATCTTATCAAAACTGCGATACCACTCAAGAGCCTGTCTGTGATTAAGAAGTGGATCTATCACTTTGTTGCGCATAACGCTACGGCAGTTTAGGAAGGTTCCCGGCAGTTAGTCCAAGATAGGGTACATCAAAATCCGGGATGGTCCGTACAGACCCCGACGCTGGTAATTATTGTCTTGATTGCATCAGATACCGTGTTCGTGCCTGTGATGCTCATGTTGCCGCAACAAGAACCTCGGCAACGGAAGCAATGTAAGTTGCAACACCCGCTCCCAATCTTAGCGCCACAATGCCGTAATGAAAACCACTGCAGGCGCACGCGCAATATTCAAGTATAAAGCTTGTATGTATTACTAACGAACACAGTACATAGTGATTAGCTTAAAACCTATAGTCATTAGCAAAAGTATTACATGTAAAACATGTACAGAGATTAGATCTGAGTTTAATTATTATTCAAATTTGTATACTTAATGTGTAAATGGATCTATACTGGCTCTCGGTACAATGGATGAGATTATATTTACTGGGAGCAATCGATTCGAGCACGATCACGCAACGGCAGATACAGACTCTCCTGTTGTAGTCAAGCGGCCTCGGCGTAGATCGCATCAGAATAGTACGAAAGTCATGCTGCATGGAAGGACAAAGTAGATCGTGAAGACCAATCTGCGATGGCCTACACATCTTGGATTAATGTGACGTATTAGAAGAGTATATGAAATGTGGCAGAAAGAGTCGTGCACTCCCTTCAATGAATCAGAGACGCTTAGCACGCAGTATGGCACGATTGATGTTATCCTGTCTTCAGCACGTTGTCCGTAGAACACATGTGTTAGACCTTAATCGTGGTCTATGCCAAGGGTGTAGGATCGCGTAGGGTATTATGAGTCGTCTTCCTTATGATATATTGCCTTTGGACGCGCTTTCCAAGGTCAAGCTGTATTATTTGAGCGATGCCTTTAAGATACATTGAACGTGTTATTGACTACTTTCCCCATGGGTCGTAACAGGGATAACGATATTTACTCACTCAGAAATTGCTTATCAATTTGTCCGACGGCGATTGTGCTGTCGGTGGCCAACAGCAGTCTGGTTCCATTGATATGATCCTCGAGAGCGCGCTCTATGTGAAAGTCTTTCTTCAGAGACCATGAAAGCCATTGCAGAGCAGGTTGGGTGCTGTACAGCCATTCTGTCGAAAATTGTTCCAGGTTATTATGTTCGCTGTCGTACATTTTGATGACTGGCGTGCACGGCGCTTCCCCATAGCCGCATCTCCACCGAGCATTACCTATTACACAGTAGGCGCCCAGGCCAGTGTGGCGGATGTTGTGTGCGGGCGATGGTGCAGCAAAGAAAGCCGTAAAGTGCCGGCCATCCGTCTCGGGAATGAGTTGGCAGATGATCCGTTCCGCAGGCTCTGGGTATTGATCTGTGATTGTTGAGTGGTCGCCACCAGATCTGTTCATCTCAAATATGTGTAGGCATTCTAGACTCGTGGCAAATGTGTGGCCTTTAAGAACACCTTCCTGAACGATCTGGTCGCTCAGATCCTTGATCCACTCCAGCCAGCGCGGCTGAGGGCTGCAGAGCCCAATGATGTACAGTACAGGCAGAAGTCCAGTTTTCAGTGATTCGCACGGAATGTAGGTTCTTTCATCATTTTCTGTAGTAGTGAGAAAAGCGGCGTGAGATGCTGCGTGGCGGAGGGCTTCGTAGAAGAAGAACTCGGCCATTGGCTTGTTCCGCAGAACGTCGTCTTGCAAAAGTATCAATGCCCATCTGATGCGGCCTCTGTAGAAGTTGTAATGTGCAGCCGCAAGCGATGTGATGCGTGTGGTGGCCGTATAGGATGGGGGTGGGATAGCGAATTGTGACCACCCGTATACAAGTAGTGCGTCTGAAGCAGACTCCGTGTCCAACTCGGGAATCAGCTCTAAATGCTTGTCTTTCCAATCAATCAGCTTTCTCTCGAAGTCTTTCATAGCGCTAGCGGATATAGCTCGAGCATAAGTAGCAATGGGACTCCATACGAGGTCCTCAATCTCAGATCTTTCAGATATCATGTCGAGAAGGCTTTGCAGAGCTACGAGCGGGTTCGATAGACTGCCCTTTGGTTCCAATGTTTCAAAGTCATCATGATCAAGATGTCGTTCAGAAGTGACGTGTATCATCCTGAGTGGCAGAGTAACGTAACAGGTCTGGCTAAGCGATCGAAGGCATTCTCGCAAGGGTGACAGATTCCTACTCCGCGACCCTTCAACGCTGTCCGAACTCATGCGAGCTGACACTAGCGTTGTGAAATAATAGTTTGCAGCTTGAGTCCGGCCGATAAAGGCAGGAATGTTACCACTAAAAGACTTGTCTTGCAATCAGCCGGTCACTCTACAAAATGGACCGAATACAAGGCTGCCTACCTCAAAATAGGCCATCAAACAAAGACTTGCCACAAGCAGTAATGGGGTCTGCTTTGCTTCTTCCAGGCGTTTTGCCAGCTCTTCAAGTGCCTGCGTGTAAAACTGCACGGCAGTGATCTTCATGTCAAGACCATTGCTTCGGTCACAGTCACTATTAGCAACAGCCATCAATGCTGCACGATGACTGTTCCCCAAAGCGACCAGAGTCAGATACAGGTAGTCACAGCCCCACGCTTTCTGAAGAAGCTCATCGCGCCAGAAGTGCAAGTGGTGAAAGGGAAATAGTACAGGAATTGTTCGTAAGAGAACTTGATGATACCCTAGTACATGCCGGGCGCCGAGACTGGGACACTGGTCTGGATGAGGGCCAGAAGGAAATGCAACCAACGGCGCATGATTACTGATCGTTGTAACGGGCGGTCTCGGCGCCACAACCTGCAATCCGGAAGGTGAGCTTGAGGACGGCAGGCCTGCAGCATTTTCGAAATGCGGACTTCGGTCAGGTGATACCGTTGGTGATGACACGATTCGTCGCTGTCGCCGCGCTCGATCCTGAAGCTTGGTAGGAACAACGACACGCTGCTGTTCATACCCCGCACAAGCGACATTGGCGGCAGCACATCGCATGCATTCTGGCACTTGCTCGTCGCATTTGACACGGCGGGCTCTGCAGGTCAGGCATCCTGTGCGAGCCCTACGTTTCCTGTTATGCATGGACAGTGAGAGTTGACTGCTTGGTGCAACCTTGAGTTGCCGGCCCCAACAGAGCTCAAGAACAGGTTATTACGGGGCGAGGGGCAGCAAATGAGGAAAACTCAAAAATTGCTTGTTTGTTGAACAAAGATAGTGGCAGCTTGGTGGTTGGTAATGTCTTGTCGCGTAAGCAGAGCGATGTGGAGCACGGGGTTTGCATCAGCAACTGTAGCCCTTGCCTTGCCCTGAGGCGGGGCATCAAGCTACAGTTGGCAGTACACTAATCCGAAGAAGTGTCTGACAACAGCGGAAATTTGCGCTAGCTTGGTCTTGTACAAGCGAGAGAACCGAGCCAACCGAGCTTCGCGACCAACAAGTCGTTAGCGACAGCGACACGTCTAGTAGTGAAAAAATCTCCCATCTTTCGATTGACGCTACTAGCCATGATATGAGATGCGGAATGCTGTGGAAAGTGTCAATCAATCCCGTGTGGACCTGCATCACGTCATTCAATGTGGCTACCAAGTCTTCCAACGCCCCAACTCCGAGTATATGTATAGAGATGGCAAACATTAGAAGAACTCCTCCCAGGGTTTAATTTTCGCACCACTACGACTTGATCTGCGTATTGACGACAAACGCCGGACCCAATCGACTTGGTGAAACGTCACAAGAAATCTCGTACAAGAACTAAATCCGTCGGCCTTTGGGAACCTGGAAGAAAGGCTCTAGTAATCATCGCCGAACATGCCTCTCCCGTCAGTTTTCCAAGGTTGCGAGGTCCTCACACCAAAGGCCAAACTGTCTCTTGTGCAGCGCCGGTTGCCTACGTTGGGACCTAACGAAGCGGGCATCAAAATCACCGCAACAGCTATCAACCCCGTCGACCATAAAATGCGCGATTACGATGCCTTCATCGAGGAATATCCGGCCGTCCTCGGCTCCGATGCAGCAGGAATAGTCGTGGCTATTGGGGTCGACGTCAAGGATGTTAAAGTTGGTGACCGGGTCTTTTTCCAGGGTATCATCGGCAGCTACGACTCATCGACGTTTCAGCAGTATTGCAAGATGCCCGTTGAGCTATTGTCGAAGACTCCCAATAACATTAGTGATGAAGAGGCTTCAGGCATCATGCTCGCTACCATGGCTGTGGTGACTGCTTTCTATGCTGAAGAGGGACATGGGATGACACCGCCATGGGAGGAAGGGGGTCGAAATGTTGGAAGAGGGAGCTCTATCATCATAATTGGCGGCGCATCTTCCGTGGGACAATATGCCATCCAGTTGGCTCGTCTGTCAGGTTACGAGCGGATCATCACCAATGCCAGCTCCAATAACCACGATTTTCTCAAGAAAATTGGCGCTCACGTTGTCTTGGACCGGTCTGCGTCCACTTCAGCGGCCTTCTTCGATGCAATGGGAGGATTTCCTCTTGACTTCGTCTTCGACGCAATCTCTGCCCCGGCCACTCAACGGCTTGGAATAGAGATCCTGCAGAAGGTGAACGCAGCTGGAAGCCATCTAGTCACTGTTCACGTTGTCGTGCCGGATGTCCCAGACCCCGAAGCCAAGGCACTAGGTCAGACTCAAGAGCCCTATGTTGAGATCAAACAAGTCCTTGGAATTGGGAGCTGGCCGAAGCTTCGACCTCTGAGTGAACCTCTTGCCAGAGTTTTGGGTGGGCACGATGGGTACATTGCCCAGGGCCTCTTTATGCCAAATCGGCCGCACGTCGTGCCCGGAGGACTCTCTGCAATTGAAGAGGCGTTGCACTTGAACAAAAATGGTGTTTCTGGGAGAAAGGTCGTCATTTGTCCCCAGGAGACAAATTAATGTAGTCTAGGTCATTTGGCGGAATTCTTCAACAAGTGTTTTGGTGAATCTCATAGCAAAGCTTGACTGAACCATAATTCTGGAAAGCCTACCGTATGAAATGTTTTGTTCTATGCTTCATAGTGCACAAATGAAAGGACGTTACGCGAGCTTGGAGTGGGATCGCATCGGAATCAAGTCCGAAATCAAGAGCCACGGAGCGACAAAATCATCATAGATATGCAAACCGAAACACTGTTGTAGTCTCTATCCATCCTGCCCAGTGTGAGGCTACACACATCACGGCTGACTTCGTCATGACGCTCCTAGAGCCATCGCCGCGCACTCTGGCCACAAAAAAAATTCAACTTGACCGGAGATGTCCTACCTGAAAATAGCAGAAGTGAAACATACTCTGCTTCGAGAAGGACGGTACCGTCTTTCAACCCAAATTTACGTCCCAATTCATTCTTAAGTAGATGTCCGCCTCTGGGTCTCCTCTAAGATAGACTACTTTTCTGTCGTTAATTACGCCAACAACCTAAAAAAGGCCAGTGGAGGCAAAAGGGATCACGTGGTTTTTTTCCTTAATAACAGCATGTCAACACACGACCCAAACGTGCTGATGTGTCTCGCCCGCAGGCTACCAACGTGTCTCTCTCCGCACTCAAGCGCTCCAGGTATGCTCGCTAATCAAAACCTGCATATGCGTCTAAGCAACGGTCGCGCATTTTCCACTGCGCGAGGGGAATAATGGACGGGAGGGACACCTACAGCCAATCATTTCACAGGCTTATTGCAGCTGTCGTGTTGGCGAGCTAAGCGACATAACCGACGAACATGTAGGGTCTGGGTCTTGATTATTGATTGAAAGTAAATGTTGAGAGCGATTTCCAACACAACCTGCATTGAAAAGTCCCGACTACGATCGCTACATAACTTGGATCTTTTTCTAATACCCAATGCTCACCCTTACCTGAACACTGAAGTTTTACCCCACTGATCGCGCCCTTTATTTGTTTACTTCGTTCTCCTCACTTTATCTGTCTCTTCCATGCTATTGAATTGAGTGAAAACGATCATTATTGCTACGCAGTCATGACTCCAGTTAATGACCAAGGCCTGCCTATAGTCAACCTGTCCGACGACGGCTGGTCTTCCGAGAGCGAGGCTACCGCTACCTGTTTCTGTGGATCTGTGCAATTGATTCTGGTAAGTGAATCTGTGCTTAATTTCTAAAAGATCACAATGATTTTGATCTCTCTCCTTGTCTTCTTTCCAGTTCCGGTCTTAATTTATAAGTCGACTTAGCTAATACCATTTGTAGCCACTCCAGAAACCTGGCCTAATAAACCGTCATGTCTGTCATTGCAACGACTGTCGGAAAATCGGATCGGCCTTCTACCAATCCAACATCACAGTGGCAGACTCGCACCTCAAATACGTTCGCGGCGAGGACCACCTTGCCACCTTCAGCGAGACCAAAACGATACGTGCCAACGCCCGGATGACGAACTACTTTTGCAAGACATGTGGGACTCTCATGTATCGCCGTGGCGCTCGCTTTCCTGAGATGACGATACTGCGCACTGGTACAGTGGATGATCCCGCCCTCGCGGAAACCAAGTTACGGCCGCAGGTCGAACAATTCATTGAGAGGAGAGTTGCCTGGTCTGTACCGATAGCAGGTACTGCTCAAGCGATAGGGATGCATAAGCCTTCAGATATTGAGGGGATTGTGTAGAACACTTTAAATCAAAATAGAATACGACACCTTCGACTTCAATGGAACCAATGGTATATAGATTGATTATAGGAGGAGATAACGATATATGTATGCACTCTACTAACCGTATAGAATTGAATAACCTCTGCAAGCACGAATAATAACTATTCTAGAAGATTAAGCATTAGAGCTACTTATGATGATAGCTCTAAATAGGTCGAGTGTTCGTAAGCATCGTGCCGGGGATGATGGAAGCTTCGAGGGCGTCGGCAAGACGTTTTGGGATGGGGTTGGCTACCGATTTGGTGTTTGGGAGTGCCGACCTGGGGGCACAGTGGACTTCTGTCAATCCGACTCAGCACGTTCGACCCTGTAGCATTTCTTGAGACGCATCATACCCCGGAGCTCTTGCATTGCTTATTGCAATTCCTTGAATTTCCACAGCATGCACGAGACCTGTCGAAAGGAGCTTTGGAGGGACAACACAACTGCATCACCTCCCAAAAACTTAGAGCGAGAATTGAAGTGCAATGCGGCAGAAGATAATCATTACCGTCTGATATTAGTTGAGGATACGTCTCCACTGGGAAATTCTTTGCTCACTTGGAACCGACCATTTGTACCGGTAGTTCCACTGATGATCTGGCTACGGAAAGGGCTTCAAGAAGCTGACAGAGGTCTATCCATCAGGGTTAGACTTGACTCGAAGCAACAAAGTGAGTCCAAGGAACCAGAGATAGATTTCCATTTACGGAAGGATTTCTCAGGGACAAAGTTCGACTAAAGACATGTTCGGAGATATTGCGCAGCTGGCTGATGCTATGTCCCACTCCTGGCGCATGCTGCAGAAATGCTGCGATCGAGTACCCTGTCCCGTGAGAAGCAGGTGCCACGACCTCGGCATATCCATGCGGTGGCTATGAAATCAGTAGGTCTGTCGCCTTAAATATGTTCCATGATACCACTGATCTTCACGGTAATTTTTCTTTTTGATCCGCTGCCGTAACTGAAGTACGCTCCACAGGATCTTGGTAGACTTTTATGGGCTGACGGGTATCTCACTAAGAAAGCCGGCAGACGTGATCTCAGTACCACGCCGCCATCGGTACGGCGCCATGATAGTGCCTGGGTGCTGCGTCCGACAAGGTTGCCGGTGGCTCCTCCCTTCGCTACAAGTAAGCCGCTGCATATTTGATCGTCGCAGGTGCTTGGTGAAAGTGCAGAGGGGTGACAGACGTTGAAGCTGTTTCTGCAAGCCGAGATGTACCACACGATTGATTCGTGACACAGATTCCAGCCACTAGATAACTTCCTCAGGGTTCAGATCATAGAAGTTAGCACTGCAAAGAAGTATCAAGTTGCATTATCAGATGTATCCACTGATGCGAGAGGCAGTGGACAGCATGAGCTTCATAGCAAAACATGGTGGGATTACACGATGCTCGGTAATCATCTCGGAGTTCCTGCCTATCACGTCGTAGGGCCATTGCCCAGAGAAAATCCTTGAAAGTCAGAACAGATCCTTCGCGCGGGGGCTAGAACTTTGTGAATCACTTGCAGGAAACAGGAGTGTAGGAGTGGGCAAGTTGCATCCCTCGATGCGTTTAGGGGACCTCAACGGTGATGAAATGGTTTTTCTTGTGCTCAAAGGTATAAGCTTATTGCAAATTAATTGTAATCGCTGCTTAGAAGTAGAGGATAGTTGTGCCGACAGGAGTCTTGCGCGTTTGTGGGTGGGGCGGGACGGGCGCGGCCCGCTTGAGATCAAGCGTACGTATCTATTATTAAGCATATGTTTGAACAATCTGAACAGCCATTGCTTTCACGCGATAGGTCATCAACCAAGTTTTACGCGTAAAACTGAAGGGCCGATAAATCGCGATAGGCAAATTGAGGTCGATCCTTCGTCTCTCCGTTGTTCGGCCTCCACCGCGGAACAACACTGCTCTGGGTCAAGGTTCGGATCGACCCTCGTTGGGCCCACTGGATACGAGCAAAGGTAGTTCTTGGTGACTCTATACTAGCTGCGGAGGTAGACATTTCCAGCATGACCTGCCTGCCATGACTGCCTAGTGAAGCATGATCAAAACTTGAAATCATGCAAACAAGTGGAAGATTGGGCCAGATATAAGACAGATAGACTGCCTTTACCAAGTACTGGCCAGCCAGATTTTCACCACCCATCCAAGCTTAGAACAGTCATGGTGAAGCTACACTTTCTCTCACTTTTGGCCAACCTTGCACTACATCCGTCTGCGTCTACCGGTGCCGCCATTAGGTCAAGCAATGACTGTCGCAACAACTTGAGCTGTTCCTTTACCCAGATCGAGGCTATGACCATGACCACCCGCCTCGACTATGTTAGAACGATGCAGTCGAAGTTTTTCAGCACTCTTAACGCAGGGAATCAATTTGCTGCCATCGAGGGCGTCATTCAATTCTTCATCAACAATAACCTCGGCAAACCGAGTAGCTGGGCATCGTACGTTGACGCAGGCATCGTCGAAGGCATCCAGAACGGTGGCGCCAACACACTTGGTCTTCACGCGAACAACGGCGGCAACCCTGGCACACAGCTGTGGGCTCGATTCTTCCAGACCATGAAGAACAATGCATACAATGACCGAGATGTGAGAGATTCCACCTTGTAGCACCTTCATAATTTTGACGTGTACAAAGGCACATGACGAAGGCTGGTCCACCGCAGAGCAAACGGCTACCGACTATGGCAAGGAGATTGCCGATGCAAAGTTCACAGCGTCGGAGCAAGAAAAGAGGTGGTATCTTTTCTCCCAGCTTTTCAGAGTCATCATGCGTAACCATAACGAGACAGTCGGTGTGTGTAGAGCGTAAGTCCTTCCCGCTATACCCACAGTCTTCCTCAAGATCATTATGGAGTATGACACTGATTGATCCAGTGCGGCCCTCGCGAACCCTCTTACATGGGCCTTTGCGCCAAAGTGCGACGATTTGATTGAGTGGTTGACAGACATTACAAGCATCGAGCCTACGCTTTGTCTGAGTAAGACCGTTTGGAATCTCGTCGATCCAGCAACCAAGGTGTTGGAGTTGCCATGGGTATTTGGAAAGATTCTTGGAGAGTTGATCAAGTGTTTCGCAGAAACCTAATGGCGTTTCACTGTGAGTGTACTTGTTCGGAGGTCGATCAACGCTGAACATCTTCAATGTCTGGTACTTGGAATCTGCCCATGATTATGATAGCTCTAATGCTGCTGCTTTGATCTACCTCCTGTTAAGCACATGCAGCACATGTAGCACTCTATCGAACCTTGTAGCAGTCTATCGAAGATGTATGGACTCCAATACGCAAAACATTAATGACGCTATCACTACCTTACATACTCAACTGAGAACTCTGATCGTTGGTACTTCCTTGTGGCTCTGATTGTGTTGGGCCGTCGTTCAAGGTACGGGGAATTTTCAGTGCTAGATATCAACGTATACAATCAGATCACCCCATGAAAGACAGTAAAGATTGAAAGATGCATGCAAGATGTATGCAATTGACAACTGTTGCAGCGGCCTTGTAGGAAAGAATATTGTGTCGAACTTCCACTTGTACTCGTCTCAAGAACGCAAAGTGGTCTGTTGCTCATCCATGGGGGTTCAGAAAGCTCGCAGCCTATCCCATTGACAGGTGACAGTCTGCTCAAGTTGACATCCGTCCAATCTCAAGTACAGATCCAGAAGAGCCATTGCTTAGTCAATCATTCAAAGTGACGCCGCCGCCCAAGCTTAGATACGGCAGCAACAGGTCGTGATTGGCTGTTGCAACATTCAGCAGGGAGGACTAAGAATCTTGCATTTCTTGAGCATCTGTCAACAAGAAGAGGTGTTCTGATTGGTTATAGTCTGTGGGCATTGGCAGGTTTCATTTCCATCTAGCCAGCTTTGCTGTGTAGTCTCAGAGTCAATCAGTCCATGGCAATGAGACTCAAACGCGCATGAATCCGGAATGGATTCCGTGCGTTTGCGGTGGCTTTGAGGGTTCTTACCCCCCTCTTCTAGCTCGGTGAGGTCTTCAGTGACACCGGCGGTGACCTTCTGTGATTCTCTTGCGCTTTTAGTGTTCTATTGTCAGTAAACATATAAAGGACGCTGAAGAACCTGATAATGATTGTTGTGGCTGCAGACCAGACAGAGTTTAATAGTCCCCTATGTAAACTGGTACCATAAGTAGGCATTCATGGCGGCACTAGGATTTGAAGAATGTTGACACAGGCAGTGACGAATCAGTGAATGAGAGTGGTCCATCACCCCTACACTGGTTAGTTATCGTCCTAGCACAAGAGCGCTTGCTGCGCCTGGGACTTGGGCGTCAACTTCTCCACTAATCGACCTCGTACACAGGTTCGTCTTGCTCAATGTACGAATGGATTATGCTTGATCATCACCACCATGCTGCAAGAAGATATCAGCCACCAAGCCATACATCAACACTGTGCCAATTTCTATCATCTTGGCTAAAAGTCCGTCATTCTTATGCTACTTAAAAGGGTCCGTGGGCACTTTTTGAGCGTACAATCCGCCGCCAATTGAAAGAACGCTCGCTCAAAAAAGGATTGTGCTGCAACGACACTTCTGTCCTTGAGATTAAAGATATCCAGTAGTATAGGGGAAGTAACAGAATTTTTAAATGACGCTTTCAACTATTATGTTCTGGGCTAATTATACTGAGCTATCAAGTGAGAGAATATAGTGAAGTACCGTCTTAGATACACAAGAAATAGAGATAGTTGAGCTTCTTGGAAGACTATCTGTGTGAAGCTGTGGTAAACATATAGATGGCCAAGATATACCCTATTTAGAAGCAATCTTAATCAAGTTACTGACTTTCCTACCATTAGTGCCAGGTGCAGGGGTTAAATCTCCGGCACCACCGAGAGAGAGCTTTTCCATTGTTGTGCCAGTGTTCCAAGTCATGGAGATACTAGGTCCACCGTCCAGGCACACGGCTTGAGTTGACGACCTGATACTCTTTCCGGTCTCTCCCATCTTCGAGAAAAAGAGATCAATGATCTCCTTAAGCTTGTTGGTGCTAACACCGTTACTTCTAGCGATGCATGTGTATGCTATACTGTAGTAAATGGAGCCAAAGCGTACAAGAGCGATACGCTCGTTTGGCTCACTGGCATGGCTTAAACGTCCAACTAGGTTGACATCGTTCTCATTGTATCTCCAAATTCCACTCCCAGCGTCGATCTCAGGGATAGTCTTCTTAAGATCAGGTCCAGAATGCACTCTAGTACTCTCAATACCGTCGATCTGGTCGTAGAACGGAGCATAGTCTGGAGGTAAAGGAAAGGGTTCTTCGTATCCCATAACAGTGCCATCCGCAGTTTTGACTACTGTGTCTTTGCCCGCTGGCTCGAACGAGCGGGACCTCATTTCCATGTGTTGGAAGAAACCTCCGTTTGTCAGGAGATAGTTTCCACCCTTCTTGGTGAAGGCGTTAGGGTCGGTTCCACGGGTTGCCAGGATGGCATCCTGATCGTTGACATTGCCCACAACCGTGAGTTCTCCGCTCGACACCTTGACCACATCCAATTGACATTTCTCTGTCATTGTTTTGAGGACTAATTTGGTATTGGCATCTACGTTGTCGATTTCGGTGAATTCGAAGGTGTTGAACTTCCAGTGAGTAACTTTGCCAGCAATGAGATCTCTTTTCCTGTACAACTGGTCGCCTGCACATCGTCGCTGAATAGGTTTTCCATTCTTGTCCTTCCTAGGAAGAGGACATGCTGAGGCGCCTGGAGTGGCACTACCAGAGACCTGAGAAGAGACCTTGGAACCTGTTGGCTTGATGGAAGAAACAACCGATCCGCTTGGCTTGGATGAGATCTTTGAGCCACTGGGCTTGACTGAGGGGATATTGGAGGATGGCTTGCTCGTATTAAATGGAGCTTTAGAAGTAGTAGTCTTTGCGGCTGTCGTCTTGGCTTTGGTCGTTTTGGGAGCCTTGGTCTTTGTGGCTGTCGTCTTGGCTTTGGTTGTTTTGGTGGCCTTGTTCTTTGCGCGCTTCTCGTTTGCAGCAGGCTCGCTATTGTCTTCCGAAGAAAGCTCATACAGAGCGTCCTTGGTCTGGAAAGCCCCATCCCCAGTGTCTTGGGCGATTAGGTAGCTGAAATGACTCACGCATTCTTCTACAGAAGATGGAATACCCAGATGGGTGATGGTCAGAACGACTTGTCCGCATTGCGATGTGGTTTGTTGTTTATCCCCCTGTTTAGCACAGAGATCTCTGATGCAAAGGATTACATCTTGAGCGAGGATTCTATTGCTGGAATCAACTCCACGAGTTTCAGGAATGACAAGGGAGAGTACTCCCGATGCCCCTAGACTGAGTAAAGCGACGAGGGCTGGGACCGAGCTGAAGTGCATTGTGCAAGAGACTCGTAACTTGAATGTAAAGTTCTGGCAGGCGAACTAATAAAAGAAAGTTTTGTTGAAAAATGGAACGTAATGATGGAAAAGAGTGTGTTTATTGTCGAACAAATGAGTGGATGAATGAGAGAAAAGACTGTGATGTTTGATCAGACGATCAGGGTTGTTCTGGTTTTATATTTCTCGAAGCTATGCAGAGTACGTTTGTACTTAACTTAAGATCGAACTACAGTATCTGTGCTATGAAATCTGCCTTGTCCTGCTCATGTGCGAGTGCACTGTAGTCCGAGCCCGGAAACACTGTGCCTCTTCGACGGTAGTTAGCTATTGCATCCTTTACTATGCATGTCTCAGATAGCTCATCCCGCTTATGTGGATTAGGATATAGATCCGCGGGCGGAAAACATGAACCGACTGTGCCACTGATCACAGCCTCGGAGTGAGTCCATAGCTTGCGCCGCAATCTTGTTCTTGGCATGAGCTCTGGCATGGCCACGGAATCCGAAGAGTAGAAGACATTTTGCAAATCTCGTAGTGATTCGAAATTGAACGGACAGGAGCTGCTACGGACTTCACCGGGTTGGTCCCCAAGGTTTGATACGATACCGGTGTGTGCACGGACCTACGATCGTGCTGTGCGCGGGGTATTATGGTGGTCCGGGATATCTCAATTTCATACATCATTCCACCAGCACTCCATATGTGCCTACTTCTATCGTGCTTTTCCCCTTCAACAGCATCTCACATTTGATATGATGTTTGTCAACTTCACGAAATTACCGCAAGAATTGCAAGATCAGATTTGGGCTGAGGCCGCTGCTATTCAATGTCAACAGGTTTGTGGCAATCTTTTCCGATAACAACAGCTTATCGTGTCGTACATCAATGCAGCTGCTAACTGTAATATAGTCAGTAGATTCTAGCCAAGGACAACTTTGCCTAGCTGATTTTTCAACTACAGCGTCGCTGGTAGCCAACCAGAACCCTGCACTGCTCCTCATACTGAGCGGCAGCGACAAGCGTTAGTGGGCTACGACCATCTACCAAGTTCTACAGAGAGACAATATCTCAGGCTTTATATCCACGCTTCCAGCCAGACCGAAGAGTTGCGCCTTGGTAAGAATGAGTTACAGATTCTAGCCAACCGTCTTCCTATGGCCACCGCCTGCACTGAAGCGCGCGCTATCGCGATCAAGTTTTGCCGCGCACGGATCAATTTTATGAATTTGTTCCGAGTCGTTGAAGATCAGCTTCCCGACGGAAGACCGCTCCTGGAGCCTGTCTTCACGGATATGACAACGGTCATGGTAACCACCTCAAGGTTTCATCCAGAGACTGGTCCTGAGGGGTTTGACTCTCCTAATCAGGTCGTGGATGTGATTGCTCGTGTGTTTGGCAGCAGTGTGAACAAGATTATTTGGAGCGCTTGGTGCGCTTTTGGGTTTGCGATGAGTGATATTTATTGGCCTCACACTCCACTAACGAACGATCTGGAGGGAGAGTAAGAAATCACTCAGGCTCCTTGGAGCTATTCGAAGCTAACAACCTGCCAACAGGTTGTCTGATGCAATTGACAATTCAATTCATAACGAGGGACCGCATTATCTGACAGATGACTATGTTCTGCACGTCAACCCAGAGCTCTGCAAATCAGAAATCCCGGTATCAGGCGCATGGTTCGATTTGCGGCTGATGCGTCGCCATACCTCTAAGATTTCTGAGCTTATGATTGCTGCGCCTACACTGCTACCACAACTTCAATATGTTGAGGTCGAGTTGCGCACGTGGGTTTGGGGCAAAATAAGGATGACACACCTCGAAACAACATATGAAGAAAGAAAGATTTTGGTTGGAAGGCACAATATGAGTGATGCAGTGGCTCATCGCCTGCATCGCTAACTATTTAAAAGTGTACATCAAGTAGCAATGGAATCGCACAGGATATTTACTCTTCAATCACCCATATCCCAATTGCGCAATTTTTTTAGTGCTCTTTCATTTTTCGGCTAGCCAGAGAGAAAAACATCTGTGTTTCGCTCATGCTTCACTTTCAATGCCCCATGGGAGGCTGGCTTCAATGGATAGCACTCTTAACGTAAATTACTTTCAATCAATCAATCAATCAATCAATCAATGCTTCACTTTCAATTCTCGTCTGCGTACCCGCTCTCGCTCTCGGCTTCGCATTCAGCTCACTACCACACAAATATCTCATGATGTGATATCCACAGCATACTTATCCGCCGCCCTCCTTAAAGCCTTAATATCGACCTTCCCACATCGATCTGGCACAATCGTCCCCTCGAATATTCCCCCTGCCTCTGCAACCAGCGCCTCCAACCCATCCCCACTGGAATATGCCCAAAACCTCACATACCTGTCCACGAACTGCACCGCAATCGCCGTTCCAGCAGGCACAAATACCGTTTCGCCTGCACGAACCATATGCACAATCCCATCGACAGTGACGTTGATCGCGCCGTCGAGCACACAGTACACCTGGTGCGTTTTTTGGAACGCAAAGGGCTTGCTAAGGATGGTGTTGGGTAGCCGATTACTGGACTCAATGCTTGTGATGGCAAAATTGCCATTCTGGGCTTTGCTCTGCGCGGTTGTGATGAATGGTCTGCTAAGGACGCCTTCGAGGAGGTGGCAGGGGCCGGTGTTTGCTTTGAGGTAGTACGGCGTGCCTGGCTCGGCGGGGAGGCGTGAGTCCTCCGCAGTCCAATCGCTGACGTCTGCGCCTTGGAAGGTGGGTTGGAAGACGACGTCGTATTTTTCTTTGATCTCGCGGAACTTGGGGCCGAAGGTGTCGCGGGGATTGCGGGTGTCGTGTTCGTCTGCCACGACGCCATCGTATTTCTCCGATACAAAGCGGAAGAAGTCGACCCATTGGCCTGGTGTGACGAGGCCGATGGTTTCGTTGATGCCGTCGTCGAGGAGCTGCGGCTGGTGTACGACCTTGGGTGGGACGTAGCAAAAGTCTCCTGGCCCGAGGATCTTGCATTTGTCGCCTGCCCACACCTTCAGGTGGCCTTTTGTGCACATGAACACGTCGTGGGCGTGATCGTGGTAGTGGAAACCAGGCGCATCGGCGATGGCACCATCCATGCCAAAGACAGAGATCAGCCCTTCTGTCTCTTTTGCGGAGGCGAGAATGCGAAATGTAGACTTGGTGCCAGGGATTGTGATGGTCTCGCCTTCGTACGCAGGTATGATGTAGGGTGAAGGTTTGCCGAGGGGCTGCTGTACTCGCGGTATTCCGGAAGTCGAGACGGCCATTTTGGTCGTAGCCTGTGTGGTGGTGGCGCTCATTGTGAGTGGTGTAGGTGCTTGTGTGGGACGTGGATGGTGTGGCAGACTCTTAAGTCTTGTGCATCAAACTTCTGCAACGCCTAAAGATAATGTATTCCAATCTGTAACTGGCGCGGAATGGGTAGCGATGGTCTCCAAAGATAAATACTCCAGCTTGATTGTCAGTATTGTACGACCTGTACGATGCTCCTCCCTCCACATCCCATTGTCACAGGATCCCAGCCACGGCGCCTCTTCTCGTGTCAGCAACAAGCGCGCGCTCCGGAGCTTCCGACCTCAGCATCCCCAGACTTAGTACGAAAGGCTAAGCACCCCGCGCATAAGCCCCTGATGCTTATCTTCACAACGAGCGGACAACGTTGCAACCATCGTACATGACAGCTCCTCGAATCTCCCACTCGTTGAGGCAACAAAACATCTACTGAACACTCGTGCAGTGTTTCTTGCCCCAGCCCCATTCTCTCCACATCAAAGCTGTGCGACAGGTTTAATGCGACACAACGACCACATCACCCACACAGCACTGGGTGTGCGTACGTAGCGGCACCATGGCCATTTCCGGGGAAGTGGGGCCCGACGTCCACCTCCCCGCCGTCCACCTCACCTACCCTAGCGCCGGTCACACAGCAGCCGAAATCCATCGTACAACAACCACACTACACTTTCCCGTCCAAAAGCGCAGAGTGGGGCGACCTACGCGGGGAAAACGTTCGATGTGTTTCATTACGATCACGTTGAGAGACTAGGGATGAATGAGCGAAGATTTGGTTGTTCGACGCTACGTGTGTAGACTTTGGTGCCGTGTTACGAATAGGCAGGGCAACGACTCGCGTTCGGCCGCTCTCTGCATCGTTTCTGACTGAGAGCTTGCTTGGAGAAATGTACGCGCACGTCGTTTCAACAGCGATGCACGGCTTTGGTGGAGCGATGGGTTTGGTGCTGCTCTTTTGGTCTCTTGTTTGCACTCGCGGGTCGGAACAAGATGCACACGTGCAGGCAGAGATAAACATATAGTGCGGTTTGCAAGGCAAGCCGGAACGAACGGTACTCGCTTTTAAAGTTTCAAAGCGGTGCTGAGGGATAGACACATGTTTGTACACAAAACTTCTACTAACACCAACGACTATCCGGATCATAAACGCATCTCTCTCCCTCTCACACCCCCTCCCCCTCATAACTCTCCTCCAGCCTCCTAGCCAACCACTCCCACCCCCTGCTCTGACTCTCCCACGTCTCCCCGCCCCTGACCATCTTCCCCGCAAACGTGTGTCCCTCCCCCTGCACGACAAAAAGCTCCGTCTGCACCCCTTCCGCCCTCAACCGCGCTTCCAGCTCCCTCGACAGCTCGATGGGAATCGTGACATCCTCGCTTCCATGCACGATGGCTGTCGGCGGCCACGCGGCCGTCACATTGAGCACCGGGTCGATGAGGTGCAGGTCCACAGGGAAGCGGGGCCAGATGGCAGGCAGGACGGAGCCGGTGGCAATGGCGTGCATCGCGAAAGACTGGCGCAGGGCGGGATCGGGGTGCGAGGGGGTGGCGGACTGGCCTTCGAGGGAGACGCCGCCCGTAAAAACCGTTTTCTCGGCGTACACGGCCGCGGCGGTGGAGGGCGGGATGGGGTCGTGGAAGTGCCGCGGCATAGAGGGTAGGGGGCGTGTCCAGAAGGGGGAGGCAAAGGATTTCGCACCGTAGAAGTCCAGGATCGCAAGGGGTGGAGTGGGGGTTGTCCACGCCTAGGGGAACACATCAGTCGGGTGGCTCTCGATTGCAAGGGAAAAAAAGGAAGGGGGGGTGAAGTACAGTAGTCAACGCAAGGTGTCCGCCCGAACTGGTACCCATAACCATGACCCTCTTATCATCGACAAGGACCTCACTCCCAGACTCTTCCAACACAGCAGCCAACCCACCATCCTGCACCCACACCACCGCATCCCGCACATCAGCCATGGGGCCCTCCAAAACATCCACCCCAGGACACAGCCGATGCTCAACCGCAACAACAACCCACCCCCTCCCAGTACACTCCCGTATCTGATCGCCGTTATTAAACGACGAAGCACCAAGCATAAACGCACCCCCATGAACCCTACCATCGTCAGCTCAGCTTAACACTCCCACTGCCATCGAAAAAGAAACCCCAGACAAAAATAACCTTTATGCTCCCCCCCCCCTCCCGAGTCCCACTCACGAAACGCACCCAACCCCCCCAAAAAAAGAGGAAAAGAGAAAAAGAGAAAAAGAGAAAAAGAGAAAAAGAGAAAAAGAGAAAAAGAGAAAAAGAGAACCACACTCACATAACCAACACAGGCGCACCTCTCGCCCCCTCCTCCTCCTCCCACTCAGGCACCCAAATATCAGTAGGCACCTCCACGCCGTCGACGAGTTTATACGGGACGCGCAGGGTTGGCATTGCGTTGTGATGTGATGTGATGTGCGACTACCTAGGTTTTAAAAAAGCCCCAAAAAAAAAAAAAAGAGGTGGGTAGGTAGGTGTGCCCGGAGGCAGCGCGGCGAGGGTGACATGTTTACATACATGGCTGTGTTGGTGGGCGTGCGGGCGAGGAGGGGATGTACGATAAAGGAGCGAGGGATGTACGAGTGGTGGTTGCGCTTTGGGGGGCACTAGCGGCGGGAAAGCCGAGGTGGGGGGAAAGGAAGCAGTGTGGTACGACAGCTGGCACGATGCAAAAAAGTCAAAAGTGAACCGAATCGCTTTTTGAACGCCTCGAAATGGTATCTAATGCAAAAGGGGGGTTTGTTTGCCGCGCGCAGTAGTGTAGCACCGCGGAGGGGGGGGCATGCTCATCGTCTTCCTCTGCCGCCGCCGCCGCCGCCTCGGCCGCCTCCGCCTCTTCCACCCCCGCCGCGACCTCGTGGACTCCGCCCTTTGTCTACTCTCCCGCTGGGTCCTCGCTGCTTCTCTACGCCCAGACCCTTGCGCTGTGTCTTGATGCCACCGCGGCCCATGCCCGAGCCTGACTTTGCTTTGCGGGCTTCCTGGGCATCGGCGCCGTCGTCCTCCATGTCCATGTCGTCGTCGTCCTTGGTGCGCTTGTTGCTGAACTTGAGCTTGTTGCGCTGGCCGCGCTGGGCGGCGTCACGGCCGCGGATGGCGTCGACGTAGGCGTTGATGCCGGCTTCGAGGCCAACGTTGTCGTCGTCGATGTCGATTTCCATTTCGTCGGGTTTGCTTGACTTCTTGAACTTGATGCCGCTCTCGTCGTCGGACTCGCCGAGAACGAGCTTGCCGTCCTCGTTTGTGCGGGCTGCGGTGCGCTTTTGGGGTTGTTGACGTTGGCGCAGGGGTTTGGTAGAGGAGATGTTGCCGAGTGCCTTCTTGGACAGCAGGTCAAGAGGCTCATCTTCGTCCTCGACAATGTATGTCTGCCCTGTCTTTGCCTTGCCGGTTCGCTGCTTGCTCTGGCTCTTGACAAACTCGTCTTCCGAGTCGCCGTCCTCGCTCTCCTCGCTATCACTGCCATAGACAGCTTGGTCGTACTCGCTCTCGAACTTGCCCTTGGGCTTGTCGGCCGGGGTCTCGCCATCCTCCTCAGCCTGCTGCTTCTTCTTCTTGCGCTGCTCGCGTGTCTTGCGGATGTTGACAATGAGCTTGCGGTCCTCAGGAGGACAAGCGCGCTCCACCTCCTCTGCACCGAACTTGCGCACGAGACGCTCAACAATGTGCTTGACCTTTGCCTTGAAGTGGGCCTTGTGCTCGTGACTCCAGACCATCAGGTTCTTCAACAGGTTCTGCAGACGAGGACGGATCAGTGACTCGGGCAGAGTGAGGACCTCAACCTTGACAAAGCCAAGCACACTTTGAACAATCTCCCTGTTGGGGTTCTGCAGAAAGATGTCCATGAGCTCAAGCAGATTTGTGATTGTCTCGTCCGAAACTTGTGAATGGAACTGGTACAAGATTCGAGTGACAGCCGTGATAGACGCGGAGATCATGTGAGGTGTCGTAGCAGCGAGACCCGCTGATACCATGGTAAAGTACTCCTCGAGAGAAGCCTCTACGGTGGGAGCATCTTCAGGCATGTTTGGTACCTTTGTCTGCACGACTTGACCACCCTCAGCCATCTTCTCACCCATAGCAACGAGCAAGTTGTACGCGGCTTCACGGGCCTTCTCGTTGGTCTCCTTGGCGGAAATGACAACCTCGGAAAGGACTGAGGGGATGAAGTGGAGGTCGGATTGTGGCAGGTACTCGATGACTTGTGACATGGCAAGCAGTCGGTCGCGACGCGCCGGTCCCGTGACCTTTTCAGAGCTCTGAAGCAGCAGTTGTTGCAGCTCGCCATTGCGTGCCTGTAAAGCTGACTTGCCAATCTCGGATTCCGAGAGGCGAGGAATTAGCTTATAAGCCTTCTTCTGCAGTTGCGGGTCGTCGTCTTTGTTGATCATGATCTCGGACATACGGAAGAGCGATCCGTAGCTGTCCCTGGGCAGGTAAAGAGCGATTGTGATGATAAGGTCCATAAGCGTGTGGCTCATGGGTGGCATCTTGTTGGCGCCCTTGCCTTGCTTCTGCTTGTCAGCTTGGGTCTGCGGACCTGCTTCAGGAACGGCTTGCTCGAGGTTCGAGGCCACGCGCTCGAAAGTCTCGATGAGCTCCTTCTCGGGGATGATGCTCAAGAAGGCGTTGATGGCTCGCAGGATAGTGCCACGGTACTGCGGCAGTGTCTGACTGTAGACATTGAACAGGACCGCAAGCATGTTGCTAGCAAAGCCGGCCAGGTACTCGAGGTTCTTCTTTGCGTCGGCCTTTGATACTCGTAGCTGCTTGATAAGGTCGTCATCGCCATCCAACTCCACGATCGTCTTGTTGCTGTCAACAAGGTTCTGCAGCGCCCTGCAAATATCGGTACGAAGATCGGCCTGGCTGTAAAGCAGGTTTGCCAACATCTCGCAGAACGACTGATCGAAGGCCTCGGTCAGGTCCAAGGGCAAATCGCAGTATCCCGGAAGAGTCGACCAGATTTGCTGCACGACAGTCTCGAAAACTTTGACTTCCATGGTCTTTTCCCTCTGTCCATGCTCAATGACCCTCTGGAACAGCTGCTCGCTGAGCGGGACCATGACGGTGCGGAAATGCGCAAGCTTGGTGTTGTGAACAGAGTCGCGGAGGAGAGGCAGCATCCAAACGCGGCCAGTCTGCCCCGGTGGGGGTCGTGGAAGGTTAAGGGGAAGTACGTCAAGCACGGCGTCGGGCCCCATTGAAGCAATCGCTCTTGAAATGACCGCGTCCGCCTCTTTCTTTCCAGAAAAGCTCTCGTTGCTCCTCAAGTCTCCAACGACCCTCAAGACGGGCCTCAGAATAGGCTCTGAGCGCCACCTCAAGGTCTCGAACATGGCAGATAGCATGCTGAAGACCTCCATCCACGCAGCCTGGAACTTGACGCTGAGCAGGTTCTGTGCAATCTTCGCAATCTTCTCGAGTGTCTTCTCATCGTAGATAGAAGGCTCCAGGATAACGCTGTCAGGGATAACGTTGACCAAGAACGAGATCAAGCACTCGGACGCAGAAACGCGAATGTTGTGTGATGAAGAAACCAGGAAGCCAGACACCATTGTGAACAGCTCGGGAAGCTTCGCAAAGGTATCCTCGGGCTCGAGCTGCGCAGCAACCTCGTAGCCGCGCGAAATGACGGCGATCCAGGGCGGGAGCAGCTGGGAGTCGTTCTTGGAGGGCTGCAGTTCAGCGATGACTTCCAAAAGGCGGGGGAGCTTCGCAGACGCAACCTCGTCCGAGGCCATGCCGGCGAAAATGACCTCGAAGATTTCAAACGCGGCCATGGTCAGGAACTCGTTGGTCGAGCGCGAGATGTTCAGCAGCAGCTCGCACAGCACGTCCATCTTGCGGCTGGGCCAGCCGCCGGACGCTGTCGCAATCGTCTTGATGAGCTGCAGGGCATGGATGAGATCTGGGTCCTTGCTCTCGGCGTTCTTGCCGGCCTTGCCCTTCTTCATCTTGGCCGCGAGCGCAGCGATGTCGTTCAGGACCTTCAGCGCCGTCTCGGCGCACATGTCGGCTGCAGGGTGGTCGAGCGAGGGGCTCGGCGGCGGGTTGGCCAGGACCTTTGCGAGGGCCTCTTGCGCCCGCTTCCTGACCTTGGGCCTGTGGTCGACGGAGATCTGCAGCAGGCCGGCGACGGCGCGGCGGGGGCTAATCTGCGTCTGCGGCAGCTCCCAGGCGGGGGCGTCCTGGACGACGAGCAGCGACTCGAGACATCCTATCGAGGAGCGCAGGAAGGGCGCGTCGGCGTCGGCGTGTGTGAGGGCGGGGGCGAGGCTGGTGATGATCTCGGTGAACTTTGAGCGCAGCAGCGGGGCGGGGACGTGGGGAGTAACGAGGTCCAGCAGGTACACGACGGCGGTCGCAGTGTCCTTGTTGGCCAGCCCCTGGTCGGAGATCTGGCGGCCGAGCAGCGAGAGCAGGGCGGCAAAGTATGCGGTGGGCGTGAACTCTGAGTTTTGCTGGCGGAGCGTATCTTCGATGGCAGCAAGCACCACTTGGGACTGGTCGAGATTAGTACAGCGAAACATGTGCGTTGAAGATGGTGTCGCGCACCTGCTGCACGCTCTGCAGCTTCGGGCTCGCCCGAATCTTGGTCAATCTCTCCTCAAGCGACATCTTGCAGGCTGTCGTTGCAGAGGCGTGCGGGCTGCCGAACAAAAAACACGGCGCGAACGAAATTCTTAATCGATATGAGTGGGGCCGCCAGTCCGCCAGGGTAGTGTGGTCGTCGTGTTTGATTGGCTGAGCTGCAGGTCCCTACCAACGCCAGCGAATGCACCCAGAGCAACATCAGACGAATAATGAGTACTTCATCAGCGAACACATTGAGTAGTCAAATTTGCCGTTCTCAATTCCACTCTGCACCACCGCAGGTTCAACTTCATAATCAACAATTCCAAACTGGTTTCATCTACAGATAGATCTACAAGAAGTGGTTTACCGACCAAACTACAAGGGTATAGACAAGAACAAGAACACAAACAGAATACAGTACAGACCAGACCAGATCAGATCAGATCACCTCCCTCCACCCTTCCCTTCCCTTCCTTTCACTTCCCTTCCCTTCCCGCCGCGCAACATAAGCACGTATATTACAAAAGAGTTGTGTGGGTCCCGGACGTATTACCTCCTCGATCGTCATCCACATAGAATAAAACCCCCCCCCCCCCCAGACCAACCCAATTAATTCGTCGACCAAAACTTCAGACCTCATCTCATTCCTCTACCAGCGTGTCCCCCATCCTTCCCCGTCCTTTGACGCTGTTTTTACTGCTCTTCTTACTAATGCTCATAAAACTGAGCCTCTTCTTGACACTGCCCATTCTCGCTGTACCATCGCTGCTCTTCTCGCTGCGACTCGTATCCGGTCTCGATCGCTGGCTCGTCGTGCGGTTCATGGCGCTCACGTTCTCGCTGCTAGCAAAGTCGGGGAGAGCTTCGAGGGGCGATGACGGGCGCAGGAAGCTCAGCGACAGACGGGTGCGGTTCGTGTCTTTGCTGCGGCTGCGGCTGTGCGTTGTGGATGTGGTGGATTGCGCGTCGTCGGCGCGCTGGGGGAGCGCGGTGAGGTCGTCCTTCGCGGGGGATTTGTCAGAGTGCGAGTCCCCGGTTATCACGCCCTTGGTGAGGAAGGCAAGGCTCATGCGTTTCTTGTCTTGGCGGGAGGCGCGGCCGTCGGGCGTTGGGGAGAGGACTCGGTTGCCGTTGGTCTGCTGATTGTCGGGTGTTGGGCTGGCCACTTGGGATCGAGATGTAGCTGCTGCGAGCCATGAGCCTGTCGGGGACCGCGTCTGAATCGGCGCGTTAGGTGGAGCAAGAATTGCCAGTTCACGATGGAAGGAGCCCTCAAAGCCTGTACATCATGGTCAGCGAGCTATTTCCTAACGGTATACGAAAACTTACGCTGCGAAAGATCCGACTTGGTGGCTTGCTGAGCAGGCCGTGTGTACATAGCCAAGCAGCGTCGGATGACCAGGGCATAGTCGACCAAACTGACCCTCAATGCGTTCTCCAGGGGGTTGGTGGGGTCGAGATGACGATCCGAGTCCTCGTCGTCCTCCATGGAGCGCCGTGAATTCGGGAGCAAGTCGTGGTAGTTGGCAACGCAGCCTTCCACGTTCGTGTCGACAGCATACATCAGCTCCCCAGTAAGTGTGTTGAATGCCGTGTCGTCGCCCTCAGCAATCTTCTTCTCTAGAGCTGCAAGTTCTATAGTTTTGCGTGAGGTTCGCTCGATAGCTGTCTGAAGAGGACTGAGGGTGATGGTCCCTACAGCAACGATTTCGCTGCGCCTCAAAATGGTGGGAAATGCTTCTGCTGTAGTATACAGAGTCTTCTCCACAGTATTCTCCTGAGTGGTTGAGCGAGAAGGCGACCGTCGCGATGCCGAGGTGAAATGAGACGGTCGTGAGAGCAGATGATGATCTCGTACAGACTGTGACACCTTGGCTCGCTGGTATATCGGATGACTGAGATCCTTTTGCGGGCTGACAGGGTAGATCTGCAAGTATTGGCCCTCAACATCTTGCTCGGTGCCGGGAGTCAGTATCTGCGCTGAGGGGTGCTGCTCTTGCATGTGATCGGTGAAGGACGCCAAGCGGTCGGTGGCGGAGCCTTCGAAGATGAACTGCTTGTCGCGGAGGCCAACAGGGAACCCAAGACCCTTATACACTACTCGGAAGTAGCGTGGGTTGGAACGTTGGCCTTTGGCTATACTCTCATGGATCTTTGCGACGGCATGCTGTGTCCTAGCCAGCTTGACAAAGTCAAAGACATTGCGCTCATACTGCGTGGCCAGCTCTGCATATGCACCAAGTGCATTGTCCCATGACTGGCCAGTTTCAAAGTGCTCGATCATCTGGAAATACAGCTGCTCCTTTCGCTCAAAGGCTGACTGTGGTGGCATAGTAGGCTCGGTCAAGGGGTCAAGAGCAACGTTGGGGTCCCATTGGTATAGCTCAGCGTGTAGGCGTAAAGCGAGACCAGCTTCCGTGTGGTTGTTGGCGTCGACTTGGAGGTCAACGAGCTGGTGGACATAACGGATATACATGTCTTCCTTTTGCATATCCTTTAGGAACTCCATGAGGTGTAAGGTGTCCATGATGTGGAAGATCTCGCCTGTAGCTTCAGTACTATGGACAGCGACGAGGAGGTCCAGCAGATCATCAATAGTGGCAATGAGACCTTTTAGCGCAGCAAGCAGCGGCTCTTCAGGGTCTTGCGAAAGAGGCTCGAACAGCTCAACAAGCTCTTGGATAAAGTGCTTTTGTAGAACTGATTCTGTGAGATGCTTCGTTTTGAATAGGTGGTCAAGACAATCAATCATCTCGGCCTGAATGAGCGACAAGTCCTCGCTCAGCGTCCACTCGCTCACGATCATGGTCTGCAAGACCTTGATGGCGACACTGCGCAACCCTTCATGGACGCTGAGACACAGCTCCACGATCGGTGCTACCAAGGCCGGCACGTACTGCACCTGGAATCCTCCCATCTTCTCTAAGCCGTATTGACTCTTCTCTTCAATGCTTGCTTCCCAGCCGATTGCTTCCCAACTACGCTGCAACAACTCGGCGCCGTGCTCGCGAACATCACCAGCAATCTTCCAAACAGCACGCCTCTTCTGTTCTGGGAAGGTCTCCAAGGCGAGGGCATCGCTACCGACAAGCTTGAGCAGGGCATCGAAGAATGCCCGCCAAAGATCCGTGCTGAATTGGTCCGCCTCGTCTGGTAAAGGAAGGAACGAGTCGGTTAAGATGCTACATATCTTCGAAAGCGCGCGCATCGTAGCTTTGTGGTGGTAGATGTGCACACTCAGCCAGGAGCTGGGGAAAGCCTCGCAGTCGAGGATGGAGATGTAGACCTGCAGTACACCGAAAAGAAAGTCGGCGGTCTCTTCCTTCTGCCAGTCGACATGTATCATCGTTGGCAAGCTAGACATAGCAGCCAGAACAGCAGAGATCTCAATCAAGGCTTCGTCAAATGAGGCATCTGTTGTCGTCGGCCGAGTCTGAAACGGATAAGACGTGGGGAACAGAAGCGAAAGGGTCTTCTTGTGCGGTCGAGGAGTCGCCTGTATCGCGCGGTACGACTGTACCAACTTGGGCATGTAGTCGCACGCCTCCTCGCCCAGCTCTTCCACCTGCAACGCCACCACCGAGCAGCACAGCCGTACTTGGTCTTTCCATTGATCTGTCACAGTCTCGACATGACCCCAGTATGGTGCAAGCCATGTAACAGTCTTCTTAAGCAGGCGCTTGCGAACGTCTGGTGTACGAAGGACCCGCAGGCCGGAGACGTGATGAATTAGCAGCAGCTTGTACAATATGAGCTTGCCTTGTACGTCAGCACAGGCTTCTATAAAGTTTTCCGCCAGGCTAAATATGTCCATGGGATGCATACAACTGTCGAGTTCTGGCAGCCAGGAGTGGAAATTCTGTACCAATAAGGTCTTGGTGCCGATGAGGATAGGAGACGGGTTCTTCATCAGAAGCTCAAGAGAGCCATACAGGACCTTGAGTTCTTTGGTGAACTGAGTGCGATCTTTGATGCCAATGCTTTCCTCTTTGGCCTTCTGCTTCTCTCGTGCGTTCACGAGGAACTTGGTGACAAGATTGCCGACCTTGAAGGTCGCCCGTAAGCGACGTGAGCTCTCGGACTCGAGAGGTCTTGCCAACAGTCTTCCGAAGCTTTGGGTCAGACAAGACGTCACAAGTGAGTGGAACACCTTTGTCCTGGCGTACTGGTCGACCAAGGGCTCAAGGTTGAAGCGACGATCGTGGACTATACCCAAGACAATCACAACAGCGTTGAATATGAGGTCCTCGTACTCGTCACTGCCGGCATAGTGGCTTTGGATGGCGAAGAGCGCATCAAACACTTCACTCAGCAACTTCACAATCTCGATCTCTGGCACGAAGTTGAAACGTCGAAGGAGACCAACGAGTTCCCCCGGAGGTTGGTCCTGCCACTTGATGAGCCCAAGTATGGTAGGATCCTGGGAGTATTTTGTGCTGCACAAGAAAGTTTTGACGTGCACGGCGGCCATAGGACCACCCATGACATGTTCGTCCTTCTTCTTCGCGCTCCAGGGCAGTCCGAGGTATGCACCTTTTCCTGCGATCATCCCGGACGTGTATTCATCGTATCGGTACAAAGAGAGTGCGTGATCACCATCTCGTACAAAGGCATCCTGGCTCCAGAGTGGCATCCAGCATAGCGCAAAAGGAAAGCCCGGTGCATCAGCCACACTCATGACGAGGTGAGATCCAGGCACGTCTTGTGGGTCGATGGCGAGTCGAACGGTGGCGTTCCACCCTTCCCCTCTTTCCACTGCGGTTGTACGCCAAGCAGTGTGCCCTGTGCTGTTAGTGGAAGGGAAGATACAGCCCTCGATCCTCTCTCCGGAGCTCTTGCGGACTTCGATTGTCAATTGCAGGCTTTCCATAGGTGAAGATTGGACTAGAGGTACCGTTCCAGTCTTTGGGTGGGCCAGGAAAGCGTTCTTGGGGAGGAAAGGCTCTACGAGGGTTACGTATATGTCACTGCGCGGTTTCGTCGGGGCGCCTGAGAACCCAATCTTCCGTGTCTGCTTGATGTGGTGAAGCAGTGTCGGCGTCTTCTCAATCAACCCCTCGGCATCTGGGTGGACAAAAGCTTTGAGGTGCACTGTGAAGTTGCTGATGTCAGCATTGCGCCTGTACTTTCCGCTTGCACTAGGGTACAGCTCGGGCAGAATGTCGTCCCACCCAGCGTCTTCTTCTAAACCTGCATCAGCCGATCTTGTCGTAGACCACAAAGTGACCGTTTGATCTGTCTCTACTACATCTCGCATGACCTGGTTGACGCGCAAAACGCCAACAGCGACGACCCTTTTCAGTGTTTTCTGGTCTCGTGAGGGCGTCCTGTTTTTGGTGGCAGCCGAGGCAGGGCGAGCTTCAGCAGTACTTGATCTCTGTAGGTCAGGGCTTGTGCAGACTCCTTCTGGAGAGTCACTCATCATTGTAGTGGTGGTGGTGGTGGTGGTAGAAGTCATCATGGACTTGTTAGCAGACGAGTCCTTTCTCTTGGAGCCAAACATTGCGCTTCGTCTGCCGCCTTTGATGCTGCCGTGGTGTGAGATCTGAGCGCCCGAGCCACTGGTACTGGACCCGTCTTTTGATGCACCAAGCTTGTCCTGCGCGTTTGTGCGTATCGGCTCGTTGATCAGCAGTCTGAAGACGAGATGTATGCTTGAGCCAGAGCCAGGACCCTCGCCGATATCGGTAGAGCTAAGGTCTACGATGAGTGAGCGGAGCTTGTCGCCAGCCAGAGAAACAGACGACCCATCCCGTGCTGTGAGGTCAAAGGAGAAGGCTTCTGAGAGTGGCTGTGGGGTCATGCCAGGCATTTTCAAGCAAAGGTACATGCTCACTTGGGCAGCGCCAGGCACAACATCGCCAGCTATGCGCCTCAAGCTTACAAAGAGGTGGTGCAAGTTGTGTTCGTCAGGCTGAGGCACGGGTCGGCTGTCCAACAGGCTCATCATCGACTGAAGCTTTGTCGTCTCAATGGCCGAGTCATCTCCCGTCAGAATGCGGCCGCGCTGCGAGGGGCTACGCACGATGACGTCGCCGGACAGCAGCTTGTTTCCTGCGACAAGGTCCCAGACGGTGGCCTCGCGGACCTTTTCGAGCTCCTTGGCGGTAAGGACCTTGTGTAGCAGCTGGCGGCGGGCCGTGTCGAGTCTGTTGACCAGCAAGGACATGTTGTCGAGCAGGGTGTACTCGCGTGCCAGCAGCAGCTCGTGGACCTTTGTGGAGTGCCATTCGCGCAAGCACGAGGCAATCTCGTCGACCAGCGGCTCTTGTGAGGAGGTTGGAGTCTCGTCCCCAATCTTCAGCATGGGTACGGGGGCGGGCGGGCGTGGTGCGGAGGGGTCTGAGACGGGCGATAAAGGCAGCATAAGCTGCTGCAGGCGGTCCTCGCGCGAGGTCCATTGCGAGCCGTGGCTGGTAGTGCGCTTCTTGTTGGAGACGCGGCGTGCGAGGGGGTGGTTCGTAGAGGCAGGCAGGGCGGGCGCAACATCGCCCGAGGCGGCGCGGGTGCTTTCGGTCGGGGTCAGGACGCCGTTGTTGGTGTGCTCGCCGTGGGCCGACTCGTTGCGCGGGGCGTGGGCGGCGGGCGTCTTGCCCTCGCCGAGGACCTCGCGGACCTCGACACAGACGCGGGGGAAGATGCCCGAGAAGACGCGGGCCTCGAGCGTCTGGCCCTTGACGCTGGTCAGGCCGGCCAGCAGCGAGGGCGGGGCGACGAGGTAGCCGCGGAACCAGGCGCCGTCAGCGCCGCCCTGCTCGATAATGTACAGCTCGTCGCCAATCTCGAGCGGCAGGTCGGCGGGCGACGAGGGCGCAAATGGGTGGGTGCATATTGCGAAGGCGATTCGCGGGAGCGGTCTCCAGCGCGGCATGGCACCAGTCATCGAGGACGGGCTATCGAGGGGGGTGTAGGCGAGCGGGCATCACGAGCGGGCGTGGCAGCAAGGGCGCGGTGGCAGCAGAGGCAGCGGTGGCGGCAATCGGCAGAAATGGCGGCGATGGCAGCAATGGCGGCAATGGCAGAGGCAGGCAGATGCAGACAGAGGCGCGAAATGCTGCTGCGACGGGCGGTGCTGTGCGAAGCAGGCGGGGTGCTGGTGCGGCCAGTGGTTTCAGCGGGCGCGCGCTGGGGCTGTGGTGTTGAGGATGCCCCTGACACTGGGTGAGCGTGGCCGGGGAACTGGGCCGAAGTGCGTGTGCGATTGGCTGTGCGCGCGCGGCGTAGGGCAGCGTTTTGGCAGCGTCTGGCAGTTTGGCAGTCTGCAGTCTGGCACAATGGCACAATGGCAGCGCGCGTCAATTGACTCGAGCAGGACGACTGTGTGCGCGGCCAGCAAACGGCCGCAGCTGTGTCTATGTGTGCGCGGCGAAATCTTGGTGCGACAATGTTCTGCCTGGATGGCCGCTCGGCGTCCACCAAACACGCTCGGTCGGTTGCAGCCGTGTTCCTGCGTTGCTGCAGTTCGACCACCAACCGCTGTCATCCTGGCCGCCGCCGCGCCCATGGTGAAACGCAACAGGATCCACGTCAGCCCATATCACAGTGTGCTTGACCACACCACACCATGGTCTGCGACTGTCTTGCGACAAAGCACTCTCTCCATGCCCAGCACCTCGACCACCACACAGCAGACCCATCACATCTCATCTCCATTCGGCACCACACCCCCTGCTCTTTGCCTCTGGTTGCACATCTCCCGCCGGCTCTAACGGCGTCTCGGCTCTAATCTGATTCATGTGGCTCAAAGCCACGTGGCTGACTCCATGTTGGAAATCCAGTCCACTCCTGACCTGACGAGCTGTCGTACATGACCATCAAAAACATCATGACAGTTCTGACAGCACATTGTCTCCTGGCGTCTCCTATCGTCTGCTATGGCTGCTGTCTTGTGTCCCACACACGGGTACGCCGGTTATGAAATACCGGCAGTACGGTTCGCTGCGTCTATCAAATGTCCCTAGCGGCCAAGACGCCCCACCCTATCCCAGCACAGAACCATTTACCAATATTGGGCTCTCGAATCATACACAAGATACATGCCCGCCCCATCTCGTCACGTACATGTATAGTGTATGCTCGCCATTGTCGTGTCTTGGTCCATTGGCATGGCACATCGCCATCACATCAGTAGACGTTGCGCCGCAAAGAGTAAACAGACAGAGGCTACTTAATCATAGCTACAATCTATCAATTCAGAGCTAGTTTGCATGGACTTGTTTGGTCTCCGTAGACACAGCAACATACGCATGAGTTGCATGCCTACGACTCGTGTCTCTCCTACCAAGCTACTGATTCACCGCACCGGCGCACAGAGGCCCATGGCGCTGGTGCCTGGACAATTATTTTCCGAAGCAAGCTTTCCAGACTAGGTTGCATTCATACTCGGCTAAACAATTTTCCTCGTATTTGCACTTTTGTTGATAGTCTCAGGCATTTCCTGAATTGTACTGTGTAATTCTTACTTGGCCCCTGCGAGGAGTGCACTAGGACGCAAAGCATTGGTAATATCAGATGCTGATTTAGGACAATGGATCACAACAAGCAGACGCGCTGCGAGGCCTGAGATGATCATATTTACCATGTCTTCTCCACACTACAATCTTGCTGTAAGCTGCAAATCTTGAGGTATAGCTTTCATGTTACTTTTTGCATCTATAGTAAGCAGAATATCTAGTTCTGCATGTAAAGCGAAGATGACGCAATGCTCAAACATCCGTGACTTGTAGATCTGGGTTATTATCGTGGGCAAGAACATACTTTGTATGTGGTACCCCGCGTCGTGTTGACACTCGACCCCGCATCACTCTGCCCCATTGTTCACAACTGACTAGCTTAACCACGTAGTGCATTTGTAACTCCTGCTTCCTCCTGTTTCGACAAGACAGGTTAACGCACATCCGCGGAACATTCTCAGCCGAGGCGGTCAGTAAGCCTCATCCTACTGCCTCGGCTGACGCCTGTCAGCTTACTGCTCCTTCGAAGAGACTAACACCTTCCACCAAGGGACTAGGTACCCTCAGCATTATTATATAACACGCAGACCCTACGTCTCGGTCAACGGCTGCCTAGCAACATAGCAAAATCTCACACACACCACAATGACGACCGTCCAAGGCCATTGCGATCCCCAATTCTCCGCGCTGAAGGATCTCTTCGCCTCGAAACTCGCCGCCCGCGATGAGTTAGGCGCCAGCATCGTCGTCAACATCAACGGCACCAATGTTGTAGATATCTGGGGCGGATACGACGACGCAGCGCACACGCAACCCTGGGAGCGTGACACAATCACCAACGTGTGGTCGTCAACAAAGAACATCGCCGCGCTCGCAGTTCTCATCGCCCATGACCGAGGTCTCTTGGATGTTGACCAGCCCGTGGCCAAATACTGGCCCGAGTTTGCGGCCAACGGGAAGGAGGGCGTGCTCGTTCGTCACGTGCTCTCGCACTCTTCGGGCGTATCGGGGTGGGAGACTCCCATCGCGGCGGAGCAGCTTGCAGACCTCCCTCTCGCGACTTCGCTCCTTGCGGCGCAGGCGCCCTGGTGGCAGCCCGGCACCGCAAGCGGATACCACATGATCAACTTTGGACACCTCTTGGGCGAGCTGATCCGGCGCGTCACAGGAAAGTCGATGAAGGACTTTGTTGCGCAGGAGATCGCAGGGCCGCTAGGTGCAGATTTCCAGATTGGTGCGCTCGAGAAGGACTGGCCGCGGGTTGCGCCTTTGATCGAGCCGCCGCCGATGGATATCGATTTCTCCAAGATGGACCAAAACGCGCCAGCGTTCAAGTCTTTTGTCAATCCCGGGCTTAGCGTGCCTCTTGTCCAGGAAGACTGGTGGCGCAAGGCAGATATGGCCGGTGTAAATGGTCATTCGAATGCGCGCGGGCTGAATCTGATTCTGTCCGCCATCTCCAATGGTGGAACAGTGAACGGCAAGCAGATCATTTCGCAAAAGACTCTCGACCTCATCTGGCGTGAGCAGACCAACGGCACCGATCTGGTACTCGGCATCCCTGTTCGCTTTGGCATTGGCTTTGGATTAGGAGGAGGCGCTACGGCACAGTCACTGCCATGGATGCCCACGGAGGATGTGTGTTTCTGGGGCGGCTACGGTGGAAGCTTTGAGCTGATGGATCGTCAGCGCCATGTTACATTCACCTACGTTATGAACAAGATGGGTAGTGGTATCCTAGGGAATGAGAGGACAGGTCTGTATGTTGAGCAGACTTGGAAGTTGTTGAAGGAGACTACGAGTTCTGAGCGGTTGTAGATGAGCCGGTGTGCTAATACTGCCGCTCGGTCTCTAAGACTGCATTATTTGGCCTAGTTGCCTAGAAATATTCATCAATATTTGCAGGTTCTCGGTCACAATCTTTTGTATATTGGGCGTGTTCCACCATGCCTCATGCAGCACGACAACTCGTATCTGGAAGACTAAGATCATGTTCCGGAATACGGTCTAGAGGCAACAACCAATTATCTATCCACCGCGATTCAGGACAGGGACATCACCCCGCGTTGTAAATGAACCAAATGCCGGAAGAATTTGGTGCATGACATCCACGAATCACCGCAACCGGTCCGAATAGTTCGACGGGAGAACGTCACGTCGGTTGGGCAACGATACGAGACATGCAGCGAAGATATAAGATCTCAGGACTCAAGCTTTTGCCCAGACACTGCCCAGATCTTGACCTGCAGACTTTCCAGAGAAAACTATGGTCCGAGCTGCGCTAATCGCTGCCTCCTTTGTAGGTACAGGCTATGCTGCTGTCTGCCAGGTCGCTGGTGGGACCAGTGACGACTCAGTAGCCATCAAAGCGGCATTGACTTCATGTAACAATGGCGGAACAGTTGTGCTTGACAAAACCTACACCATCGGTTCCCTGCTGCAGACCACAGACCTCCACGACGTTACGATCAAGTTGACTGGCACCATCAATCTCTCAGCAGATATCAACTACTGGGCCTCAAATGGCTTCCAGTTGAACTATCAGAAAGCATATACCGCATGGACTATCGGTGGAAGCAACATCCATATCTACGGCGGAGGCACGTACTCCGGCAGCGGCGATACTTGGTATAACGTATGCAGCTCCTAAGCATCATACCCTGAACCCACACTGACACGACATCACCAGGCCGGAAAGACAGGCCCGATCCCGTGGGTCATCTACAACGCCCAAAACGTCCTGGTCGAGAACATCAAGCAAGTCCAAAGTCCGTTCTGGCACAACCTAGTCTACGGATCCCACAACGTCACCTTCACCAACATCAACCTGCACTCCATCCAATCCTCCGGCAAACAAGCCCAAAACACCGACGGCTGGGACATTTACCGTAGCGACTCTATCAACATTCTCGACAGCACCATCATCAACGGCGACGACTGCGTCAGCTTCAAGCCCAACACCACCAACGCCCTCGTCCAGAACCTCTACTGCCAAGGCTCACACGGCATCTCGGTCGGCTCCCTGGGCCAGTACGCCGGCGTGCAGGACATCATCGCCAACATCCTCGTCAAGAACGTGACAATGGTCAGCGCCCAGAACGGCGCGCGCATCAAGGCCTTTGGCGGCAGCGCGAGCTCCACCTCCACCACGGGCGGCGGCAGCGGCTACGTCAGGAACATTACGTTTGTGGACTTTGCGGTGCGCGACGTCGACCTGCCCATCGTCATCGACCAGTGCTACCAGACGGCTGCGGCGACGTGCGCGAGCTTCCCCTCCAAAGTCGCCATCAGCGATGTCCACTACGTCAATGTGACGGGCACGGGCAGCAAGAGCAAGGAGGTCGTTAGCATGATGTGCAGTGATGTGTGCGGGAATATTACGGCGCAGGGGACCCGGCTGGTGGGTACAAGTGGTAGTTCGCAGTACTTTTGCACGAATATTGCTAGTACCGCGGATCTGGACTTTCCGTGTAGTGCGGCTGGTGCGGTGGTGTCTGGGACTGGAGTGGCGACTAAGTCGGTGAAGTCGACGAGTACGGTGTCGAAAGCGAAGTCGACGACGACGACGACAAAGACATCTAAAGCTGGTGCAAGGAAGGCTCGGGCTACGGTCTAGCTGCGCTCGTAGATTTCGTCCGCGAGAGGCGTTGGTGTGTTCCAGCTCGTCGCAGCTTCCAGACTTCGCTGTTGTGCGATATATACAAATGAACAGTCTGCTCCTTAGTACGAACAATCACTTCCTTCTGCACTATTGTAGCCATGGTCCGAGATTTACTTCATGGCCAAGCGAAAATAAAGCAAGAGAGGGTGATGCGCGTCTCCCTTCTTGCCAGATAGCAGATGAACGTTTCGAGTCCGTTATTCTGTTGACACAATTCAGGAGAAGCATGGTTCTTCTACCACATTGGCATTCTGTGCATTGATCAAGGGACAGAGCAAATAAGGAAAGTTCAACCAATATACATCTCACAGACTAATATTGCACATCTCGGTATCTACACAACAACCATTCGACTCGCAAACTTCCATCGAGGAAAGTAATCCGCATCGCCTCAAACTTCCAGCGTCAGACCCCACAACCCCCACAGCGAACCTCCCCCGCGTCCATCTCCCAGCCTAAAAAGTGAGCTTCACCCCAGCATTAGCCAGCACCGCCGCCTTAACATTCTTACTCCCCAACTTCGTATACTCGTACGGCACCGTATTCAGCGTGCCCTTATCCGCCGTGTTGGTCCCAGACCCCAAATCAACATCATTAGTAACAGCGAAGCCTGCGACTTTTCCGTCGTAGAATCCAATGTCGTCGGCTGTGTGCTCGAACACGGTGCTCTCGACTAGTACCTGGGCGCCCTGGCGGGTGTCGATGCCGTTGGTGAAGACGCCGTTGTAGTAGCCTTTGGTGGAGTTAGTAAGGGTACTCAAGGGAAGGGAAGGGGAGGGGGGGGAGGTGACGCACTGTTGATGATGTGGCCGGTGCCGAAGCGGATGGATGGCGTGCGCGAGCTGATGTTGTTCCAGTAGTTGTTGGCATAGGTCACATGCAGGTGGCCTGTGTCTTCGGCGCCGTTGCTGTCCGAGTGGCCCACGAGCGACGCCTTGTAGTGGTCGTGGATGTAGCTGTTGGAGATGGTGACCCAGTCCGAGGCGTGGGTGACGTCGATCAGGCCGTCGTAGTAGTCCTTGTCGTGGTCGGTGTCGGAGGAGACGTCGACGTGGTCGATCCAGACGTTGGTGGAGGCTTGGATGCCGATTGCGTCGCCGTTCGTGGCTAGGACCTTGGAGATCTTCAGGTTTTGGATGATGACGTTCTTGGACTTGTCGATGTAGAGTCCGATATTTGTTAGGGATGCGCTGGAGTCGGTGCCGATGATGGATTTGTTGGAGCCGATGTTGACCTTGGCGGAGCCAGTGATGGCGCCTTTGATGTAGATGACTTTGGCGGTCGTGTCTGTCTTCTTTCCGACGGCAGCGGTGAACTCAGGCAAGGATGACACTGTGGTGGTGGTACCGCCTTTTCCACCTGTGGTGCCGCCATTTTGAGAAGCATACCCAATGGGCGAACCCTGCTGAGCAGCAGCGAAAGACGTAAGAAAGGCGAGACTGGCAGCGAATGAGGTCTTCATAGCTAGAATTAGATGAGAAACTTGGTATGGGATACCTACATACTTGAGCGTAGATACCTGACTTTTAAGTTACTCAGGAGACGTCAATCGAAGCTCACGGTCGACCAGGATCAAGGCGTGATTCAAGCAACATTGGCGAGGCTTGTCACTGACAAGGCCGCTCATCTGCGGAGCAATTAAGTCCATGCACAGTGCATACCCCGCGTCCAAACAATGCGTGGCTGATTCCGCAAATCACAGACAAGGACTGGATGCATGGTCTAGCGTGCTGGAAATTTAAGATTACGAAAGTCTTTGAAACACGCCTGACTCCGCATCTCCTTGCCGAAAACATCTCATTTCGTTGTGTTTTCTCCCTGTTCGGGCCGTGAGCGTGTGTCGATGATCATTCTATTTAGCCGGGTCTGAAACGTATGGAACACCCCAGTCGTGTTTCGGACGTGTTGTGGATTGAACACTGATTAATTTAAATTGATTAACGGAAACAAGTTCCTCTAATTCGTGCTAAATAGTTTGCAGAGGGGGTCATTTGATCAAGCAATAGTCAAGCAATAGTCAAGCAATCTGGGGAAGGGCTTGTCTTGTACACAAGCGTTTGCTGACGTATGGGTGGATTCTTAGTTGTCTCAGGGTGGATGAGTACTGCGCAAGTTAAGGTCCGAGAGGTCACTCTCGGTCTCTTGAACGAGAGGTAACAGTTCAAATCTAGCATCAAAGCCATCTGCTCAATTATGCCTTGGTCTTGTAATTTCAGGTCACGCCCAGCGAACTGGCTGATGATACGCTTCATATAGATCTAAAAATGAATGTCTGGGGTCTAATGATATTATGTCGCGTCCACAGCAACTGCCAAATGTTGACTCCCAACACGTATGATTGATTACACAGGGTCCAACAAGAAGAAGGGCGCCCTACACTCTGGTCATTCTATATATTGCATCTCCCTGTGCGTCTACTTCTTGTTGGTCCTCTAGCAGATGCTTAGGATCTTTGTTGTCGTCGGAGACGTCTCTGTGATTGTCTGCCCAGTTCTGAAGCTTCAACATCGTGAACTATGTCCCCTGCGCCCGAACCGAAGGGTGCTGGAGCCTGATACTGCCACCGTCACTAACGTTTTTCATGTTCGGAGTTTTCAGATAAAATTCTTTCCCTTCGACAAGTCATTGTTGTTTCCGCTTGGAGCATCTACATTGGTGAATTGTGATCAATCTCGCAAGCGATGATGATCGCCGATTTATGGGCGTATCGAGTAGAGCCAAGATGCTGTCATTGCAAATACGATGCTCATGGCGATTCTGCCAGTTTTATGCTATCATCCAGATCTACGAAAACGTTGTGACAATTGTCGGCTTAATGAGCAAGTAGAGCCGGTGGCGGCGCATGGAGACGGAAGTCGTGTTCTTCCATATGAGGCCGTGAAATTTACACGGAGGAAGGTTTATCGTGTTTCCTAATAGACTAGAGGGCTGTACTGCTCTCATTCAGTCGTAATTGGTGTTATCACATCGTGTCTACAAAGAGATTGAACCATCTGGTGATGTTTCCGGTCCTTTGTCGTAGTTTTCGTTACAAAGAAAGTCGCACCGTGGATCTATATCTCGCTCCTTAATGGCCATTTCGTTCACTTCAAACTGTACTGCAATCATTCTGTACTTTCTGTGCGTACTTATTGTACGGCAATGGGGCATCGGATTTTGCATTTTGACCGTTCTGGGACTGTTCTGGGGGCTTTTCGGGATGATCTTGTCAAAGGTGACGAGCATATGCAGCTCAGTTCTCGTCCTTTTGCCAATGATGCTTTCAAGACAGCTTTCGTCGATCGAGTGACCTGTGATGGCCTTCATGGACTTCAGTACTGGTATTTTGCTACCAGGGACTCGGCGACAGATGAACAATCACCAAAATAGAGAGGCATGATGAATAAACTACCGCTATGTGTAGATTGTACGGAAGATGGTATTTATCGAGTAGATGTGATGTTACAGATCACTAATGTACAAGAATTTGCGATTCTTGCTATACTCTAGCGTGTCCAAGTTACTTACTGCTTGTACAACCTCACCACACTACAATGATACCAGAAACTCCTTCCTCCGCGCCTTCGGAACAGGCATACCCCGCTTCTAGCTTCTCGCTTCAACTGTCGCCAACACCTATCCTAACTGAGAAACATTTGATGGATTTATGTGATGGAGGCAGCGTTGGAAGACGCATTGGCAAGCAGCAAGTGATGCCATAAGAGTCTCGTTGGTGGTTTCTGGAGCCAAAATGGATGGGGGTGGGGGAAGGCAGAACGTTTCTAGTAGCATTAGTGAAGCGAGGTTGAAAAGTAAGCTATGCAGGGCTTTATTTTCTTAGTAAACGCTAACAGAATAGAGCCACTGATAATACTAAGGGTTTACCGAATATGATTACCAGAACGGCCGTGCGCGTCATCTATGGCTCCTCCATTTCTGGGGTACCGAACAGGCCCCAAATTGACCAATTGGAGCCGCAGCTGCACGCCCTCGTCTGACCAAGTGAACTCGCCATATCCGAACCTGATTCCAACCTCACTGCCCGGTTGACACGACCGGAAGGCAAATTCAATGAGCGCCATCCCTATTGCTGTCACTGGAGCGACCGGAGGTGTTGGCGGATTCGTCGCGCGCAACCTCGCTGCCCGCCAACTCCACCAGCGCCTTCTTGTTCGCACTCCTAGCAAGGCGCCGAAACTGCCTAACAGCGAGGTGCATCAGTTTAGCTACAGCGACCATGCCACTGCCAGCGCAGCACTGAAAGGGGTGCACACCCTTTTCATGGTATCAGCCTCTGAGAGCACGGAGCGCCTCGACCAGCACCGATCCTTTATTGATGCGGCCGTCGAAGCCGGCGTGCAACACATTGTATACACCTCCTACATTGCCGCTGCGCCTGATGCCATCTTCACGCTCGCACGCGATCACTATACGACTGAGGAATACATCAAGGCTAGTGGCCTGCGCTGGACCTTCCTACGCGACAGCATGTACATCGACTTTGTGGACTCGATTGTTGGCGCCGACGATGTCATTCGCGGCCCCTCTGGCAGCGGTCGCATCTCCATGGTAGCCCGCGAGGACGTTGCCCGCCTTGCTACCGCTCTGCTCGTCGACCCCGATCCGCACGCTGGAATGACCTATGATGTAACTGGTCGTGAGGCGCTCTCCATGTCAGACGTCGCTGCAACCATCAGCGCGATCCGTGGCCGCAACGTGCGCTTCCATAATGAGACCATCGAAGAGGCTTATGCCTCCCGCGCAGACTATGGGGTTCCGGACTGGCAGGTTGACGCATGGGTCAGCACCTATGTTGCCATTGGTAGCAATGTTCTGGCGCCCGTCTCTAACGCAATTGAATCCGTCACTGGCCGCATGCCGATGACGCTCGCCGAATACTTGACTGCCAACCCCATATAATGAAGGCTTAGATAATGGTGTAGCATTGCGGGCGTAAGAGTGGAGCAGGCGACAATGTAAAGTCTATGATGCTCTTGTTGCGCCGCAGAGTGGATGTTTTGAACATGGGTCAAGCCCTCTTGCCATTGCTATCTGCAAGGCTGGAGGCGTAGGCTTGTACCGTCCATCTGACCGTTTCTTCCCCAGCGCTCAGTTGAACAGTCTTTGACCTGCATTCGGCAATACTCACACTTTTCATCAATGAACAGTGCTTTCTTCGTCGCTATACGCATCAACCTCCTCTGACCAAGAAGTTGTGTTTCCAAGATGTCAAGCTGAAGACATTGATGCTCAAGGCTGCGAGGCATCCTTCTGATACCCCATGCCGACCCTCCACCAGTTCCACACGCCTAACCTCTCCATCTGCGCCCCAAACTTCTTCACAGTGTCCATCTCTTCCAGCTTGCCGTAGGGCACCTTTTCGTCCTCTACTTGGCGCTCCACTACCTTCTGCGCCGGCTTTTTCACCAGCTGGAAGTCTTTGTACCGCAGTCTCTGCACGTCAGCTACCCAGTCGCGTACGCCAGGCGCGCTGCCCTGACAATACATGACGCCTGGACAGCCTCCGTAGCGGAGGAGGGCGTAGACATTGTGGTTTGAGGCGGCGGCGCGCAGTTTAGCGACTTTCTTGCGTGAGGTGATGTGGTGGGTGCGGATGAGTGCGTTGACCAGTGGGGTTGACATGTTAGTAGAGACGCTCATGGTTGAGTGCACGTATATGGACGAGTGGTGACAGGTTCCGCACGTGACGTCAGTGAAACCCAGATTTTGCCCAGTCGCGAACCGCGAAGATTGTCGACGAGCGTCCCTCGAGCAGATCAGACCGCATGGCGCGTCAATAACAAACGACACCCTGCATCCGGAGAGACATGCAGCCGCACCTGCTCCGCACAGTCGCTGCCCCGTCGCCGTCGGTCCTGAGCTTCCTGCGCGCGCAGGTCCACCATGCCTTCGAGCTGCCTGCAGCGCCGTGCGCCGCCCTGAAGCGACAGCGCCGCGCATACACATCCAGCCCCTCGCCGCCGTGCACCGCCAGGCCGAAGCCGTCTGCGCGTGCCTTCTCGACGTCCCGCCCATGTAATGCCTGGCCCAGCCTCTTCAGGGCGAAGAAGCAGCCCGTCCACGCGCGCCCGGGGCTGCTCCAACCGCCCATCTCGCCCTCTGCGCCCGACGATGGCGCGCTGCCCAGCTCCGGGTACGGCAGCAGTCTGGGCCGGCTGGCGCGGACGGCCAACGAGCTGAAGATGCGCTGCACGGAGCTGGACGAGCACGGCAATGTGACGCTGGTGAGCGGCGAGTTCAAGAAGAGCGAGCTGATCGCAAAGTACGGCCTGCTGCCACGCGACCTGCGCAAGATCGACTCGTCGCTGCTCCCCCACATCCTCGTCCGCCCCAGCGCCATCCTCATCAACCTGCTCAACCTGCGCGTGCTGCTCAAGCACAACCGCGTCCTCGTCTTCGACGCCTACGGCACCACCGACTCCAAGTCCCAGAGCGTCTTCATGTACGACCTGGACCTGAAGCTGCGCCAGAAAGAATCCGTCTCCAACGGCACTCTGGCCTACGAGTTCCGCGCCCTGGAAGCCGTGCTCATCTCCGTCACGCTGTCTCTCGAAAAAGAGTTTGAAGGCGTCAGCGAGCCCGTGGTGCGCGTCCTGCGCGAGCTGGAAGAGGACATTGACCGCGACAAGCTGCGCTACCTGCTCATCTACAGCAAGAAGCTGGGCAGCTTCGAGCAGAAAGCGCGGCTGGTGCGCAACGCGCTCGAGGAGCTGCTCGAGGCCGACGACGACCTGAGCGCCATGTACCTGAGCGAGAAAGCAGAGGGCAAGACGCGCGACGACGACGACCACACAGAGGTCGAGATGCTCCTCGAGTCGTACCACAAGGTCGCCGACGAAATCGTCCAAGCCGCCGAGAACCTGGTCTCGTCGATCCGCAACACAGAGGAGATGTACGTTTTTCCTCCCCACCCCCCTTCCCTCTCCCAAACCAAGATCTCTAACCCCCCCTCGTAGCGTAAAAGCCATTCTAGACGCCAACCGCAACTCCCTCATGCTGCTCGACCTCAAATTCTCCATCCTCACCCTCGCCATCACAGCCGGCACCTTCGTCGCCGCCCTCTACGGCATGAACCTGAAGAACTTCATCGAGGAAAACGACTTTGGCTTCTGGGGCGTCTCGGCATGGTGCACCGTCTTCGGCACCATTGTCGCCGTCTACGGCCTGCAGAAGCTCCGCCGCGTCCAGAGGGTCAGCATGTATGCGCATGGGCCGGGGAGTATTGTGTCGAGTGGTGCTGGGGGGAGGGGGTGGGGACTGGGTGTTTGGGGGGGCGCGAGGGCAAAAGGGGAGAGTGTGAGTGAGGCGATTGGGGTGGGGGCTGTCAAGGGGAAGAGTGGGGAGGCGTTGAAGGAGTTGGTTCATAAGGAGAGGTTGTTGGCGAGGAAGTTGGCCAGGGAGGCGAGGGGTGAGTGAGGTTCGGTGGGCAGCATGGCGGGTTAAGTAAGGTGGTCGCTGCACTTGACATTGATCTCTCTCCTCTCTCTCCATACACTCCTCCTCCTCCATCCCCATCCCCCACACATAGATATAGACATTTCCCTTCTCCCTAACCGCCGCACAGCGCGGCCTCACACCCAAAGAACCACAAATTTTCCAGTACCGTACCCACACTCCCATTGCACCATAAACCCCACCCCTCAGCATAATTGAAAACCCTACTCACGCCCCAACCTCCCGATCCATATCCCCACTCCCCCCATACCCCTGCTGCGCCCTCACCCTCTCCGCACCAGGCTCATCGGTAGCCTTATCGACCTCTCCACTCACAGTCCCCGTCTTGCCCCCTGCCCCGCCCTCCTGGATACTCTGCCCAAAGCGAATCTTATCCGCGGGGGTTATCCCGACTGTATTCGGCTCGTTGGTCTTTGACTTGTCGACTGATGTCGGTTGGGCGGTGCTGGGGCCTTGGATTGCGGAGGCTATTGAGAAGGCGAGGTTAGTGAGGGGAGGAGGATGAGGAGAAGGGGGTAGGCATTAAACGTACCGCCTAGTTGTCCGGCTTCCTGTTTGTGCGGCACCATGTCCGAGTACTCGGCTTCGTACTGAGTTTGCTCGCCGCCGATCTCTGTGTCCATGAGGTTGGAGGACATGGTGGGTCGTGGTTGGACTGTGAAGTTGGAAGGAAAGTAAGATTGGCACGGTAATGGACGTGGGAAATTTGAATTGTAGAGGGAGCTGTTATGTAGAATGGTGAGGACGTGGATGGTATATGTTGTAATGCAGAGCTATGATGGAGCTCGACGTGGATGACGTAGTCATCGCAGCATGTCCCCACTTCAACGCCAAACGCCCTTGCTGCAGGAGGTCCGCGTGGAATTGCCCTCAGAACGAATCAATACCGTCAGTATGTAAATGTACAGCTCGATCACGCTGAGTCAAAGTCAATACCCATGGAGTAGCTGCAGAAGTTAGCGCCAATTCTTGATGCACGTTCGGGCTGCATACCTCTCATACAACCGCATGTACTTCGCAACAAACGCCTCCAGATGGAAGATCTGCTTGCTGCCCATCTTGCATCGGTGCTCGTAGAAAGCCGCCCATTTGATCACCTCCGGTTTGAGCGCATCGTCCGTCTTCGGTATCAGCTTCCAGGTGAGCGTCTTGATGATTGTTGTCGAATCGATGCAGTGCGAGAGTAGGTCGTAGAGCGACGCCCGGACTTGCAGTAATCGTTGTGGACTGCGTTCTTCGACAATTTGTCTCGCAATCTGCTCGATGAGTGCTTCCCAGTCAGGAGGGGCAATGTGTGTTTGGTCCGTAACTTTCTCGCTAGGTCTTGTTAGCATTGCCGCAGACTATGTCCGAAGCCAGACATACTTTTGCGCGTGAACCGCCTCGAACATAAGGAGAGCTTTCCGCAGATTCCGCCCGCTCTCCTTTGCAATGCGCTGGTTGAGTTGTGTGACTTCGCCCCATCCTTCCTTGTTCCCCACTGTCCTCAAGACTCCGCAAATCTCGTCTTCTGTCGGCGCAGCAACTCTGACAAGCAGCGTTCTACTGCGGATGGGTGCGATAATGTTGCTTGTGGAGTTTGCGAGCAGAATCAGTCGTAGATTTGGACTGTACTTCTCCATAGTTCTTCTCAGCGCAGCTTGTGCATCTCGTGTCAGGTGGTCTGCCTCATTGATCACAACGACCTTGAAGCGTTGCTTTGCACCCATGTCGACCTGCTGTGTCTGGGCGACCTCCTTCAACAAATCCTGCACAACTACTCTGTCGTAATTGCCGACATCTGAGGGTGTGATTTCGAGGTGATAAACGGACGCGACGATGTTGAATTCGAGCTTGCGGTTTGAGGTGGTCTGGAAGACACGGGCGTCGATTTTGATCTTCTCGACACCAGGCCCATACAGCTCCTTGAGAGTCGCAACAATACGCGTCTTCTTGCCTGCGCCAGACGGTCCGTATACAAGAAGGTGAGGGAAATCGCCGCTTTGTGCCTGTAAGTAGGATAGTTAGTGCTGCTGCCGCGTGGTATCTTGCGATAGTCCTTACAAGAGCTCTGAGACGATCAGAAAGCTCCGGATGATAATTCAGAGCTTCCAGGTTGCGCGGCCTGTGTTTATCTACCAGAAGTGCCATGGTGTGTTGTTTGTGAAGGATTGTGCAGTTTAATGATGCTATGAAGCTCCGACGCGTCGCGGTTTCCTCGACGCGTAAAGTGCAGGCGCTTGGACCATCTACATAAATCGTGTCTCCTGCCAGCACTTGTCCTGCTATCCTCGTCGTTTCAACAGCGCATCAGGTCTTGTTAATACATAGTCTTGTCCATATTGATCATCTATGGTGCTAGCTAACAATCTACCTATGTACAAGGAACAAAGGGTATCGACTAAACAGCGGGTATGCAAGCAAGTACAAGAATAACGTGAAAATTGAAAGTCATAAAATGATTCGTTGCATCATCTTCGCATGGTTCCAAACAGTCGTCCGCAATCCCTACGTGGTAGGGCTGCTGAGTGCCTGGTATTGCGTGGCCACGATGCTCAGCGCGATATGGCCGCTGCGGTCAAGCTGGCGAAAACATTGTCCCACAGCCAACAAGTCTTTGAGCCATGAGGAGCAACATTGATGGCGTGGAAAACAGCTTAGTACCGACGGAAGTCGTGTCTCTCTTCGTAGCCACTGGCGCCGCGACCTCTGTAGTCGTCGTAGCTTCCCCGTGAGTGTGTGCCATACGAACTATCCGTTTCACCAGTGCCTTGCCGGTAACGATTTTGTCTTCTATAGTCTTCGTCCTTGCTACGGCGACGCCCATCGTCTTGAACGTTATGTAGGTTTGATGCATAATGGCTGGCTGGCACGTCGTTGATATTGCCATCAGAGTACGTGCCATGTCTTGAAAAGCTTGGACTTCTAGTCCTGCGGGCGCTTGATCGTGTCGGGTGTTGATCGTAAGGATCGCTTGGTGGCGGCGCCCATTGACTTTGATTTGCAGTCGATTGCGCGCGTTTGCGCTGGGGGCTCGATGGTGTGGTATCGGGATGTGTACTTGACGATAGATCATCGTACATTTTACCGCCGCTTGGCTTTGCTGAATACGGCTTCCTTTCGCGCTCAATGGGGACGAAGCCAGTGTCGTGATCGCCTTCATCAGAGCTCTTCACGTCAGGCTGCCCACCGTATGGGCTGCGTTCACGCTCAAGTGTTGGGCCGGTTGCGCTGGCATCTGCTTTGGGTGGCGGGGGTGGAAAGCTTGGAGCCTTGCGAAGTGGACCGGCGCCTTCAACTGACAGGCTAGCAGCGCACCTCTGTTGTGCCTGTACATTCTCATTTTTTGGGAACATGCGCCGGGGAAGCTCCTTGGGGAACCTCTCCTTCACGTTATCCGCGTTGCTTATAGGCATTGCCAGCACAGCCTTTGTGATTCGCTCGTATTCGGTGGAGGGGTAGGCCATGATCATGACCGTCATCCACTCTTGAAAGCCCTGGGGGGTTAGAGCTGGGATATAGGGCGAGTCTGCTGCATGCTCCTGGATGAGGTGATGTTGGCAGCGCATGCTTTGGTACACCCTGGACAAGGCAGGGTACGACAGCTCCCCAAAGATTGCTGTACTGTGTCAGTAACAACATACAGCATCGTAGCAGGAACGACTTACTTCGCCAGGGATAGATCTCATCTGGCACATTGACGTCGTCGTAGAACCGCAGCATTTTGGCGGGCGAAATGACAAGACTCTTCTTCGGCTCGTAGTCTTCGATCTGGGACAATCGTTAGTTTCGCGCGCCACAAAACTGTCACTGGAGCATACCAAGTGCATGGCAAGACCGCGCAGAAACTCTCCCAGGCGCGGCAGAGGTTGCCCCTCAGGATCGAACAAACGCTGCCACATTTTCTCGATAGGAGTGAAGTCATCTGTGGCCATCCTGACTGCAGGAGCTGGCCGCTCAGACGCTTGCTCTTGTCTGGGGATATCGATAGGCACGCTAGGTTTGTGGCGAGGCTTCGGGGAGTCGTCACTACATCCGTCAAGATTCGACTCGCGATAAGGTAGATCTTGTGCGATCGTTTGATGACCAGCAGTGTCTTGGTAGTGGGGCGACGGTGGGGTGTATACGTTCCGAGGTGGGAACGATGCGTTGGTGGAGTCTGGCGATGGTGGGACGTATTGTTGTGGCGGTGCTGGTTTGGACTGAGCTGTGGACGTGCTAGCAATGCCACTCTGCTTGATCTCATCAAGCACCGACTTCTTCACCTCAGCTGCTATCTGGGCGATGAGTTCGGGATCAACTGTCCTTGCTGCATCTGACTGATCGAACGCATTGCCGATAGCACTCTTGAGCGGCTGGACTGGCTGCGGCAGTCCATCTGAAGCAGCGTTGGATGAAGAACGGGATCGTCCACGCAGCGGAACATGATGCTGTGTGTCGTGATTGTACGAGGATCCGTATGCTCTGGAGTCACGAGGATCATAGTCATCATAAGATGCATTGCGGTACCTGTCGTAGTCCATAGTGTCGAACGCTGGGAGCCAATGAGATGGCTTAGTGCGCTGCAGTAGCGATCTAGCGGTCTGTCAAACAGACTGTGGGGTGGAGCGCAACAGGCGGGCGCTCGTGCAGAGGCGATAGTTCCATGCAAGTCGGCTCAGATTCGGTGCGCGTAGTGGTAGTGAAGGGCAGAGGTGGTGTTTGCTGGAGAAGGCTGGCGCAGGTTGCCGGCGCCTGATGTGACGTCCGACTTCAGGAGGCAGCTGGTGATGCAGTGGGCGTCCAGACAATTCAGCGCGCGCGCTCAGCAGGACAGAACAAGGGCCCGAATACCTGGCTGGGCACGAGCTGCAGTTTGCATGCGCGTTGTTCTAGAGTGAAGCAGCTTGTGCATGCTCACTGCTGCTTGCTGCGTGCTGCGGCAACGTTGTGTGGTATTGCGTCATGTTGGGCAAGAGCAGCCACCAGGCCTGTTTCTTACACCGGGACAGGCGTAATCAGCAGTGAACAACATCAGGACTTTCCGTACGTCGAATCCAGTCGCAGTAGGGCAGTCTCAGCGTGTTGGACACGGCCAGTTTGCGATGCTTGTTGCTTGTTACATTACACGACCGTTGCTATGACTCTGATTGAGAGTTCCAGCGCGCAGCAGCACTGATGACGGCGCAGTACCGCTTTGTTTGCACGTCTTTGTTTCATGAACGTGCTCCTTACTGGCAGATGCCTGCATGCGTCGCTGCGCCCCCAGAACGTAAGGTTTCAGTGTGCCTAAATAGCATCTGTGGGCCAGCAGGACGCCATGGATTGCCATTGTTTGTGTGCACTTGCAACAACTGGCAAAAGGGCAGCCTCGTGCGTCCAACGGCGGCTATATTCTACAGTCAGCAGCAGAGGACCGGCCAGCCGCGGAGACGTTTTCATGGCTGAAGAGGCTCTGCTACCGGCTGTCTGCAGCTGAGACACGGCGTGGGCGGACGTGCGCGCAGCAGCCCCACAGCTGGTGTTGCTACCTGGAGACGACGCTGCAGCTGGCAAAGCGTGACCTGAGCGCGCAACAGAAGCGCGCATCGCAATCATACGTCGTCGGATGATGCTGGGTACGCTGGGAGAAGTGATTGCATGGGGCGAAGGTTAATGCCCGTGGTGGGAGGCGGCGCCGGCGAATGGGCGCGCGAGGATCGGCCTGCGGGCGTTTCACCTTGTTTCAGCAACAAGTAGCGCACTCGCCCACGGCGCGCAGCGGGCGTCGTCTCCTCCTCAGCGCAACACTCGCCTGTCTTGTCAGCGGGCCCGCTGTCTTGTTGCCGACTCTCGTCTCCCTCGCCACAGGCCTCCGCACCGGCGGGCGCTGCAATAAAGGCTCCAGCAACCCCGCGCCGGCCCCCGTGCTGAAGCCCTGAAAGACACCCAGCGGCCACCGCCAACTGGGCCCTGCAGCTGCACCAACGCATCACCGCACGCCCCTCTCGCTCTCCAGGCACCGCCCTTCCGAACACCACCGCCGCCCGTACATGATGTGTATATGACAATAAACACCCACGACCGACCGCCGCCCGCTCTATTCTACCTTGGACTCACCACCCCGCCCTCCCGTGAGCACACGACATGGCCATGCTGGCCGCCAAGTCCCCGTACCCTGCCCCGTCGCTCGGTGGAGGCCCCTCGCCGTCGACGTCCCAGTACAACGCAGCCATGAGCAGCTACCGTGTCCACGCGCCCAATGTGCGCGCCGACCAGACCATGTTTGCCTCGCCTACCGAGTCCGACTTCTCCGAGATCTACGACGCTCCTGACGCCGTCAGGTAGGCCCTCCGTGCCCGACTCAGCACGCTCTGCCATGCTGACTGTGACAGGAATTGGGACGAAGACCGCGTTGCTGATTGGCTGAAAAGCATCAACTGCGTCCAGTATGTCGAGCTCTTCAGAAGTACGCCAATCATCCCACTACCACCTGGAACCATGCTGACCGCCGCAGAAAACAACATCAACGGTGAAAACCTGCTAGAGATGGACCAGACACACCTGCGCGACATGGGCATCAAAAAGGTGGGCGACCGCGTCCGCATCGGTTCTCAAGCAAAGCAGTTGCGGAACAAGGAGTTCAAGAAAGCCTCACGGCGGACATCCAACAGACAATCCCTGGCCACACTCGACAACTCTTCCTTTACCCCTCCTTCTGGCTCACCACGACCTTTACACTCGGCCACACGAGCAGCCCCTGTCAGCTCACGATCCGAGAAGCGCATGTCTCGACAGATAACGACTGCCGAGATGAGCTACGCGTATGGTACCAAATCGCCATCACGACCTGGCTCCCCCCTGCTTGACCAAGAAAACCGCGGGCTGCGAGCTCAACGTCAAGGAGGACTCAACAGCCCCAAGGATCCCACCAAGATGTACGCTCGTTATGCCTCAAACCAGCGAACAACGCCCACAGAGACTCCACAAACTGCTCGTTTTGCCAACCACGTGCGAGCCAGTCCTAGTCTCGATGCAACAAACAGCATGATACTACCCCAGGATAAAGCCTTCATTCGAGTCATCTACGACGGCGGTCGCACTTCGGTACTCAACATTGAGGGCTGCAAGACAGCAGAGGACGTCATGCTGAAGACACTCAGGAAAGGAGCTCTGAACGAGGCCCACATCAAGAACTACTGCTTCTACATTCTCAACAGTCCCGAGCCTGACCCGTCACTCGCTGAACGCCTGAGTGATATTGAGCTCTACAGGCTTTGCAAAGACGCCAACAGGCACGAGCGAGGGCGACTCATCCTCCGCAAAGTTCACGCAGGAGAGCCTAGCGAAGAACAACTTGCGGCAGCTGCAAACATCTATGCTCAGCAGAATTTCCATCAACCGCAGACGCAAAATATCTACGTACCAGCTACAGGCAGAAGTCAGCTCAAGATCGAGAAGCTGACTGGCGAGTCACTCGCAGCTGTCAGTTATCCGCTTTCGCCTGCATCTGCACGGGAGCGCGAACGGCACATCAATTCGACTGCACAAAATCTGGAGGGGCCTGAGGCCTCGATGCGATCGCCAGTATACCACGCACGTGCTCGCAAGCTCAAGCAGTTCTACGGTGCTCGACCGCCTAGTGAACTAATTACCTCCGACCTGACATCATACTTCCCAGACGTTCAGAAGGATGAGATTGACAAGACTGTCCGCATGTCTGTACGGCGTTCGCGTCGCCTGAGCAAGGCCGCGTCCCGCCTGTCCATGGCCTCCAACTTCAGCGTAGCTTCTAGCTTGAGAGACGCACCGCCTCTGCCCTCTATCGCTGACAGCTGGCTCCAAGGTGGCAACCAGGCTCGACCGCTGAGACCACTCTCGGTAATGAGGCTTGGTCTGCCCTCGCAACATGGCTACCGTGACTCGATGGCTTCGTCCGTGCTGGAACCACTAGATGAAGAGTCTCCATTGGAGCCCAATCGAAAGTCATATGTGTCATTTGGCGACGGTAGTGGGTCTGACACCCTGGCTGTCACAGACCCAGATGGCAACACCACCATGCAATCGTACTTTGACGACGGTGGCAGCAGCCTTGCCGGCAGCAGCACAGACAACACCGAGAATGGAGACTCGCTCAACAAGCGTCTTTCCGAAGCCATTGCTGAAGATGGTGAGGAGTACGACGACGAGCTGACTGAATACCTTGAGCAAGACTCATGGGAGAACGTCAAGTACATGAAGGGAGCCCTCATTGGGCAGGGTTCCTTTGGTAGCGTGTATCTCGCACTGCATGCCGTAACAGGTGAGCTCATGGCCGTCAAGCAGGTCGAGCTTCCCTCCGCAGCAGGGACAGCACAGATGGACCAAAAGAAGACCAACATGGTTGAAGCTCTCAAGCACGAAATCGGCCTGCTACGAGAGCTCAAGCACAAGAACATTGTGCAGTATCTGGGATCCAACTCCGACGAAAGCCATCTCAATATTTTCCTCGAGTACGTCCCTGGTGGGTCCGTCGCAACAATGCTGATCAACTACGGACCACTGGGCGAGTCTCTTATCCAGAACTTTGTACGCCAGATCCTCACCGGTCTCTCGTATCTGCACTCGAGAGACATTATCCACCGTGACATCAAGGGCGCAAACATTCTCGTCGACAACAAGGGCTCAGTCAAGATCTCTGATTTCGGTATCTCTAAGCGTATCGAACAGTCCACCCTTGGCGGTAGCAAGAAGGGTGCCCAGCGCGTCTCGCTCCAGGGATCCGTCTTCTGGATGGCGCCCGAAGTCGTCCGCCAAACAGCATACACGCGGAAGGCCGACATTTGGTCGCTTGGCTGCCTCATCGTCGAGATGTTCTCGGGCAGCCACCCACACCCCAGCCTAACACAGCTGCAAGCCATCTTTAAGATCGGCGGCAGCGGCGACGCAAGCCCCACAATTCCTGACAACGCCGGTGACGATGCTCGCGACTTCCTATCTCAGACCTTCCTCATTGACCACGAGAAGCGTCCCAGCGCTGACGAGTTGCTCGCAAGTCCCTTCATCACGAATCAGGGCGCTTGAACCCCTCACCTCAATTTTCCACATCTTCACTGCACAACAACCTAATCTCTGCGCAAACATTTCTTGTCCGCATTCTTTTCCTCTTATCCTATCCTACTTTTTAATGCCTGATGCGCATACGCAAAATGAATGTACTGTACTATACCACACCACACCGCACTGCCCTGGGACGAGGGGGAGGCGCATGGAGCTAGCAGCTTTAGCAGCAGCTCGCGGACTGGCGGAATCTAATGGTGTTTTTGGATTGCATCTGCATTCACATTGCATGGGACGGACTGCAGCTAGGTAGCTACACCCTGGGTAAATATATATATCTGATCTATCCAACCTGGTTTTGGAGTGCAATGCGTCTTGGTCTCGTGTATCTAGTCTGGTCGTCCTGTGTGAGGGGGCTGTTGCGATAATGAGACCGCTGCGTCAAGAAGCTTGCCTTGAAGGAGTTGCGGAGATTCAAGATTGATTCCAGTTGGCTAAAGGTACGTAACAGCCTCATCACAGCAGAGTTGGAGGTCGGACATGCTTGATGGAGGCAACATGTTCGGGCATGTCAAGTATTGTCTTCTACAGCTCTTACTCTTTCAACCATCTCCTCTAAACCGCTTATCATCTTCTATCCCGACAGATCGATAACCACCCTCCCCTTCAACTTCTGCTGATCCATCTCCTTGAAAACATCGGTAAGCTTATCCATCTTCTCCACCGTATAATGCGTCTTTACAATTCCTCTCGCCGCAAACTCCACCGCCTCAATCGCCTCCTTGCGCGTCCCTACCGCAGACCCCACAATCTGCAACGCTTTTGCGACCATGACGCCCGCCGTCGCTGAAGCAATGGGCTTCATGTCGCCCTCGGGAATGCCGACGCATACGACACGGCCGCCGAAACGCAGCAGATTGACGGACTCGTCGTACGCGCCTTGGTGCGCGGTGCAGACGACGACGGCGTGGGCGCCGTGTCCGCCCGTCAGCGCTTTCACGGCGTCGGCAAGCGAGTCCGTCCCGTCCACCGGGATGAAGTGCTCTGCGCCATTCTCGAGCACGAGCTCTTTCTTCGACGAGTGGTCGATGCCGATGATGCGGTGGCCGATGCCGCGCGCGCCATATTGTACCTGCGGTGGGTGAGTATGTGCACTTGTGCATGGAGGGTGTTGGGAGGGTTGAGAGACGACGAGGAAGACGTACAGCGAGATGGCCCAGACCGCCGCCTGCGCCCATGATGACTACATAGCTGCCGGACTCGGCGTTTGTCTTGCGCAGCGCAGAGTACACTGTCAATCCTGCGCAGAGCAGTGGAGCAGCCGCGGCAGAGTCGAGACCGTCCGGAATGGGAGTGACGTAGTTAGCAGGTCCAAGGACATACTGCTGGAACGTGCCAGGAGTGTAGTAACCCGAGATTCTCTGCACCCAACGTTAGCAATCGCGTTTCTCACATGGGATTTCACATAGGGATTGTGCAGGTGGTACTTACGCCGCTGAAGCAGCTGGCATCCATGCCCGCACGGCACGGCTCACACGCCTCGCAGATCCCAGCCATCCACTTGATACCCACACGGTCACCGAGCTTGACAGCCGAGTTCTCAGTGCCAGGTCCCATCTTCACGATCTTGCCGACGCCCTCGTGGCCGCCAACCTGCCCGGCTTGTGTGGGGAAAGGCAGGGTCTTCCACGCGTTGAGCATGACGCCCATATCTGAGTGGCAGACGCCAGAGTGGGTCCTACACCGTATCAGCAGCCGCTTCTTTGCATTGCTTAAGGGATCTCCGTAACTGCTGGATGGACAGTAGGGTTATTGATATCGTGGACATACAGGTTAATCAGCACCTCTCCTGGCCCTGGCTCAGGCACATCCAGCTCTTCGATCTTGGTCGAGATCGACCCAGGCTTATCGTACACAATCGCCTTGTGCTTCTTCGGGATCTGAACGTCACCCATTGTGTCTTCAATTTCAATTACAGTCTCTTCGAGGTTAGATTGCGTCAAGGGAAAGGCGTTCGGTTATCAAACAGGAACGCCGTGCAAGAGCAAGAGCAAGTAATGATAGGAAATCGCCAGCACCAGCTTGTACCTCCCACACCTATATACCCCTCCCCTCTCCCGACCCACCTAGTCTACAGCCGACCACAGCGCTAATCCACATGACGCGGGAATCTGGATTTTGCTACCGATACCAGGCGCTACGGTGGAACAGTGATCACATCGAGGCGCACTGTGTATCGGCTATACCTGAAGTGGCGGCGGTGGTGCGCCGTGAGTGGACGGTCATGTCAGCCTCGGTGCCTGGTGCTGGGCGGAGAGGTCAAGAGCTACCCCGCAACGCGTCAGGACGTGGGCCCGGGACCACAGATGGTACGGATGGCATTTGTGGCGTCAGGCCCGCAGGGCCGGGGAGCAGGACGTTCTGGAGGATGGTATCTGACTCGAGAGTTGTGACTACGTGGTGGTTTAGTGAGCGGTTTCGTCGTTATGGTGCGGGATCGAAGAAAGCGGCGCATCTCTTCTCCTGTGAGGGATTCATTGCCCGTCGAGCGGATCCTGCAATCGCTTTCTAGGAGAGGTTATGTAAGGACGGTCCGGTGTCGGCATGCTGCACGTTTCAATTGCTATGGTTGCTATGGTCTGCTTTTACAGATTCGCAGAGCAAGCAGACAAATGATGGACTAAGACGGTTAGCGTGTTGAGGTTGTACTTCATCGCGTCAGGCTTGCAGCACCTCCAAATCTTGATAGGTCTTGTCGTACGACAGACAGTCATTGCGGGTATATTAACCATGTCATTTATAACAAGATCCGGGCTTTAGCCGGACTACATGCGAAAGTAAAAGCTGAGGCACGCCGACATGACCAGCACGGTACAGCTGCCGTGCAGACCCGCCACAAACATATCGACCACCGTCCTGAGCCGGCTCATTAGAGATGCGCCGCTCACGCAACAAGAGCAACAGCAATCTTTTCCACCTTGCCAATTAACTCAACGGCCTTCTTCTCCGCCTCGCGCTTCGCATTCCTCGCCTTAATCTTCGCTTGCGCGCCCCTCACCTGCTGCACCAAGAACTGCACTCCCTCATTCGCCCGCGAGCCATACGTCAAATGGGCCGGCAGAACAACCAACTGCCCCCGACAAACGGCGTCTCCAAGCTGGCAAATGATCTTGACCTTTTCAGCGGGGAAATTGGGGATCTGGTTCCTGTCCTGCTGCTTCTGCGTGTCGCCGTAGAGCACCACGCCAGCGATCTGGTCCTTGACCCCGTCGTCCAGCTCCTCGATTGCGCGGTGGTTGACGGCGGCGCCCTGCGAGTAGCCGCCCGTGACGATGACGGAGTTCGGGCACCTCTGCGCCATGGACTTAATGGTGTTCTGCATGAGGCGCTTGGAGGTAGCGTCGGTGCCGCCGGGGATGGCGTTCGTGCCGATTGTGGCGGCGTAGTCGATGCCCTCGGTTGCTACGGCGTTGGCGCCAAATGCTTGCTTGAGGCCGTTGGAGGTCGGGGGGCCGACTACAGTGCCCTGCTCCGATTAGTATTGTGTAAGTGATATTGGGTTGCGCTGGGGCCGACGTACCATGTTCCCTACCTCGGTGGATCCGCGAGCCCATGCGAACAGGATGTCTTTGCATCCGCCTTGGGAGAATTCCTTGGAGGTGCTGCCGGTTCGGCCGCCGCCGAACTGACGAGTCTCAATAGGTCCCGCAGCAGCAAGGCTGGCGAGGAGCGCAATTAGAATTGAAGATTGGAAATGCATAATGATTTGAACGCTTGGTAATTGTTGGACGTAAGTGTAAATCAGTATATGGTGTTGATAGGGCCAGAGCGAATGAATGAGAAAGCGAGAGTGAGGTTGTCCGGACCTGAAAGTGAAGAGAGCTTGGGAGCGATCGTGGTGCTGGTGGTCGATACATGTCGTCCCCAGACGCTCTCTTTAATCCTTAGCATCATCACGGCGAGCTTTGCGCAAGTCATGGTCGCAGAAAAACAATGGCATGATCCGCAGTACTGCCGAGTGCACCAGGCGAACTCTTCATTTCCAGATCAAGCGATCTGGAGAATGTGGAACCGATCAGCCTCAGGTACCGAGGAAGCTACCTAGGCATGCCGATGCTGATTGGTGTTTCGAGGTATCTTTATGCTTCGTTTATGCGAATGCAAGACAGTGGGTGTGATGCTGAGTTGTCTTGCTCGGGTATCCTTGTACTCGATGCTGGAGTAAGGTTTTAAGCTTCGCCGCAAGTAGATGTGCACAACGGCAAGTCGGCACTCACGTGGTGCACTGCCACCTTCTCATCAGCCTTACCGCCGGAGCAACACCCCATGGGCGACTCAGATCATGCGAAGTCGATACCCTATGTAGGCATTGTGGCTCAATTCGGAACGAAACAATGCTTGACATACAGGGATATTGTCCCGAAAGAGCGACACATCTAGTTATCGTGCCTCGGATTGCCACGGGCGCCTAAAGCTGCCATTGGTTTCATACATAAAAGCAAAGATGCCGATGTTTGACGTGAGTCTGACAGGCGAACGGCTGTCTCAGCAGGTGTAATGCATAACCGACATCTGTCATAGTCTTAGCCAAGACGACACCGCTGCACCAAGTCTCTCTCTGATGACATGCGCCAACACTTACTTTTGCACGCTTTCAATGTCAATACAAGCTTTCTTAATGCGAATTTAATGCTCCGACTGATCTGCGTCGCGAAACGGCTGCCTCGGTAGTTGACCGCGAAGCCGTTTCAAATCTCCTATAGCGTAAAAAAGCAACCCTCCGCAATGGATCCAAAACATGGCTTTAAAGAGCGCCGAGGGTTCATAGTTGCACCGCGCATCACCAAGGACTTACACTTTTGTTTGAAACTGAATGTTTCGAATGACTGACAAGCCGGCAGGGCGGCACGTTCTTTGCTTTACACCGCAGGTGTGCACATGAACGGCACTCATCCTGCGCCCTCTTACCATGGTAACTCCTCCCCATTTCTGTGAAAGAACTTTCCGGTGCTCTCCAATCCCTTGCTCATTAACACCCTCCACAAATCGTTTGCCGCAACGTCAGGCTCAACCGCCTCTTTGATGTCCTCGTTTACATCTTCCTTCCACTTCTGATCCAAGTTCGTCTTCACGATACCCGGATGCAATACGATCACCGGAATGTTCCGGTCCTTCAAGTCGACAGCGAGGTTCTTGAAAAGCATGTTCACTGCGGTTTTTGAAGATCGGTAGGAGTACATGCCACCGGAAGAGTTATCTGCGATGGATCCAACACGCGAGGAAATCACTGCAATGCGAGGGTGCTGTGACTTTTCGATATTGTGAAGTAATGCTGCAGTAAGAAGGAATGGTCCGAACGTATTGACTGCGAACGTTCTTTGGAACTTGGTAAATGTGACCCTATCCAGGGCATCGGAGTCGTGCGGATACATGATACCAGCTACGTTCAGCAGCAAGTCAACTGGGCGATCACCGATTTTCAACACGAAGGCATCGATGTCGTCTCGTGAAGAGACATCGAGCTCTGATGTTTCACAACCTAAAGCTGTGATGGGCGCGCCAATGTCGATATCTACCGCTATGACATTGTAGCCCTGACATTGTCAGCAATCCCCATCTGCTTACGGTATCTTGTTGCACTGTGTATGGTTACCTCTTTCACCAAAATTTGCGCGAGAGCATTTCCAATGCCGGAGTTGGCGCCTGTGACGACCGCTGTAGGCATTTTGCAAATTTAAACTAAGTCGGAAATGACATTGATTTAGTATTGTAGAGCATAGATGGTCGCATGCACTGCGAGGGGGCTCACTCAAGCTGTATGAAGCTGATCAGCACTAGCGTCAGCAGGGCCAGCGGCTCAGATATGACGACGATGACATCATTTAGTCATGCTCCCATATAGTCCATTGGCAGTGCACTCGGAGATATTAGATGTATGTATGACAATCGGAATACAAAATCTAAGGTACAAGAGTGCTGAAGATCGTACAAATAGAAGCTCTGGGTCGCGCTTCACCAGAAAGAACCTAGCAAAAGTCGCAAATCTTAAGCCCTGAGCCACATATATACTCCATAACCTTCCACGAAATAGAGCCTGGCCATTAGGAGACATCAAAAATGTTTCGGTCATTCGCTGGTGTCCACTACACCATCTGTAACAACGTCTTCCATTGTCTCCATAATGGACGGTACAGCAACATCCACTCCATCACGAACTGTCCGCAGTTCGCCTTGTGGTTCGACCTCTTCCATCACATCGTGGAAGGTATCTTCGCTGGTTGCTTCTCGATCTGCCGAAAGTTCTGCTCCCCCCTCTGGGTCTTCCTGGGGCTGAGACTGAGGCTCGGCGTTTTCTGCTGACTTCTCTGTCACCCAGTGTTCTGTTTCGAAATGCTTGCGAATTTCCCTAAGCCTGTTACGAATATCTTTTCCGCAGAGCCAGCACTGTCTTCCTCGAGCTTGGCGCAAGAACGCGTCCCACATCACGATTACCTGCTCAGCTTCTGATGTATTCAAGGTTCCAGCCACTGCATGCTTGATTCCGTCCCAGCTGTACAATAAGGAATGCAAAGGCCCCTCTTCTGAGTAAGGATACCTGCACTTCTTTAGATCATGTTTCTCAAAGCTGCCTTGTAAGATAGTGGAGAGGTGCGGGAGGAGTGCAGTCACAAATTCTCTCTTCTTACGCTCACCATCGACCTCAGTTTTGAACCATGCGAGTAGCAGCGGGAGCTTGCCCAGCATGGTAGCAAGCTGATTGGCCGTCACAACAGAGTATGTCGCGAGGATTGATGTTTCCAGGGGTAGGCACACCATTGGACAGAACGACGGTATGCGGATAGTCTCTCTGGGCGACTGCACAAGACATACGCCGCCTTGGAGCTGGTTGCAAACATCCGTCTTTATACTGTCAAGCCCTTCCGAGAAAACCTCATATGAGTTTTGAAGGATGTCAAGATTGTGTGTCGTAGGCGGCCAGATGATCCAGGCAGCGGAGCCTGACAGCAGGGTGGTGAAGGTCGTTCCTTCATTGCTGTGTTGCAGTGCGAGGATGGTTTCAGCAGATAACACTGTAGCCATGGTGATGGACTCGCGCAACACATTTTCGTACTCAACTTTAGTATCGCCACAGATGTCGTCTAAAGATGGACTAGGGAAGCCTAGAACGAGGCCGCTGGTCATCTGAGTACCGTTTGTGATGCTGTTCAGAAGCGTCAGCTCTTCGTCTGGCTCATCACCCTTAGCATATTTAGTGGACTGGTGAGTACTGTTGTCTTTGTCGCCCGTAGATCGTCGTTCAGCCTGCAAGTCATCGATAAGGAGACCTTGTAGTCCCTCAAGGGACGGCAGCTTGCTGGAGTAGAATGGGGATATCATCTTGCCCAAAGCTGGAAAATCGCTCTCATCCAAACCGAAAGCAAGACGGGCTGTATGCTGGCATGAGTGTGGATGATTCTTGCCGTTGTTGACGAGCGAGATGAAGAGAGGTGTATGTTGGGATGGTGCCTTGTTTAGCGCCGCGCGCACCTTAACAAAGGTAGTTATACTGGGCGGCATGATTCTGGTGTAGATTGTATTGCACTGCATGGAATCAGTTGTAAGATAAACCTTTGTGAACGGTGAGCACGCGCCGCCTAGTGAAGACACGGTGGACCGTGCGGGGTGTGTGATTATAAGTGAAAGTGCCTCCAAATACAGATCTGGCAAAGCGCCGCGCTCGGTATCGCACTTTCTTTGCAGCCCGTTTGCTCATTTATAGGTGCATAGCTCAAGTATGATCCTTTATAGCGATCTCTCAAGGGGCATGTGTACCAGATCCATGTCCCACTGGAGCAGACCATCAATGTCCAATCAGGTCGCCTCACCAGCCATGAAGGCGGACCTATCGAATCCTTAGACTCAGGGGAAGTCCGAACAAGCTTTCCTATGCGTTCCGGGTGCAGATTGCCCAGGGTTTAGTGGGCAGAGCTGGCGCCACGGCCCCATGATTGACAGTGCTGCTGCACAGTCCTGTGCCCAAGCTACCCTGCATGTATGCCGTCCATACCCAGAGCCCTCGGAAGCTATGGAGAAGCTGTTCAGCAGGTGCCACAATCGTATGAACACTCTGTAACCTTCTCTTGCTGCTTACTCGCCAAAACCTCGACCAGCTGGCAGGCAGAATTGGGCAGGGCTATAATGCGTCTGTCGGAAAGACAAGTACACATTAGTTAAGCTTGAGCGAATACTTTCATATGACGAGAAGGTTTTGGAACCAGTGTCACTGCTCAACTTTTGCGAATATTTTACCTGCAAGTAAACATCATCTCATGATCTTGCAAGGATAAGATCCAACCTCTCATTCCATGTATTTGCGGTTACACCAGCGCTACCTGGGGCCAGCGATGTTTCCTGCCACAGCCGTTGCACGACGAAAGGTACCCATACGGTGGAACGTTAGGCGTCGTAGTCACTGACATGCTTGCAGCTCTGGATCTCATTGCCCAATCGCGCAACGCCCTTTTTCTCGCTTAGCTTCGGCTGCGCTCCCGACAGCCTTTCATCAGCGGAGTGCGCTGCGCGACGGAATCGACACAAGAATCGCCGAAACATCAGCAGGTGCGCCCTAGATTTTACAGGCGTTTTCCGCTTGAAGCCAACGAGACCGGCGGGCAAGCGTCAGATAACGGCGTCGGGCAAGCGTGATTCGTTCTCCTTTACCTGATTGGGATACCTCTCCCCACAAGATGAAAGAGCCCCGCGCTACTAGCGCTACCGCGACCACAACATCTGGCCGAGAACGGGTTAGAGTGTCATGCTCGTTGATAGAGCTGAGGGAGTATAAAGATAGAGGCTGAAGGTATACTCGGAGGGTACTACCACCACACTTCCACCTTCCGACCGAATAGTATTGAAAAGTCGGCAGAATGGCAGCATCAAAGCCGTCCTACCTTATCGTTGGAGCCGGCGTCTTCGGAGTTTCCACCGCCTACCATCTCATCAAGAAATACCCCGACCGCCAGGTCACTATCCTTGATCAGGATGCGTACGATGCAGACAACCGTGTCGCTGCATCTTGGGACTGGAACAAGGTTGTGCGCGCCGACTACGACGACATTGTTTACACAGAGCTCGCTCTGGAAGCCCAAGATGTATTCAACTCGGATCCTCTCTGGAAACCATACTTCCACCAAACTGGTATCTTCTGGGTGTGCCGCTCAGACTACGCCCAGGATGTCATCAAAAACTACAAGAAGCTCGGCCGCGCAGCTGACCTGCAGGCTGTCTCCGTCGAGGAGGCTAAAAAGTTGTTTGGTGGCCTCTTTGAAGATGCAAATTATGATGGTGCAAAGGAGGTCCTTGTCAACAAGACAAGTGGCTGGTCGGAGGCTGGCAACGCGCTGAGAGCAGTCACTAAATGGTCACTCGAGAAGGGCGTCAAGTACGTCGTTGGCAAAGCCTACAGCCTAGAGATTGACAGTAAAGGCACATGTACGGGTGTCACAACAGAAGATGGCAAGACTTTGTCAGCAACCAACGTCATCCTTTCCACTGGAGCCTACACCGCTAGATTGCTTGAGCAGGCTGCGAAGAAGACCGGAAACAGCAAGCTCCGTGCTGAACACAGGATCGTTGCTGGTGGCATCACCACAGGTATGACTACGCTTGATGAGAAGTCGTACGAGCGCTTCAAGAACATGCCAGTCGGTGTCCAGGGCTACAACGCTCAGTATGGACCCTTTATCGGCAGTTTGCCTCCCACAAAGGACCGCGAGCTCAAGTGGTGGGGGGAGAAGATATTCAAGAACACACACGAAGTTCTGCCTGGGAGCTTCATTTCGGCACCACCATCTGGGAAGGATTACAACCAGTGGGACGTTCCTGGGCCGCTGAAATTGGACATCGATCATGCCAACCATGTCTTCTATGGCAAGAACGGCGCGAGCTGGAAGATGGATAAGCACCGCATCTGCTGGTAAGTCATTGTCATCCATCCTCAACCTTGTAATTGCTAATAGTAAAACCAGGGACGCATTCACAACAAGCTCTGACTTCATCATCTCGCCACATGCCGCCGCAAAGGGCCTGTTTGTCGCCACATGTGGTTCTTTCCACGGCTACAAGTTCTTTCCTGTACTCGGAAAATACGTAATTCAGATGCTAGAGGATGGCCTGAGGCCAGATCTAAAGGAGAAGTGGGCCTGGGATCGTGAGAGGCCTGCTCCATCTCTGAACCCTGATTGGCCTAGATTCGAGATGAAAGATCTGTTGGACCAGTGGCCGAAGGCAAAGTTATGAGAGCAAGTTTTCTGTGAAAGGACTGGGCGTGTGCATTTTAGCATTGGTTGTACGGCGTTCCACATGGTAAGCATGAACGCCTATGGGGTCACTAGGAAGGCAGTTTTCGATGAATATGAGTAGAAATGAATAGCTTCTCTGTTTGCTCTCTTTAATTTTACCTCTGGCGTGTGTCATTATTGCGTTGGATTCCATAAGCAGATGACCGCAAGCTCTAGCTTCTGGGCATGATTAAAGATCTGCTCAACCTTTCCTTCAAGATCTTCTTCTTCATCCGCTGACCGTGTCCGCTCACGCGCTACCCATTTTGAAAAGCGTTCGAGATCACGCATATGTATCACATTCGGAACACTGCTACAGAATTCCAGAAGCAGTTGTTGGATACAGCCTCAAGAGGCATAAGTAGACATGTATAAGCACCTATCTTCTACATGTACTATGCCGAGTCAAGCGGACAGATCACAAGTAGATCTTCAAAACCTGGCGAACATTGATAACGACAAGAGCTGAACCTCGACGCTCTTTAATACTTGTAACCAGTGTTCGGGTATTGAAAACTCGACTATTAGTTCTGTTGTTTCTCATGCCTTGCTGTGAATGCAAAGTGAAGAGGACGCAATATCATCAGCATTAAAGACAGAAAACGCTCATCGAACGCTGTCTTGCCTTCTTCGCTTCCTCAAGGGCAAAAGAGACTTGAAAATTCTGTATAATTGCAGAAAGTGTAGTCCTGAATGTCAGAATGGCTAAATCTTTGCCAGCGCAAGGATGCATGCCACGCTGAAACGGCAGCCATGGCGCTTGGTGGGTGCCCATCTCGTCTCGACAATCACCCCAGTGTTTGTGTCCTGGGATTTAGACGTCACTAATTTGTATACCCTGTGCTGGCGTCTCGCGGGGTACACCTTGTATGATAGGAGGCTTGAGTCGTAGGGTTTCGTTGATGACATTGTCAATGTATGAAATATCTTTAACCGCCGTGTAACTCCACTCAGTGTAGCCTAGAGGCATGACACCGTCCAGTAGTTTTCGAAGCTTGCTCTGAACATCGGTATATCTGGCAAGATAGAATAGGGCATTGGCATGCGTGCTCGCGGTCATGTTACTACAAAGCATCAAGATTGAGCCCGATATCCTTCCTTGAAACTGTTTACATACCTTCCGACAATGATTACGCCTCGAGTATCCTCCATCAGGGAGTTTCGAGTCAATGTAGCACGTACGCCGTTGTATTTGATGGCTTTTAGCAACCAAGAAACAACACCACCTGGGTTCTTGCTCATTATTCCAGACCTGGCTCCATACATAAAAAATTCTGCATCATCGTCAAGTATGCTGATCTCACGCGGCCCTAGATGTGTCAGATATGCATACGCAAAGATCGGCACCCATTTCCCTATCCTTACAGAATCTCCGTATCTTCTTTGCAAATCCTCAAGTTTCTGGTAGTACTGAGAGTCCCTCAAGTTTGCTTTGGGGTAAACTGAGTAGAACCTAGAGAGTCCTGCAAGCCTTGGGCCTGGAAACTTTCGACGCCGATGTAAGAAGATTCAACAAAAAAAGTAAGAGCTGGTGAAGAGCCCTGCGAGGAGGCAGAACAAACCACTATTCATGATTCTGATAGCGATAAGAGTCTCGCAACAATAGACTTGAGACCATAGCGCAACGAGACCGCAATAAATTAACATCCCCGCACCAAGCGAGCGTACGACGAAGCACCTGAACTCGATATCAGTGGTACCGACGACAAGGTGAAGACTGACTCCTGCGGAGAAAGTTATCCACATTGTTTGCTGAGGTGTTTGATTGAATCCATCGTAATGCGTTTATTGTGCGGCAATCGTGCTCAGTGATGAGTGTACAGAGATATATACGGCGTCATTCAGCATCGCGGGGTCTTACAGGGGAGGCGACGATAATCATAGTAAGCACGAATGCAAGCCAATACTTACCTCTATGTGAGCTTACTGTTACCTTGATGGCCACCCAGAGAGCGAATAGAGAGAGAGTCACAGCGTGCTGCACACGGCAGTGAAAGCTTGTGTTCAACTTCGTGACTAGGAAGGTACTAAAATACTGTCACTGAGCGATCTGTAGCCTGTTGTAGGTCCGTTATCAGTGACCTGCAAAATGAGCGCATCCTCTATGTTACCGGAATTACTGATAGCAACGGCTTTCAATTCCCTACTTGGGTCGACGTAGGCAGAAGTAACAGTCTGAGAGGTGTACTTCAGGACAAAAATGTGAGCTCCAGCCATTTACAGAGCTGCTTGCCGGTCAGTATATTAATATTCGCCTTACCGACCGTGCTATGATTAGGGTGTGTAAATTTTGTACGTAACGAATGCACCATAAGTTATGCGTGCAGTAATAGATTGCCGGCTCTGCACATTTCTGATGGCGCTTTTCGAGTACCAAGAGGGCGCTCCAGTTATACAGAAATTGCTGGTGCAGGAGCGACATTGAAAGTCGCACGCAGGTCAGAGGCAAGCGCTAGTCGCACGACATCGATGACATCATGCAACAACAACCGATCTAGCAGGAGAGCTCGACGAACGCTCTAACAACTGCATCCTCGCATAAGGCTGAACAGATTTCTCCCTCGGGGACATTATATGCGGCGTTATGTGCTATAGCGTTTCGAAACTTAGGGGCTTTGACAGGTTGTCGCGCCGTTTCATCCAGATTGCCCCTCGAACTCCGCCTTTGCCCACTGACAGCTTCGCGCAGAAGAACTCTTCCCATTCCGCCCAGCAGTTATCAACGAACTCTACGTAAAATGCGACACAGGTAGCAATACTTCAAACCCCACAATATATAATGGAATACAATGTATGTGCCAGTTCGCCAGTTCGGAGATCCAGCTCCTGTCTTGCCTCGCCCCACATTATCGCCGCCTCCGTCCATCTAGGCCCTGCCGTCAATGCGACCCTTTTAGCCATTGTACTCCAGCTACATAGGCATTGTGCCACCGTTCCGATGAACTCAAGTGTTTATCAGTGTTCAAACAACGTAAAGAGATGATCACTTGCGTCTCGAGCAACGTACGTACGATGATGAGCCACCGGGAATCATATGTACCCCAGAACGCCACACTCTACGTTCCTTCGAAACAGGCATGGGTATCGGCAATTACCCCTGGAAGATTATCATCACAGGGCTATAATTTAATTACGGGGTCGGGCCAAAGGACGTACGAAATCCTCGCAAAGCATAGCAGTCTGTTGTACCACACCAAACCATCCAGGATTTTTGTTTGAGACTCCTCAATTCTGCCTAAAGAGCGGCTCGTCGCCTCAATCCGAAATCTACAAATTCATGAGTAGTCACTGCCCAGACACCATCAACGAAGCATCAACTTGAGCACATTCCAGAACGCCACTTGAAATATCACAGGAGTCAACATGAAGTTCACTGCCGCTGCCGCTCTCACGGTCTTCAGCCTTGCCGCCGCCAACCCTGTTGAGCTCACTGAGCGCCAAAGCTGCCCCAAGGTCTACATTTTTGGAGCACGTGAAACCACCGTTCCGCAGAGCAACGCCTATGGAACGGCTGGTGGTCTTGTGAACCAGGTTAAGTCCGCCTTCCCCGGTGCTGGCTCCGAAGCCATTGTCTACCCGGCCTGCGGTGGACAAGCATCCTGCGGTGGCATCAGCTACGATAACTCTGCTAGCCAGGGAACTGCAGCTGTTGTCAAGGCCGTTACAGCCTACAACCAGAAGTGCCCTAGCACACAGATAGTCCTCATTGGTTATTCTCAGGTAAGCAACCTGACAAAGCCTTCCGGGTCTTTCGCTGATCACATTTAGGGTGGTCAAATCATGGACAACGCCCTTTGTGGTGGTGCCGGAGCCACACTCACCGGTAATGCCTTGAACGCCGTCAAGGCCGCTATCTTCATGGGCGACCCACACAACCGCGCCGGCCTTCCCTATAACGTCGGCACGTGCACAACTCAGGGCGTAAGTATTCTGGCCCAACAGTCAATTAAACTTAAGACACACACTAATCGAAGTTCACCAGTTCGCCGCCCGTCCCGCTGGCTTCCAGTGCTCACCCGCCAACACAAGTATCATCAAGTCATACTGCGATGCCGCGGACCCGTACTGCTGCACCGGCAACGACGCCAACACCCATCAGCAGTACGTCAACAAGTATGGCTCTCAGGCTCTGGCCTTCATCAAGACAAAGATTACCGCATAAGTGACACTATGTGGGTCCCATTGAAGTGGAGAACTACAATTTTCATTGTATATATCAAAAATTGAACCATGCAAATTAAGCACACGTACGAAGCCCCGCAACGTAATGAGTGTCATGACAACAGCCATATGTGAAGCTGTATATATATGTTCCAATCTGACGATGAGTCATCAATTCACCATAGAGGGTGGTATGGGTAAGTGTTCCATCACACCAACTGCCTTTCAAGCAGCGACTAACAACCCCACTGTCTAGTGGTATGACGTCGCGTTGTGGCTGGCGAGCACGTAGTGCTCCGATCCAGATCCGCGCCAGCCCGTGTTCGATTCACGGTACCGCCAAAATTGCGTCCTTTTTTGTTGTTCTGTTTCCACTGTTAATGTTTCTTGTGTGCGGTTGCAGTGGGGTGTCAGATTTTTGCTCTCGTGTGGCTGCACTAGCGTTCTGCTAGCGTGGCGCTCAAACGGGATAGGATCCTGACTTTCTGACGACTTTCAAGTTGCAAGATCAATGAGCTATGCGGCGGCTAAGGCTGCCGTTACACAGTATAGCTGCGAGATGCTCAGCAAATTCTTGGCTGTTCCCTTTTGATTTGAAGAGTGGCGTAGTCATGTTTTTCCCTTTCCGACTTGTACTGCCGTCAGATCGGTCTATTATCCTCGCTCGAGGCCTGGACTAAATGCTGGATGCTCAGGTCTCATTAACTGAATGTTGTAGCGGTTACGAATTGACAAGAATAGCAACGCACCAGGAGAAGGACAATGTAAACTGGAATATGTAAATTTGCAGGAGCAATCTAATAGATGAGTGCATTCACCCAATCAATGTGCGAATCTGAAGTCCAGACGCTTGTTTCCCTTGTCTGTTGTAGTCTTCAAGTATGTATCCTTATCCTCATTCGACATACTGCTCCAAATCGCCTCTCTCTTCTTATTGACCGTCACATAGAAGATCTTAGCTCCAATAAAAAGCGCAAAGTTGTAGGCGCATATAGCGATAAGCACCTTGTTACCTCTCCGGTAAAGCGGCTTATCGTCCTCGCGGTAGATGTTCTGGCTAATGATACTGCCCGCCTGGACTGTCATGTTGTATAGAGCAGATGCAACGGTGCGCGTGCGTACTGTGCCTGCGTTGCGCGAGGTGATGGCGACGAGGATTGCGTGCACGTAGGGGTGGCCGACGATGAGAATGGCTAGCACCCAGCGCGCCCAGGGTGAGGTGTCGGGAGCGATAGTTTCCAGTGCGATGAGGAGTGGAAGCACCCAGATTTGCGAGATTAGACTCACGAGGAAGCGGTCGTTGACTTTCTCAGATACCCAGGTCCAGAAAAGAAGTTGGATGATAAAGATGACATAAGCGGGGATCTGTTGACAGTTAAAATTGTCAGAAAAAGGGCTATGCGGGCGAGTCTTACGGTGAGCAAATTAGTTTCGAAAGTCCCAAACCCAAGCGACCGCAGCTGAAGGGTGAGATAAGATGAGACCGGGTTGACAGGGATGGTCCACGAGATTCCGATCAGATAGATCGGCCACATATGGTAGTCCTTCAGGCACTCCCAGAGCATGGGCAAGGAAAGTCCCTGGCGGTTGTGCATGTCTCCTTTAGATGGGTCATCTCGGAGAATTCGATTGACCATGATCTTCTCTTCTTGTTCATTAAACCAGCCTTTCTCGCCGCGGAATGGGTTGATTTTGCTTTTCGTTGCAGATTGGGTTGGGGAAGGTGGCAAGTAGAACCAAGCAGAAAGACCAATCAAGCCTGTAAGCATTCCTTCCAGGGCGAACAACTGTGACTGGTCAACGGACTGTCGGAATTTGCCCAACACGGGTAGACTTACCCATCTCCATCCTTCCATCCCGTTACGACCTCCGAGACGCAGGATACCAAATGCGAGGAAGGCCGAGATGATTTGAGTTGACTGGTATGACACCCAAAACCAACTGAGGCGAGTTGGAAGCTCAAAACCGGTGTAAAAGTAGCTAAGATATAGAATGTTGTCCGGGATAAAGCCTCCCTCGATGAGACCAAGAAGGGCGCGGCACGCATAAAAGGAGCTCTTTCCGCTCAGAAAAGCCTGCATGCTGGCTACAAGGCTCCACGATACCATCTGGATTGGCTATTTAATCGTCAGTATTGTTACCCGAGGAACAGGTCGAGAGATACGCACGATCCAATTATCAGGCCTGTTTAAATTGGAAGTCAGTACCCTCGTCTAAGTAGCATGTTCAGAGATACGCACCCTATCTTCTTCGAAATGAGCTGGCTAGGCAGCTCGGCGCAGAGGAAACATATATAGAAAATCATTTGCCCGTAGTTGTACTCGTTGGTGTTCATGCCAAGGTCATCAAGAAGGTTGTCTGACAGCGCCTGGCTGATATTGCCTCTGTCTAGGATCGTGTCAGTATAGTTTTCATGGTGAATTGCGTCTCTATCCTACCTAATTGGAGCGCAAAGAACATAAGACACACGAATGAACAAATACGTTTGTCAATCTGAAGTGAATGAGTAAGAGCATCTTTGAGCTGACGTGTTGCAAACATACCTTCCGAATCACCTTCTTCTCTTCCTCAGGCTCCCATTCAAAGTCAGGGTCATAGCGATGTAGACCTTCGTATGTATCGACAGGCCGATAATGATCCGTCTTCAATCCGCTGGCCGCCCAGGTCGTTCCTCGCTTGCCGACATCAACATTGGCAAGGCTTGCCTGGCTGGAGTTGGCACTTGACGGAGCATCAATCTCCAGTTTGCCGGCAACCGGGAGTCCCGTAGTGTTGTTGAGCGCAGTAGTCACGTTACTGGCCATGGTGTGCCGATGCTCAAGGTTTCTTGGAAGGTCTTGGGAATCTCTCGGCGAGGAATCGACTAACGTATAAATGGGATCCGAACGCCCCCATCTCGACAGCAGCGATAAGAAAATTTGTTTCATCCTGGTTGAGGTACGTCGTCAAGATCGCAGAGCGTGCATCTCTAGTGCTATGGAACATATGTGGACGGTCCGCAGTCTGGCGCGATCCTACGGTTTGTGCTGGTAGTAACATTCCTCGGGGTTAACTAGACAATACTGTCGCACTAGCCGACAGCGCTGCACATCGTTTTTTAATGCCAGCCTTCAAGGGCATACGAGGCTAGATGAAATCAACCTATCAGAAGAGGAGTATTAGGGTGGATTGGTGGGAGCCACATACAACGCCACAGCTTCCACTTCCGTGATTCGCGCTCGGCCAGGTACCCATATTGTTGACGATAGAGCGATGTAGGAGGTTTCGAGAAGCACGCAACGTTTGGATGATATGTCGCGCTGCGCAACCGAGAGCAGACGTCAAGTGATTCGTCGCGTTGATGTTTAATGGGGCATTGCGTAATTGGCCGAGCATGTAGCGACATCAACAACGAACATTGGACCCGCGATGGTACCATAACACCGGCACGGTAGTTATCCTGGTGCAAATTCGATCGCATATCAACAGCTATGGTAGAGAGCGCGTGGAGGTCGCGTAATGCCATGTGGACCATCCTGTTTCGGACTCGCGATACTACGATAAGATATATGAAGTGATACCGTGCAGATTGATGCCATCAACGGCCAATCTGATTCGGTCGGGTTTACTGCGGGTTCGGTGTTTAACGGTGTCTATGGAGGGGTCGCCCTTTCACCCACTGTCTTACGCAGGCTGAATGTGTCGCCACCAGTCAAGCGAGGCGGGGTTGCGCATTACGATGGTATTCCCGTTGCTGTGCCCGCGCTATGCGGATGACGTCCACAAGTTGGGCTGAGAGCACGCCATGTACTATATAAGAAGCTTCTTGGTGCGTGTCGGATGGTTTCTTTGATCTTCAGATCGAGACCCCATATTTCTGTTACAACAAGGTCGACCACAATGGCTCCCGCACTCGTCGATACCGTTGTTCATGAACAGTCGTCTACCAACTTCAAGTCGCAAGCTGGCCAGTATAAAGAGGCTGCGTTTGGCGGACCCAAGCTGTACAAGAAGGAGCTTGAGCTGAGAGGAACTGGCGAGCATGCGCCTGCTAAATATCCCAACTACCTCCCTGTCTGGGATTTCGAAAAGAAGTACCCTCCATTGGAGCCTTTCGAGCACTATGAACATGGCAAGGATGCCGATGCGTCGTTCCCCAACCTTCTGAAAGACGCCAAAGTTGCAGATCTGACTGCAAACATCGGTGCTGAAGTTCACGGAGTCCAGCTCAGCAAGCTCACAGACGCTGGCAAAGATGAGCTGGCGTTGTTCGTTGCTCAGAAGAAGGTCGTAGCCTTCCGGGATCAGGACTTTGCGGACCTGCCGATCAAGGACGCGTTGAATTTTGGTGGCTACTTTGGCCGGCATCACATTCACCCCACATCAGGCGCTCCTGAGGGTCATCCTGAGGTCCATCTCGTGCACCGCGGCGCAGACGACACAACCGCCCGCGACTTCTTCGAAGAGCGAACAAACTCAATCACATGGCACTCAGACGTTACTTACGAGAAGCAACCTCCTGGCACAACATTCCTGTATTTGTTGGATGGACCGGCCGCCGGAGGTGACACACTGTTTGCCAATCAGGCAGCAGCTTACCGGAGACTCTCTCCTGAGTTCAGGAAACGCCTGCAAGGGTTGAAGGTAGTACATTCAGGTAAGTTGTGATGTTGCTACTCATTTGAATGCTAGCTGACACTTGTGTAGCTGTTGAGCAAGCCGACAACAGCCGAAACCGAGGAGGTGTTGTTCGTCGTGAACCAGTTTCTTCAATACACCCGTTGGTAAGGACCCACCCTACTACCGGTGAGAAGGCGATCTTCGTGAATCCTCAATTCAGCCGTCGCATCGTTGGCTACAAGAAGGAGGAGAGCGATTTTCTGTTGAACTTCCTGTACGATCACATTGCGAAGGGACAGGACTTCCAGGCTCGTGTCAAGTGGGCGCCAGGTACTGTTGTCGTTTGGGACAACCGAGTGACTGCGCATTCAGCGCTGTTGGACTGGGACGATGGTGCGCGCAGGCACTTGGCGAGGATCACACCGCAGGCCGAGGCGCCGTACGAAACACCATTCGAGGAACGTAACAGCGGCGCTGTCGGCTTTGAATACTAGGCAATTGGCATTGAATAATGAAACTGATTTCACTCTGCTACCGAACACTGGCAATTATGGAACTGGAATGAGCATGTGAAGTCAGTGCCGATATAGCAGAAGAGAGCGATGAGTGCCACGAGTTGTAACGCGACGCGACGCGACGCGACGCACGCTAGTCCAATGACATAAACAGCGCGACAATGCAAACAAGCTGCACAAGTAACTCCGGTATCACGAAAGAGCTGGTTCTGCCATTGATTTGATCTGCAGGATCTCTAAATTCCTAAGTGCAATGATCTCGACCGTGACGATACCAATGCCAAGTATTCAATCGACTTTTGCTTGATACCTACTTTCATGTGCCGCGTGGGTCAAAACAAAGCTCCCATACGCAAGCTTCTCGTGCACAAAATGCAATGGATATGCGAAAAAGAAGATGCCCTACTCACCAGCTTGAGACACTTGCATAAGCAAACTATCCTGCATCAAGAGCCCTACGTCTGCTCGTGGTCTGCCCTCAATTCTCCGTCCCAAGGCCTCGTCAGCCTCCGCGACCTTCGGCTGAGATTCAAGATCGGCTACCATTGCGTCGAGATCATTTCCGAACTGTGTGCGCAAAGCCACCTCGCAAGCGAAGCAAAGTCTCAAGTGACAACCTGCGATCTCCTTCTCCTCTTCTCCACACAGATCTGACTGGACAGTGCAGCACCCAAAAACTGCAGGGGAGAAGCACATCGAGCACCATCTTGTGAGCTGATATTGCATCCCTGCTCCTCCTGGCTCCGCGCTGATGAGTTCCTCAGCAAGGGCGTCGTGGTCCGTCACAGCATCAGGAATACGCTCAAACTCGTGGCCAGGGCACACCATGATCTGGAGTCTTTGGTTCGTGCAATCCGAGCACATATTTGTGGGGCCTTCATTTTGAGCGTGCCCGCCACCGACCTCTGAGAACCCCAGATTTGAGTACCAACGAATGACGTGAACTTCTCTCTCAAAGTGACCAAACATACCGAAAATAGGGATTTCGCAGAAGTTGCAGTCCATCAATTCCGACCTGGGGGCGCCGAAGCTCATTGGATGCGCGAAAGATGTAGTGATTTTCGTGAGCATACCTCTGTTGCCTTCGGCATCTTCCATTTCCATCTCAGGTGTTGATTGGCGCTCCACGACCACGTTGTTGGAGTGATACATATTTGCGATATCTTCTGCAGTGAAGAACTTAGACCTGGGCCGTACAAAGTTCGGCGCAGTGCTCTGTAGCAGATTTGTGCCTTTTGAAGTTTGCTTGCCTTCCTCTGGTTTGATTGGGTCGACAAACCTGCAAGGATCGTTGGTTTTCTTGCACCACTTGCAAGGAGGTTTGGCTTTCTTCGTTTTAAGACTGCATCGCTTGTTCAGCCTGCGGCAAGTGGTGCAATTGATGGATGGGCGGTCTGGCCCCCACACAATCTCATCGACACTCATCCGAGGGGCTTTGTAGCCTTTAGGGGGCAAAGCTTCACAGTTGAGACCGTTGTCAGTGCAATGGTCACATGTCTGCTGCGTAGGGTTGTTTTCGAAGGAGCAAACTTCCTCGTCAGCCAGGTCGCATTGTTTGCAGCGGTCTTTCATCGTAGGCTCCTGAATGAGATGACACTCACTGCCATCCTCAAGACACTCCTCGCAGGGGTATCGGCCTCCATGAATCAAAGAGCAACCTTGCTCAAGTTTGCGACACTGCTTGCACCCTCGCGCAGCGGGATGTCCAGTAAGATCATCAGTCTCACCAGCAGGATCCTCCAAAGGCCGCTGTGGCCTAAGATTTGGCGATCTGGCACGATAATGCCTCCGGAACTCCTCGAACTCGCGCTCTTGCTCGGTGTCAATCTCAGACCAGTCGTCCGGCCAATTCTGTTCCTCGTCTGTAAGATTTCTTACGTTGCCGAATGACTCAAAGGGGAGCTTCACGATGCACTTCAGCGTAAGATCTAGAGTTGCTCCGATCCTTCCTTTGCCTTTTATCTTTTCTTTCTTCTCTTTCCTGCCGTTCTTCGCTTTCTTTTCCTTCTTTGCCGCTCTTGCGCGGACAAGATTAGCTGCTCTGTCTTTCGCCTCCCGATCGGGGTCGAAATTGCCAGACGTATCATTATCGACGTGCGTGACAGCTTTCTTACGGTCGATGTTCTGGCGTAATTCATAGCAGGGCTATCGTAAAATGTCAGATTCTGTTTTAAATGGGAAGAGAGCTGGGAGTGCTTACCATGGTATCGGCGGGAATCAAGAACTCATCATCTGAAAGTGCTGGTGAGCTACGTACGCTTCCAATGTCTGACCATGCAGGGCGAAAGCCTGTGTCCACTTCTTTCTCCAGGTCATCAAGATCATCTTCCTGCTGATCTATATTCAAGCTGGACATTCGATTGCCGATGTTAGAGCCGAGTGACGGAAGCATGTGATCGTCTCGCCCCTTAAGTTCCATCACTTGGACGGCTCCGCCGAATAGAGACTGACGCGGCTTCTTCGCCTGGCCGCTTGACCCTGAGCCTTCGCTATCGGTGTCTGAGCGCCGAGGAGACTTTTTGCCTTTTCTAACATCCGTAAACAGCTTTCTGGCTTGATTACTGGGCCAGGAGCGCTCGAACGCTTCACCACTGCCCTCATCGTCTGAGAAGCCTTGAGAAAACTGTCGATATCTCAATTGCTCATCAGCGGCAATGCTCTGCGTTTTTGTGCTACAGCCAACCACGTCTGTGGTGGTGTTGAAGCCGTCATCTCGCGGCTGATCGAAGGACCATGCATCCGAAAGGGATTTGTCGCGATCAATTATACCATGTAGAGTCTCAAGCTCTTGTTCGTTATCTCCTGTATCAAGACCATGTGGCAGATTGAAGTCGAAGGTGACCTTGGGTCTGTTAGGGAAGTTGTCATTCGACATCGTTACCGCTTGAGTTTGGCCTGAGGCTGGGTAAGGGTGGAGGTCTGGCGTAGAGAACAAGGTACAGAGTTTAATAGCGCTGGGGTGCGAGAAAGTTTGCGCTCTTCCAGCAGGTGTGCCGGTATTTAAGGGAGTATAGGTAGTAGCGCTATCTGGTTGACTGACGTGGCAATGAGTGAGTGCAGAGAACGACGTTCTACCCGAATCGAGTTGCTAGGTGAGAGGCGTTCGTACACCGACCCGTACTACAGCTTCAGGCGACTCTAGAGTGGTGAGTCAAGGACTAGACATCAGAAGTGATGTCGGTGTACAGAATCTTATGGGGGGAAGGCACGTGAGAGTTAAAGATGAGTAGCTGGAACGCGAGGAACGCTCCTCGGAGCTTTCGAAGGGCGGTGGCTGCGATGCGTCACAAATAGGGTACTTTTGGAAGATTATAGGCAGACTGTAGGGTAGTAGATTACCAAATCGGGTTCGCGACTCGCCACACGCCAAATTACTGCGAGCTGTATGCAATATAATTGACGTCTAGCTGCACGACAGCGAAGGTCCGCTTGTCGTACTATCACGGGCTGGATTGTCGGTTGCACAGCACAAACGTCTTTGTATTGGCGTCATGTTGGTCGCCAACCCAGTCTCCCAATTATACTGGGTCAGCCAATGTCCACAGTCACTTGAACTGCCAGACTGATGGCAACCTTGAACGTGTGATCCTCGGTGCCTGGATATCGTCAGATTGCAACAAGCGTTTGACAACTATGAAGACACCTGCCACCCCGAGCCACCTGCCCCTAAGGCCTTCATATAGGATGAAAAAATTGGCACTACAAGAATCTGGAAAACACATGCATACAGACTGCTGGGCACATTGCTTGACCAGTACGTCAGTGAACGTTGTGGTCGTGATCATAATCCAGTCTATGCCGCTTGTGTTAGCGCTTCTGAGCAAAACAATTATTATTGTACGCAAACAAGGGCGTCGCCATAGTCTCGTGTGGTGATGTGCACCAGCCTCGTGGTGGTGCTGGGTTAGTCATCACACGCGCTAACACACCCTGCCCCCAATAACATACATTGTCTGCGTCTTTGTACCTCTCCCTTAGCACCAATACACTGTCATGAGGCTCTCCATAGCTTGCCCACGCCGACGACGGGTGGCATGGCGCGATCGATAAGATTGTTCCTGATCCGGCATGGAGAGACCGTTGACAATGTCGCCCAGCTCTAGTACGTCATTTCACCCCAGCTCTCTAACATGTCCTAACCATGTATAGTGCCGGTACCAGAGACTCAGCATTGACCAACCATGGGTACCAGCAGGCGACGCGCTTGGGTCTGCACTTCAGAAATCTCCGTCTGACTTTCACGCATCTCTTCTCGTCACACCTTCAGCGCGCTGTCAAAACCGCTGGCCTGATCAAGGATGCTCAATTGCCGCCAGAGGATGACATTGAACTCGTGGGGACAGTGCCAGAGTTCAAACAGTTGCGCATTCTGATGGAGCAAGACTTTGGAGATCTGGAAGGGAAGAAATGGGCAGACATACAGACCGAATTGCAGAACAAGCCAGGCTTTATAGCCGTCGAGACGAAAGAAGCGATGGGTCGACGCGCCGATACATTTCTTGATGAGCATCTATTGCCGCTGCTGGAGGGAAACGTTGACGGTTCTGACCTTACAATTGCGATCGTCTCCCATGGCATCTTCCTTTCTACGCTCTGGAAGTGCATGCTGCGGCGTCTACCAGCTAAAAGCATATCCCTGTGTTCAGACCTGCAGGCAACTGCGAGGCCATCGTTGGAACACTTGGGAGGGTGGTCAAATACGGGATACCTGGAGCTTCTGATGTCGCAAAGCGAGACAAGGAACTCGGCTCAACCCGTAGACGCTGCGGCGTCCCCTTCATTAATTGCACGCATGTCAGAGCCCAAGGTTATCGGTCCGGTCGACACAGTTGGCGCAGTTGCACTGTCTGGCACTGCGATACATGCAGAGACACCTGTAGCCGAGGATCTTACGGCTCATGTCATTGATGTCGCAACTACCGCAGAGGTGATGCCAGCCAAGGCTTTAGCAAAGCACATAACATCACATACGTCTGGACCTCGCATCGCCCACGGGTGGACAACCACAATATTGACGATCAACGGCAAAGACCATCTGAAGGGTCTCAAGCGCACTGGTGGTGGTGTGGGTAGCTCCAGCTACGATGAGTCCCAGAGAGGTATTGAAAGCTTTTTTAAACGCCGCAAAGTCGATTGATAACTTCGAACGCGGGCAAGCCTTGTAAGATTCCCGCAATCAGACTACATCGGTAAGTCACACCTGCAAAGTCTTTCCACTCTCTCCTGTGCAATGATGAAAAATCAATATTCACAGATCTGTTCTGAACCCAAGTGTGGACTCAACATTGATCCAACTGCTGTCTGAAATTGCATACACATCACACTATTCGTCTGTTCATTGTTTTGAGGCCAGCACTGACAATTAATCAGGTTTATAACGATGTGAAGATAAGTCGAGGCGATTTGGGTCTAAGAACCGTAAGGGTATATCGCTGAAGCTTTGCGTGAGAGGAAATACCAAACTATCAGAATTGAAAGAAAATATGATCACCGCGACATCTCCACGCTCTTTTGCTCTCTACTCTATGTCATCATCCTTCGTCTGCGTCTGCTAAGTGCTTCAAATCTGGAGAATCCGCTACAACGGATTTGACGGGAGATGCTGCAGCAATAAGATGTCTTCGGCTTCGGTTGTCGATAAGTTGAGCTTCAAGAATATGTAGATGCAGGCTCTGGCTATAGCGATACGGTTGACGCTCGCCTCGTTGTTCTTCACCACATAGAACATCCGTGCACCGAGCATTGTGTCCAACACAACATGGCCACCAGTCGGTCAATGAACAGAAGCGCCTCGTTGTGATTGTCGCCTAGGCCGTGCGACGTCAGTATGCACCAGCCCTTTGGTGAGCCCTACACAAGGTTGCTCGCGTGCGGCAAACCTGATTTGGCGCTTCCGAGGTGGCTGGGATCTACCAACCTCAATCAGCCCCATCTGTACACCAACTTGCCAACGCATTTTCCGCGCTATATCTGAGCTTGTTCTGTGACTCGAGTTTACAATCCGTCTTGTGTTAATTCCACCGTTTTGTCCTTATAACTTTTAATCATCTCATTTGAATCTTACATCGAAACACGGCGCAGCTCGTTCTTAGCCAATCAGAGTGCAGCTCCTCGATCAGATTGTCCACATTTAGAATGGCACGCACAACGTCAGTCTGGACCATGGCAGCTTTGTCAACATGCGCCCTCGCTCATGCTCCTTCGAAGTCCAACTACACCAACAGTAAGCGAATGTGGTTCGCGACCAAACCCCCCAACTGACCTTTATCCGCAGCTGTGCCCAAGGGTCCGCATCCATACTGGTGGCAAGGACCATATCCATCGTCACTTGTCGAAACACAATACACTGCCCCCACTGCCGTTCCGTTGCCAACATCATTATCATCCGAACAGGAGCCATGTGAGACAACATCGAGGCCTCCGCCTCCGCCATTCGACACTGAGACTGCGACTTTCTTCCCTCCAGCACCAATTTCCAGTGGCTATGAGTCGCAAAGTAGCCCCTCACAGTACTCATCAGTGGTACAGACGGTCAAAAACTCCTCCTCATTTGCACCAGTCCCAGCGTACCCCACTTCTTTCGTCGTCGTCTCGATCGCTTCAACGTGGTTGCCACCATCTTATACTCAGGCAATACCTTATATTCCTAGCAGCCCAGGCCCGTCAACATGGTTGGGACCTTCATACACTGTAGCTGTACCTCTGCCGCACAATCCGGCTTCACAAAGCATCGCCTCCTCAAGCTTAGCATCGTCGGAACATTATTCAACGACTTCATTACCTTCCGGCGATAGCACCTCTATGCCGCCATCATCTCAAAGCACAACATTAGCACCGCCCGTGGTGCCAAGCACTGCAGGATATCTCACTGACTTATCATCTGCACCTGGACCAAGTAGCCTTGCAAGCTCGGGACAATTGTCATCGACTATCTTCTCAACTTCACTTCTATCCGTGAGCTCGCAGTCCAATGGAGCAAGCTCGGCGCCAGAAGTGCCGTCTTCGCTTTCGCCCAGCTTGACGCCCCCCTCTTCTCGACCTCTGCCTACATTCTCATTGGAGTCCACGCTTTCATCGTTCGTGTCACCATCTCAAACAAGCATAACAGTCGTACCGTCATCGAGCCCCGGCGCTGAGTCTTCGTCTTCGTCTTGGTTGGCCAGCACAGCTCCTTCGCTTTCCAGCGTGCTGGCATCCACAACATACAGCGAAAGTCCGTCTATCAGCGTGGCTTCTTCAGTCAAATCGTCTCTCCAGAGTGCAACTCGTCCACCTTCATCTAGCGCAGCGGAATCGTATCCTACAATAGCGTCGACAATCGACTCTGCAACCCGGTCGTCAGATGCCACATCGACTGCCTCAAGACCTACGGCTGTAGGCTCATCCGTCCGCTACACGCTCTCCACATCCGCGTCACCAAGCTCCTCGGCCCCCGCAGAGACAATCACCGGTCCACCGCCTGCACCACCTGCTCAGACTGGTGCCGCTACCCCCCTTGGTGCCACTGGCAAGGAGCGGGTATGGTGGGTGTCATTTTTGCTTCCTACACTGCTCTTCTTGTGAAGAATTTGTTCACTATCCTACGACTAATGTTTACGATTCTTGTATGTTGATGAAGTAATAATAAGGTTTTAATGGTTGTTTTAAGTAGATAGATTAGACCCTTGGATCAGAAATGGATTTATCGTATGCCAGAAAGCTGGTGTAGACTACTGCAGGTACATTATTAATGTCAAGCTCTTAACATTGCATCAAAACTCTGAGATCGAGTTTGTCTTGAGTGACGAATAAGCTCATCATTCGATGGTCTGCATCGCAGCGTCACGACAGCATTTCACTACGCGCCCGCATGAGATCGTGACACCACCAAGCCGGACAAAGGAACAAAGTCACTCCATATCGATGAACGTCCGCAAAGCGGTCGCATTACTGCCCTTGGTCAACGGACCGTACTGCTCCGGACTCAATCCCTAGTTTCCGCAAGGCGCCTATCTAGTGGCAGCGCATCTGCAAATCTTGCTCTTCAAGATCTGGGGTCGTAGTGCGGAGAGACCGTTGGCGAGGCTTGAGTGCGGGCAGTAGCGCGTCCTAGCGCAGCCACCATTTCTTCCGTCAATCACAGCCCACACTCTGTGTTACTTACAGTCACCCCTCTCGAATACTTTTCACAGTGCTATAATGCCGATCTCATGTCCCCACACAGACTTACTGCAGATGTCAATGCTAATATAGCTTGCCGACATGTCGCCCAGTAATGGAGCGGGCAAACGATTAGCTACTACTCCTGCCAGTCTGATGTTCGTTTGTTGCAACATTTATCGCCGCAATGCAGTCCGCTTCCCGCTCGTACCAGTGCATACTTTCATACCCTGCTGACCATAATCCCGGTACCATGAAGGCAAAATGAGATGCATATACTGCGGGGAAATAGCCGCACGTCTATCTTGGTCAATTATCCGGGTAAATGAGATCGTTGATGCATAAGAATCTACAATATAAAGACTACACGTGTACTTCGTATGTAAATTTGTAGTATTGTACTAGGACCCGTTGACCAACTCCGCAAGATGAAGTTTCTTTCCCTTGAGGCAGCCCTGCTCATTGGGTCTGTGCTGCCTGCTTCTGCCAATACTCTTGACTTGGTCCGGAGACAGGCCGCAGCCAACGCTACTTACAAGGATGCCAATGCTTCCATCGACGACCGAGTTGCTGATCTGCTCTCGCGTATGACCATAGAGGAAAAGACCTCTCAACTCATCCAAGGTGATATCTCGAACTGGATCAATACAACAACCAACGCTTTCAACGCTACTGGCATCGCCTGGAACTTCGAGAAGCGTGGCGGTCAATTCTATGTGGGGTATCCTGTTGAGCAACAATGGGTTGCAAGCGGAATCAAGAGGGCGCAGGACTACATTCTTCACAATACAACGCTAGGTATCCCAGCTTTGGTCCAGACTGAGGGTATCCATGGACTACTTATCGGCAACGCAACTGTCTTCAATAGCCCAATCGCTCACGCATGTTCGTGGGATCCTGAAGCTATTCATGATATGGCCGTGATCATCGGCAAAGAGTGCGTGAAGGTTCCCACTTCTACTGATTACTCAGCTAACATGCGGAAAGATCTCAAGCACTTGGTATCAACCAGATCTTTGCGCCAGTCGTGGACTTGGCGCGTGAGCTCCGCTTCGGCAGAGTCGAAGAGACCTATGGTGAAGACCACTACCTCAGCGGAGAGTTCGGATACAGCTATGTCAAAGGTATCCAAAGCCAGGGGGTTGCTGCTACCGTAAAGCACTTTGCCGGGTTCTCGGCCCCAGAACAGGGTATCAATACTGGCCCTGTGCACGGCGGCGAGCGTGAGCTGCGAACTACATGGCTGCCTGCATTCCATCGTACCATCATTGATGGTGGAGCTTTCAGCATTATGGGAGCCTACCACTCATACGACGGCATTCCATCGATCGCAGACCACCACCTTCAAGAGACCATCCTACGTGAGGAGTGGGGCTATGAGTACTTCATCACATCAGATGCCGGCGCAACTGATCGTCTCTGCTGCTCTTTCAAGCTGTGCCAGTGTAAAACAGAAGAAAAGCCAATTGACAAGGAGGCTGTAACTCTTTACACTCTTCCTAACGGCAACGACGTCGAGATGGGTGGTGGCTCGTACAACTTTGAGGTCATCCCCCAGCTCCTTGAGGACGGCAAGCTTGATATCGAGGTAGTCGATAGAGCAGTCGCTCGCCAGCTCAAAGCCAAGTTCGCTTTGGGTCTCTTCGAGCACCCTTACAATGCTCTCCCAGCAGCCGAGACCAAGAACGTCATCCACACCCCCGAGAGCGTCGCATTCTCTCGTAAGCTAGACGCTGAGTCCATCGTGCTTCTAGAGAACAAGAACCAGACACTTCCTCTGTCCAAGTCTGCCAATATTGCTGTCATCGGACCAATGGCCAACTTTACCAACTACGGTGACTACGTCGTCAAGGAGGCGGCGCTGAATCCTGCCAATGTTAACCCCCTTCAAGGAATCCAGGAAGCCACCAACGGTACCGTTACTTTCGCTCAAGGCTGTGAGCGTTGGTCTTCAGATGAGTCCGGTTTCTCCGAAGCCATCGCTGCCGCCGAAGCCGCGGACGTTGCTGTCGTCCTAGTGGGTACCTGGTCGCGTGATCAGTTCGAGCTATGGCGAGGTCTCAACGCTACAACCGGAGAACACGTCGATGTGGCATCTCTCAACTTGGTTGGCGCCATGGGCCCACTCGTCCAAGCTATCATCTCCACCGGCAAACCCACCATCGTCGTCTACAGCTCTGGCAAGCCTATCACCGAGCCTTGGATCAGTGAAAACGCCGCAGCTCTCGTCCAACAATTCTATCCTGGCGAGCAAGGCGGTCATGCACTCGCCGATGTGCTCTTCGGTGATGTCAATCCCTCCGGCAAGCTGTCCGTCTCCTTCCCCTATGACGTCGGTACACTGCCCATCTACTACGACTACCTCAACTCCGGGCGCTACACCGAACCCGGCAAGGTTTGGCCAAATGGCACCCTGGAGTTTGGCCACCAATACGTTCTCAACAACCCTCAGCCGCTCTACGAGTTTGGTTACGGGTTGTCGTATTCTAACTTCACCTACTCCAACGTGAGCCTCAGCAAGACGGAAGTATCAGCCGATGAAAAGATCACAGCAACAGTGAGCGTCACTAATGGAGGAAAGTGGGATGGTAAAGAAGTTGTGCAGGTCTATGTACAGGATCTTATCGCGAGTATCGTTGTGCCAAACATCGAGCTCAAGGGCTTCAAGAAGGTGCTTGTTCCTGCTGGTGAGACGGTCGATGTGACAATCGATCTCGACGTGAGTAAGTGGGGTCTCTGGAATGGCACGATGAAATATGTAGTGGAGAAAGGAGATTTCTTGGTGCATGTCGGTGCCAGCTCGAAGGATTTGAGGACGAACGGTACCGTTACTGTGGTTTAAACAGGGGGCTGGCACTTTTTGACCAATATCTTGATGCCTCCTTATATACACATATAGCTGGTAGATTTGGATGTTGAAACTGTTGAAGGCTTAGGCTTGAATTGAGTCATTTGAAAATGTGGCATCATGGTGTTTTGTAGTGCAAGTAGACTTCTAGAATCGCTCAGATAGACCGACCGATACAATTACCTGTCAGAGCAGAGACGGGGCGTCGTAGCCCTGTGACGTAGTGCAACGACATGGCAGGGAAATGGGTGGCAAGACTGCCACGAGACAGATCTCTAGAAACTACTCCCGCTTCACTTTCTCCACAGTCGATGCTTGTAAGCTAGCTTACGTCATGACCAGTATGGAACTGGCAGGTATTGTGAATGCTAAAAATGCAATGAGAGAGCTCCAGCCGGTGTTAAGGAAGGGATACAGAGCAACGGACATGACCGAAGCAATCAATCCCAGTGCGAAGAAAGTCCACATGAGACTGTAAGCTGGCGAGAACCAGGAACTCCGGAACAAAAGTATGACCATGACGAAGTTGCCTAGGACGGCCATGATATTGCTCTGGATCAGGTATCAGAAATCAGTATCGGTGGTCGAACCAACACTATTTTGTGACATCGAGATTGCGTAGCCTTTGTAGCCCGGTATCATCGCTGAAGCAAGGAACAATAGGTGAAGTGCTCTTATGATGGCGCTCTCCTGTGAGGTTGTGGTCAGGGAGCTCTTACGCATGGCTTTGGTAGCATTGCTTGTGCTGAAGGATCTCTACATGCATGACTACCTGCTCGGGACGTGTAGTCGCCATTGTTAAATTTTCAAGGACAGCGTACATACGATCTTCTAGTGCAGGGTTGGATGTTAGGAACGTCCCCTACATTTTTTAAGATGTCAGTCTCGAATCGATGGCATCTGAAATTGGTGAGATTCTGTTCTTCTCCTCTTCAATTAATCGTGATCTGCCGTCCTGTATGTCGACAGTAACACTACTTATTACGCGCAGCACCACTTCTCCACCTAGTGCCCTGGAGTTGATTATCCACCGCGAGAATAGATCAGCCATAAGACTCCAATATGGGAATTCGAGGGCATCCTTTATATAGTGTAAGGTGTCGTGTGAGTAATGTCGTACTCAGGCGGCGGACTGGAATCTTAGCTCCAATGTTTCGCGACTCTTTCACAGTAGAGCCCAAGAGCTCCCAAATACACGTTGTCGACCTTATTTTGACTCGGATCCCGGCGTTGGCTGGCGGCCACTCGCTTACAGGCAGCCGTGAGCAGATTCCGAACATATTCGTGGCCAAAGGATGGTGCTGCTGTCTGAAAATACTCGGCAAAGCCACCATCTAGAAATCGGAACCGTTGAGCTATTTTCAGGAGCCTTCGTCTGATCTTTGGATTTGTGACCACAGCGTAGGGCCTATGCGCAGCAGGTGGCTCGATCGCTCGAAGCTAGTAGTCGAAAATACTCGTAAGCTTTAACAACGCAACGTCGATCTCTTATCCATGGGTTATAGTGATACCTGCCTCACAACAATGAATTAAACGCCTATCAGCACCAGAACATCCCAACCGAGTTCTTGCTAGTTTGAAGTTCATGAAATATATGCCTCCAAACGCCGGGCAACAAAGCACTTTCGTCGCCCTCTAATGCAGACCACTCTCGCCCGTCTCAGCCATATCCTTCTGGCATTTTACCATCATCTTGACCATGTTCGCAACCTCCTCAAGTCTGCCAAGGACAACCTTGTTGCCCTCCACAAACCCATAGCAGTGATACGTCACACCGGTCTTCTTGCTGAATTCGCGGACCAGCTCCTGCCCTCTCCTCAAATTATGCCTCGGCACGCGAGGAAACAGGTGGTGCACGGCCTGAAACTGCAGACCGCCGTGCACCCAGTCCAGCCATGCGGGACAGTCGACATCCATTGTAGTTCGCATCTGTCGCTGCGGGAAGGACTCGGTGGGACCAAGGTCGGCGGTAGGCATTCCCCAATGCGACAGTGTGATCTGGACGTGCAGGATCATGGTGACCAGGTGGCTGATCAGCACGAAACCGATGCGGATCGGCCAGGTGGGCAGTGTGCACCAGACGAGCAGGTAGCCGAAGATGAACCAGTAGCAGACCATGAAGACCAGTTCGACGGGGCGCGTCCACCAGGCTGCGCCGAGCTGAGCGGCACGCGGAGAGCACAGGTGGCACCAAGACAGCAGGTACAGGTTGAAACGTGCGAGTGCCATGATGGGGTAGTAGGAGTATTTCTGGTAGGGTAGGACGACCTCGCAGGCAGCGTCCCACTTGAATTCGAAGTCCTTGTAGAATGACGAGATGACGCCTTTGATATAAGTTGGTGATGTGGAAAAGATTGGTGTGTTTTGAATGTCGGGGTCATGCTCGGGCATGTTTGTGATGAGATGGTGCACGTTGTGGGAGGACTTCCACCAGCCGATTGAAAGTCCGCAGCAAAAGTCCGCAATGAAGGCGCCGATCAGGGTGTCGATGACAAAGTTGCCAGATATGCCGCGGTGACCGGCGTCATGCGCTGTGAACATGATCTGTTGCTGTGGAAAATTAGCAATTGCATTGCTAGGAGGCGCGAAAACTTACCCAGAACAAGCCCAAAAAGATAGCTGATGTCAGATACCACTTGCTATACAGCAGGTATGCGAAGGCGCCAAAGAGTGTAGCATATCGAAGAGACTCCCAACCGTACGCCGAGTAGTTGCACTTGTACAAGCCCTCTGACTTGATCTGTTCGTGCAGTGCGCGATAGTCTTGCAGGATCTGGTTTTGTGTTTCTACGTCGAGTGAGGGGTTGTCCCTCAAGCCCTCCATGACCTCCTTGTCTTCCATCTCCGTAGCGAACTGCAATCGGTGGGCCTTCTTGTTGAAGGGGGTGGGTAGGGGCGCTTCGGAGCGTAGCAGGGGTTGCTTCTCGGGGTCCGGTGTGCGAGATCTGCAAATGTTTGTGCATCCGTCGGTGGGAATTATGGTCTTGCTGATAGTAGCCGCAACCTTGGGTAAGACGTTAGCGATGGCCAGAGAGCACACACGATACTACGTTCCCAAAGTGTGTGTTGCTGGATAAACTAACGGAGCTCAGGTCGACACTTCGTCTTGACCGTCTATCGATAGACATGGCAGCGTTCTTCTCGTCAAGAACCGAGCTGGGAACTGCCTTCGTGGCACGGATAGGAGGTTCAAGGTTCGTCCATGGTGCTTGTACACGGCCGATGCGGTACTTCTTCATCATCAGAAGGGCCTTGCTCGAGTGATAGCTGTAGCAAGTGGGGTTAGTGTCGCAATCGAGAATAAGCTACTCCAGCCCCTAGGTCGAAGATAGCGCATACATATTGATCTCGTCTGTAGCATCTCTGCCAACCATGTGCAAAATGGCCAAACGGCCACCAGGATGGTTATTAATCCATGTTGAGATGTTCAGGGCATATCCTTCGTGGATCACGACCGGCTCGCCTTGCGCAATCAATTGCTCAATCTTCTGCGCGGAAACAATGTTTTGCTGTGACATGACAGCGATTTGGTGGTCGAAGATCGAGGGAAAGCTTCAAGACCAAGTTTGCGGCAGGCAGGCATATAAGTAACGCCACCGCTCAAAGCAGCTCAACCCCTGGTACTCTCGGCCTAGTGATTGTGCGTATGCACGGCTCGACCCCGAGACCTGCAAGATGGACCTGCGAGCGGCACGGGGCTGAGCGTTTGTGTTGCGTCTTAGCCTTACATCAAGCTGGACCCCAGAACGGAAATCATTCAGGGTCCAACACCCCTTATCCAATTACGACTAGCGCCAGATCTTCGCGAACGCGTGTGCGCGTATCCAAGTACGTCGCCTCGTTGACTCGCTGGATCTTTGCGTGCTCCACTCATAAGATCAGTCCGTTCTTCTAGTAACGGCATTGTACGGAGCTCGTATCATTCTCCACGCCTCTAGCTCGTCTGTCAGACGCCTTTGGTACCCATTTCCAGGATATTCGGCCGTCCCCCAAGGGCTTGGCGGATCAAGAAAATTGGGGGCATGGCCTGGACTGACCAGCTCAAGACACCTTCTAGAAGCGTGCTGCGTGGCTTGTAGGAAGTCGCACGTGGAATTAGAATGGCGGGCACTCAGCCGTTGATGTTCCGTTGGATCGCACAAAAGACCACGCCGCAAATTGGAGTTATGTCTGTGACACAGCACAGGGTCCTATGATCGCGGCCTCTCTCTGCAATGCTCCGAGACACAAGTCTAAGAGATTCGGACAAAAAGCCCGAGGACAAACAGCCGGAGGGCAGAAAGTCCGAAGCTTTTGCTACTGTCTGCGCGGTGTCGGCTCAAAATCCCGCTCTTAGCGCTGGAATCTGAGTTGTTCTGTAATGATCGTTAGGCACGACCGTGCCGCGTTTCGTCGCCTTTGGCTCCGGAGTCCAGCCGCTTGCCCGCTTGGATCTCCTGGCGTTTCCGTTAGATCCACAGTGGGCAAGCTGGCGTAATGCGAATGCGCATTCGCGGGCAAACACCGCTCCTGGGCTTCGCAGCGGATTATCGCGCTGTCGTCCCGCCACTCAGATCATTCTTTGCGTGCGCAATGCAAAGAGAGGAGTGAAAACCTTGATTCTGGGGGCTGAAAGGTGGCTGCCGTTGGTAAAGTAGTCTGCTCATTTGAGCGGTGCTCTCCGCTGCGCAGGGCCTGGCCTGGAGCGGCGAACCCTCTCCTTGCCAATCAGCATCTTCAACGATCATACGGGCCCCTTGTTGCCTTCTCAATAATCCCGGTAAGTTTTCCGGATTGTGCGGCGGTGCACCAGCGCGTCAGAAGGGGGTCTGCGCCGCAATGTCGCAGGCCGACGGGTTTGTTGGTGTCACGGTGATGACTGCGGCGTCCTCTCCCCATTCCGACCATAGGGAGTGTGGTCTTGCTGCCAGGCGGCTGTACTGTAGGATGTCGGGTCGGCAGTATACTGCGACGTAGCTTCGTTGTCCAGGATCGCATTGCGTCGCCCTCCCTGCTCTTGAAGTTCTTTGCGTTGCGTTTGCATCGTACTCAAGGCATGGCAAAGGCCATGGCGCCGACCAGCTGCGATCAGTATCTTCCAACTCTGAAGTGACAGTGTCAGGAAGGGTCCTGGCTTTGCGTGCTTACCTTTGTCTTGACGCTGTAGCGGACGCCGTACGCCGCTTGTGGAATGGCGATACAACTTGACTCTACAATAGCTGTCGTCGACACAAAGAAAACGAGCGAGGCTTACGTCTTGCTACTGAGCTTATTGCAGCGCGCACCTCGCTCTGGACACTGTATACACCTGACTTACATATCAATATACCGTGGATGACTTAGCTGAAATCCATTTTGCATAGTGAAGCTCGACCAAGACTGAGCATCAAGAGACAGAGGACGGACCCCGCCCGCAATCAATTGAAAGCTCGCCATCGATTGAACTATATGAGTAACAGTGTCAGCGTCCGCTGCAATAAAATAGATTGTTAGATCGAAGACGCATCGTCGATGGCATGTATTATTCATCATCCGAAAACTCCGCTCAGCAGACACTAAGCCCCTTTCAGCCGTTCGCTCTTGCTGACACCGCGGATGCCGGAAAGTGCGAGCCCGGGAGGGGTCAAGCGATAGATCTCAACATGCAGCGAGATGTGCTCCGAGATCGTCAGCGGCGACTAGCTAATGGTAGGAAAGCGCCCGTTGTGATCAGGTCGCAACCGCACTTGCATCGAACTCTGAGCCCGAGCGCAGTGCATCATGTAAGCCTTACCCCAGGACCCGCCACTCAGACTACCTTGCTGCATCTCTAGTCATGTTCTTGTAATTAGAGTCGATCGAAGGATCATGTACATCGACCGCAACGATTTACAAGATCACATCTCAATGCACAAACATCCAGAGCAAAAATACTCATTCTAACTATCTACTACTCCTATGATGTGCCATCGCAAACGCAAGCACACGCACAAACAGACGCACGCGATGCGCCTCAGAAGACACAGGCCTGCACTCCCGTTCTCCATTTGCGACATTGCTATGTCATGCTATGCCAGCTAGCTACTAAAACGCTCAACGCCCACTGACCCTTCGCCATTTTATGCTCATACAATAGCGCGCCTGCAATGCATGTCGAAGGTCATGAATATGTAAGGAAGCTCAAAAGATGATTGTTACAGTCTGAGTTCAGCAGTGTCGCTTATGCGAAGCCGAAGTACTCGCCACCCGCGGTCATGGCGGTGTAGAGGGCCTTTCGGAGATCCTCGTAGGACTCGTATTCAGGGAGGTCAAGCTCTGTTCAAATGTTAGTGTTGTGTTATAAGACGAAGAGGCGAGTTGGACTTACGATTGAAGCAAGTATGACTGGAGGGCAAGCGGTCTTTGCTGCCATAGTCACGGTGTATGTTGAACTTCGAGAAGCCATTCATGCCCTCAAGTTCCTTAAAGCCGTTCAACGGTACCTTACTGGTGCCTGTGACGAACTGCAGTAGCTTGGCTTGCTCTTCCTTCTCAAAAGTGCGGACAGCGCGCCAGAACCACTGGATTTGCGGCGAAGCAGCAGTATAATTGTGGTATTCGGTGTTGTTTTTCCAGTCGTCAACGTTGATGTCGGGAAGACCGGAGATCAGCAACTCGAGCTCCTGTTCGCTGAAAATCGAAACCAGCTCGGCAGGGACGATGTCGTGGAAGCCGCGAAGGAACTCCTTGAGCTGCTCCTCAACAGCACCGGTAAGACGATACTCTGTGATCAGGCGAATGTACTCATGCTTGTTGTCCTCGGTGACTGGAATGTTGCGACCGTTCTCGATGAGATCAACGGTCTGCATTTCACCAAACGCCTCAACTTCAGTCGAGAACGTCTCGGTGATGATGTCTGTGATGTCGTTGTGCAACATCCATTCCAACGATTTGTAGTACTCGAGATCCAAAGTCTCCATGTCTTTGAGGTTGACCTGCTTGCTCATTATCTGCTTGTAGACTGCACGACTAAAGTGGCAGTCAAGAACGCGACCCTCGTAGAGGGCTTTTCCAATGATGCGACCAATGAACTTGAAGAACATCAAATGCTCAGGATTGATAGAGCTGAGTCTATTGGGATGGAAGGTCGTTCGATCGGACGCAACAGGTACAAAGAGTGCGTAGTCTGCGTTGAACATCTGACGCGCAATGACCTGGAACCACTCCCGGGTGACACCACCAGCATCGACACCCTCTTCGCCATGAAAGCGAATGCTGAGCTTGCCGTATTTCATCTCTTCTGCACTCTTGAAATAAAGCGACTTGAACGAGTCCAGGAACACTTGGTCTCGACGCACCGAGAGCTGGAGTGGTGGGTGTGGCTGACGGTCGCTTCCGCGAGAGTGGAGCTTACGGTTGAAGTAATTGCGCTTGTTATCAAATTCCAAAACCTTCGAGTTCTTGACCAACAGTGAGAACGTCCCGCTCATTAACTTTGGATTTTGACGAACGAGATCGTTCAGAATCTTGCGATGCTCCTCGGTAAAATTGAAGAACAGATTTTCCATCTTGTTCTCTGGAGGTGGACTGGAAAGTGCAAACTCCTTCGGCAGCAGCTTTGATAACGGCAGCTCCTTGAGCGTAGTATTCTTACAGACGACCATCAGCGACTCAATAAGAGGAAGGAGCGTAGTGGCAATGTTCAGCATGTTGCCACGCTCACGGATGACAGTCAAACAAACGCTGAGCTTGGTCCACAACGGTGCAAAAGCGGCATCCTCATAGAGCGTCAAGAGTATGTCCTCCTTCTGCTTGGGCTCAAGCGCCTCCGCACTAGCCTCAGGCCTGTCCTTGTTGTCACGGGATGGGTCAAAGAGATAGTCGAGCGCCGTCAAAGCTCGCAGTAGCTTGGTTTGATCCGAGGTTGCCGGCGAAAACTTGGCCAGGGCAATGCCCTGGACGTCTGTGTGAGACTCAGCCTTGGATACTTGATTTGTCAAGCTGACCAGATCGTTGAGGATGTTTTTAGCTAGGTCCTTCGCGATTCCTAGCAACTCCTGGCCAAAGATCTCCTTAGCGCCTGGGATGGGTGAAAGATTACTGATTACGGACAAGGTCTCCTGGAACACCTTGCTGTTGCATTCGCGAGCTGCAAGAATCTTGGCGACCAGACGCAAGTTGTTCTCAGGGATATCTGGCGGCGTGATTGTCCTGTGTTTCTTGCCCTTCTCTTCTTCACTCTTCACTTCTTCCGGTTCTGTCGAGCTGCTTTGGCCGTCTGCGGTCGCGGTAGTAGGCACAGCCGCTTCGGTACTAGTCGCCATCTCGATGTCTTGAACTGCTTGCTGGTTTGCTGGTGCCTGTTCCGGGCCGCTCTCTAGAGTTTCGGCACTGGGTCCAGCTTCAGCAACTTCAGCCGCCTTCTTGGCTTCTTCAGCAACCTTCTCCTTGTCTTTCTTTATCTGTTGTAGAGGGTGGGTGATGATACGAAGCAGACCTGTCAGCTGCTCCATAATGGAGGAGCTCTCTACAATGAGCTTCCTGTCCAAGAGCGTCAAAAGAGCGTTGACAGGAAAACGTGTTGACTTAGCATCCTTGCCTTTGCCCTTGCGATTGCTGCGGCTCTTGAACCCAACGCCAGTCTCGTGCTCAGTAAGGAAGAACTGCCAGACAGCGGGATTTTTCTCTGTCAATTGCGCAAGAGTGTTCAGGCACTGCTGGACGACCATGAGTGGGGACACGTCGGAGTTGATGGACAAGGCTCCGCTCTTGCGCGAAATCCTTGGTGTCTTATCTGCAGGCTGTTGCGGCTGCTTTGCACGAAGCGACAATTGAGCAAAGCTGCGCTCGACAGCATTGACGTCGGCACTGCCATCTTGAAGGATGGAAAGCAGGATGCTGATGACTTCTGCACGGTTCTGTCGGTTCTCACACACGTATCGCAGGATGGAGCTGAGACTGGACTTAGCACTTCCTTGCTGAGGGATGAACATAAGCCTCAGCAAAGTCGCAACACCGGCCTTGTCGAGCATTTGCACACATGGGCGTGCCTTCTTCTTTTGCGTAGGATCGTCCGGCTGGCCTCGACGCCCACCACGCTGATAGCCGAATTCGAACTGATTGAGGCGACGATCCCCGCCATATGCTCGGGCCTCCGCTGATATCTCAGGCGGCAATTGGCGCAGAGTGTCTTCATCCGTGTCCATGAGAACAGCAGCACGGAGAGCAGGGTCAAGAGTTGCGAAGAAGCTGGCCGCGTCGATCTCTTCCGCTTGAGGCGGAGGAGCGCCAGCATTGGCAGCATTCCGGCGGCGATTCTCTTCTCGTTCACGCCTCCGTCGATCGGCTGCTTCTTGTTGGAGGAGCTCGGCACGCATCTCCGGGGGGAGTGCGGCCAAGAACTCCTCATCAAGTCCAGTAGGCTCTTCCTGCGAGGCGTTGCTGGCCTGTTCAGCTTGTCCAGAAGACTGTTGCTGAGCTTGCTGTTCTTGCCGCGCTCGTTGCGCTTGCTGCTGACGTTGCTCTTGACGACGCTCAGCGACCTGTTGTAGCAAGACTTCCTCACGGAGCTCTTCAGGCAGTGCATCGAGGTATTCAAGGTCAATACCCAGCTCAGTAATGTCGTACTCTCGTCCCCTCAATGTAGTCGTGATACGCTGCACAGGCTGGGCAGGTGCCTCTGGCTCCGCCGGGGCTGCTTCAACCCCCTCCATAGAGGTGCCTTCATTTGCTGTGGCAGGCTTTTCGGTTGCATCTCCTATAGCAGCTGTCTCAGCCGCGCGAGTAGCGGCCTCGGCGGCTGCGGCAGCCTCGCGCTCTTGTCGTTCTTGCTCCTCCTTCTCTCGAGCTTCGCGTTCCTCGCGCTCCTTCTGTTCTCTACGCTCCTGCTCTTCCTTGGCCTTACGAGCAGCCTCAGCTTTCCGCTCCTCTTCTCGCTTCTTGGCTGCCTCCAGCGCAGGAGGTACCATCAACTTCAGGATGGAATTGATCACACGCTGGCTCTTCTCAATTGCACTTGGTCCGTAGAGAATCCTCGCTTCCTCTTGCCAGCGTTGACTGGTGAAGGCCTTGGAAAATGCGACCGCTGAGTGTGGATCCTCGCGTGTGGAGCGCGATGTGTTCCCCGGCCGAGGAAGGCCCATACCACGATGGAAACCAACATCAAAAGGTGGAGGAATGCCAATTGGAAGGTTGTTGAACGACAAGTGAATAGCGCCTCCGTGGTGTTGGAGCTGCGGCGTATTGCCTTGGCTCATAGCGTTGAGCAGATTGCTGATGAAAGAGACAGGACTGTCAGCATTGGCTGCACGAGGGCCGCGTCCTTCTATGGCGTGAACCCAGTCACTCTCATCCCGACCTGTGGGCCCATCGCGACCGTGTGATCGACTCCCGCGCTGGAGCAGAGGGTTGATGCCATCATCTGTTGCTCGGGGTCCAGCACCAGGGCGATGCGAACGGTATGTTGGGACCAGTATGCGATCGCCAGGGCCTGCAGGAAACATCCAGGGGCTTAGTCGGTGGGTATGGCGGGAGGTGGGAGCGACTGTATCATCCCAGCCCTCACCGCCCCAACCTAGATTGGGCATTCCTTCCTCGTCATCTTCCATACCGGGATCGTAGTGAATGTCGTCTTCGTCGTATTCCTCCTCCTCGTCTTCGTCTTCGCCTGAATCAGTCAGTAACAATTATGAACACACATGGGCTTAGAACACTTACCATCTTCGCCCATATCATCATCGCCCATGAAGTTCGAAATCTGGATGTCACCGCCACGCATCTGATCGAGAAGCTGGGGTGGATCGAGAATGAAGCCGCTCAGAGGATTGAGAGGATTTGTTGCCATGCCATCTCCGTTCATACCAGGAATCAAGTCATCGCCCTCGTCGCTCCAATCTTCTTGATCGTCGGCAAGGCTGCCGCCTTCGTCATCGCCCGAAACCTCCTCCAGCTCTTCAACCAATTCATCCATCGCGTTCATGGCATCTTCGGCTGTCATCTCCTCGTCGTCGTCATCGTCGTCCATATCTTCATCGTCCTCGTCGTCATCACTGTCTTCCTCCGAGTCATCGTCAGTGCCAGATTCCATACCTTCATGACCGTCATCGAGTTCGATATCGACGCCGACATCGCCGGGCAGGCCTTCAATAGGGCCCATCTCGTCGATGTCCATCTCTAACATTTCCTCATCTTCCTCAGAGACAACGTCATCATCGCCCAACTCCCCGCCCTCATCGAACTCCATATCGTCAGCATACACCCCGTCATCATACATCATCTCTTCGTCGTCCTCATCTTCTTCTTCATCAGACTCGTAGTCATCGTGAGGCTCGAACAGTCCGAGGGTTGAGTTGCGGAAGAGGTCAGGCGTTTCCTCACGCGCGTTTTCAACGAGATCGTCATCAGAGGCTGTCGAAATCTCAGATTCGTCGGCAGAATCAGGTGCCGAAGAATCATCGTAATGGGTGCTCAGGTCCATGGCAACATAACACAACCACTTGAGCGGCTTCAGGATGTACTTGACCACCCGTTTCGCGTTCGGGAAGTTGAGGTCAATATCCGAGATGGCTGTCGTCAAGATCGTAATGAAGTTCTTCTCGTACATGATCTTTGCCATTTGCTTGAGGTTCGGGGTAAGATCAGCGTTCGAGGTAAGTATCTCACCGTTGGCCCGTTGCGACACCATTCTCGAGAAGATATCTGCAATGCCTAAAAGGCGAGAGTACTTCATGTCAAGTGCCTCGTCAGAAGAACTAGCATCCTTGAATGCTTTGAGTGCATGTTCAAGGACGAATTTGCGCACGAACAGTAGGTCCTGCTCCGTCTCAGCATAAGGAGACAACTGACTAGCTTCCGCCTTAGGCAGGGCATTCTCTCCTGTCTTGTTACACAAGGAGACAATGAGGTCGATGGCGCAATTCGACGTCGCGAGCTTCTTCTTGAAGGCAACGTCACCCTCGTGGTTGAGGGTACCGATTGGGACCAAGACATTCAGAAGGTAGTTCAGAACCCCAGAGCGAGGTTTGGAGGGTGTCATGATGTACGGATCAGCCTTGCGTGAAAAATTGATGAACTCAATTTTGGTGCGATTGTAGCTTTGCAGCAATTCTGCAAGACACTTGAGAATGAAGCAGCGGTAGATGTAGATTGGGTGAGCATCAGCCTTGAATGTGGGCTTCTCAGGCTTGCTTGGGTCCGAAGCTGTAGTTGACGTAGTCGCAGCTCCTTCTGGGGTGGACCCGGCATCACCAGTAATCTCTGCACTCTCGGACGTCTCAGTGATAGCATCAGCGGACTTCGAGGGCTCAATTTTATCGTCGATCTCCTTGTATGCAAGCAACTCGCAAAGCAAGTAATGGATGACGCCATCCGGGTTTTCAACAACTGGCAGCTTGAGATCGACGGTCTTCGTTCGTTCCAGTACTGGCTTCTGAGATGGAAGCTCACTTGACTCCTTGGGCTTGTCAGCCTCAGCCGTGATATCTGAAGGCCCGGCATTAGAATTGGAGTCTGTAGCATGAGGCTCTTCACGCTTGAGCATCAATGTCTGCGGCCGCTGGGCGGAGTCAAAGCGTGCCAACTGCAACTTCTCATTGGTGACTTCAACGAATATTTCTGGAGCGCGGATGGCGAGAGCATACATCTGGCGAGTGTAACCGGTTGTATCAGTCTGTCTGCGGTCTCGCGTCTCAAACACTTGCTGGATCTCCGTGCGCATGAGCTGCCTGATCATAGCATCATCCTCAATCATGTGGCGAAGTACAATCATGAAAGCGCTCCGCAGGCCTTCGTTAGTAACACCGGCAAGCTGCTTGATCATAAGGAAAATACGCTGTATGTTGCGTTTCTCTGCCAAACGGGATGCAATCTTTCGTGTGCGAGTAAGCATAACCAGAACGCGGGTCACAGACAGGGCCAAAGATTCGTCTTTGCCAATACGTGGAAGGACATCCATGATTGCTTGAAAAAGAAGATTTTTCTCTTCGGTGTCCACGATCGGCTCAGGCAGGTCGTCAACGGAGATGTCTTGCTGTGAATCACTGCTAGGTGGTGTCCACTGGATTTGACGAGGAAGCTGGTCTTCCGCTAAAAGGCGCTCGATGATGAGAAGCACTTGTCCGATCCATGGTGATGACTCCTCGGGCGTCTGGTCAGTGAAGATTTTGATAAACCCAAGCAGAGTAGCGAAGTTGTCCTTCAACTCCTCTACAATAACTTCGTAAAAGTCCTTCTCTTGCAAGACCAGAGCGAGTAAATGGGCGGAAGCCGCGATCTTCTTGCCTTGCGAACGGAAGTCGTCCTCGCTCTGGTAGGAAATGAGAGACTGAACCAAGGTCACGCCGATCTCCGAACGCATAGCTGGTGGGTCAGATGCCTTTGCAACAGCTGCAGTGATGAGCTCAGCCAGTTCGAAGGTCACGCCATCATGAGAGTTGAGGATGTCGAGGGAGCGGTCAACAAGGTTTTGGCGAAGCGTAGCCCGCTCCTTGTCAAGATCATCCAGCGCGACCATTTCCGCTTTGTTGCCAACGGCCATGCGCTTGTGGTACGCTAGCGCATCGTGTGGTGCAACGAAAGGCTGTGATGGTTGGCTGTCGGGTACGGCTATGCTAGATGAGACTGCCGACATCTCCTGAGCACCGTCTGTAGAGACCTCCTCCATGTGAATAGACCTAGCATCTGGTGCGTCGGCGGTGCTGTCATCGTTGGCGTCGTCGCCGTTAGAGCTACTAGCGGTGGCGGCAGGCTCAGGAACGACGACTTCAGCGCGGCTGGGTGAAGTAGAAGGTGGACCGCGAGCCTCGATCTCGTACTGTGGAACTGGGTTTCGTGATGATTGTCCTCGCGTCTGATTCTGGCAATAGTCATGAGCCAGGTTGTAATTGTCGCAGCAGCGATAAAGTGCCTCTTCTGCCAAGTCCTCATTGAACCCTGCTTCTCTCAAGCGTGACATGTGCTCGCTGTTGCGAGGCGCCCATGGCTTGATGATAGGCTTGTTTCGTTTTGGAATCTTATCCATGCTCTTGGACGCACCGTGTTCGCCTTCACATTCAAGAACTGACCTTAGAATGTTGACAGAGGTCTTTACTATTGATGTTGTAGCTTTGTCCATGAGGCTTGAATTCCAAATCTTCTCGACGGGCTTGATGGCAGCGTAACGTAGCTCGACCATGAACTGCGCTGCGGAGAAGTAGTCTGCCCGACTGTGATCCCGATCTGGACGGTTGGTCATCGACGATGTCTGCGGTGACTCGCTTATGATCTTATTGTTTGTGATCTGCGCGTAGAAGGCCAACATAATCTTGATACCGCCGAGCGACAAGTGCAAAATCCGTTTGCTATCCTCGCTCGAATCATCACCCTCTTTTTGAGATGCTTCACACGCAGACTCGTAGAACTTTTCGAGAACGTCTGCAAGAACTTCAAAACCACCGAGGTTCTTGAAGGAGACAAGCAGTAAGGTCAAGGCATGAGTTCTGTCCATGTGTGGATCGATCATGAGCTGCGATAGAGACGTCAAGGTAACGATCAGGTACGCATAACGATCTTCCAGTGATCCGGACTCTTTGGGTGCCTGGAATTGAAGCTGATCAATGACCGCTTGTGCAAGCTGATCGGAGACGATCGTGGCGCATTGCTTCTGATAGGTCTCCAGACTTCGCCTAGATAGCAGAAGCCTACCAAGTGATTGAAAGAATGGAGCGATCTCGAGCGGTATCCTACTGAGAAGCGAACGAAGAGTCTGAGTATTCTTGAACTGGGCGCTACTCTGACTTGGGACCGGGGTTGCAGGAGCGCCTTCCTGGGATGGCGTTGCATCTTCGCTGGTGACACCTTCGGTTGGATCAGAGGGGCGATTGCTGCTGCCCATTCCAAAGATGTGGTCGGCCTCAGCAACTCCAAATCCGGGACTGATGATACGAGTTTCCTTGTCCCAAGCTGCAGGCATGTTCCTCTGCAAGAGTATCTCCTCCCAGACGCAGCTGCGATGTAGCTTGCCGAGACTGTCAACAAGACGTGCATACATGTCAGCTAGATTGACTTGAGCGGAGACATTGTGCTGAGAGCGGGGACTAAACATCTGACTTTGAAATGTGAGAGTCATTGCTGATACCAAAGTGTGCGCAGAGACAAGGGATTTGACGTAGGCAGTTCCCTGTTTAACTACCTCGCTGTTCTGGGCGTCATTGCTAGTAAACGGAGCAAAGAAAGCCTTCCCGCCGGTATGGTTCAAAAGAGGCTGGAGTTGTTCCAACGAGCGCTGAGTTCGTTTGATCAAGGAAGGTACAGTGATGTGTGGCTTTTGTTCAACGAGAACTTGAACCACACGACCAAACTCTTCGCTCATACTACGAGACTCCTTGGCTTTGGGGTCAAGACAGGCAAGGTTCGAAATATCCAAGATGGACTCGACTCCATCCACCTCGATAAAAGCAGCACACATGGCGTGATTGGAGAAGAAACCGCTCAAGAAGCGACACAGCACTCGAATGTACTGGCTACTTGTTGGGCCCTGGGCGCTGTCTTCTGTGTCGATGACCTGGTCAATAGATATCGCCTCTGATGAATGCGCAGCGGCCGGTTGATCAATATCTTGCATCTCTACATCGGTAGCAGCGGATGCAGTAGATTCGACACCACTCACAGATTGGGAACCTACGAGCGCTCCACGGCCGCCAGCAACGAAGAGCTTGCCTTCGGAATCCTCAGTCCAAAGTTTCGCCCCAGCACCTTCCCTCTCTGCTTTCTCTGCACAGAGCTGTACGACGCGGGCAATCAATTCGCTCAAACAGGAGAGAACACGTGCTTTCAACTGCGGGTGATGACGGACTAGTTCATCGAATGTGTTACCGATCATAGTAGGCATCTCCGTGTCGGCATCGAGCGCCTTGACATGGACTGGGCTCTCGAAAATTTCGAAGAAACGAGGAAGGGCCTTGGATGACTGGAACAACTTCATACCAGCCTCAGCCAAGCAGATCGCTCCAAAAGCAGGGGGCAGGGTCGAAATAGCTTCCGCGACGGGAAGAATACCTGTAGCTAGAGGTTGCCCAGGCTCTCGTGGCGTGTATACTTGCTTTGGTTGTGGGATGGAGGCATCCGTGAGGCTAGCGATGGCCGCAGCCGTTGCCTCCGAAGCAGGCTCACCAGCCACTGTTTCTAAGAAAGCATCACTCAAGCCAGCTTCAGCAATGACCTGATAGCTAGTGGGCTCGTTATGAATGAAACTCGTGAGCACATTAACAGCCATGCTCCATACGGTTGAGCCAAAGATGTTTGCGTTCGAGAGCACCGTACGAAGCGCGGTCAGGAGCTGTGAGGAATCGATCAGCTGCCGCATAAGACGATCGAAATTTCCACCTGTGTGTGACATCATGTGGTTCAAGAACTTGAACAGCCATCTCAATGTTTGTTGATGGTAGAATGGGATCTGATAGTCGGTGAGTTGGGTCTTGTACTCTGCGGGCATGCCCTTGTCTTCCTCGGCAAGCTTCTTCGAAGTGTCAACTTCGTATTGCATGAGATCGGCGATGATCTCGAGGCCTTTAGCACTGACAAGAGCTGCAAACGCATGCTGCAAGTTGTACACGAACGTATCGAGGAAGTTGAGAATTTTGGGCTGATTGCGTTCTGCCTTGTTCGTTCGGAGCTTGAGAACTTCGACCAGGATCTCAAGTAGCCCGGCAGAAACCATACCTTCTCCAGTCCGAGACTGAGATTGTGGAATAGTGTTGAGCAGCGAAAAGACAGCATCGCGCCATTCGTCTTCTTCCATATCAATCTGCGCGCCATCTTCGGTGCCAAGGCGGGCCACAAGCTTACGGACGATGTAGAAGAGCACGCCGTGGTTGACGTTAACGCTGAGCGCAGTGCAAACATCGGCAGACTTGGTCTTGTGTTTCGCCAACGCTTCCAGTGCGTTGAAGGTAAATGTCTGTAGCTCCGTAGGGATGCCAGTCTTGCCATCGCCCGGTGGTTGCACCAGTTCAGAGAGCTGGAAAGCTAGTTGCATTTGTCGGGGCTCGTCCGCGTCCTGTTGGCCAAGCCGAGCATGAAATTCCTTCTCGCCATGTACAAAACCCATGTTGGCAATCGCGAGCAGACGGACTGCGAGTGCGTCATCCCGTCCAGATGGCCCACTGCTGAGCATCTTTGCCGCGCGCAGCTTGTGCAGCAATTCGTAATGAGCGCTCGCAGGTAGCTCGGCGAGACCATGCTTGAGCAGATCGTGAATGTGAGTCTTCGCGACCTTGTCTGCTGACAGCTCGAATGTCTTTGGTCCGTTCGGTCGACTGCCCGGCTCTCCCGATGTGAATGCTGGCGTGCTCGGAGATTCTGTGCTTGGTGCAGTGGGTGCACTCTGCGGCGTCCGTGGCGTTTGATTGCGCATGTTTGAGGTTCGGCGGACAGGCGTTGGCGTGCTTGGTGCATCCGTGCTAGTGCCTACAGACTTGCTGTTGCTGCTGCTTTCTTCGGACGCCGATGTAGGCTCGTAGTAAGAGATGTAAACCCCTCCAAAGTCTTGCTTCAAGGTAGCTTCAGGCAACTTGTACAAGCCGGCCAAATCTGCGGGATTAAACCTATCGGAGTCACTGCGTCGGTCACCAGAGGCCTTGTCCTTTCCTTTCCCAGCTGGAGTGCCGAAGATTGGTGCTGCTGGGGAAGGACTCTTCGAGAAGGGTGCAGCCAGCTTCTGAATTTTTTCCAAGCCGATGTTGTAGTGGCTTGACAGTAGCGAAGGGTGCAGCGCGGCCGGTGACAAACGTAAGCGTGCAGCTTGATAGCGCTGCGAAAGCCTGTGGCCAAGGCGCAAGGTTGCTTTAAGGAGGGACGTCGAGGTTGTATTCAACAGCTTGTCCAGGCGCTCGCTGCTCGAGTACAAGCTACGGTTGCCACAATTCTCCAACAGCATGCGCGTGAAGCCCAGCAGCTGCTCGATAAGTTCCCGATCACCATCCTGTGACACGTGCAGGGTGTCCAGAATAGCATCAGTAGTGCTCGGTTCGGCGCTTGTGCTTCCCTCCTCCGTATCGCCCTTGAGCAGCAACCGCCGCTGGAAGGGCTGTGTCTGCGGTCCGTCTACTAACCCATACTCTTGGTTGAAAAGTTCCAATATGCGATCGAAGCGGTTCAGTACGGGAATCCAGTGGTAGGCATCGCCGCGTGGAAAAGGCCACTGCTTAGGGAACGAAGCGAGATGGTTGGGCAGCTGGTAGAGCGGAATTGACTCGGTAGCTCGTACAAAATCTGCTATCATCGGCGACTGTGTGCGTTAGCACCATTTCCGTAGCGGGGAGAGCATGTTGCCTACCAGAGTGGACTCATGCCGCGATGTAGCCTGCTTCTTGATCTTCATGCTTGCGCCGGGCGCTCGGAAAGCAGACTAGCAAAACATGCAACCTCTCTAATGTCGCCTCTGGCGAAGGTTCAGTCGAAGTGTAGCAGGCGAGAGCCCGGAGTTGCTGCAGGACAAGGCTATTCCGTGATCAGGCAGCTGCTTAGTCTTCAGATGTTGCAGAGCTTGTCGGTGTGGCGAAAGGGCGTAGGGCCTGTCGCGGTGACGTCGATAGATGTTGGTCGAAGAGGTGAGCAGGCAGTTGCACCGCCGCGGGCGGGGAAGGTGATGCGCAGGAAGATGCGGAACAGAGGCGTAGACGAAGAAAGCGCAGTCAGAGCTCACGGTGCAGGCGTGAGTGTATCTGAGCTGGCGCGAGGTCTTTGGGGGATGACTAATACCAAAGACGGTGAGGTTTGCCTCTGTCGTGCGTGTTGTGTGGGGTTGTGGTGTTGTCACTCTCGTTGTCGATAGCGGAAGCCCAGTATGATGCGCGCGCTGGATGGGCGCTTAGTAAGAATCGAGCATCACGACCAGCACGCGTTGACCAAAACTTCACCCGCACCACAAAAAGCGAAGTTTCCTTCCACTAGTGACGTCATTGCATTGCTTTATTCAGACAGCGAACACACTGCAAGATACCAATCCGTGGCTTCACTGACTTGGTGTGCCAGGCGCGTGTCGCAGCGAGTATTGGAACTGATAGCAATCACATTTTCACTCCATATTCACGTCTCACGACTCGCGTTGCTGCTCCCCACTGCTTGTCCTCTCCTCGTCCACCAGCCTGGCAGTCTCCTCCAGCACTAACAGGTCCCGTTCCAGCATCTCTGCCCAGTTCTGCACATCTCCAATCTCGTTCAGCTTTTTAGTGCTCGTGTCGCCGAGCTTCTGCCACTTGTCGCTCTCCTTCCTCAGCGCCTCAGTTTGCTTTGCGAGCTCCTTCTCCTGTTTAACGATGGCTGCTGAGTTGGCGTGCAGGTCTGCTGTGCGTGTGCGGAGATCGGCGTCAACTGTTGTGCCAATGGATGAGAGCGATGCAAGTACTGCTGCCCGAGCTTCGCGCTGCTGCTGCGCTGTGGTTGAAGGGGTAGGTGAGGACATATTGAGCTTGAAGGAGGTAGTGTATAATGAGTTAGATGTCAGCGCTTGTAACAATATCCGAATAGTGCTCAGGTCGCGATGGCTCAGTACTGCAGCGCCGTTGTCAGTTCCTCAACACGGGCTACGCGCTGCACTACACACAAGTTTGAGGTGCATGCATGAGGGTGTGACGAGGGCTTATATGACTGGCTGGATGTAGCGGATGGCGCAGACCGGCTGATCCTCTCCTCAGCACCTCATATGTTTGGCTATGCATCCAATCAAGTAAATCTCGTAGGACAAAATTAAGGAACGTGTCTAGAGTGCGCTTCGCAGTATTCAATGACAGCCATACGACGACGATCATATGAGCTGGATAGACTCAACCGCCTGTCGCTGATTGGTTGCCCTTCGTTCTGTTCGAGCTTTGAGCACGCCAATCTTTCAGATCACCAAACAACCCTCCCAACACGACTATCAGACCATCCCCAGAACCACTGCGGTAATCACACTTCACGGCCAACATCCTCCTCAGTACCCTTCGTCCGCCTAAGACCTCTGCTGTAAAACACCCTCTCCTCGAAGATCTTGATATCCTCAGCATTGACTCGACCCTCCTTCTTGGCTTTGTTTGCTAGTCGCCTCACACGCATGACATCGTACTCGGTGTTTCTTGTAAGCCACCAAGTCCACAGATTGCTTACCCAGCCCGCAATCGTAAACGCCGCTGCGATGGCAAAGCTTGTCTTGTAGCCATCGTGCGCCCACTTGCTCTGGAAGAGCTGAGGTCCAACGACGCCTCCTAGCTGCGCGATACCCGACTGAAGACCCAGCGTGAATGCTGTCCCTGTCGACCCGATAAGTGTAGCAGAGCGCCAGGCCCAGAACGGGCTGAAGTAGGATTGATAGAAGAGATTTCCAAGCACACAGGCGATGTAAATACCAGTTCGATCCGAGATGGTAAAGAAGAGTACGAAGCAGACAACCATACCAGACAGGATGAACATGATGTATGCTGGGCGAACGATCCATGCGCGTTCCATGAACCAGGCACTAAAGATTAGACCGCAGCACGCCGCTGCAAATGGCGGTAGCAACAAGAGTTGGTTGCGAGGAAGACCAACAAAACCCAAGTTTGTAATGATGGTAGGAAGGTACCACGTCAAAGCGTAGCCACTACAGTGGTCAGCAAGTGCCAAAGCAATCAAGAGAGATAGTAGCTTACCCAAGATTCACAAGTGTTTGACTGAGCATGAAACTCCAGATCAACCACTCACTCAACACGCCTTTAATCTCCTTGCCGGAGAAGTCGGGATCACTAGTCATCGGCGCACTCTCCGGCAATCTCGTCTCAATGTACTCCTGCTCTCTTTCCGTGAACCACCTATTGCTTCTTTCGCTCTTTGGCCAATCGGGAAGGTACGCCCAAACCACGCCACTGAACAGTATCGTTGCCAGACCTTCAAGAATATACACCCACCGCCACGCACTCAATCCTGCTATACCGTTCATATACGAAATTCCGTATGCGAGCAGCGCGGAGCACATGCCAGACACTGCGCTCCAGCAGAAAAAGTATGCAATGACACGGCCCATCTCATCAGGACGATACCAAGCCTGAAATTGTGCTAGCAAACCTGGGAACATGCCTGCTTCAAACATACCCAGCAGAAACCTCATGGCGTACAAATCGTGTCGGTTTTGAGCCGCAGCATGGCATGCCGTGATGATGCCCCAGGTTAAAAATATGCGAGCTTGCCAGTTGTGCGGCGCAAGCTTCTTAAGAAGAAGATTGCTGGGCGCTTCGAAAATGATGTACGCAATGCCATAAATCGATCCAACCCAGTTATACTGGTTAGATGTCATACCCAGTTCGACCATGATGTTGGACGGCTGGCCGACGTGCAGGACTCTGACGTTTGTTGCGTTGTTTTGGTCAATCTGATCTCTCTGTAAGTCATCGTAGCAGGATATCCGACTGACGACTACTTACCTGCTTGATAAGGTACATTACACCAGCGAGGAAGACGAAGCGCATGTTGACCTTGCGCATAATTCGCTTCTCATCTTCTGCAGTAAAAGTAGAGAGAAAGGCAGCTTTCGCTTCAGGGTCATCTCGGAGGTGTATGACTTCGCCACGAGACACGATTCCACTCGACTTATGTCGCGCTTGAGCGGCAGCATCGCGGTCGAGTGCTACTTCTGGTGCGGCTGTCGAAACAACAGGATCTTTTAAATCCGCCATTTCGAAGTTGAAGAAGACGCAAGACAGGAATCACAAATTCAACAGCAGCTCAACGACGCATCTTATGCATCCCCGCCCGTTATTCAACATATGCGGACAACATCTTCCAACGTCTCCAAGCCAAGCTCGTTATCAGTGGAGCGACAAGCGAGGGCTTGATGACGACTTTCTAGTCTGCATGGCAAATGATTACTTCTGCTATACACTTGCATCCGCGAGATCGGAGCACAGCGCGCCTAAAGTGTGCTACGAAGTGGGGTTTGCTGGAGTTTTGTTGGAGTTGAGCGTTGCACCTCCCACGTGGTGGTGATATGGCGCAATTCTAAACGAGCTGGCGACATCGAAACCTTGGAGAACGACGATTCGGCAATCATCCGGCAATCATCCGGTGTCCTGCTGAGGTCAAGAGTGCCTATTATTTCCGAGTCGTGCATTGGTTATGCGGCACATGTGGGGTCGTAGATTGTCGGGGTGGGTTGTGTCGAGTTGAATGCATTCGCAAGATGCACGTTGCATGGTGTCAGTCTCAGATCAAATAGATTATCGTAGCTTAAGACTTATTGATATAAGCTCGTTCGACACCCAGCCCTTCGCAGATACCTCAAGTCTCAGTAAAGGTTGTCGACATGGCCTCAGAACCTCCGCAGACGGACGGCACCTCCAAGCCAAAGAAGAAGCTCCTTCTCAATGCCTTCGACATGTTCACGCCCAGCCATTTGGCCTTCGGTCAGTGGGCGAACCCTCGTGATCGAAGCAAGGACAAACGAAGAGATTTGACCTACTGGACTGATTTAGCGAAAATTCTGGAGAAGGGATCCTTTGTCGGGTACTTTTTGGCAGATACATTTGGTCCATACGATGTCTATAAAGGCGGTACAGAACCAACGTTCCGGACTGGGGCGCAATGGCCGATGGCGGACCCTGTCATCGTAGGTTGCACTTTTAGTTTTGACTTTGAGAAGTGAAGTTAACGCAATGGCAGCCAATCTCAGCAATGGCAAGCGTAACGAAGCACCTCAACTTCGCTATTACGACTTCGACGTCATATGAACAACCCTATGTTGTGGCTAAGAGGTTTGCTACTCTAGATCATTTGACTGGTGGTCGATTCGGCTGGAACATCGTAACAAGCTGGAAACCAGCTGCATCGAAAGCTGTGGGTTAAGGGTCCTTGCATACAATACCACCTGGTGCTAACACCTACGAGGTTGGGCTGCCATACATTGAACACGACAAGCGCTACGACAACGCTGACGAATACCTTCGTATTCTGTACAAGTAAGTAACAGCTGTACAATGTCAATGTTCTCGAAACTAAACAGCAAACAGACTCTGGGAGGGATCTTGGGCAGACGACGCACTCATTGAAGACACCAACAAGCAGATCTATACTGACCCTTCCAAGATCCGCACAATCAAGCACTCGGGGAAATGGAGTGTAGACGCCCCCTTCATCGTCGACCCCTCGCCCCAAAGAACCCCCGTCCTCTTCCAAGCCGGTACCTCTGCTGCAGGCATGAAATTTGGTTCCACACACGCAGAAGCCATCTTTGTTGCCGGCCTGTCACCACACGTGGTCGCACCGCGCGTCAAAGCAATCCGTGAACAAGCCGCAGCAGCAGGCCGCGATCCGCAGTCCATCAAGATCTTCGCCATGATTACACCGATCATCGGCAAAGACGAGGAAGACGCTGAGCGCAAGCATCGAGAGGCGCTGCAGTATGCGTCTCAAGAGGGCGGACTGGCGCAGTGGTGCGCATCGAGCGGCGTGGACGTGTCGAAGTTTGATCCGGATCACCTTCTCACGGAGCAGGATCTGCCGCGTGACCAGTGGCAGCGCCTGGCCCAGAGCATCGTCTACAATTTGCAGTATACTGGCTCTGACATTCCACCACTAACTGTCCGTAATCTGGGTAAACTGGTTGCTATTGGCGGTTCCGGCGCGATGCCTAAAGGATCGCCGTCGCAAGTCGCGGATATCTTCGAGCAGTGGGTGGATATTGCGGACGTCGATGGGTTCAACATTGCGTATGTCGTTTCGCCGGGTAGTTTTGAAGATGTGTCGGAGCTGCTTGCACCGGAGCTGAGGAAGAGGGGGCTGTTGGATGATCCTGTGTCGCCGGATGCACCGGTGTTGACGTATCGCGAGAGGATCTATGGGAAGGGACAGAAGAGGTTGCGAAGTGATCACGTGGGGTTTAGGTACAAGTATGATACATATGAGCAGACCATTGCACAGGAAGATGCGGCGAGGCAAGTACGAGAGCCTTGATTCGTGCTGACCGTATGGCATTTGGTTCGCTCAAGACTAGCTTCGTCAGCTGTCGGCATGGATAACGAAGAATAGTATCTGATGAATGGTAAGTAATCAAATACTATTTCCTCGATATTGCTCTACCTGCATGACTCCAACTATACGTTTCATTCTTATGTGCAGTCTTGTAGAGCACTCTTCGCGCTCACGAAGAAGCCCCAGGCACAATTGCCAAAAACTCACCACTCAAACATTCTGCTGTCCACCTAAGCATTCGCCGCATACTTCTTTAATACATCTAACTCCACCGTTTTCAGTGCACTCTCGTGCGTACACTCCAACTTCACTGGCGGCACCTGCATCCCCGACTCCCTCTCGTGTTGCAGCGTTTCGTGCCAGCGCGTCGCCTCAACACACCACTTTTGACCCGGCCGAACGCCCATCTGTTTCAAATTGATACCGCCCTTTTTCGAAACGAAGTCAAGGAATGATTGTGTGAGCTCAGCGGCGATGGGTGTTTGCGCGTCGCAGAAGCCCGGCTTGAAGGAAGTGGGCGGGATCGATTTGCTGGCCATGGGGTACATGCTGCGGGAGGAGTGTTGAAGTAGGGGCTGGTCGAGGACTGTTGGGGTTAGTGAGGGATTAAAGACGTTGAAGTGTAATTCTGGGTGGAAGATCTTGGGGTGATTCGATGGTATACTTGTACGCCATGGGCGGAGTTATACATACCATTGTTTTCGCTGTCACTCACTCCACTGTGAGTTCTCGGAACCTGCGTGGAGCCATTGATGTCGTATCCTGTAAGTTTCCCCATGTTATTGGTCTTTTTTTGTTCTTGTTCGTGATTTGAGCTGACTTTCTGAACTGTGGTTTCAATGTAATAAGACGTAGTAGTATTCTAGAATGCGTATGTGATTCTTCATTGCAAGTCGAGACTGGACGAACTATTATATGGCTTCAGCTGAACTTGAAGGGCTTAACCTCTTCCGTCAATTGTAGTCATCGACCTAACTATTCGCGTATCTGCATCATGTTTACGGGTGTTGACACGCGCTCGTGTTTACTGGGCGGAGCACGCTCCGACGGTACAGATGCATGACATCACCGCGGTCCTCCACCCATCGTAGAAGAGAAGGACCGTTTCTAACCATCTCACAGCGCAAATGAGAGCTCCTCTCCTGACAGATTTGAGTGTATACCGTGATTTACTCCGAAGAGGCTCTCGATACAGGTTTCAGGGTCATTGGCACAGTGCGCGTCATCGTCCTGTGCCCAGGTTCTTGGTCGACAAAACCCAGCACCAGCATAGACCTGTACCATATCAGATAATTGGGATACATCGGGGTTTTGACTCTCGTCTCAAACGATTGGTCTTTCATTAGCCAGGGGTTAGCTATGCACTATGAGTTGCGGGTGGGAGAGCCAGTACCTCACGATCAAGTCCAGTCCAGGACACATTTTCAATACTGCACATGCACCCAAAGCAACATAAGTATCACGACGACCACAACCAGCACATTGCTGCGATATCACTTTCAGATGTCTCGGTGTTGTCTACACATGGAACCACACTGGAGCAGAAACTGCTGTGAACAAGGCTAGAGTATAAGGCTGAACGATGTACGGCTGAACATCGAATCCAAACATTGCAGCCGCTCGTACGGCCTTATTCACCTACTACAATTGCATTGTGGGCCGCACAACATGCGATTCAGCATGTCACATGAGTCTGTGTTAATGTGTACATTCCGAGCTCATCGAAACCATTCATACATAACTTAAAAAATAATTCGAGCTAACGCCATGCGGCATGCATCGCCAATAGCCTGTTCCCCATTCTCGACTAAAAGCGGACGGGTGAACATTCGAACGCACCTTGAGTGTCTGCACGCAGAAGCATTGTGTTGTAAAAGCGGTGAGATTATACATCGCTATTACAGCAATTGTAGCATTGCAACACGAGCAGCTGATTCAGTGGTAAGACGCGTCCTGGCGGCATGCTGGCTTACACATTATGCGCAAGTGCATTGAGAGCTGCCATGGCGTGGACCAGTTCCGACATACCTGCATTGGCACTCATCCCCTGTTGGGATAGCATAGCCTTCGTTGAGGCCGCACCTTAAAGCGAGATTGATTGAAGCAACCAGAAATCAAACTGCTAGGTGCAGGGAGCCCGAATCAGCCAGCAGCCATTTATTTCCAGGTTCAGCCTGTTTTCCTTGGTGTCTCGCGAGCAAGGTCAATGATCGGTCCACTGAATCACGGGCTTCTCCTGTATGCTGCACAATTCTTAGAGAACGCCAATCGTGGCTGCTCCTTCAAGAACATGAGAAACGAACGCGCTTGATTAGACCTTCAACCTCGCTGTGGGCTGGATCAAGTTGAGTCAGTAAGGAAACGTTAGAAACAAGGGGCCACGGTCAAACAAAGTGTGAAATACAAGCGCAACACAATAGTATTGAAGCTGACAAATTGCGATAGCTTGAAGCAAAGATAGCAGTAATGAGAAGGCTATTTCGTGCACCGGATCAAGCTCTCGCAGTTCTCCGGGACCATGGCACACGATCAGCAGCGTCAGGTAAGTGTGCAGACCCGCACTCTTCAATGGTGGCTGATGATTGTCTAGATTCAAGAAGAGTAATCTAGGCTCTTGGTCGAGGAGCAGCAGTAAAATCGCAACATCGAGTAGGACAAGCTGTATAGACTACCTGAGAATTGAGATAGCATTGTGCCGCATGTGACAGGCGAGTCTTCACAGTTGTAACACGATGCGGACCTGGAGCAACCACACTTCCATCTCGATGTAGATTCCAGGGCACACGGAAAAAGTCCTAGCAACCCTTTCCAATCATGATGGTAGCCAGCATAATGAGGAAAAACAAAGGATTGCGGTAGAGGAAGATATCATCCTTCAAGCTTGTAAAGATGATATCTCAGGACATGGCGTAACTCCTCTCCTTACCCTCCTCGTTATCGTCCATCAATGTTGGCTCGAACTTGGACTTGCGTGCCTGTGTAGCTCCAGAAGCCTTCCAAGCAGACAGAATCAAATCAACGATGGCATCAACCCCCTGATTCTTCTTCACCACGGCGAAGATTGTCGGTCCGCCCTCACGCATCCTCCTGCTGTCGCGCTCCATGACGTTCAGATCAGCACCGACTGCCTCAGCAAGATCGATCTTGTTAACAATCAGCAGGTCTGACTGTGTGATGCCTGGCCCTCCCTTTCGAGGGATCTTGTCACCCCCGGATACGTCGATGATGTAGATGATAAAGTCGGCGAGCTCGCGAGAGTAGTTGGCTGCGAGGTTGTCACCGCCTGATTCAATGAGGAGAAGGTCGGTGTTGAATTTGTGGTGGAGGTTCGTGAGGGTGAGGAGGTTGACTGAGATGTCTTCACGGACGGCAGCGTGAGGGCAGCCTCCTGTCTCCACGGCGATGATTCGCTCGCTAAATCAGTCAGATAAAGGTTTCTTTACAATTGATGGGGCACAATCACGCTGGGAGAGCTTTGTGCTTGGTCAGAAACTCGCCATCCTCCCTTGTGAAGATGTCGTTGGTCACTGCAGCAACACTGAAGCGCTGTCTAAGTGCTTTGCAAAGAGCCAGCATGAGGGCAGTCTTTCCCGAGCCTACTGGCCTGTTCCATGTCAGTATACTTACCAGTACGTACAAAAGCTTCATCTTACCCTCCAATGCCCACCGTGAACGAGCGGTCTTCCCAGTCTCTTCCCTCAATGATAGGCATCTCGCGCCCAGCGAAGCTACCAGGCCCATCCAGGATCTCATGGGTGTGTCCATGGTCTGCTGCAGCGTGCGAGTGCGAGTGGCCTTCATGTGAATGACCGTGCGACATTATGGCTGTATATGCAATTGCAAAGGTGCTGTTGGACCCTGATGTTCGAAGAAATGAAGCTTGATGGCGGGGCAGAACCGGCTGATGGCGGGGTCCAAGTCAGGCACAGCCTCCGGCCGCCGAATCCACCTCCGCAACTACGACTCCATCACACGCAGGCTAACATCTTCACCCCTGCCCGGATCTTAATCGCTCTTTCGACGGATTGCACGAGGTGACCGGCTTGATGAGGACTGACATGACCGTGCCAGGCTAGGTAGAACGGCAAGCGCTATGACGGTCCTGACAGGATCATGGCTGCAATGTGGTCAGCCCATCGCGCTTCACCCCTGCAATTTCTCCATGCGTGCGGTCCTTCTCATATGATGCGCAATTATATCTCGCGTACCTGAGCGCCGCAGCCAGCATCTGCCCGATCACATTCTTGACGCTTCCGTATCTGTAAAGTCTCCAGTCGCTTCGGGAAGGATTGCCATGGCTGCCATCTTCGCAGCTTCACCAATATTAGCCAGCGCGCCACAAGAAGCGAATACGATGACATTTCCACTCATTTCCGCTGACATCTGTCAAATCAGCCCTGGTTCATGCGTCAGGTAACCAACGCGAAGGATGTAAAGTTCGAAATCTTCCGCCAGAACATGACAGAGGTTTCTGCTTTTGCTGCGTTCCTGACCGCATGCGGCGAGACAATCTCTTCATATGAGTTGTTTTCACCCACTCTCCTTTTTAACAACTTCCACACTCTTTTAATCTTTTGAACGCCCGTACGAACTAATTACTCAGTTTGGAGAGATGGCTGTCACGTGGAACAAGTCGCAGCACACCTCCTTCCTGCTGTGGGACATCGACCGCGAGTTCCAGAACGCATACGAGCTGTATGACCAGCTGCAAGCGAAATGCAGTCACAAACGCCCGTCATGGGCGCGCCTCATTGTCAAAACTCAGGATGACGTTCTTGCAAAGGCTCTAAATCTAGGACGAGACGTCAGAAACCTTATGGAAACCGGAAAGAAACGTTTCGGAGCGAGATTTGAGCAAGGCGACTGTATGTACAATTATCTGAAAGTCATTGCAATGTCCTGACCTGGCCAGCGGCATGCCACACAATACTTGAAGCCCAGCTCCTTCGCATACAATACGAGGTGCGCGAGCTTCTCTGCGACAGCGCAGTATCCGAAGTAAACTCCATACCTTACGACGACATCATCACGACTTCAAAGAGTGCCCGCCGCATCTGCCTAGAGGCCTTGCAAGCCCAATTCGAACGCTTCTCAACCCCAAGCTCGCTACTCTATCTTCCACCCCCGCGCTTCAAGATCCAATACTGCTCCTTCGCCGAGCAGCTCCGCAAAGACCTCGACTCCTCAGAAGGAAGCAACCTCCAAACCAGAAAACTGCGACCACGCGACCGCCACGATGACCGCGAAATCTGCCCGGACTGCGACACCTGCATCTCAGTCGCCACGCACTCCGGCCTGCCCGACGCGCGCTGCATCCTCTTCACCTCGCACGTCCAGCCCGAAGCTGGCAGCCGCGCCTCCAATGCCAGCTACGCCTGCTCCAGCTGCTACAAGACGTTTGACGACTCGTATGCCTTCCTCGACCACGTCTTTCAGAAGCAGATTGGCAGCGACCGCAGCTGTCTGCGGTTGTCGAGCCCGGACCTGGACATTCACGACTTTGACCCGTCGCTGATCTCGCAGTGCTTCAAGAATTGCGTTGTGCGCGAGCTGTCGCGCACGGCGAGTGAGAAGGCCAGTAAGGCGCAGATTACGGTGCAAGAGAAGGAGATTGAGGTGCGGTTGAGTAGCCTGAGGAGCGCGACGTCGTGGTGAACCGCGCTTGCCACGTTTCATTCCCTCTTATTTGCGACGAGCACGCTGTAATGTTTTGATCTCCTCGCTCTTGTCTCGTCCCTCTTGTCAGCATGATTTAGCCATATACCCACCCCACGTAGATGTAATGTTTCTAGCACTAATCACGAATGTATACTGTAATACCACTACTCACCGCATCGTTTCACATCAGTCTCCCTCCTTCTCGCAATGTGCAAGCTAGCTCACATTACTTCAAACATAGCGCAGAGTTTGAGCTCAACTGTAAATAAATTGTCGTACGACGCCGCACTCCCGTCTTGTTCCCGACATGCTATCGCCGCGCCGCTTGGCCTGGCCGTTACCTTCACCGCCACGCCGTCAAGCCGACGTCTTGCAGCCAAGCCAACGCCTCTTCCGCGGAGAGAAAGAGAGAGGGAGAGTTAGAGGGAGAGTTAGAGAGAGTTAGAGAGAGACAGGCACCAAGCCTCACAATCGCAACACCCAGGCACCAAGTCTTGTCAATAAAACCTCACCATGTAACCTGTCGGCCGAACACCCGCCAAGAGCACGACACCAATACGGCCATATACGATGACGATTTCATCTCGTCCTGTCACCCGCTCCCCGCCGCCTGCGGTAGGAAAGCGATAGGCCCATAATGACCGCATTCGGCGAAACCAGACAATACGGATACAGACCGTCAGCGACCAAGAGTGCAGATCTGGGCAGACGAGTGGGCAGCGGGCTTTCTGTCGTCCGGGCGGAGGAGAGAAGAAAAAAAAAGGTGAGGTGCTGAGGATGCCATGGCCTGGGCTGAGGCTTGGGGCAAAGGCTTGGGGCAGAGGCTTGGCTGCGCGCGAGACTTGGGGCGTCGGAGGGTCGGCGCGTGGAGGGTTGCTCGCAAGTGTTGACGAGGGAGGGTATGTATGTATGTCAATCTATGTGGGCGGGGTTGTGCGTTTGCTTGTACAGGGAAGGGGGGAGGGGAGTTGTTCTTGCGACGCGTGGGAGGGGAGTGTGGGTGAGGGTGAGTGTCTTGGCTAACACCACGATCAAGACTCCTGTGCGGACTATGATCAAGCGCGCGCGATCCAAGCTACACACAGTAGAGTAGAGTAGAGTAGAGTAGAGTAGAGTAGAGTAGAGTAGAGTAGAGTACAGTGAGTACAGCACAGTACAGCAAAACATAGCGATGCCTTCCCACCGCCTGCCTCCCCTGCCAACACAGTCCACGTAGCCATGTCTCCTTACCTCATCACGTCTTGACAGCGATACAGCGAGTGACAATCCACACACAGTCCTGTTTTGCAGAGTCTCTGCTTCGTCCATGCTGCCATCTCCGATATCTAATAAGGAAGACTAGATGCTCGCACTTCCAGATCTAGGTCCAGATCCAAACATATCATTGTGTGTGAAGTGAATCAGCGGTTGATATGCGTGTATGGGTAATGGGACAGCACCGTCACCATCGCGGTCTGGAGCCCCTCGTCTCGCCGTTCCCTGGATGCATCTCGCCGTTCTCTGGATCAGTACCTTTGCGTACGTCGCCTGATACTGTCTCTGTTGTGATGTCGTCGTGATCGTGTCGTGGTGCTTGGGCGGCCGCCGTTGGCGGAACACGCTCCGGATCGGCGATGCGGTGCAGAGACAGTGAGGAGCGGGTGCGTGCAGAGCGGGCGATCAAGCGTTCAGGGAATAGCAGGAGCACGGTGAGGGTCCAGGGAATAAGAGCACAGTGTGTTTGTTGTGGGGTCTTGGTCTTGGGTTTGGTGTACTACTACTCGAGTACACTGCTTGGTGTCTACTTGTTCATCACGTGCATTACGGCAAGAGTACACACAAGATGAACGGCCACGGTGATTGCTCTTGAATCTGCCAATCAATCATCACAGCGACGGATTGGCTCACCACGACCTTCACCACTCACTGCCAACCGCTTTCCCGGTCAAATTACGTTTGGCAGTACCGGCGGTTTCGAGGTGCTGCCGACCGATCCGGAGCGGCAGGGTGTTGCAATGTCATGATGAGTAGTAGTAGGCAGGCGAAGCGCCCAGAAGCAGCAGAGCCAGAGAGACGGGTGCAAACGGATGCTGTTGCTGGCGTGTCCCAAGGGGGACGATCTGTCGTGTTTGGTATACACAAGTCACGGGGGCGCATTGGCGGGGGCATGGCAGTCTCATCACCCTCATGATTAGCTTCAGTCCTGTCCATTAGCCCCGCAGGCATGCTCGCTGCAACGGCCAGCCAAGAGCAGGATCAGCAACACCAGCGCAGTTTCAGCCACGCTTGGGGCTTTGCGCTGAGTGGGCGGCAGCTGGTGGTGGACGGCGCTCATTGGCCTGTGCTGGGCTGCGCCAGGCTGGGCTAAGACAGGCAGGCGGAGCGGAGACGGTGTGGTCTTTGATGCATGCAGGATGGAGACGGAAGACGGGTGCAAGACAGGACGGTCAGACGGCGGGCTGGGACGTCTTGGGCGCCCATGTCGAGGTGCCGTGTCGAATCTTGGTGCATTACCGTCGGCCTCTTGTGCATGCATCCATGGGCGGCCAGGCCTGGGATGCAATGATGAGCACCATGGCTGTACGACAGGCGGTGCCGCCATGGGCTGGGTCGACATTTTGCGCCTCCGCACTGCGAGGCCGCAGCCAGCCAGCGGACGCGAGTCGTGCTTGGCAAGATTGCAGCAGCGCGCGGCGGGATGCATCGTCTTGGAGCGCGCGCAGACTGCGTCCCAGGCTGGCCGCTGTCGAGCTGCAGCAGCGCGTTGCCGCGTGTGCGCGGCCGCACAATGAGACCTGAGGCCGTTCGATCCGTCTTGTCGGCCTCAGCGTGGCCTGGTGAAGAGCCCGCGGCCAGGCTCCGGCGGCCAATCAGCGCGCGCTGCCCAGACGGACAGCCAAGGCCTTCACCAAGACCCAAGAGAATTGCTCTGGCACTGGCTTCTTGTCGTCTCCTGAGGGCTGTGCTATATCATGCTCATGCCGCCCGCCCGCTGCTGCCTCCAGCCCCGCCGTCTCCAGACCCGCCGTGTGTGTCGCTGTCGCCGCAGCCTGCCACGGATGCCCCCCAGCGCGTAGCTGCCTCACGCCGCCCGCCGGTCATGGACCCCCGACACCCGCCGGTGCCCTCTCCGGCCACCCACCACGCCCAATCCCACGCCAGCGGCCACTCGTCGCCCGCCAACACCGACTACTACGACTACGACTCCGAGCCCAACGACAAGGACGCCTATGCCTCCAAGCTCAGCACCCGCGACGACCGCGCCAGTCGCTCCACGGCCGGCCGCGCCCACGACTCGGTCCTCTCGCCCTTCTCGCCTCACCCCTCGGCCCCCAACAGCCCCGGCAGCAGCGTCTCCAGCGCTGCACGCCGTGCGCCCCTCGACATCCACGACGCCCGCAGCCACCGCGTCTCGCCGCCGCCGCGCGCTCACCTTGATCCCGAAAAGGCCGCCTCCTACGACGCCTACGAGGCCCGCTCGCCGCACCGCCCCGCGCCCGATGCCGTCGTGTACGACAAGACCGAGTACCACGACCAGGGCCCCGAGGACAAGGCCTGGCAACTGCTGGTATGTCGCACACGCGCGCCCTTGCATCCCCCGCCCGATTCAGCGCTAACACGCCGCAGTTCTACCTCTCCGGCCCCTGCGCTCTCCTCTCCGTCGCCATAACCCTCTGGACCCTGCTGGCAACACTCCTCGCCCTGTTCATGCTGCCCCTGCGCTTCTGCACCGCCCGGCCCCCGCTCGCCACCCAGCTTACCGCCTTCCTCGCGCCCGCCCTGAACCTGCAGCTGCACCTCGTCTACTCGTTCGACGCGAGCGAGAGCTACAGCGTGCCCATGCTGCTCGTCATCCACTTGTTCTCGCCCGTTGTCGCCTTTGGCGTCGCCATCGCGAGCTGGACCGCTGCCGGCTTCTGGTTCTTCAGCAGCATTCTGGGCGACCCGGGGGGCCATGACGGGGGGAGGCACAATGACGGCAAGGACAGTATCTTGGGTGTCAGGAACTACTGGGAGCGGTGGTTGTCGAGGGGGCTGCGGCAGTGAGACGGACACACCCCGCACGGTTGGTTGGTGTCTCGGACTTGAGCACTTCTTTCACGATTGGCATTTTAGAGCGCTCCCAATTGGGACGCATGGCAGCGAGTCGACCGAGCTGTCTGGCAGAGCAAAGCCAAAAACACATCACGGCATGGCACAAGGCGTTGGAAAGGAACAGCTGCACTCCCCACAGCAAGGCGTTACACACGGCGTTTGTTTTTTTCCCGGCATACGGATTCGAGATGGGTCTCTCCGTTGATTTATACCCCGTTTTCTACCTTTTTTTTTTCTACTTGTGGGCATCTTTTATGCCTCCCAGCACCATTGTAGCTGGCTGATCTGGTTGCATATCACGACATACCAAATCAAATCCAAACAAACACACATACATACATACATACCTCAATGCATGATATGACATGACATTAAATCACTAACTATCCTGCAAAACCACGTGCCAACTCGACCCACGCCGTCCCTCCTCCAGTGCTGTCGTCATGGACAGAACCATCAGCACGCACCCTCAGTCCGGGAACTGCATGGAGCCCAGGAAAGAGAAGGGGTTAGCTTCCGTTTTATTCATTCGCCTGCTTACTTGTTCTCCAGACGCTCTTTCCTTCCAGGGACGCCCTTTCCTTTCCTGGACGGCCCGCGTCTGCACCATTGTTGATCCGGAGCGTGCTCTGCTAAACGCTTTTCATTTGGCTTGAACGGTCTGGATATGAGGACCGACGATATCGTTGTCAGAGGAAAAGAGACCAGACTGGACACATGACGATTTGGACATGTGAGGGGGCTTTGATTCGACGATGCCTAACACTGGTAGATACAGTCCATTGATTCAAACATGCTATATCGACCCCGATCAGCACCAACCCTACCAGCTCCCCCACTTAACCGAATCACCGCACGTTGAGCACATTTGGATCCCCGTCCAGCGGGCCCATCAACACTGTTCAGCGCAGTCAGCAGCTTGACGACCATTTCAGGACCTCGGTGCGTACCAACGTCCTCTCCTTCGCGGCCAACAGCCACGCCACTCCCCTCCCCCGGCCACGTCATATCCCCCACGATGCTCACCATCTTGGCCCTCAATCTGAAGCCGAAATGACAACGCGAGTGCTTCGTCGGCTCTGCGGGCGCAGACGAGCGTCTCCTTGCAGTCATGCCGTGCGCAATGTGCACGGTGCTTGGTAGGCCTGACAGTCTCAACGCGAGGTCACCTGGCGAGTATTGAATGGAGGCAGGTGCCGTGAGCATGGGAAAGAGACCGAGGCCGCGGAGGTGGTCTGTCAGAGCGAGGAAGTTGATGGCTGCGCATTGCTGGTGGGTGATAGAGTCGGGTTCTGCGCACCTGCAGTTGGTGCCTCGGGATATGCTTGTCCAGAGGTCGTATGTGGCTTTGAGCATGTTGCCGAGAAGCTGCGTTCGATTGTCGTGGATTTGCGCTGCGAGTGTCAGCTTGGACGTGTGCTGACTTGACCCATGCTATCGCGTCTGAACAAGCTCCGGACGCCTGCTCCAACCCAACAAGGTATTGATATGGACATACCAAGTGTGTCTAGTGGAACCCTGCCCCCAATCGCACAAGGAGACCCAGATCGTACAAGCTTCTTCCCAGACGGATCTACCTCACAATTGACCACAAGAAACTCCGCAAGCTGCGCGTACTCCGCCTCATATCCAAACTGCTTCGCAATGTACAGCCATTCTTCATATCCCCTCGACCTCAGCCTGTCGCGGTACGGATCCAGCCACCCATCCATATACCCAGCGAGTAACGAGTGCGCCTCATACCGCACAGCCACATCCGTCACGTGAACAATGTCAGAGAAATCCAGCACCTTGGGGACCTTGTCGAACTGCAGTGTTGCAATGAGTAGAACTATGCGGATAGACTCTGGGCGGTCGTCTCGCAAGTTGAGCGTCTTGGGGCGTCTGTGGAGTCTGCTGCTGCAGTGCCCGGAGCTAGTTGAGGCACTCGAGAGCAGGCACTTCCAGCGAGGGCCGAGTTGGCGCAGGATCGACTCTGAGAGGACGAATGTGCGGCGGTTGCACGCGGAGCCTACGAGCAGGAAGACGTCGCGCCCGGCGGGCTGGCCGAAGCGCTCGTTTGCTGTGGCGTGCTTACGCATGCTGGCGGCGTGTAGCGATGGCAGTGGTGGGTGGGATTTCTAGCGAAAGAATGCAATGTGAGATAATCTGTATGTATGTGGAGTGAGTTGTACGATGTAGAGGAGTTGTAGTGGGTCAGCGTTAGACTGAAGACTGAACATGAAAGACCCTGACACTGGGCAGTGACGATCGACTCTGAAACCATGATAGAAGTTGCTCTTTAAATTCAAGCCAGAGATGCGCCGAACTTTTCTTTCAAGATTGTTGGAGCGCTGCTCGTCATCGTGGACTGTATACATGGACACTGAGCTCCTATACAAATATAATACACTACTTACAACACACTCCACTTAGCTCATAGGCACCGGTCGCAGATGCCCGTCCTTGTCGTATTTCGCCTTGAAAAACGTATAACTCAGCGTCACCGTCTCAATACCCTTCATGTTGATATCCGTCACAAACTCTGGGTCAATGTAGAAAAACACAGGCATATCGACTGTCTCGCCCGCGTTCAGCCGCTGCTCCTCAAAGCAGAAACACTGGATCTTGCTGAAGTACGGCGCCACCTGGCCCGGCGTGACCGAGTAGGTTGCGACGCCGATAATGTCCTCGTCGGACTTGTTCGTCGCCGTGTAGAAGGCGAGTGCTGTCTCGCCGGGCAGGACGCGCACTTCGCGCTGCTGGGGCACAAACTTCCACGGCAGCACGTCGGAGACGGAGCCGTTGAATGTGATGCGGATGCGGGGATGGTTCTCAACGGGCTTGAGGCGCTCGGCGGGGTCGGCGTTGGGGTCGCTGCCGCCGTGTGCGGCGGATTTGATGGGTTGGCCTCCCCAGCCGGTTTGCTGACATATCTGGGGGGCAGGTTAGTTGCTGGTACCAATTGAGATGGTGGAGTGCGCTCACCATTTTGTACATAGGCACAGAGCCGTATGTAATGGCTACAAAGCCTACTATAACACTGAAGACATAGTTCCTTGCACATCGTCAGCCGTGGTCCGCTTAAGCCGATCTCTCCCAACGCACATGACCGTTCTATTCTTCTGCTTGTACCTAGCATGCATCTGATCCATGCTTGGCGCAGCGCCATACCGTCCATCCCCCGTCGTCTTATTCGAGCTTGCCCAGCGGCGCGTGGCGGGGATTGCGGGATTGCGGGGGCGCGGTATGCGGCTGAGCGAGCGCGAGCATGCGGTACATATCCACGGCTGCGCAATGCGCGTTTGGAATTGTCGCAGTGGCAGTGCGACAGACATGGTGTTGGTGGGTCGGGCGTTCGTCTGGTGGAGTGATGATTCAGTGAATTCCAAAGTCCCCGACGTCGCCGCCGGGAGGCTTTAGCCTCTTTGGAAAATAGTGAGCAGGCATTGCTCCTGCGCCGGAGCGCCGTCATTCTTCCACGAAATTCGGTCTTTGCTGGACTGCTCTTCACACAAGTATCTTTACTCTTCTCTAACCGAATCGATCTGCACCGACATGTCGGAAAGCCTTTGTGGAGTGTGCAACTCCGAGCCAAAGAAATACAAGTGCCCAACCTGTGCACTTCCATAGTGCGTACAACACCACACTTGTGCGTGAGTGTGAGCAAATACTAACCCACCTAGCTGCTCAATTGCATGCTTCAAAGAGCATAAGCCCACACATGCCGCTGCTGCAGCTGCGCAACCACCAGCCGTACTCGTCGAGCCTGAGATACCGCAACCTCCTCCGCCTGCGCCCCTCCCTCGCTACCTCAAGAAGAAAACCGACTTCTCTGCCCTCGCCACGAACCCTAAATTCAAAGACCTGCTCAAGTCATATCCTGCCCTGTTGCCTGCGCTGCAGCGTGTTTATGCTGCTACGATCGAGCCTGACGAGGACGATCAACGGCGTAACAGGGGCGGGCGAGGCTTTAGAGGGCGAGGAGCACGGGGAAGGGGCAGGGGGAGGGGTGGACGACAAGACAATGCACCGCCCAGGTGGACGCAGAAGCAGGGCGATGCTGATGCTATGAATATGCTCAGAGGGTACAGAGAAAGAGGGGATATGGACAAGGAGAAGCAGGCTATGGCGGCGTTTGTGCAGCTTGTTGAAGAGACGTTTGACAATGCGGAGTCTTGAGCAAAGGACTTGAATCTGCATAATGAACTGGACCCGACGACATGTCTTCATCGCGACGACCCGGCATGTGCCTACCTATAGCCACACCGTGGTGGATCGGACACCCAATTGTTGATTTGCTGAATGTTTCCAAGCCACGCCGATGACCGATCATCTCAGCTACGATTCACCACTTCTTGCACCCTTCGACAAATGTACCAAGTAACTCCAGCTGGCAGTTATTGGTGGTGAGGATCCCGCCGGCCTCTTCACTCTCACGGTAGCCTACACGACGGGTCTCAAGAGCGCACTAAATGCTCTCGGATGTGGTCGACACAGGACCTTATAGCGAGTCCTGGCACGGTCAGCGACATATACACGAGGGTTTCTGACTGGCTGACTTACAGTCTGCAAGTAACTATACACATCCGAATGCAGCACTTGCTGTAGCATGTTTCTGGAGGCGTTCACGATGCCAAAGTCACCGAAGCATTTGTTGACGTAGCATCCGGTACTATTTTTATGACCGGCTCTGGCGTAACCGTCGCAGGGATTGTAGGCCGTGTGTTCTCTCCCGATGAGCTTAATGGCCTTCCAGTAACTAAGGACGCTGCGATACATTGCTTCGGCGCCACTTGGGACTGGACAGAGGCCAGCAGCTGTGAGCTCTGTGACCAATATGCCAGTTCGGAAGATTGCACATGTAGCGTTTCCGCATGGAGGCTTTGTACTTTGATTGCAGGCATCTGCGATTGCTTGCTTGCTTGGAGAAAGCAATCAATCCCAGCAGCATACGGTTACGAATGCCGGTGATATTGGCGTGAAGGTAGTCAGCATCTCTAGCTCTCATTTCGGAACACAAAGTGTCGTATGACTCACCTATAATATGATCTGGCAAGCTCGACGTAAGTCCGGTCATCCCTGCGCCGCTTCCGTGATAGAGACACTTCCCTATCGCATCGACCTTGACTTCAACTGCGAGCTTGCTGATAATGAAAAGCAAATCTGAATCATACTGAAAGATCGAAGTCATCGTGGCGAAATGATGAGTTTCGAGCGACGAAGGCCAGACCATACAGTCATGTTTATACTTGTGCAGCCACCGTCCACGATCAACAGCCACTCGCACAGCTTTTGCCAGGTTGTACTTGTCAGTCAGTGTTGCCAGCTGCTGGAGGTCTTCAAAGGGCAATGAGTCAGGCAACTCATCGAATTGCAAATGAGCAATTTTGAGCACCATATGAAAGGGCTTCCATGAATCGTCTGGGAACTCGATCTCCGTCGTCTTACTCTCAACCCACTCGCCGGTCAGCATCTTGGTCCAGACGTCACTCGCATGGCGCATGGAGCCTTTGTTGACGCGGAAAGCTTTCTGGCCGTTCTTATGTTTTGGCGTGCCAACGATAATAGTCAAGTCGTAGTGAGAATCAAGCGTGATGATCTCAGGATCTGTCGTGTTCCTTTTGCGCTTGGTTCCTGTTGCAGGCATAGCGCTGCCGCCCGAAGTTGCAGCAGCGGCGGATGACTGTGATGAAGAGCTCACCATCTCGGGTGCAGAGGTTGTTGTATTGTCTGTGTTAGTTGGTTGTGCTGCTCCAAGGCTGCTGCGAGAGAATGGAGTAGAGCTGTCCAGGTTAGGAAAAAACAAAATTAGTACGACTTCGCTGTTTGTTGCTGTCAAAACACCGCTATCCTCGCTTTCACCTTCATCTTCATCGCGGCACCTTGCAGCCGGCACTCTGGGCTCCGTCTCACACTGTCGATCTCTACGTCAAAGGCAAGAAATTTGATGACCTACACGACCTTCCCATTCTCAGACATTGTCAAGCGAGAAAATGTTTCGGCCTTTGCTTGACAGACAAGAAAGAAGCGGTGCTGCGAGAAGCAGCGGTGCTCAACATTTCAAAAATGTTTCTATGACACTGTCACCACGGTAATCGAGAGTGAAATCTGCATGATGTATTGCTACATCGAACACTAAGAATCTGATCAGGGCAATCATGACAAATCTTAATGAATACGCTGCACAGTTGCTTCTGCCGCTTGCGCATGCCTTCTGTGCAAGCCTCCTATCGAGTTCCGCAGGATCGTCTTTGACGAGATCATCGATCACACTATACCCACCGTCGTTCCATAGTTTTTCACGTAACGAATCTGAGCAACAAACGCAGAACAGTGATCCGATGTGCCTCTTAAAAGCCTCCAGTGCTTCTTGAACACCCCTTTCCTGTATCTCCCACGCAGAAAGTAGTGGCTCATGTGTGAAAAGAATAATATAGTTGCAATATGGGTATATCATATGTACTCAGAACGTGTCATCATGTACTCGTAAACAAATGAATGGTATCTCAACAGCATTCTCAACAACACTCATCACTCATACACCCGATCCCACTGCGGACTCCTCTCCCTTCGGCCCCGCCCAATGCTCTCCAGGCTCCTGAGTGGCCACTCCGTCATTCCAGCTAGCGCGCCTTTGCTCGACCGTCGCTCGCTCTTCTCAGGTACATTGGGGTACGCATCAAGACTGCGATGTCCGCCGTAATGGCCGTCGTCGACGTCGACGTAGCCATAGTTATATTCGGGGCCATAGTTTTCGACGTAGCCGTGGTCGTTGGTGAAGGGGTTGGAAGTGCGGTTATCAACGTATTCATTTTGGGTAGTTGTGAAAGGATTGGCGGTCTTTCGTTGCGGAGTGGAGGATAGGGGAGATTGGGGGTCGGAGTCTGTGGGCGCGGTGTTGGCGCTCGAGCGGCGCGAGTCCTCAGGCGAGGAGAGTGTGGCTGCGAGCCCGCTAGAAGAGCTGCCACTGTAGTCTTGTTGCAGTACTGCTGGGCGCAGGAGCGAGAAGTGGCCGTATGAGCCCCGGTCGGCAACGGGACTGATCGCAGGAGATTCTACTGGAGAAACGATTGGACCTGTCAAGATGGGTTTGCGCCGGATACTGGCGTTGCTTGGGATTGGCGGGAGGTCTGAAGGGCGAGAGGGCATCGATGAGCGGCGGGATGTGCCATTGTTGGCGGCATATGCTGCGTGCTCCTCTTCTGGCTCCGTGACTTCGGTGACAGCGTGTAGGCTACTATGGCTTGTTCGCTTTCCACGAGCACGGTTCGAGCTATGCGTATGTACCAGTGGAGGACCTGCAACGGTCGTTAAGTTTGACATCGGCGTATTGGCTGCATTGTGCTGCGGGCGATACGGAGAATCGTCTGCCACAGGTTGCATCCACAGCTCATCATCTTGTTCCCAGCTCTGGTTTCGGTTGAGGGGCCTGCGGTATTCCTGGTAACTACTTGACTTTTCCTGAAAAGCACCGTGAGGCATAAAGCCCGGTGAAGGGGGTGGTTCGTAGCCGCTGGATTTCTTCGGCTTCTTCTTGCGACACGCGATGCAGAATGGAACAATGACAGCTAGAAGTGCCAGGACACCAAGAGGAACACCTAGCCCAATGCCGATCTTTGCACCTTGGCTGAGTCCAGAGCTACTCTCGGAAGGGACTTCAGGTTCTGACGCGGCAGAAGCGGCCGGTGTTGATGTGATTGCAGACGAATCGGCTGTAGTAGAAGCGATGCTTGAACTTGATGCAGGTGTCGACGTTGGCCATGCTGTAGACGGTCCATACTGGACAATGAGGTAGCTCTGTATATTCGAGGGTAAAGCGGTGAACCAATCAGGTTTGTTGTCATCCAAGAACTCTCGCCATAAGATGCTCGACACTGCGGGTATATTGGTCGCAGCGATTTGGCGTAGTGAACCGGGAAGCGCTGTAAGCAACACTTTGGCCAGCTCGATACTGTCGGAGCGGTCAATTGAATTCCCTCATTCCAGAATCCGGATGATCGACTTACGCATTAGGATCTTGCCGCTCAATTACCGGCGCAGCAGTGATGGTGGGTGTAGGCACAACCGCCGCCAGCGCACCTTGCGCTCCAAGCCCCAGAATCACCCATTGTAGCATGCTCGATCCTCCGAATGAATGCATGAACGAATGATCCGAAAGAATACTTGAACAAAATTCGAGGTTTCTTCGTCAGAAATCGTTAGAAAGCCGTTACGGTTACTGGAACATATCGAACTCAATCCGAGCTGTCCAAAACCACGCTCAACAGACGGCCGCTCGCTCACTTATCAGGGCGCTCGCATCCATGCCCGGCCCTGCATGTCCACTTCAGCAAGAGGCAAAAGCCACCAGATCGACAATCCTAATGCGGTACCCAGACAGGCAGATCCAGGTTCCACAACCCCAGCTTTCTGCGCAGAAACCTGGACGGCTTCACTAGCCACAGATAGATCATGGCATTTCCGTGCCGAGACCCTGTTTTCTGCTGCTGCTCCATCAAGGTCATGCACGTGCAAGGCACGTCATTGGTGGATAAGTGGGGTGTGGCGAAAAAGCCGTGGCTGAGCAATGGTTCGGTTGAGAAGCGAGGGCGTTTGTGTGGAGAGGCGTCGACCCGGCGTGCGGGAGTGCGCAAGTGCTGAGGGTTCTGGATGGGACGGACGTCGTGTGTAGCCGTTGAGTGGTTGGAGCTTCATGCGATGATGACTTCGGCTGTAAAGATGATGGACGTCTATTTCCGTTGCCCAATCAGCGATGGAAGGTGCGGATGGGCATTCCAGGTACGCAGATTCGCTTTCGCAGCATAGGGTGCAGTATCTGCTTTACTGACACCGATCACAGTAGTTGTGGCCTGCCATCTGGCTTTGACGATGCTGTTTGTCGAAGACCGAATGCATAGCCACAGGTGGCTCGTCTGGCGAAGTTTAAGTTATCAGGGTCGGGTACGTCACGACTGTATACAACTTTGAAGAGTAAGGTTTATCTCTCAGCGACTTGATTGTCCCGAAAATGGCGCAGTAAGCCTGATGTCAAACTTTGACTAGCCTTGCGTGTACAGAAAGCTTGGGGGTCACGCCAGGTGCATGGCAGGCTGTACTGCGCACAGCGAATGCCAAAGTCTCCGTCCGTTCAAGGGAAATACCGATGATACTTGCGAATAGGATTAAGCGTTTGGCATGTCTTCGCTGCCAGATGCACTTGCTATCAGTTCGCTGTTTGCTACCTCGGTCGCTGTGTGATGAGTTGTTCTCTCCACATCAGTATCAACAAGCCACAGACATTGCACCTGTCTGTACCTCTTACATACATTTCTTCCCACACATTATATCATGATGGCTTCTCTACGCCAAAGTCAACGACCCCTCCTCCTCTTCTCTCCCAGCAACCCATGCAACCACAGTAACAACCAATATCCAAAACACCCAGTTCTTACGCGTCCCATCAATCAGAAAACTAAGCCCCGTGATCTCCAAGCCAATCAACACAACATGCACCACAACCATGAACCACAGAAACACCGTAAATACTCCCCCTGGAATCGTCAATTTCGACACCCTTCGCCCTCCTTCCGCATCCACGATTAAATGCAGGTTCCACGCCATGAACAAGAACGCCACAAAGACAATAATCATCCATATTGTCGATCTGAGGAATCCAAAGTGGCGAACGTAGAGTACGAAGGCGCAGAAAAGTGCTTCGATACTGCGCAACAAGATGATGCAGAGGAAAGCGATGCGGCGCCCGCGGAGGGTGGAGGAGTCCACGAACGGGTTGCACGATCGTGTGATAGCGGGAAACCAAGTGCGGTAGTGAGGTAGTTGGCGAAGCCAGGGACTCTGATAATGTGATGCGAGGTTTGCATTGCGAGTGGCCATTCTTTTGGTAGATGTGAGGCTTTGCGCGAGCTGTGAGACGGTTGTTGTAGCTGCGATTCGAGAATGCGATATTTCGCTTGATTGAAAGACGTTGGTATCGAGCGTGAAGACTTTTGACAGCGTATGGTGTGTGGTCACGCAATGTTAGAATAAAGGGGCTGACAGTTGCAGGTAAGGCGGCCAGTAGCTATTTATAGTTTACACTGGTATGCTCCGCGGCACGGACCTCATAGAATTGTCTGGAGGAAACACATGTATGAGCTTTTACTTTCAGATGTCATCGTAGATATGTCTATCAAGTGCACGGACAAGCAATCGTTAGATGACAACATGATACCAGATATCTGTATCCTCTTTTTGTGAAATGGCGACTTATCACCATTTGACATCCTCTCCGCAATTCACATGCATTGTCCGCAGCCACTGTACTGTTGCATCAGCGCCCGTGTTTCGAGTTTTTCGTCCTGAAAACCCAGGCCATGAACACGAAAGTGATGATGCTCAGTGTCCCAGTACTAATTGTCCAGTCGTTCGCTATGGGGCCGTGTGTAGCAGTGTACGCGATGGCAAAAACGAAACTTCCTAGAGCGATGATCAAAAACAGTACGGGTAGGTACCAAGACACGATAAAACTCTCTTCCACCCAGATTGCCCACCCTATCGGTGGCCGGATTCCGTTTGGGTCAGTTTCCATCTTCCTATGAAGTTTCTTGGGTGTTCGATTGTAGATATATCGCGGGTTTATAGTACGATCATCGGTTGTGATTGCGAGTGTCGCATTTTTGAGCCATGACAGTAAATCATCAAGGTCGTCTGTCAACATCAGAGAAGATAGGGCATATCAGTGTGATCATTGTGAAGCATACTGGCCCACACACCATTTTCAAAAGTCTTTCGGGAAGGCGAATCATGACAGATACTACACGCCTCGGCCTAGGTAGGGACTTTCTGGCAGTTGCTGAAAAATGAGATCAGTGAGGATCTCCCCCCGGTCTCTGAATCTCATCTTAATCTTGGGTGTCCAGTGTTTCTTTGGCCTTGCATGTATATCTACTAGTAGGGCATATGGTCCTGGATTCTGAACATATTGGAGCGACGGTGGTATGACAATTTGTGGCTGAACAGACTGCGAAACGTTGAAGTTAACCTCAAGATGTGAGTTATAATATCCAAAGGGAGTCATAATACACACCCTATCTGATTTGAAGCCTGATTCACCACTAGGTTTCGTCGACTGACGAGCATAAACAATGCTTTGGAGGTCGCTTCGCTGTTGCGTCCATGTGCTGACAATGGAAGTGGCTACTTTTACAACGGGAGTGGCTGCATCGACGAGGGAGATGGCACTAATTAGGAAGTCTAAAGAAGGGTTCATCATGAATACTACAACAGTATTTCAGCATACGTTCAGGACGATGGTAGGCGCTCACGGTACCTCTCCCACCTTGCCTCGAGCCTCTTTGGGCAGCGATCCAAAGCTCACACAAGCAAGCCAGCGCCGACAGCCGTAAGCGACCCATTGGACTAGATCTTAGAGGAAGGGTACGAAACAGTACTTTTTAGATGTCTCACTGTCCTATTCCCATCATCAAATCCATCTAACAAACTTTCCATTGATGCACATAAACACTCACTCAATTCATCAGCTACCGTCTTTCCCCCCATCCGCCCTCTCCAAATCTAAATCAACCAACCACGGGCCCTGAACCGGCCGGTACCTCACGTTCATAATGCTCGCATTGACCATCAATGTCTCCCTGCCGTGTACCACCTCCCAATCCCCACCCCGACTAGCATCCACATAGACCGCCCTCTGATTACTCATCCTCTGCTCATCCACCTCAACCGCCTTCGCACACTGCACATGCTCCATCGGCTTCTTGACATCCAGCTCCTCGCCCTCCGCCCACAAAACCTTCTGCGCGCCCCACCCCTCATGAATGTGCCCAAAACAGTGCAGCCGCGGTTTGCACCGCCGCATGGCACGCAGCAGGTGCGAGCAGCCCACGTGGTCGCCGTTTTGCACCGCGTCCAGGATGCCCATGGGCGGGCCATGGGTCATAACTACATCAACACCATTTGATGCACTCCAGTCCGGCACAGGGTTCTCTGCAATCGGGGTCGAGGAAGGCGAGCATTGGTGCGGGGGATTATACCGATCTTCGTGGCGTTGGTAAGCGAAGGCGTAGTCCTACTCAACTCATCAGCTGCAGCCGCAACCCGCTTTAACCTTTTTGCAAACCTCAGCCCGAACCAAGGGGGGAGGGGGAACATAGACCTACACAGAACTCAGGCTGGTACGCACTCGCCCACACCGCCAACCGCGCCCCATTCCGCAACACCCCCTCCCACGCCCCCTCTTCAAGATACACCACCCCTGCGACCCTCGCCCTCTGGCCCGTCCACAACTCCCTCGCTCTCCTCGGCGCCTCCTCATCCCACTTCGGCCCCTGCATTGCCCTCCCTCTGCGCGCATAAAAGCCCGGGTCGAGACTGATGTCGTGGTTCCCCGGGATCACGAGCTTGAGGTCCGCGTCAATGGACTCTAGTAGCGAGAGGGCGCGGGAGTATTCGTCTAGGTGGCCCAGCATGGTTAGATCGCCCGTGTGGAGGAGGACGTCTGCGTGGGGGAGAGGGGGGCGGAAGGGAGCATCGCTGTTGGTGTTTTGGGTGGGGAGGGCGGCGTGGGTGTCTGAGAGGATGAGGAAGCGGGTTTTGATTGTGTTGTGTGGTGCCGAAATTGTTGTTGACATGTTTGGTGTTTGTGTTTAGGGTTGGCGATGTAGCTGGGAGCTTGGGAGCTGAGGGGTGGGGGGGACCATGACGTGGGTGGGGCGGCGGGAGATCATCACGATTTGGTTGTCGCTGTCCATCACGTTGGGGTTGAGTGGAGCCGGGCAGAGCAATCATGTCTAGTCTAGTAGCCCTACAGGTTAACAAAGCCAAATCTTGGAGAACGTCTGATGCTCGTGAGATGGCGGGGTGGGAACTGTGGAAGTCTTATATTGCATGGCATGGCATCGAATGCCTGGGTATCGTATCTTCGTTATGGACAAGGGAAATATTACTTCCAGCCTCTAACACAGCCTCCGCCAGCATCAGCACTTGATAAAGTGGAGTTACAAAGAAACCTCCTGTCATTCAAAACTCATGCCCCCCAAAACACCAGTGCCTAGTTTCATTTCAAACGCCAAGCTCATCCAAGCCGTGTGACCGTGTATCATTCCATAATCTTCGTGGCCCTCATAGATCTGTAAGGAACTCTTGCAGCGAATCGTCGTCAGCCCGCCAATTTCTGTTTGTTTGCCCCCTCGACGCGGCCTGTCTGAGCCGGTCATTGTCCACTCTCAATGCGTCTCTCTCTGTTTCGAGCTTATGAATGTATTCGATGGCACTGGCGAGCACCATAGACTTGCTAGGCTTTGGTTGCCCCATAGCCCCAGCCTCGTCGCTTTGCGGTAGTGTCGGGACAGCCCGTCTCAGGCGTTCCAGCTCAGCGTTGAGGCCTTCGCGGTACTTGCGCTCAACCTGATTGTGCGGTAGCCGTCCAGTCTTCTGGCTCTTGGACGACGGCGAAGAGGTGCTGGATATCGTCTCGGTGCGGTCGAGTCGTGGCCGGCCTCGCTTCCGTTGAGGCCGTTTGGGAGTGGATTCTTCTGAGGCCGAGTCAGGGGATGAAGGAGACTCGCGCTTGAGGTTGTGCGGCGAGAGAGTGGATGATGTGGGTGATGAGGCCTTTTCCGGTGCGTCGCCGCAGAGGGAAGGGGTCCTGGAGGAGACGTGGGTGTTTGGGGAGAAGCAGGCTTTTACGAACGGCTCGGTTGATAGCGGGTCGAAGGAAAAGCCGAACGAGAGCTGTCCGAGCTTACCAAATGGCGCGGCATCCGAAGGGTGTCGCGAAGTCGTGTATGAACTTGATTTATTGCTCGGCGCTGTGCTCGAGGCGGAGATGCCGGTTGCTGGTAAAGAGGGGTTGAAGTGGCCCTGGTCCTTGGGGAAGGCCGATGACAGATCAACCGGTTCGAGGGCCTGGTCAAAAAACGAGTCGAGTGAATATTCGGGAGATGTCGTGTAGTTATCTGCGAGGTACGTGGCCCCGAACTGGTCGGGATATGACAGCATCTCCTGTGGTGGAGAGTAGTCAGGATTGGCTACATTCGGGTAGCCGGTATAATTCATCGCCAACGTCAATGGATGGTTGTGTGGAATATACGACGATTGGTTGATGGGAAGATGATCCGATGGAAGTATGCGAAGTGATATGCCTGAAGGCTGAAGCGTGAAGAATGCTGACGGGTTACGGTAAGTCGAGACGCCGACGGCAGGACCTTGCTTTATGGTAGTGTGGTAGACACGAGCCTCGTTCGTAAACGTATCGACGATTCCAGAGCTGTCAGGAACCCAACAGGGTAATGGCTGTGTCTGGGATGAATGGCCGAGAGTCAAAAGGTCCGCTTTCCGAGCTTGCTGCGTCTCGCTTGTTAATTTCAGGATAGGATAGTCGAGAAACATGCGGTTGGAACTTAAAACTGCAACTCGGCCGTTCCTCTTATACCAACACAGCAGCTCCAGCCCTCCCCGTTCCGCGTTCCCCGTATGTGCGTTTGACTAAGATGCCCGATTACATGGTAAGCATACAAAGACATTACAAGTATGCGCCTGTCGAACCATTAACTGCCCATGTCGGTGCAGACCGGTTCAGAGGGGTAGCCGCTGTCCTGTACAGTGGGGCCAGGCTCCCGTGCGCCGTTGATTCGTATTCCTGCACAGCACATGCGCGCGCCGACTTTGACATGCCGATTCGCCGAAACCGAAGATGCGGCACAGGGAAGCGCCTCGATCATTCTGTCAAACCTCGATGAATACCGTCGTGTCTGCTGTTGGGACACAATAACGGCCACGCATTGTGGATGATTTAAGCTCCCGATGCTGAGCGCACATGGAGCCCACGTCGTTGATGGAAACCAAGTCTGTGGGTACTTCCGCCATTCTTATCACTTCCAAGGAAGCTGTTCTCGTAGGAGTGCGTGGAAGCGAGCGGCTGCCTTCCGTTTATGTAATTCGCCGGCAGACGCTCCGGACAGACACCTCCGCAAGCCCAGCTGATCAAACCAAACATGACGTCGATCAGGAACGCAAAGCCCAGCTGCTGTTGAGGATCCGTGTCTTCGGCCTCGAACATCGACGATTTGTACCGCCGTCGAGTACACCGCACTTCTGCAAACGAGAACAGATTGTGATAGACGCTCTGTGACAAGGCGATCGCTGATCTCGGAGAATCATCCCTCAATCTCTTCCTTTGTGCTCCAAGACCGAGCCATCATGGGGTGATGGGCACCTAGCTCTGAGACTACCAGCAGACTAAGCGGGCATTCCCGCCGCACAGTAGTTCCAACTGTGTCTATAAGGCTGAAAGTTGAGTGCGCGGCACCGCGGATCTGATAATGGGGGCTTCGGAAGCTGTCGTGCATTGTAGGTTTGCTCTGCACGTGTGGAGGTGCCGATTTTTGCGAGGCTGTGCCACCAAAGTCGTACCATAATTGTCACGCCATCATCGTCTCACTCTGCCCAAAGCGGTAATTGGACTTGGGCTTAGCTGGAAAATCTGCCCAGAGTCTGCACCTCTCCAGTTTTCCAATGAGTTGCCATTCATGGCATGGCAATTGAATTATTCCCAGTGTTCCTCGTGCTTCTTGAGTGCTGTGGCAAGCATCATGCCCTCCTTGCCTTGCAGAAGCTTCTGACAGCCAGGAAGAGCCGCATCCCGGACCAGGCCAACCTCCGTGAGCCCGAAAAGCGCGTCCTACATATTTTGGTTGCCTTGCGACGCAGAAATCGCCCGATGGTCCGCCGCCGTGCCGCCAGCTGCAATTAACGGCGCAGCCGCCGCTGGTGCTATCTTCAACTACCCACATAGGTCGGAAGGATGTCTGCCCCAGTCCATCACATGGGGCTCCCTGGTGCGAGGAAAGGTCGGGTATTGCGGGATGTCTCCTCTCGGGAAGATGAGATATTTGAGGTTCAAGAGACAGGGCTTTTGTATCGTGATGCATTATCATGGTGGGGCTGGGTTTAGCATGCTGGACGATCAAGCTAAAAAGGTGCAGCCAGCAGCTTCATCAACGATGTTATATCTCATGGCCGATGCGGTGGCTACCTGTGTCCTTCTGCGTCACTCAGTGAACACCTTGGTCCAAGCACCTGTCGCCGCACCCGTCTTCCTGCAACCACATGTACACAAACCCTCCCATCATCGGAATGAAAACAAGAGTTGGGAAGACAATGTATCGCCACGCTGGGTATCGACAGCACCGCTTGGTGGGATCCTATACCATGCTCTTGCAAGCCTCCCACCATCTTCTCGGCCTTGACAACTGCTGATGTTTCTTGTCCTCGGCTGATCTTCGCACGGCACCCTCAGTACTTAACTCAATTGCCTCAGCCTCGAAATCGTTTATATCAAGACCCATAGGGAAACGATGCGAGAACCGTCTGTTGTTGAGGCTCATGGGATACATGCGATCTGTCTCATCTCTCAGCTGCCTGTCAATTACCGCGTCGCCCTCGTCCCTCCATTTCAGGTAGCGTTGCGCAAGCGCTCCGCTCGTCTGTAGAAACTTGACTTCGAACAGTCTGGCTGCTAGAGCGTCGTCGTCTTCGCAGGCCCTCAGCTTCTCGTACATTGGTCCGTCCAGCTCTCTGAAGTCGACTTCGAGTTCCTCTAGTCGGTCGACAATATGCGTCCATGTGATTGTGTCTCCATCGTAGTCGAGAACTTTCAAAGGATTTGGCAGCTGCTGCCATCGTTTCATGTGTACGATGAATTCCAGTATGTTACAGCAACGTCTGTGCACTATCGCATGGCGCCTGAGGAAGTACAATTCTAGTCGGTGATCTGTGTGGGTAGGCTCTTCTGTAGATTTTGTTACAAGGCCTGCAGTAAGCCATTGAGACGCCCGGTAAGGATTGGGTTCCTAATCGTTCCAGAGGCAGCACAGGATGTTTATCAATGCTAAGTCGTAGTTTTCCAGCGACGTGTGTTCAACATCTTTCGCAGACAAGAAGTCTTCAACCTCATTTGGTAAGAAGATTGGCGTTTCAACGATGAGTTGAAGACGAGTGACAAGCGCTCGGGTCCCGAGTATGTAAGGCACCGAGCGGCAAAGCCGAAACAGCGGCTCTCCCGCATATGATGTAACGTGACGATGGTGGCGCATATTCCGTGGTCGAGGAAGGTTGGCATGCCACTGATGATGTAGCGCTCCCCGACGATGTATAGAACGTGGGCCGTGAATATGCGGATAGTCGTCATGCCCTTGGTTGATACCGTAGATTTGCTTTGATCGTTGCATAGACTGGTGCGTCGTCGCGGATGCAGATGATTGTGGGATAGTGCAACGCCCAGAGGGGATAGTCAATACTAGACCGGGCACTGCAACGCGAGGCTGATCGTCTGATACCAGCGAGCTTGGGCATGAGAAAGGCTGCGGCACTGCACCCGATTCTGTGTGCGATGGTGCACGTCCTTTGCCCTTGTTCAGCTTGAGGGACGACTCGCTCGTCTCCGCTGTTACCCACGAAGTGTCATCAGGATGAGCATCAGATGTGGCCTCGTCTATTCGTGCACAAGGCGGACTTGGAGCTCTTGTATACGTGAACGAGTACGGGGCTGCCTGCTCGACGTATGCTGGCATTGAGGCTGAACCTGGTGCAGAGAAAGTTTCGCTTGCGACCGTGTTGCGGACGCCCATAGCTTCAACAAAGACATCTGTATCTCTACTTGGGAGTGCACCTGGTTGTTCTTGTGTTCGACCTGTTACTGGGCAAGGCGAAGATCGTGGTGTCTCTCCGTTGTCCAGGGCATAAGGCTCATCCTTTGGCAGGCTCATGTCACCCATGTTTGCGGTATCGATGCGACTGTGGGTAGTGAATGTGAACAGCTGCGCTGCTGATATGGATAACTTTTAGCGTGATGAGAGGGTGTGTGATGTGGCCGAGTCAGCGGGCTTGAGATCATGTTTACAGTGTTGTACTGTTAAGGTAGGTACGATAGCGCCGAGCAGAAACACGCAGAAGGGAGCCCCCACGAAAACAGTTGTTGAAGGCAGGAGGATACGGACGACTTTCAGGTAACACATCTCACCGTTCTTCGTTCAGTGCTTTCGCGTCCTCCACAGCGGCCCTTGCGATCTTCTTCAGCAACGCTTTGAAGTCTGCTTCGCGAAACTTATCCCACGAATCCAGGCCCTCACTCGAATCGATGGACAATGTCTCGTAGCCTTGTTTGATGACAACACTGACCTCTTCAGGGCTGAAGTGTTTCCCCTTCTTGCCGTCTGCAAGCAGAGAGTGGTAGTGGGAAGACACGTTGACCAGAATTTGCATCGCGCCCGAGCTGCCCAGCCCAAAAGTGTCGCGGAATTTGGTCAGAATCTCGCCAGTCTCGACCAGCTTGTAGAAAAGATCGTCGTACGCTGCAGGATCCGGGAGGAAGTTCTCGCCGCTCGACACAGCGAAAGCGAGCACGTTGACGAGTACTTCGATCATCTTACTCGACTTGTAGTTCGACTTGATATCGCTCTCATACTGTGTCAAGAAGCGAAGGAAGGACAGCAGTGTTCTCCAAAGCTCCGACCAGTGGTATGTGATGCGCGTCTTAGTACGGCTGAGGAATGATAGTAGTCGTAGCAGGATTCCAAGTGAGAGACTATGACATGTCAGCTAGTTCGAGAGCGCAAGTAAGCTACACATACATGTAAAAGTCAGTGTCCAGCCGTCTTCGCAAGTTATGGTTGATGCCGTCGACCATCAGGTCCAGGATGACAGCAGAGGGAACTCGGTCGCCTGTGACTTGCGGCAGAAATGGCTGCCTTTGACGGCATAAGCGGACAGGCACTTTACTTTCATCATTACACAGCCGTTTGAGAAGCTCCTTGTCTTCGACCAGTATATGCAAAATGAACAGGCAAAGGTATGTGTACAGAGCAGATCTCGCAGATCGGTGGGCATGTTGAAGGATATACGATGTCATGGAAAGATACGCGCTAAAGGGTGTGGGCGCTCCCTTTGTTGCTGCTGGCAATGATGCTAGTTGGAAGCAGAAGACCTTGTTCGCATTGACAAAATCGTATGTGGACAGCAACACGCCAATCTCAGGCCCTGGTAGCGCTGTGAACAGCGATTTGGTCTCGTCAGGGTTTGGTGTGGGCGTCGTTGGCCGCGACCCTGGCGCAAGCACGCCCAATCCTATTGTTCTCAGTGTCGATCCCAAAGACCAAGCTTCAGGCACGTCATCCTGGATTGCGATATAGGCATCCCTGATGTCTTGACATGTTGTTCCAAAGCATGTGATCATGTCCCGTATGATGGCGTCGTTTACAAAGTCGTCCAACCGTAATCTATACGGATTTTGGAACTCAAACTTATTGTAGTTGGCGAGCAGGCCGAGAAGGTACAGCGCAGGCAGCACTTGAGCGCTGTCGTCGGTGTCTTGGATGTACTTCATGAGCGAAGGAAAGAGGTCTCGGTGCGTGAAGTAGGACGGCAGGGCCGTGTGGAAGCCTGCGGCGGTGATAGACAGGGTAGCTCGAACAGCTTTGCGGCGCAAGAGCACTACGCCTTGTCAGTACTGGCAGCAAGGCATATCTTCCTTCACGTACACGTGCGTCCCGTCCGTATAACCGTGTCCAGAGTAGCAATGAAGTCTGTCATGACTGCGTCTGCATCGTGCAACCCAGCGAGGACGGAGATGATGTCGGAGCTTGGGTTCGTGTACTTCTTGGTCAAGGCGGCGTCCAGAAACACTGTCAGGGTCTGGCGAGTGAGCCATTGGGTGCTTTCAGAGGGTTCGGCGTGTTCGTACCTCGAGCGCGACCTCGTCCGAGGGGGATTTGGCTTGCTTGGCTGTGTGGATGGCACGGCGGAATAGCTGCTGCGAATGCGCCTGGCGGTGCAGCATTTCGTCGGGGCCCATGGCGCCCAGTATGCGCTTTAGGCCTGCCGCGTCGGGGCGATGCAGGAAGAACTCCTGCCAGAAGCCCTCGGTGAGCTCGACATCTTCCTCTTCTTCCTGCGTGTGGTGAGCTTGAGCTACAGTTTGTCGCAGGAATGAACGAGCTTGCGCGCACATTAAAAAGCGTCTCGTAGAGGCTGATGATCTTTGGCTGGAACAGCTCGGGCCTCGATACCTGCGTTAGCGGCGAAGGCTCCATGGCGAGGATTCGAGTCGAAGCTGTGCCGGTTTGCGAGCTTTCGTGATTGCGACACGAATGTTGAATGATTAACATGTTTTGGACCCTGGAGCCGGCTGCCGATCACCCCCACACCCCACCGTCACCACCAGTCACGTTTTGGAGCCATCAACACCACAGGCTCACGGGAGAACTTCACCAAAAATCCTCCGATTCACACAATTCGGAATGTCGCCCCCACCCCTCCTCCTGGGCATCTCCGGCCCCTCTTCCTCAGGGAAAACCACTCTCTCCCGCCTCCTACGGGACATCTTCCCTTCCTCACAGCTTACCATTCTCCACCTCGACGACTTCTACCATACCGATGCCCAGATCCCCGTAAAAGACGGCATCCAAGACTGGGATTGTCTGGAATCGCTTGACCTCTCCTCTCTCAAAACTGCTCTGCTCTACATAAAGCAGCACGGCACAAGCCCAGACTGGCTCGTCAGCAAGGAGGACCAAAACAGCGTCGGTGCGCACGGGGTGGACGACCGTGTCGTCGGGGAGCTGAGGCGCGAGGTAGCCGCCACGTTGGATGCGCATCCGGAGTGGAAAGAGAGGCGGATCTGTGTGGTGGACGGTTTTCTGTTGTTCAGCGAGGAGATGCGCGAGGTTCGGGATTTGTTCGATGTGAGGCTGTTCTTGCGCACGAGCTACGAGACGGCAAAGAACAGGAGGGAGGCTAGGAGTGGATATGTCACGCTTGAGGGATTTTGGGAGGATCCACCGGGCTATGTAGATCGTATCGTCTGGCCAAACTATGTCAAGGATCATGGGTTTTTGTTTGAGGAGGGGGATGTGGATGGAGAGTTGGACGACGAGGTGCTGGAGAAGACGGGGATATGGGGCATGCCGAGGGAGGCCGAGGGGGACATGGAGGTGTGTTTGAGATGGGCGGTGAGTGTGCTGGGTGATGTGATCAAGGGGTCATGACATGCGAGGTATGAAGCAACAGAGTGGTAGACGTGGTATATACGTTGCATTGCGCCGGACGCCGTGGCTTCGCAGACCGTACATCGGCTGCCTGATCAATGTCAAATTACCAGATGCGCCCAATTGAACCTATATTGAGATGGACACACAAGCGATGAAACAAGATGAATCTCAAGTGCTGCTCTTCACCTTGTCGATGTATGCCTGGCCAGGGCTCTCATAAACCGACGAGAAAAAGGCATTGACGTGCGGCTCCTTCGACAACCACGTCGTCATTCCGCTGAGCTCTTCACGAAGACGGTTGATGGCCTGGACATCCATGTTGGTCTGGGCGATGAGTTCAGGCATTGATACTGCGATAAATCAGTTACCATAGACATGGCTGGGTGACATCTGAACTCACCAAAGAGCCGTAGAAGGTGCTCGCCGCCGTATATCTCGGACATGGACTTGCCCGCAAGGTCGTTGGTCGCTTGCTCGGTTTGCGTCAAGATGTCGTAAAATTGTTCACGTTCAAAGCGATAGAGTAAGAGTCGGCCCAGACTCTTGTTGAAATACTCTTTCAGCCCCTGAATTACCTCCTCGAGGATGTCAGTCTCGGTACTGTTTCGACTCCCTGTCGAAGTAGCGTACGCAAAGTACTCGTCCAAAATAATGGCAGCGGGTTTGCTAGATGGCAGCTGTACCAGCTGCAAGTTCTTGGTGATGTTCTCCCAGTCATCAACCAGGAGACTCTTGAGGCGGTCAGGCATATAAATCCGTACAGCGCGCTTCTGCTGGAACGTCTCCTCCTATGGAGAAGTCAGGAAGAGTTGAGGTCAGTGAGCTAGACGAGTGCATACCTTTTCAAGATCATGGTCTCGCATGCGCTTCTGGCCACGCGGTGCTGCGGAGACAGACGTCTGACGCTCTTCACTCCCGCGAGTAGAACCTTGAGCCTTCTTCTTAAGAGGCTGTGGTTGTGCCCGCGCAGCACGCTGAGCTTGCAACATCTCGTGTCGCAAACTGTTTGCCAGCTCGCGGTTCTCAGGATTGAGTTTGCGCAGCCGGTCCTGAGGTACCCAGTCGTCCCAGCTAGTCTTCGTCAGTAAAAGGGATTGTAAAAAGAGCTGCAGCTGATTTGGATGGGTTCAGAGAATGCCAGAGCGTGGAGGTCGTGTTGCTGTTGTGAGATGCCGAAGTTGTTGGCCTCAGGGTCGAAAGGTGAGTGAGGGGCGAACGTGATTTCCACAGCCGCAGGCTGCCAGACAATGTAGGCGGAGCAAACGTAGCAGAAAAGCAGACGAGATACGTACGTGTTCTTCCACCCTTTGTAATGGACCTTGTACTGGAAGCCACTCTTATGGTCATCGCCCTCGTTCGGCTTCACGTCAGTGACCTTGGCCTCGTAGAGCAACTCATGATGAAAGCAGAAGACCTTCTCGTCTTTGCGGTAAGTGGGCTCTGCTGCCGCTGCGGGAGCCATGCTGCTGTCTGGGTCAAAACGCCGAAGTTGGTGTTTGGTGGTGAAGCAAACGAGGCGGCCAGAAAGGGTGAGAGCCTGCACCACGTATCTCGCGCTGACGTCTTATCGACACGCCGCGCAACGTTTCTGCAACAACGGATGTTGGTTTCCAATGGTAGGGAGAGGTTTGATGAGCCGGGCAGAGCGATGAGATGCTGGCAGGGTCGCGCGACCTATTGTCGTCGCATCTCACGGGAGGCTTTTCGATGCACGGACCAAACGCGTCGACGCGCTTCACTACCCACGCTCAGCCCTACACCAGCGCCCTCCACTCGCTCGTCATCACTGCCGCGCCAGTCGCGCAGCCGGACTCATACACTCTGCGCCTAACGAATTCGCCTGCAACGATGCCGTCGCAAGAAGCTAAGCTGCTCGGCGACTTCCTCCTCGCGCCTGCACCGCTGCGCGACTTCATGACACTGCGCCAGTTCACCGACATCTTTCCCCGTGGCCACCGCGAGAACCCGGCCGTGCAAGACCTGTACCGCGAACTGCATCGCCTGCGCGAGGCCGAGATTGAAAGCGTGCGCAATGACATCACCAAGGAAGTAAAGCGGTCGAAGCAGCTCAGACGGGCGTACGCACAGGAAAGGCGGCAGATGGATGATGCACGTGTTGCAGGCACAGATCCTGTGGCACTTCAAATGGAGGAAGAGGTGAGTCTGCTTAGCGACGCTCTTCAAGCAGAAGGTGACGTAGGAACCAGCTCGCTGGCCACGGTCGCAGGACACCGCACACCCTGGAGACAGTTCACTCTAGCATTGAGGATGCCTGCCAGAACCTCGAGGCGCAGATCGCCGAGATGGAAGAAGAGAACCAACGAGCCTTGGCTGAGGTCCAAGAGGCTGTCGGTGCCCTGAGTGACTTGCGACACGGTCGATTCGCGCAATCAGCCAGCGGCGAAGATATTGGGGAGGAAGTGCTGGCCACACTGAAGAGACTCGAAGCTGTCTGCACCAACCCAACAGGTTGATCGTATGGGTGCTCCACTGTCTTTCCACCACAGTCAAGTTACTTCCTCGACGACTCGAGAATCCTTAACAGCTGGTTTAGATGCTGGGTAGCTCGTATACCCCGGGTGTATGACACACTCGGCCTTTCGAGCCCAGGTCAAAGACCAAATCCTGACCAGTATGCGTAAGCGTTCGCGGCCTACTGGCACCACACCCGTTAACGCCCAGCCCTGGGCCTACTAACCCTGGTTGCTCGACGTCGCCCAAGGCTTTCACTTGTAACACGTCACTGAGAAGCACCACTCGAAATGTCAATCCTATGCATGCTCGAGAAGACTGCTATGACACAGAGTGCTGGGATCTGGGGTCGTCGCCAGTACATCCGAGTGCCCGTCTAGGGCAGCGTCATCTGATTGGCCGAACCATGCATGGCAATCAAAATAGATGAACAACATCAATAACCGCAGACAGAATACTGAGCTGATCGTTGGTTTACGAGACCTGTTCACAAAAATCAACGTGTTCTTTTGTTTAACTTATTAACGACCTCATAGCCGTTCATCAAATTCTACAATGCTTTGACCACCTTCAAGTATGCATTTCATATCTGCATTTGCACTCGTCTCTACTCTTTCCCTATCTTCCTTCCCGTCTCTTGCCATAGCGCAGCTCATCACAGCAGAGAATCACTCGTTTGGTGGTGTCAACTTTCCTCTTTTACAATACTTCACCCCAGAGAGCCGCGATGACACCATCCGCGCCATCTTGAAAAGCAAAGCGCGCGTCATCCGACTCTTCATCCGTCCAGACGGCCACCATACGGATCCCGAGGTGCAGCTAGGCGAATTTGACAAGTCTCTTCTTGACCAGACAGATGATGCGCTTGCGGCTATACACCGCATCTCCAAAGGCCAGATCAAGGTCATTATCGCACCGCATGATGCGAATGCTCTACGCGGTACAAATGACGTGCCATGTGATGCATACTGCCAGAAGTTGAACGGCGCATTTCTGGACTTTTATAGCAATGAGGAAAACAGGGAGCTCTACAAAACTCGTCTTGATGTGCTGTTCAAGCACTATCCATCGAGGAATTTCAAGGGACGGAATTGGAGCGAGCTTTTTGAAGTCATTCTGGTATGTCATATCTTCTCATAGCAGCCTTCCTTCTGCAGACAAGATTCGGTGCTTTTCGATGATTCTTTTCGATGATTACTCACATCCCCAGGGCGTCGACATCCAACACCAGCCCTTCAGCGGCATCTGGCCCATCCCCTCCGGCGAATCCTGGCTCTGCGACATGGCCACGCATCTCAAATTCAAAGTCGGCCTTGACACTTCCAACATCGCTGTCATCAGCGGTGGTGTCTCGGGCCTGCAAACCCTAGGCGGCATCGAGAACTTCCCCAACAGCGTCTTCGATTGCGCTGCCATCGACGTAATCGGCATCCACGGCCGTTTCGCCCGGACGGAAAACGCAACTGCGGGAACATCTTGGGCGAACATGTTTCTCCCCGGCAATACCCTGACAGGGCGCGCGCAAGGCAAGCCCGGGAAGAGAAAGTTGCTCTTGGTCGAAGAATGGGAATATGTGCACACAACTTCCGGACTCGAGCACAAGAAAGAAGCCATCTTCGATCAAGGCACGGCGTTGAACCTGCGCGGTATCCCATGGGTAACTTCCCCTCAAGCCGTTCACCCACCGCCTTTGCTAACACCAATGCTTTACAGCTCTACTCCCACCTGTCCTTCAAAAACGAATCCACAACCCCTCGCATTAACCCCCTTGACTCTTCCCCCTCCTCCATGTCCGCCCTCACTACCGTGCTCTCTCGCGCCCACACCGCCCGCTCAAACTTCAACTGGACTTCTTACCTCCCCGCGCCCCTCGCTCCTCTCACCCGCCTCACCGAAATCCCGCTCAACCCCTTCATCCCAGCCTCCAGCACCTGCGTTTTCGGTTGCGAGGGCCAACTATGCAGTGCAGCGGATGGATGTGCGCCGGACCTGCTGTGCATGAACAGCGTGTGTGTGGTGAATCGCCAGGACCAGCCGGGGCAGGTGGGCGCGATGTGCAACAGCAAGAAGAGATGCCAGGGCCATTTGAGGTGTGAGCGTGGGAGATGCCAGGCGTGTATGGCACGGCCGTCGCTGCTTACCCACTCTGGAGGATCGACTTCTTCACGTCCCCCACGCGCCTCCATTGGCACCGCAGCAACCACTACCAGTAACAACACCGCTCGCCAAAGCCTGCATCTCTGCGCCACCGACCCCGTCACTCTCTTCCTCTCCCCCTCCTCATCCTCATCTTCCTCCCCCCTCCCCATCTGCCTACCACCATCTGCCTCCTCCCTAAACCCCTGCGACTCCCCCTCCCACTGCCCCAGCACCTCCTACTGCTCCTGGGGTCTCTGCGTCGCCTGCACCCCAGGGGACGCCTGTCTCGGCAGTATCTGCAAGAGCTCCAACGCGTGCAAAACCGGCTTCTGCAACGACCACGGCCGCTGCGATTATCCGGGGCAGAAGAAATTGGTGTTTGGGCCTGGGACAAGGGGCCGGTGGAAGAATGGGGGTAGGAGGATCGATGGGGTGCCCAAGGGACACGAGAGAGGGCCTGCGAGGGTTAGGAGTGAGGCGATGAGGGTTGTTATTCCGGAAGAGGGGGTGAGGGAGACAGGGATGGTGGGGGTGGTGTCTTAGAGATGGTGCGGGTGGGGTGTCGCTGGGATGAGATGATGAGTGGAGTCACGACAGCGGATGGCAACAAGGAGGTGGGATGGGTCTGCTGGTGTTGATTCCGGGTTATCATATTGATTATATGTTGCTCAGCTTCGCTGTCTGGGGTATCTATCCTCAGGGACCTTTGACGCCGCTCTATAACTACTGCTCACCAGACCGCACCTTCTCTCGGTGCCGGTCGATTGTTTCTTTGTTATCCTGTCTGTCCGTGGGTATCATTTCACCAAGCCGCGGGTACTCTGTCATTACCAGCCTCCTCTTTGCAACCGTCACTTAGCATCAATCCCGCCATCTTGCTGTTATCCAACACCGTAAACCCCGTCCAACATCATCAACCCACCTCCCCACTTATCAACCGCGCCAACTCATTGTTATCCTGAATCAGCTTGTCCAAAAAGTTGGCCGCCTCCATAAGCACGCTGCTTTTACTCAATCCGCCATTTCTGATCTCAGGCACCAGGTCGTGTAAGTCGTCGAACCCGCGCTTAATCAGGTTCCGCCGCTTCTGCTCAGACAGGATGTGGTTGTTACGCTTCTGCTCCTCACTCAGGTTCTCGCGCTGCAGCTTCTGTGCAGCCGCTGAGATGCGTTTCTTCTTGCTGTCGGCCTCGGATGGCTTCTTCGGCTTAGACACACGGCCCCCTGGCGCGGTCTTGCGGATGCTTTCTTTCTTTATCTGGGTGCTCTTTTTGCGCTTCTTGGTGGGCTGGTCGTCATCGTCGGAGCTAGGGGAGGTGGTGGAGTCGGAGGTGGTGGGCGAGGCTGGGACCGGGGGTTTTGTGTCGGGTGTGTGTTGGAGGGTGGGGATGAAGGCTTGTGTGTGCTCCATGTCACGCATCAGTCGCCGCGTGACCTGCTCTTCGGTCTCGTTGTGTGGTGCGGTGAAGCCGGTGGGGTTGCTGAAGGAGTTGTCTGTACCGAATGTATAGGTTCGCTTCAGAGTGGGACGGGGGAGGGTGAACTCCTCCTGCACTCTGTGATGGGCGTCGCTGCCGGCCCAATGCGCGGCGAGCTGTGCGTCCAGTGTACCTGCTGCGTCGTGGTTGGGGAGGAGAGCGGCGAGCTGTTCGTTGAGCAAGCCTTGCGATGTGGCTACCATGGGGCGGCCGTTGTGTGCATGGCCCGACATGGCGTGGTGGTGGTGTGGGAGGTGGCTGTTGTGGCTGCTGGTCGAGGCGGACATGTCGTGGAAGCTGTGTGAGCGGCTGGACAGGTATGCTGGGTGCTGGGAGTTGTTGAAGAGGGTCGAGGCGGCCTGGAGGTCGTCGTGGGTGGTGCCCATGTGGTCCAGCTGCAGGGGCTGTGTGGCGAACATGTTGTCGCCGTGGAAGCCGTGGTGGAGCTGGGCCTGGTCGGGGATGGTGGCCGAGACCTGGTGCACCGTGGCCGGGGCCATGAAGTTCCAGTCGCTGAAGTCGTTGGCGGCGAGCTTGGTGTCGGCGGAGGCGCCAAACGGGGGCGCGTCGGACAGGCTGAAGGGGTCCGTGTTGGAGAAGAAGTCGGCGAGCGACTGGCCCTCCATGTCGCTCAGCAGCGACTGGCCGTGCGTGTCCATGGGCGTGGAGGCGCCATTGAAGAAGTCGTTGCTAAACGTGTCTGCGCAGGTCAGCATGGCGCGGCTCGCAGGCGCGGACGGCACACGTACAGCCAAACGGCGGCGGGTCTTTGTCGCTCATGGCGGGACGAGGGGGCCCTTTGGCTGCTGCGCCCTCGAAGGCTGCTAGCGGAGGGTGCGAGAGAGTCTCCAGTTTGGCGGCCTGCACGTCTTGTCGCGGGAAGTGGAGCTACGCAGGCGAAGGTGCAGGCGCAGGCGTAGGCGTAGGCACAGGCAGCGGCGACTGGCTCGGGACGTTGGCGGGCTTGCGGTATTGTTGGGGCTGCGGCGCGCGCAATGACGTGCAGCGGTTGCAGTTGCAGTTGCAGTTGCAGTTGCAGTTGCAGCGGCGCGGTGTGGTGCCGGCACCTTCAGGTCAAAGGGCGACAGCGAGCTGGATGCGGTACGCAGAAAGCCGGCAATGCGCGGACAGCGGAGCCTGTTATGCAGTCGCAGCTCCCAGCAGACATCGCCGATGCACTAGCCCTGCGGCACTCGAGAGGGGACTGCGCGCGGAGACGTTGTGTGGAGAGTGTTGGTGTTGCTCGCACGCGCAGGCAATCTTCACATGTTCACATGCCAGAAGTCTGCGCTGCACGTGTCCGAGGCCTTGTCGGCTACACCTGCCGCCCAGCCTTCCGAGCTACCCCGGATTGCCAGACACTCATCATCTCCACCTTCACCCTTGCATGTCACTTGCAATCATCACGGGGTGCCATCAGCTTCTCTTCTCATGCCGTCTGCTGGCCTGCGCAGAGCCTGATACTGCCCTGCGCTGCCCTGTGCTGCCCTGCCCTGCGCTCTGTTGCTGCTCTCCTGACACCAGCGTCGTCCTGGCGTGTTTGTAATACCGGCCTCTCCTATTGTTCGCGTGTCGCGCGCTGCATCGAGTATCTGCTCCGCGAACCTGTCGATCTTCGCGAAACCATGCATGCACATGGCAACAACCTCGGACTAGCTTCCGTCACAATTCTTTAAGCTCTCATCTACTGCCACCCTCTGCTAGGAACCACCTGCACTTGAGCCCTTGCAGCTGCTGCCATTCGCCGCCATGGCACGGCGACCACCTCGGGGCGTTGCATGCCTGCGCCTTGCGAAACCGTATGGACAACTCCCCCGTCGGCATGTCCGATCAACTGACTCCAGCCCAGCCTCACAACTGCTTACATACTCGGCCTGCTGTCGAGCACTAGTCCGCGTTTGGCGAGGATCCTGTTCCTGTTTGGCAAGGGCAAACTGACCGTGCGGGCAGCATGGCTGCAGGTGCGTGACTCCCGAATTTGTTAGCATGCCAATTCAGGCTGGAGAGATGCTGTTGTTCGGTGTACATCCTGCTGATACGTACAAAAGACCATCCATATACTGCGTGAAGCACTTGCCCTCCACCGCTTCTCCACCTTCTGCGCTGTCCTAGTGGGTGGATCAACAGTCCTCCAGGTCCCAATCAGAGCTGTACTCGATGTCATCCTTCCTCGGCTCAGGTCACCAAGACCTCTCAATCTTGGAGTCGCTCAATTGACCGCCCGATTTCTGGCAGCTCTTGTGTCGGCGTCTGTCGCCTTCAGACTGCTCAACAAGGCACCAATTGACTATGCAGCTCTGGAGACTCCACACTCCCCGGTCCTCAATAGGTTTGCGCCTGGTCCCTTCGATGAGCCGCCCGAGGAATCTTCGGTGGAACTGACTACGTTGTCGCGACCTGATCTTGCTGGACGGACCATGGACCTGACCCTGTTCGCCGGCATACGAGCCCTTGACGTCCTCGTAGCCATGACCACCTCTTCTCTCGAGCCCACTTCACACCTCCGCAAAGCTGCCAGCAAGCTCCCAACACCACTCTTCTGCTTCTCTGCGGCTACCATAATGTGGGCCTGGTTCTACACCCCCAGCCGCCTGCCGCGAAGCTACAACGCCTGGATCTCCGCCGCCGCGGAACTAGACCACCGTCTCGTCCTCGTCCTGAGGCATGCTCGGTATGGCACATTCATATACGGCAAGGATACGGGCATGGCGCCGCTCCTAGGCTCTATGGCGCACGACTACGGGCTGCCAGAAATCCTGGGTGACCCTGCAAAGACGGTGCCCGTTCCGTGCGAGCTGGTGCACATGGGCTGCGGGAAGAGCTGTGAGAAGCATGCTGTATGGCGGTTCTGGCGCGGATGGAAATTCGCTGCGAAGATGTACTTCCCACTGCAGCTCCTCGTACTCGCCAGACATGTGGCCAAGACTGGGCGTGCCGGACACCGTTTGGTGGGCTTGAGCAGGAAAAAACTTCTCACGGCCATCAAGGACGCCACGCGGCGCTCGTCATACCTCGGTGCCTTCATCGCCTTCTTCTACTATGGCGTGTGTCTGTCTCGGACTCGCCTTGGGCCCAAGATCTTCTCACGCAAGACCATCACGCCGCAGATGTGGGACTCGGGGCTATGTGTTCTGAGCGGGTGTCTGCTGTGTGGACTCAGCATACTGGTAGAAGAGTCGAAGCGGCGCCTCGAAATTGTGCTGTTCATGCTGCCTCGCGCGGCTTCGACGTGGTTTCCGCGCCGCTACCTGCCTGAAAATAGGTGGAAAGAACATCTTGTCTTTGCGCTCAGCTCTGCTGTCGTCGTGACTGCGGTTCAGGAGGACCACAGACTTGTGAGAGGCGTCTTTGGGAGGGTGTTGCGTAAAGTTTTGACGAGCGGGTGAGACACATCTAGTCACGGCTTTTAACGCACTAGAGTGTCTTCCGACGGCTGCTTTGCAATGCTTTGCAGGGGCTACTGCTATTTTCAAGGACGAGTCCGAAAGTCTACAAAAACTATATATGGTGTCGTAACAAGATAGAAGAGTACCATGTTATACTATTTTCTAGGACCTCTAGGACCAGGGAAAGACCACCTTCCAGCCAAGACATGCAACAAACAAACGTCGACCAAGTCTCTAGCCCTTTCCTTCAGCAACACAGGCCGAGAGCCCCTCTAGTCTCCTAGCACGTTCCCGCTTCCACAGATCTACACTTCCACAGGGGTAGGATCAGGATCAGGATCAGGATCAGGCACAATGACCCGCCCGCCCGCACGGCCACAATTTTCCCTGCGCCACACCCGACGCGACGTCCCGCGAGAGCCCGTGCGAGCTAATGACCCTTGCGCACTCATCACACTTTGGGGTGGGTCTTCATTTCTTCAAAATGCAAAAAGTTTTTTTTCCCGACTCGTGGCTCAGGGCGGGCAGGAGGGTGCTCGATGTTCGCACAATTAGCTTGGTTCAGTGCGACTCTATAAATCACCAAGCCATTTTGCAGATTTCCCTCGCACAACGAAATGTCGCGTTTCTTAGGGCGCCTGTAAAAGGATGTATTAAATGAAGCAAACGACAAGGCTGGACAACATGTCCTAATTCGGCATACCAAGCCCTACTATAACACTAGGAACCCTCACCATAGCATAGCCATTGCTCGAACGCGCAAGCACCCCACCCGCTCTATTGCCTCATCTTAATGAAATCCACCCCACGCCGTTTTACTTCTTCTTCTTCTTCTTCTTCTTCTCCGTCTGCAGGTACGAGCATACACTAGAGAAGCCGCACCTCACGTCCCCCGGTGGTGCCAGTTTATCTCGCTTACCTGCATGTCTCCCCTTAGTCTCTTCACCGTCTGCACATCGTCGATGGATCGTCTGCAGTAGTGCGCTGTAGTCGAGGGCCTCGATCACGCTCTCCTGGGGAAGTTTAGACGGGCTGTTTACAGCGTGCGTCAGTCTCGAAGCCGCGTGCTGCCGGGCGTTCCTGCAGTTGTGCTGCAGTGACGAGCAGCCTGGTAGCACCGCATTGGTGATGGACTGCTGCGTGGATACGAGAGAGCGTGGGTGGTAGCGAGAGAGTGCGATACGAGGTGTTTGCTGCTGTGATGTAGAGATGTGTGGAAGCAAGCGAGAGCAGAGCCGCCAGGGGGAACTCGTTACGCGACATGAAGAATTTGAGACATGTTGGTGCTCGTGTCCTCTACTACATTACTGCTACGCACGCAGTTGGTAGTCGGGCGGCCGTGAGGGCAGACGTGCAAGTACATTGCTCCTGGCCTTTCCACAGCCAAAAGTAGGTAACCATTGTCAATGTAATTTCCATTAACTTCTCGCCGCTTGCCACCAAACACCTAACCCCCGGTACCCCTGCCAGCAAACAAACCCGAAACTCGTTGCATCTCACCCGGAACATTTAAATCGGAACATTGCATCTCAAACGTGGAACCAAACAAGCTCTCTCGTGACACCTGACACCTTTGCATCTGCGGCCGTGTCAGAGTCGCGAAAACCGTTTCGTTTGCTCTGCGAAGCTACCTGTGGTTGGTGCCCCACGGTAGTGCCCCGCTGCCTACAATTAGCACAAGTGGGTGCACGGCGTGTGGGACGCATGGGCAGGGAACCAGTCACCAGTCCAAACTGAGGACCCACTCGCTGTGTACGTCCAGCCAGCCCCACATGGCTCAACAACCTTCGCTCCCGACCTCTCTATCTCTGTCAGCGAGCAGCAACTGGCGTCTAGACTCTACAACAGAACGGGGCACGACACAATGCGCTGCACAGTTGTAGCCACAGCGACGACGACAGCAGTAAGGCGCGCGCGAAGCCCTACCGCACGCTCGTGACAGGATTAGGCGCTTCCTCGCATAGTTGTAAGCTACGGATAGTGCGTCTTGAGGGCTCGTATACACAGCACGGTGATGTCATGACCAAACGGACCGAAAGTGGTGAGCGAAGCGGCTTGACCAGCGCCCACCCAGCTCGGGGAAGGGCTTATGCAGGGGCGAACCGGATGCGGAAACCCACATGCACCATATACATTGAGGGCACGCCACAGGAAAAAGTTTTGGGACTGTACTGGGAATAAACACGTGGGAGAACGATAATAACGCCTGGGAGAACGATAATAACGCCTTGTGAGACCGGAGATGGGGAGAGTAAGAATGCTGTTATTATTATCATTATTATTAGAACGCCGTGCATGCGTACGTTTGCTGATCGCGTTCGTCAAAGCCGCTTCGGGAGATGACAAGGCGTCATTCAGCGCGTGCAGGGATGTTCGGGCTTCGTATTCGTGTAAAGCACGGCGGTCTCGAAGCATCCATCACGACAACTGCATGTGAACGACCAGGTAAATGTGGGTAAGATATGTATTGTCAATAGCGCAGCTACTGAGGCGTGTATGTAGTATGAGACTAGAAGGTAGGTGGTGGTGTAATAGGTAGTAAGTAGTATGTAGATGCTGAGGTGGATGTGGTATGCAACAAAGTCGAATGCGACAGATGGGGTAGCCTCCTTGGAGTGCTAATGCAGGTGGTATCATCGAAACAAACAACACCGGAAATGCTAAACGAACGCCATGGGCCCTGTGCCCTGTAGTGTATGTATCCAACGCCGAGAATTAGTGGTCGCGAATGTGGTCTTGGTTGCTCGTCAGGTCTTAGTTGCTGTCGTCACCGCTCGCGGTAGTAGACGTGTCGCCGGGCAGCTTGCCGAGCGTCCATCGCCAGTCACGGCTGCGTTTCCGTCGGCCGGCGACGGGCGTCTGCGGACAGGTGTCGCTGTCGTCCTCAGACTCGGACGAGTCGCGCTTGTCTCCGAGTCTGGGAGGCTTGCGCTGGCGCGTCGAGCTCTCTATTATTGCGACGGCGGGCTTGGTCTCTGGAGTTGGCTGGAGTGACAGCAAGGGCTTGCTGAGCTTTGGCGTGACCACATGATGTGTAGCTGTGGTCTCTGGCCCCGTAGACGATGAATCCGTCGACGTCGAGTCCAGCGACGTCAGGGTCGAGCCTGACGACTCTAGGTCCGAGTTGGCCCAGGTGTACTTGACGGTCTTGATCTCCTCTTCTAGTGGCGTGCGGAAAGACACACGCTTCTCTGCAGGGAACATGGGCCGCGAGGCCATCTTGCGTGGGACGATGCGGCTGTTGGCGAGGATGGAGTTGAGGTTGTGGGGCTGCTTGTAGGGTATTGTGCAGCTGGCAGAATCACTCGAGGCCGAGGTGAGTGTCGAGGAGGACAGGGTCGAGGCCGAGTCTGGGGTGCCTATGCTGGAGGGGGTTGGCGCAGTGTTGCTGATGTCCAGGCGCAGCTTTGCAGGCGGTCCAGGCGGCGGTGCGATGAAGGTGTTGAGCGTGTTGGACGTGTTTGTGGTGGTGGTGGGCTCGTATGCGTTGTTGAAGGTGTTGCGCACGGTGGGCGAGGCGGCGCTGAGCGTGTCGAGGCGTAATGAGGCGGCCTTGCCAAAGACGCGGGGCTGGTGGGTGTTGACGGTCAGCTTGGGGCGCTGCGAGGGCCGCGAGGACATTATAGGCAGCGAGGTGGCCATGGTGGAGGGCAGCGCAGGTGACGACGAGAAGACTGGCGGCGTGGGGTGTGATATAGTTGAGAGCATCATGCGTGAGACCTGCTGGGGCGCGAGGACCAGGTGGGCTGTGTGGCGGGGAGCGTCAGCCTTCGCGGCGGGCAGGTGCAGCGGCCGTATCTGCTGATGGCAGTGTGCTGGGGCAGGTGCAGACGCGAGGATGATGGCGTGGTTGGTGTTTGGTCTGCGAGCGCGATGTCTGGCGTGCGGTCTACACCCAGATCAAAAGCCTGCGCGGGGCCGCGCTGCTTTTGAGACGCCGTCGCCGTTCCGTGGTAGACGCGCAAGCATCGAGGCAGCGGCTAGGCTAGCTGGCTATTTTTGGCGCACTCGAACCAGCAGGGTAGCAGGGGTCCGCGACCCACTCGCAACCAGCCCGTAGCGCCCTCTTTGTTTTGCATGCCCTCCACCAACGCGCAGCGTCAGACTGCGAGCCGCCGACTCACTCCGGCCAGGTGGCTTCGGCACCGCTCCTGGCTTCGCACCCTGCACTGCCTGCCGGTACTGCACCTCCGCAATGGACGGCCCTCGCCCTAGCCCTAGCCCTCGCCCTCGCCCTCGCCCTCGCCCTCGCAGGACGAGGTTGAAGCGCCAGCTCGACTCGACCATCATCCACTTTGTACGTACCATAGTAGTAGGTCAGCACACAAGAATAGCCGACCGACCCCTAGGCATCCCGTCGCGCTCGTTACACAGCCTGACCAAGACCGCCTGGACGCCGCACACGTCTGTCGCCATCGTCGTAATTGCTTGCGTCTAATCGTACTCAGCGATGCTAACGTGCTGCCTGGATCATTTTAGGACTATGTACGTGTTGCCCTGTGCGCCCAGAGTCAGGCCTATGTTGACACGCACCCCTTCCCCCACCTGACTGCGGCTTACACGCCCTCGATTAGGACTGCTTCTACGCCAGCGTCTTCGAACGTGAGCAGCCACACTTGAAGGCCCTGCCTCTCGCCGTGCAGCAGAAGCAGATTGTCGTGACCTGCAATTACGAGGCTCGCCGAAGGGTACCACTCCCATCCTTGTCACACATCCTCACGTGCTGCTGCCGAGACACTGCTACGCAATCAAGTCTTGTGCATCTACATGCACTACTACCGAGCTACAGTCCAAGCTCATTGTCAGTCTGCTGACCTGCCCAGGGTTTGTCCAAGTTGCAGCTGATTACAGAAGCCAAAAAGCTCTGTCCTGATGTGGTCATCGTCTTGGGTGAAGACCTTACCCGCTTCAGAAATGCCTCGAAACAACTTTATGCCTTGTTGCGTTCTTTCTCGTGGAACTCGCGCTGCGAGCGGCTTGGCTTCGACGAGGTCTGGCTCGATGTATCTGATCTGGTTGACAGCAATGTCTCAACATTAAACTCGGCTGATCTTAGCGACTCCTTCTTTCGTCTGTCAAAACCTGATCCCACGATAGGCTTCTCCTTTGATGCCACCAACTATGCCGGTCATGTATATCCAGAGCCACCAGAGCAAACATACGGTGAGTCTGCTACATCACCACAAGGCTGCATGATGTATATGCTGGTGCTTCTGAAATACCCCGGAAACTCACAATGTGGCATGTAAGCGGGAGTTTCGTCTCATGCATCTGGTGCTGTCGCTGGCCTATGCCAAGGGTTTTTGATGCATGAACAGCATTTGGTTTCCATGTTTCATGTTTCAACAATTTCTTCACGATGCCCTTCTAATGCATCATAGATCCAGAAAACAACTCACATGACCCCTTGCGTCTTCGACTACTGCTAGCCAGCCACCTAGCTCATCATATCCGACAGAAGCTTGAATATGATCTAGGCTACACGGCTACTGTAGGCGTTTCGACTAACAAGCTCCTCTCCAAGCTTGTTGGTAACCTTCACAAGCCCAACAGTCAAACAACATTGATTCCACCATACACGGCGGACGATGATGAGTGGGACAACGTCACACCCTTCATCGATGAGCACGAAGTTGGGAAGATTCCAGGCATAGGCTTCAAAATTGCACAGAAGCTCAGACGCTATGTTCTACAACGCCCGGCAGACTTCGACACGGGTCTGGTGTATGGAGGAACAAAAGAAGACGTGAAAGTGCGAGATGTGCGTACGTGTCCTGATATTGGTCCGGATGTCCTGGAGCGTATCCTTGGTGGTCCAGGGACGCCAAACGGTATAGGTGCTCGCGTGTGGGACCTATTGAACGGCTGCGATGACACGCTTGTTGGCCAGGCTCGCGATTTACCTCGACAAATCAGTATCGAGGACAGCTACAAACATCTTGACACGATCGAGGAAGTAATCAAGCAGCTGCGTGTGCTGGCTATCAGTCTGCTAAAACGGATGCGTACCGATCTGGTTGGGATCGACCAAGAACCACCTGAAGAGTCATCTACTACTGACATAGCGCCCACTCCGCGCTGGCTCGCTTACCCGAAGACGATTCGTCTATCTACTCGTCCACGGCCACCGCAGAATCCAGACGGAAGCCGCAACCGTTCATTCGCACGGATTTCGAGGTCAGCACCAATGCCCAACTTCATCTTCAAGTTGAATACGGATGTCGAGGCACTAGCCGAAAGAATGATACGTGAGACTTTGATACCTCTTTTCCGCCAACTGCACCCCGAAAAGCAGGGTTGGAACTTGAGTCTTGTGAATCTCGCGGCTGTCAACATGGTGGAGGGAGCACGTGAGAAAGGCGGGTCTGGGAGGGACATTGGGAATATGTTCAGACGACAGAACAACACATTGTCGCCTTCCGGCGTGCGGGGTGAGCCTGAGTCCGTTGAAGAAAGTGTTCAGAATGTCTCTGAAGATGGGAACATGGCCTTGGATGACGCAGAACTACCTTACAGACTCAAGCTCCAACTAGACAGGCAAGGCTCAGAAGACTTCCCTACACCGTCTCAAGAGCACGACAGCGACATGGAGGACACATGGGAACAAGACGAGGGCATGCCAGACGCCGACAGGTACCGGTGCAATGAATGTGACGCAATCATGCCGCTCTATGCGATGGGTGCCCATGAGCGTTTCCACGCTCAGTGGTAGGTCGACGCACCCGTAGTCATCTTCTTCGATATCAAAGCAACGCTTTAGGACGAGCGGAGTAGTACGTAAGCAATAAGCTTTTCACATGGCTTTGTAGCCCGAGGCAGCCGAGCTTGGGTTGTTTGTGAGCGACATGGCGGGGCACCGTCACGCAAGGGTCAAGATCGACAACCGAGGCAGCGCTCTCCCAAGCTAACACGATGCGGCCACGACATGATATACTGTCATGCCAGTACAATATTTTGTTGCGGTAAAGTTGTGCTAGCAGACAAAGATCTACAGAGTGACGACTACGATGCCAAATCACGCCGCTACCCCCCCAGCAGAGGTTTCCAATGTACCACACCGCGATGGAGAGATCATGGAATTAGCCGACCAACGACCTAACATCGAAATCTTCCCAGACCAAACATCAAGTAATCCTCCCATAGACGGAGGCCATCAGGCATGGCGCCTCCTCCTCTCCGCTTTCGTCTTCGAATCTCTCCTCTGGGGCTTCCCACTCTCCTTTGGTATATTCGGCGAGTACTACACTTCGATCCCTGAGTTCCGCAATAGCCCGTATATCTCTATTGTCGGAACTACTGCATCGGGAATATCGTATCTAGGTGCGCCGCTGGTGATTCCTCTTATTCGGAGGTGGTCGGGATATAGGACGTGTATGATTCTTGTTGGTTGGCCGTTGTGTATTATTGGACTTGTGGCGGGGTCGTTTGCTAATTCACTGGGTACGTTGATACTCACCCAGGGTGTGCTGTATGGTATCGGCTTCATCATCTTCTACTACCCCATTCTGTCCATGGTGGATGAGTACTGGGTTCGCCGCCGCGGCATGGCGTACGGACTCCTCTGCAGCGCGTCGGGCGTCAGCGGTGCAGTGACGCCGTTGAGTCTCCAGGCTCTCTTGCACAGGTACGGACACAAGACGACGCTGCGAGGCGTGGCAGTATTCCTTTTTGTCGTCACCGGGCCGCTCATCCCGCTGCTGAAGGGTAGGCCGGGACAACAGCAAAATATCAGACTCCGAACGGACTGGTCGTTTTTTAGTAAGCCTTTGTTCTGGATTTACAGCATCAGCAACCTGCTCATGGGTTTGGGCTACTTTTTCCCCGCCCTCTTCCTGCCCTCCTATGCGAGAACTTTGGGTCTAAGCACATCCAAGGGTGCGCTCTTACTGGCACTCATGAGCGTCGCCCAGGTCGCGGGCCAGTTTACCTTCGGCTACCTATCAGACAAACGGACATCAGTCAACGCGCTCATCACGGTGTCAGCATCCATTGCAGCCATCTCAACACTGAGTGCCTGGGGGCTCGCGCGCTCCATCACGCCTCTCGTGTTCTTCGCACTTCTTTACGGGTTCTTTGGGGCTGGATATACGGCTATGTGGGCCAGGATGGTAACGGCCGTCAGCGACGAACCGTCCGCTGCGCAGGCCATCTTTGGCATGTTTAATTTTGGAAAGGGGATTGGAAACATTGCTGCGGGGCCTATTAGTGCTGGGTTGCTGCGATGGTCGAGTGGCGACGTGGGATACGGGCTGGGCACGTACAAGGCTGTCGTGCTGTTTACGGGTGTGAGCTTGCTGTTGAGCGCAGGCAGCTTGGTCACGATTCATGTGAGGCCGAAGATGAATTGACTGACTCGATAGGCTGTTGACTGTCAAACTTTGTTCTACGAATCATCACTTCCATGCCTGGTGCCACTAGTGGTACTGTTTATAACATCACGTGCACAAGACCAGGTGGAGTCGCCCGTACAACTATCACCACCTGATCTGCTTATTGACATACGCCAATGATCGCTAATTGTTTTCAAGTGAGATAGCAGACCTATTCTCAGCATTGTCTCCACAAGGGCGGAGCAGTATGCTATTTGAGTGCGCCGCGAGATCGCGTTGTAAGCCTCGTGTTGGGTCCACACTGCGAACAAGGGCCGCCGCAATACTTGCCTCCAAGACGCCCGGTGGCCTGGCAACAGCACTGCGCCTCGTGAACAAAGTCCTTACGGCGCGCCTGAGATGTGGCTGGAGATGCCAGCTGGGCGTTCGCAAGGCTGACCAGATTAGAGATGGGACACGACGGATAACAAGCTTCTGGAAGCACTAGAAGGCCGTTGCAAAGTGGAGTCGGGCGCGGAAGCCTTGGGGCGCCGAGCGAGTGACGTCCCCGCATGTGATTGCCGCTGGCCGCTGCTTGAATGCACCCGCTATCCCGCCTCGCCATGACCGCTCTCCACCATCACAGTGCACTCCCCGCGCCACGATGCCTGGCTCCTCGCGCCTGCCCGTCAGTCTCCGCGACACATTCAGTGCGCATCGCGGGTCGCCGAAAGGCAAGCTCGCCGTGCTGAACATCGAAGTGTACGCTCCTCCAAGCACGTGAAGAGCGCTTTAGCTAATGTCGGCGGTGTGATAGGCTGCGTAATGTTGTCTTCATTCTGTTCCTGCTCCGCTGGACGCGGGTGCTGTTCTACCAGCTCAAGGGCCGCGGCATCTTCGGCTCGCTGTCTGATCTCTATGTCGCCGTGAGGCGCTATCTGTACGGTGTGTTCCTCCGCCTCCCGGGCGTGCGAACCAAGGTCCAGACGCAGATCTCCGAGTCGCTGCTCAAGCTCGAGCGCAAGCTGGTGCCCAGCGGCCCGGGCGTCGAGCGCCTCACGGCCCTGCCGAACCAAGGATGGAGCGAAGAGGAGGTGCGCAAGAAGCTGGGCGAGCTGGCTGATATGGAGCACACGCGGTGGGAGGATGGGCGTGTCAGCGGCGCTGTGTACCACGGCGGTGACGAGCTCATCAGACTCCAGACGGAGGCCTTTGGCAAGTTCACCGTCGCCAACCCCATCCACCCGGACGTCTTCCCTGGCGTCAGGAAGATGGAGGCCGAGATCGTAGCCATGGTGCTGTCCCTCTTCAACGCACCCGAGGGTGCCGTCGGCGTCACCACCAGCGGCGGCACCGAGTCAATTCTCATGGCCTGTCTATCTGCCCGCAATAAAGCCTACGCTGAGCGCGGCGTCACCCAGCCTGAGATGATCCTGCCAGAAACCGCACACACGGCCTTCCGCAAGGCAGGCGAATACTTCAAGATCAAGATCCACCTGGTCGCCTGCAAAGCCCCGAGCTACAAGGTCCACCTCCCCTCCGTGTCGCGCTTGATCAACCCCAACACTGTGCTTCTCGTCGGCAGCGCCCCCAACTTTCCCCACGGCATCATCGACGACATCACGGGACTCAGCAAGCTCGCACACAAGAAGAAGCTACCCCTCCACGTAGACTGCTGTCTGGGCTCCTTCATTATCCCGCTGCTGCCCAAGGCGGGCTTCGACTTCGAACCCTTTGACTTCCGCCTCAAAGGCGTCACCTCCATCTCGTGCGACACGCACAAGTACGGCTTTGCGCCCAAGGGCAACAGCACGGTCCTCTACCGCTCTGACAACCTGCGCAAGTACCAGTACTTCATCTCGCCCGACTGGAGCGGAGGCGTGTACGCCTCGCCCTCGATTGCGGGCTCGCGACCTGGCGCCCTGATTGCGGGCTGCTGGGCCAGTCTTGTCAAGCAAGGTGAAGCCGGCTACATTGACGCGTGCCACAAGATTGTCGGCGGCATGAAGAAGATCGAGGCTGCGCTGCGCGAAAACCCACAGCTCAACAGCGATTTGAAGGTCATTGGCCGGCCGCTCGTTAGTGTTGTGTCGTTCCTGTCAGAGACGTTGGATATCTACGATATCGCTGATGGCATGAGCGCAAAGGGCTGGCATCTCAATGCCCTCCAGAATCCGCCGGCAATACACGTTGCTGTTACCCTACCGATTGTCGCGGTTGTGGATACGCTGCTCACGGATCTGGTGGACGTCGTTGAAGACGTCAAGGAGCAGGAGCGCAGGCGGATTGCCGAGGGCAAAGGGGCGAAGGGTGCGGTCAAGGGGGATACCGCGGCTTTGTATGGTGTCGCAGGGAGCCTGCCCAACAAGAGTGTGGTTGTGGATCTGGCCAAGGGCTTCTTGGATACGCTGTACAAGGTTTGATGACACTTTCCTTGATATATTTCGATATCGTGACCCGGACAAAGGTTGGGGCCTCTCGTACATATCATATAGCTACAAACGTACTGGACATGGTATTATACACTCCTCCGTGCCTACAATGGTGCCGAAGGCTGGTTTGCTGCAGCCGGGATGCGCCCTGCCGTCTGCTCAAGCGGGAGGAGTTTCCGCGGCCTCTTGAGGTCCTCGGCGGTGATGCCGTTTGCGAGCTTCGTGATGCCCATGACAGGCGCATCGCCCTTCTTGACAAATTCGTATAAACCTGTCAGTTGTCAGCACGGTCCCAATTCCTCGTTCTTCTCACAGAGAACCATGGCAAAACTCACCGGGCAGCTTGTTCCCCGCCAACCGAAAGGCATCCTTGACAACCTGCTCGTGCAAGTCGCCCTTGATCTCAAACACAATCTTGCTGACCGCGACCCTCGCCGTCCACCTATCAAAAGAACCCTTGCCCTTGCCCATCCTCACGTCGTTTCCACTCGTATACACGCCAATGTTGGCCGCCAGCCGCATGTACATGCGGAACTTCATGCCTCGAAGCCGCTTGCGGATCGTGTCCTCTGCAATCTTGAGCTGCTGCGCGCTGATGCGCCGGTCGTGGTCGCGCATGCGCAGCCCGTAGTCGCCCCATACGACGGTGGTGCCGCGCATGCTGCCGCCGGTGGGCACGCGGCAGCGGCCTTTGCGGGACTTGCGGGACTCGCCCGCTTTGGGCGCGAGGTAGTTGTGCGGGATTGGGGTGGCGGAGAAGGCGCGGGCCAGGACCTGGCATTTTGGGAGGGCGGATGCTGCTGGTCACCTGTTAATGGGCGTTCGTCAATTGCTGGGGTTGGGAGGAGGGTCGTGTACGTCTTGGGCGGGCGGCGCTCAGGCTCAGCGCGCTAAAGGACGCCAGAAGGCTCGACGGTATCCTGGGCGGCGGCATGGTCGTGTGTGATGTGGGTGCGTCGGGGGTCCGCAGTGCCCTCACGTCAATTGATGTTGGAGTTCCAAGTTCTGCCGCCAAGATGTGGCTGAGGCGGAAGCTGTGGCTGCACTGCGCTAGCGCCGGCGCGCCTGCCTAATGACTTCGCGTCCCAGGCGCGTGTCCATCACGTCGATGCTGCCTCGAGGGACGAGACGTATAACAGCGTCCACACCCCCGTCGTTGTCTCTTTTCTTTTCGCCACGCTGTTGTTTTGCTGCCATTGTGTAGCTGAGAATTGTTGTATTGCAATATGCCGGCGGATATCCGAAGCTTCTTTGGTGGTGGGCCGCCAAAGGCCAGCCAGGGAAGTGAGGGCTCGGGGAAAAACGATGCGGTACGTTTGCACATTATTTTCAATTGCTGGGTTATTCTGCAGTATTTGTTTTGGCTGCTCATGAAGCCCTGGACCAATTCGCTTGCACACACGTCGCCAATGGTCCCTCGCCTGCAAGCTTCTTACAATCAGAACACAGCTACTAATTGCCAGCACAGAAGCCTGCACCGAAAAAGGCCGCTCTCAAGAGGGGCCGTGCCAGCCGTGTGGTAATGGAAGAATCTGACGACGACGACGAGGTCGAGGAAGTCAAGTCAGACATCACCACCACAGTGACGTCAAAGACTCGCACTGACAGCTCCCAGGCCCAAGAAAGCCACGCCGAAGAAAGCTGCGCCAAAGAAAACGAAGCGCGAACCTACACCCGAGCTCGAAGAAACGACCACATCCGACTTCTTTGCCAAGTCGAACAAGCCCAAGCGTACCGAGCCCGTAAAGAAGGCTGTTGAGAAGCCTGTCGAGACACCAAAGGCGACACCAAAGAAGGCGACTGCGCGAGTTTCGAAGACTGCGACATCAGCTACGAACAGTAGAGGGTCTGGGAGATCGAAGAAACAGGTCACATCATATGCGGAGCGGGATGATGGGGACGAGTTTGATGATGACGAACTCGACAATGCAGACGACATTTTTGGCAACGAGTTCAAGGCCAAGGGCAAAGACGATTACGTTGAGGTTGTCAACAGCGACGAGGATATGCCAATCAAGCTACCCACACGAGGAACCCCTGCGAAATCTGCAAGGCAGCAGAAGAAGATCAAGGATGAGGACGACTTCGAACCGGAAGACGACGTCGACATGAAAGACCTTGACGCAGAGGACGACCTTTCAGAGCCCGACCTGGAAGAACGGGTTGTCAAGAGCGAGCCTAAGCAAACCGCTGCTGGGAAGAAGCGCAAGTCGCCAGAACCGAACTTGGATGACGAGGAGGAATCGGAAGAAGAGAAGCCAAAGAAAAAGGCCGTGAAGAAGGCGGCTCCTGCGAAGTCGCCAGCAAAGAAAAAAGCGAAGAAAGACGATGAGGCAGAGGACGCAGATATCCAGGCTATATACGACAGCATCCCAACCATACGCGCGCCGACCCCACCGCCTCAGGATCCAAACAAGAAGTTCGACTGGAGAGCAAACGCAGGTCGCAGCGAGCCGGCGCCCCTTGCAGGTGGATCTAGCGAGATGCCTTCTGGTTCTGAGACATGTCTTGCTGGGCTCAACTTTGTGTTTACCGGCGTCCTGCAAAAATGGGGCCGTACCGAAGCGCAAGAGCTGGTGAAGCGGCACGGAGGCAAAGTCACCGGAGCGCCCAGCAAGAAGACAAATTATGTGATCCTTGGGTCGGATGCCGGTCCAAGCAAACTGCGGAAAATTCAGGAGATGGACATCAAGACTATTGATGAGGATGGTTTGACATTACTCATTGAGAGACTCACAGCAGCTGGCAACAAAGGCGACTCAAAAGCACAGGCAGCGTTCAAGGAGAAGCAACGGAAGGAAGAGGAGCAGATCAAGAAGCAAGCAGCTGAACTTGAGCAGCAAGAGAAGCAGCGCTTGAAAGACTTGAAGGCAGCTCAGACAGCTAAAGCAGCTGCTGGAAAAGCGACCGCTTCGGGGATCACGGCTGCCGCTAAGAGCGCTGGTCCTGATGTCGACGCGCGCTTGTGGACAACCAAGTATGCGCCCTCGTCACTAACTCAGATCTGCGGCAACAAAGCTGTTGTCGAAAAGCTTCAGCGATGGTTACAGAAATACCCCAAGAACCTCAAGACTGGATTCAAACTGGCTGGTGCAGACGGCAGTGGCGTCTTCCGCGCGGTCATGATTCACGGTCCACCGGGCATTGGCAAAACAACAGCAGCACATCTTGTTGCAAAGCTTGAAGGCTACGACATCGTTGAGCGAAATGCCAGTGACACACGCAGCAAGAAGCTCATCGAAGAAGGTCTGCGCGGTGTGCTCAGCACGAACTCGCTGCACGGCTACTTTGCGGGCGATGGTCTCAAAGTTGAGGCATCTAAGAAGAAACTGGTCTTGATCATGGACGAAGTCGACGGAATGTCAGCTGGTGATCGCGGAGGTGTTGGTGCGCTTGCTGCTGTTTGCAAGAAGACTGAGGTTCCCATGATTTTGATCTGCAACGACCGCAAGCTGCCAAAGATGAAGCCGTTTGACTACGTCACATTCGACATGCCCTTCCGACGACCTACCGTTGATCAAATCCGCTCTCGTATCATGACGATTGCTTACCGCGAGAAACTGAACATGCCAACGCCCGTCATCAACGCGTTGATAGAGGGGAGCCATGCCGATATCCGCCAGGTCGTCAACATGCTTTCAACGGCCAAGCTGGACGAAGAGGCCATGGACTTCGATAAGGGTAAGCAAATGAGCAAGAACTGGGAGAAGCACGTCATATTGAAGCCATGGGATATCACGCAGAAGATCCTTGGCGGTGGCATGTTTGCGTCGAGTAGCAAAGCCACCCTAAACGAGAAGATCGAGCTGTATTTCAACGACCACGAGTTCAGCCCGCTCATGCTTCAGGAGAACTATCTTGGCACAAATCCTATCAGAGCTGCCGGCTACTCTGGCAAAGCGTCGAACTTGAAGAAGCTCGAGCTGGCATCTGAAGCCGCTGATAGCATCAGTGATGGAGATCTGGTCGACCGAATGATTCACGGCTCACAGCAGCAGTGGAGTCTTATGCCAACACATGCAGTCTTCAGCTTCGTCAGGCCTGCAAGCTTCGTGTCGGGCAGCACCGCTGGCAATCAGACTCGCTTCACATCGTGGCTAGGCAAGAACAGCAATCAGGGCAAGCTCACGCGACTCGTCAAGGAGATCCAAGCCCACATGCGACTGCGATCTTCCGGTGACAGACATGAGATTCGACAGCAGTATATTCCGGTACTGTGGACTGAGCTTGTCAACAAGCTACAGAGGGAGGGCAAAGAGGCTGTTCCTGACATAATCGAGCTCATGGACAGTTACTTCTTGACCAAGGATGATTTCGATGCTATTCTAGAGCTGGGTGTTGGGCCAATGGATCAAGAGAGGGTCAAGATTGAGACACAGGCCAAGGCAACCTTTACTCGATTGTAAGTCTGACACAAACCACTGCCGAAGCGGACACTAACCACGCCATAGATACAATCAGCAGTCACACCCACTGCCATTCATGAAGGCGTCTTCGGTCGTAGCACCCAAGAAGCAAGCCAAGGAGAAGCCTGATCTTGAGGAAGCCATTGACGAGTCGGACGAAGGCGAAGTCGTTGAAGAGGTCAAGGAAGAAGACGAAGATGTGGACCTGTCGAAAGACAAGTACGTCAAGCAACCGAAGAAGAAGGCAGCTCCCAAGAAGAAAGCTGCTGCAACAGGCAAGGGCAAGAAGAAAGCAAAGGATGACAGCGGAGACGAAGACGAAGACGAGGACGGGGACGTCAAGCCGAAAACAAAGGGGAAGGCCAAAGGGGCTGCTACAAAGGCGAAGAAGAAGTAAGTGATGCTGTAAGTTTAGATGTATGTGTATGGTTAGCGAGTGCCTGGCATGGCTTTGAGCGGTGCTGGCGGAACAGCTTGTACTTTGCAATGATACCTCTTGAACTGTCTGGTAACTCGTTTGTCGAGAATTTCAAATCATCGTTGTACCAGTTAGCAAGCAAGCAGGTGGTCAGGCGAGCGGTTGGATGACGGACGTCTAGACGTCTAGCGTCAGCAAGGGTCCCCACATTCGGGTAGACGTCACGATCCACTCTGCAAGCTTAGATGGAACAAGATTCTGCCCTGACTCCTCTGCACTCTTCTTACAGGCGCATTGTTTCGAGATACCCACTGTTTTTCTGTCGAGTTATTGTATAGTTGCACGAATTATAGTGTCCACGAATCCCACGATTTTCAAGACTAGCACGCGCACGCCACGCGCCCACCTCCGCAATCGGCTGGGACAGTGCCGCAGCGAGAGACATGGAGAGCAACCAGACGGCCGCGCGTTCCGCTAAACGCTTCCTCGACGAACGCACGCGCAACGACTGGACATACCCTGCACTGCCCCCGCCGTGGGAGCACAGCGACGAGGAAGTGCGCAACGCGACCGAGGTCCGCGAGCGATACTACGGCGAGAGTGAAAGCAGCGACTCGGATATTGAACCCCGCACCGGCGCAAGCAAAGAAGCCGAGCATGATGCCTACAAATTCGACACCCCAGATGCCATCGGCGACGCAGTAGGCCGCACGCGAGGACAGCGGCGCAAGCGCAGGCGTCTGCGCCTCGAGGAAGACATGGCCGAGAACGAGGGCCTGCGCATCTGGGTAGAGCGCCGCGACGCCTGGACGGGGGCAGCCAGCGTGCGCAAGTACGGCGTGCCCTCTCCCTCCAAAGCGCCCACGATATCACAGCACGACTCCGGCAACGGCGCCGTAGACACCATGCAGCTCGATGCCCCTGCAACGTCACCACCAGCCCCTACTTCAGACCCAGCAACACCAACAGCACAAGACACATTCGACCTCGTCCCCGTCGCTCCACGTCTCCTCCCCGACAACCCCATCCGTGCCAGCATAAACCCCAATGCGTACTCAGACATCTACGCCAAAATCGTCACCTCGTCACGCACCCCCTCGGTGCCCATCAACCTGGCCGACATGACGCGCGCTCTGGTGCAAGGGTGGAAGGACATCAACGAATGGCCGCCGAAGATCGGGGTCGTGGATCCGCTGGCCGGACGCAAGAGGGGAAGCAATGGTGCGAGGGGGATCGGGGTGGGTAGCGGGGGGTTCATTCACCGACATCCGCACCTGGAGAAGGGGGTGGGCAGTGTCAAGAAGATTTTGCATTTGAATGGGCATCACGGGGAGGGGGCAAGGGAGGGGTAACTAACGGATATATGGGGTTCAAGAACGTCAGGCGATTCAAAGAGATGTGCGCAAGAAGAGGGATGCTAGCCGCGGGCTTCGGAAGAAGATTGCCCATCGTGACTTGCTTCCCAAGAGACAACTCGCGCGAGTACACAAATCTATCCAAGAGCACTTCAAGCTGAGCAGAGAGCTGCGCAGTCTACCATTTCTGTCGCCTTCTGCCAAGGGACCGGGGGAAGAGTACCCCAGACGCGACCCCCGCATGAGGGTCAGACGACTTTGTATATAGCAATAACGAGTAAGTTCCGCCCCTCCACTGCACCATCCAAACCCACACTTACATCTTCCTTTTCTGCAATAGTAATGAGTCAATGTGGCAAGCTGCGAAGACGTGCAGGAGGAGACAATCTATGCTCGTGCCCCTCCTCCCCCCTTCTTCTCTGTCCTCCGCTCAACGCGATATATACATGACCAGGAGTTTGAATCAGATGGTCGCCAGAAATACTGCATAGCATTCAAGTCCAGCGCAAGTATTGCCCTTCGTAATTTGGGCTGCCAAAATCCGGAATCCCTTTTCTGTTTGGATCGTCACCGCAAATCGTGTCAGCTCGTACCGGTATTCGTATCTTCTTCACTGATATAACCCGTTCTCTTTCCCTTCTCTTCCACATACGACCATAGGACGTTGAAAACAAGGCTTCCCGTTCGCTCAGCCCTATTTAAGCAACGTACCGGCGGATTAGTAGTTAGGTGGGTGACCACTAGCGAATACCCGCTGTTATATGTATTCTTTTTGCCTTTGTTTTGCAGTGCAAGTGGTTGTAAGAAGGGCTCGATTGCGCATGTGCTTTTCTGGGGGGGCGGGAGTGGATGCTTATGTATATACTCAACTCCTGGCTCCTTGCTCCACCAGTCGTGTCTGGAGACTCAGTGTTCAGGGAATGCAGGAAGGGAAATTAACAGCAGTTCTCCAGACGCTGCATGCTGCTGTGGCGGATGTGGTTGTTGGTTCAAAGCTCTTGTAGGAATTATCGGCATGTGAGGTGAATGCAGGGGGCTGGATTTCGCGTTTGTCTTGCAGAACATCTCCATTTTTGTTCCTTCAGACGTACGTTACATGTTCCCTCTTGCAATGCAGCTTTTTTTTTTAAGAATATACACATCACCCCTAATTTGGTAAGAAGACTGCCAAGATGTGCGGACCGATGCTAATTGTGAGACCACCAGTACGTGCCATAGTATCAACGAGCAGATAAATGTGCTACAACCTCGTTTCCGCAGCTCCAAACTGTGAGTGACTCACAGTGCTTTTGAATTCGTTCTACGGTATACAAAATTCAAATTAAGGACATTAAACTCAGGCTGATTGGTCATTCGAAGGAACGTTATTCCAGACAGAGTGTTAGGGCTGCTTCTTTGACGACAATCGCTACAGGTAACTTATGTCTATTATGCATCTACCCACTTGTACACAGGCTTACATTGGGACATTACTCGCTCAATGTTTTGGCCACTCAACGCACTCCACCTCCTTCGTTGATAGGCAGTGCTTATCAACCAATGTACGTCAATGGAATTACAATTCAGCTGGATACATTACTCTATATCTACACAGGCGGACCGCAGTCCGGCTCGGCAGTAGTGAATCACTGCTCAAAGAGACAGCTGTAGGAGCAAACATTGCCCATCAAGTGTTAACAAAAGGCGTACTCTTTTCGGATACGCCGATTCACCTACCAGGATCATCAAACAGCTGACAAGGTTATTGACACACTCAGTCAAGGCGGACAGAAGTGGGAGATAGGTCTAAAGCAACGATAACACGATTAAGCCTGCGGATACAGCCACATACGACAACAGAGTAGCATCGTTCCAGAGCTGGCTTTGTCCCGATTGATTTGGCCGGCATCGCCCGAGGAGTCCAGTGACATTTGGCCAAGTCTGATCTGGACACTCGGCATGTTGGATCATGCGTGCAGTGACCTTCTCAGCAAGTGTATCGTTGAGCGAAAGCGCGCATGACTGGGTGGGCTGTGGTCCAGAAAGGACGGGACAAGCACCCTTGAACGTGTCCACCTCTTTCAATATGCCAGCTGCACCAACAGGGGTAGCACAAGGGCCCACCGCTGTGAGGTCTGGAAGGTTCCCGTTCTCAGCGTCCAGGCTGAAGAAAATACCTTGACTAAAGGACACATCGAGATGGCGGTCAAGCGGAACCTCGCCTGTAATTTCGTCGCAGGAGTGTGTGATACCAAAGCTATAGCGCAGAAAGAAGTGTTGAGCCGTGGTGTTGATGAGTCCATCGACCGGATCAATGATAAAATACTGGTCCGGAGGCGGATCTGGCTGCTCCACACCCGCAATCCCGGGTATCCATCCTCCAGTCGCGATATGTTCGTACATAGACCGGTTTTTGTCATCGCCAATTGCGATGACATCCCAATCCCAGGTAATCACGTATGGCCATGCTGCGGAGCCGTTGTGGAGGCCAAAGACGACGGGGAAGGGATACACAGGCTTGTAGACGGAATTGTTTCTTGGGAAGATGATATCGAATTGAACGGTGGTCGGTAACTCCGCGGCGTGCAGTACGCTGGATGCGCCAAGGAGGCACAGCAGCATCCTTAGATATTGGGGCCGAAACTCCATGTTCGCGAAATGAAAGAAGATGCTGGCGCAAAACTTTTGGGACTAGTTGATCGGCTGACTATTCGAAGAGAAGCAGACGGTCGCCTCGAAAGGATTAGGAATTGCAGGTATGTTGCGCAGAGAGGAAAGCCTTGGCGGTATGGCTCGCCTGTGGCCATATCAGACTGACTGATGGAGATCGTACCTGGGTACAGGCCGCACATGGTACTGGAGAACTTGCTTTTAAATTACCATCATCTGCGAACTATGCGGCAGAGTACTAGCTCCTCCTCATATCGTCGACAAGCTTGTAGACGCTGCCAAGCGGGTACCAAGGGGGGAGGTCGTCGTCTTTGATGCACCTTCCCCTTATGGCACCGCGATAGTTAGTGTCCCCATGGATTGCTAACCCCTGTATGCACTGTTGGCACGAAGCTTATGTGAAAGTGAAATGTGATTAACGGGCTGTAGCACTTTCTAGTTGGCTGGTAAATTAGGGGCCTCCCGTTAGCACGGATTCCAAATTAGCTGCTTCCGTCCTGATCCATCTCTCACATCGCTATGAATTTAGTTTTGAGTGCATGCTCTTGACTTTACCCACCGCTTCGCCATACAACAGCATTTTGCGGCCACCAAGTCTTGCGAGCTGCCACTATCGGACAATATAGCATATAACCAGGCGGAGAAATTGTGCTGCGGACGTCCGGGAAATTCACGTGCTGCGTCAGACTGTAAGCCTTTCCACGTAACAGCAAAGCGGACAGTGATGTTCTTACACATTCCCCGTATCAAAATTGTCGTCAAAATCTGCACCACAAGGGTCCTCTTCCTTGTGCTTTGCCTCGGTAGATGCTATTGTGCCCCTCTGCTCAGGCGCAAACGCAGCTATAGTTCTCAACAACATTGCAGGCTCCAGTCCCTCCCAAGACATAAATTGCGATACTGCTACTTAATGACGCCGAAAGTTCCTCGGCATAGCTTCACGAATATTATGGCTTTCTTGTTCGGCATCCATATTTGCCTAGAAGGTTCCTTGAAATTTCCATTGATCACTGTGATTTTAGTCAGCAACACTTCGCTAATCTGAAAGCTTGTGGAGCAGAGGCAAAATGATGAATATGGCCTCTGAGCACAAAGTCTGCATGATGAGCCTGCTTGATGAGCCTGCTTGCCTAAAAGGAAGGATTTCAAAGGTGAGTCGTAGCCGCATGAAACTCCGAGATCAGCGAAAGTATGATGTAAGCTACGGAGATAAATTTAACTCCATTGCATATGTATGGTCCTTTAGCCGATTATCTGTGTAACAACAACTCCATCGACAATGGCACGTATACTCATCACTGGATCTTCTGACGGTCTGGGCTCCCTTGTAGCCCAAAAGCTCATCTCTCGAGGTCACTCCGTTGTTCTCCACGCACGCAACGAGCAGCGCGCCAAAGATGCCAATGCTGCAGCACCCGGCGCTGCAGGCGTTGTAACAGGTGACCTATCCGACGTTTCATCTACCAAATCCATGGCCAAGCAGATCAATGATTTGGGAACTTTTGACTGCATCATCCACAACGCTGGCCTCTATCAGGGCGGATTTCGCAAGACAAGCGACGGCATCCCAGCTCTCGCAGCTGTGAACACGCTCGCGCCATATATTCTCACGGCTCTTGTCAATAAGCCCAAACGCCTGGTCTATCTCTCCAGCGAGATGCATCAATCTGGATCTTCAGATCTGTCGGACCCTCTGTACGCTAAGCGCGGCGAGAGTGAGTTTAGCGACACAGCAGCCTATTGTGCTAGCAAGCTGCACAACATCCTGCTCGCGAAGGCATTTGCTCGACGATGGCCCGATGTTCAGAGCAACGCCCTCGATCCTGGATGGATTGCTACGAAAATGGGGGGTAGCAGCGCGACAGGAAGTGCGGACGCTGCAATTGAGTCGTATGTCATGCTTGCTGAAGGCGAAGAGAAGAACGCGAAAGAAACGGGTCAGTACTTTAGACCCGCAAAGAGACTGGGATCGCCGCAGAAGGCTAGTGAAGACGAGAAGCTGCAGGACAAGCTATTGGAGATTTGCAGTGAATTCTCGGGAGTCAAGCTACAGTAAAGCATGAATGGCCTATGATGAACAACGCCATTCCATCTCCACACTGCCTTCTTTTATATCCTTCACCAATACAATCTGTCCTTGTCTACACACCCCGTCGTGGCTGCGTCATCTCATTCACCTTAGCGTCTTAGCAACATCGTACACCTCAGCCTTACCAGAATGCCGTGAAGGTATTGACCGTGAGATCTCTGCTTGGCTTACAGCTACTCTTAGCGGCAATTGGGCTTTGAGCGCGATAATGAGAAGCTGAAGTGATGCCGTAATGGCCACTACGGCCTTAGGCGATGAAATCTGGCGACGTTGCTGCCAAAGCCAACCACACAATTGAACCCTCGCGTTTGGTCTTGGGCAATAGTCCAGAGCCACGATACCAAAACGTTCAGCGCGCTGCCGTAGTGCAGTCCATAGTACTAGCATTGAAGCTGGCGATGATGAGTGGCTTGATTTTGTCCTTCCGCAAGCATGATAATCGGATTTACGTACATTCCCTTGTCAGGACCGGTACACGTGCTCATTAGCACCAGATAATTGCGCGAATCTCTATATACAATACGTGATTTTAGCGTCTATGGTCTAGAGTTGCGGTTCTCGTCACCGCGCGCCAGCTCGGCACAACCATCTATAGAAATCGCCAAAGCATAGTACCATTTTATGGAGGCTGCTCAGGACGATTTATCGGTCGTCCGCAACACGTACTGGAGATTGTCGACGTTGAAGATTGTTTTGTTATGGCAAATTGAGTACCGCAGCATCATTGATATTAGCTGGCGTTGAGATCGTAGGCCACAGCTGCATATGCTCCTTCGTTGTAGCGCGAGACACATCATTGGATTGACGAAGTGCGAGTAATAGTTCATCTTTGCAGAAAGTACCCAAGTGTACAGCAAATCGCTCTTAAATTGACTGCATGATGATATCTTATCGCTCCGGACATAACACAAGTGAGCCTGCTGGCGAACGTAAAGGCGGCGTGGGGCGCAACTTATCTAATGTCTTCACTTCCTATGCGAGTAAACTATGTTACTACGTCCACACTACCATGAAACTGATCGCCCACCGAGTGTCGACATGTTCACCAAAATGGACCACCCGACCGTAATCATTTCACCACGACTTCGCTATGTGGTACCGATATGTTCTTAGTGTGCAAATCTGAAGTCCAATCGGTAGCTTCCCTCATCGGTAGTCGCCTTGAGATATTCGATTTTTCCCTCTGCAGTCAATGCATTCCACTTCTCATCTCTCTGCTTGTTGCGCCAGGTATAATAGACCTTACTAAAGATGTACAGAACAATATTCAATACACAAATGGCCACTAGAACGCGATTGCCGCGGCGGTCTTCTGCTGTCAGCGCAAGCCAGATGTGCAATCAATGGTGTGATTAGATACTTACACATCGGTCTGTCGTCCTGTCTATAGATGTTGGAAGATATGATACCTTGAATCTGGACTACCATATTGTATAGAGCAGCACTGACTGTCCGTGTTCGTACTGTGTTCGAATTGCGGCTGCACCAACCGACTTGCATTGGGTGTGGCGTTGGATACGAGAGTAAGACTGTAACTGCTGCGAAGCGCCCCCATTTTGAGACATCGTCAGGGATCAAAGCTAAAGCTATAACGCAAGGTAAGAACCAGAGCTGTACGAATATGCCAAGATAGGCCCGTTGATTTATGCGCTCGGAGATGTATGTCATAATGAGCATCTTCAGATTGATGTCAGCGTTGTGATTTAGCTCCTGTCCGACTTTGCGAACAACTTACTGTAGCTGTCGTACCTATTTGGGCAGGAATACTCAGGAGGTTACTTTCGAACGTGTCGAAGCCAAGTTATCTTAGGGTTAGGGTCAAGTACTGATCAGGAGGACCAGCGGGTATACCGAAGGTCAAGCCAAGCGCATAGATCGGCCAAAGGTCGAAGTCGCAGAAGCTCTTCCACAGCATCCTTAGGTCAAGTGCCATTCGGTTGTGCATGTCTCCTTTGCTAGGATCGTCACGAAGGATGCGATTTACCATAATCTTCTCCTCGCGGTCTGTGAACCAGCCTTGCGGCCGCCACCACGCTTTGGTTTGGGTTGGCGAGGGAGCCATCATGAAGATCGACCAGATACCAATGATAAGAGTCAGAATTCCTTCAAGCAGGAAGAGCCATCTCCAGCCCTCGTAGCCGTGGTAGCCGCGCAATCGAAGCAGACCGTATGCTAAAAGGGGCGCAATAACATCTGTGAGACGATTTGCCATCCAGAAGATCGCCAGGCGAAAAGGCAACTCTGTACTTTTGTAGAAGTAGGACTGGCATAGCTTCAGCACATATCGAGATGATAGAGTTCAGAAGACTCTTACCATGTACAAGATGACATCAGGTATAAAGCCACACTGCAACAGACCAATCAGGGCTCGGCATGCTAAGAACGACTTCCTGCCCGACAACCAGAACTGAGCAGCTGCGACGACAGACCAGAGGATCATTTGCGCTGGTATCCATCTAGAAGAGGTCAGCACATGTCGTCTATATTCAGTATGCTTGCGCTAACCTATCTGGGCCCAGCTTCTTACTTATTAGCTGGGATGGCAACTCAGCAAGTAGGAAAGCAAGTTTCGACACGGTGTTCCCCAAGTTGTAATCTGCACAGATCAGTTCAGACCTTACGCATGTATGCTCCACGAACCGTTTGTTGACAGTCCAAGATCGTCCAAGAAATTGTCAGTGTTTGCTTGTGAGATGTTGCTCCGGTCGAGGTCGAGCGCGAAAAAAGCGATCGCAGCCCACGCTGCGATCCTCCATTCAATCTTGCCCAAAATTTTCTATCCTGGTCAGCTGCCATACCTAACTTGGATGTAGATGTATGCTACCTTCTCTTCAGCCCACGTCCAGCGTTCGCTCGGATCGAAACGATGGAGGTTCTCATAGGTAGGCAGAGGCTGGAAGTACATGGCTTGCTCAGGGTCGTCGAATACAGATGGCTGAGTTGCAATCGAATTTGGGTCCGGCTTAGCACGTCTATGCCATAGTGAAGATAGCGTCGGGGGAGGCTGTTCGATGCGCAGCTCACTGATTTTCGTGGCGAACTTCTTGGTATCGTCACTGTTAAAAGTCTCTACTGATGGTAGATTAGCTTTATCCTTTTCGGATAAACGCTGTGATGTGATGGATGTCCTGTGAGGCATAGCCGTAAGGGATGCGTCTGCATCCGAAGCCACCATTACTGCGTCGAAAAATTAGATGCGCTGCAAGAAACAGCAGATACGTGCTTGCAAAAATCAATAGCGGAGTCAGTGACGAAAAGCTTTTGGGTACCTCCAGAATAATTCAAACTTATACCCTGAACATCGTCGCCTCGGAGGTTTTGCATCTGTTGACCACCATCGGAGATATTGCATCCCAAGGCAAATAGTCGCCTCTTGCTCACTCTTGGCTATGGCGAATCGCAAAGGGAGCATTCGCAATCATATCGAGAGTCTGCTTTATTGATATCGTTCCTGCTCTAAGTGGAGTTCTGATTGGCAAGGCCCATATGTCGCAACTACAAAGGTGTTCTGACGCCTTATGAGCCAAACACTCGGCAGACGATATAGCTGTTCTCATGGTACACTCCGCTGCTATGGTATTAAACGAGACCATTGAGAAGCGTAAGGGTGCTTCGGTCCAAAGCTTGCGACATGTTACGTGGAACGCACTTGAATTTGTAGTGACTCTCTGACCCACCATTTCATCTTGTCCACAGTCTCTAGCAGTCGGCTAGACAGCTGATGCTCCCGATCAGCGCTCTACAATACTTTCCGCGGAGTCTTGCGAGTGATTGAAGGTATGTTTGGTCGAAAATGTTGATCATTGATGAATGCATAATGTCGTTCTTTTAAAGCAATGTTGCGTTGATGCGGGGTCGAATGTCGTGCTCCAACCGTCAACACTTTATGGAAAGCCGATTTCGCAGTCAACATAGCGATAAGAACGCCTCAGCGTTGCTTTGAAATATAAAGAGTCTACATTTTCACAGTATAGTTACCATCTCTTCCTGCAAGGTAGTTAGTGCGCCGACTTTGCGAGATGGCAACCACAACCCACATCCTAGAAGCTACGAACGCGGAAGGCGTACCCATCAAACTCGCCGTCGCCTACGACGACAAGGTGCACAATGCATCCAAATACGCTTCATACTTACCAGTCTACGATACAACGACCGTGTACCCACCCACAGAGGCCTTTGATTTTGAGGATCGCGGCCTCCACGCCGATCCCAACAAATCCAACCTCCTCTCTCAAGACAACCCCGACCTCATAGTCACGAAGCTCACTCCACGTATTGGAACCGAGATCACAGGCCTTCAGCTCTCTCAATTGACTCCCGCGCAAAAGGATGACCTTGCACTTCTCATTGCCGAACGAGGTGTCGTTGTCTTCCGAGACCAAGACTTTAAGGACATTGGCGCTGATGCACAGAAGGAGTTCGGTCAGCACTTTGGCCGCCTACATATCCATCCAGTTGGTGCGCACGTCAAAGATCATATCGAGTTCCACTCAATATACCTTGGCAAAGATAACTTGTACCGTCTCGGCCGAAGCTCCGCCAAGCTGACCACTACTGGCTATCACTCTGACGTATCGTATGAGCATCAACCCCCTGGTATCACGCTCTTAACTCTTCTTCAAGTTCCAGAGACAGGTGGGGACACAGGATGGACAAGCCAAGCTGCGGCATATGACCGCTTGTCTGAACCTCTGAAAGTATTCTTAGAGGGGCTCAGGGCTGAACACAGCGGATTTCCCCAGGCTGAAAATGCCAGACGGGACGGCCACTTTGTAAGACGGGAGCCAGTAAAAAGTTATCACCCGATCGTAAGGGTACATCCTGTGACCGGGCAGAAGGTACTATTTGTGAATCCTGGATTTACGAAGAGTATCGTAGGTCTGAAGACCGAGGAGAGCGATGCGATTCTGAAGCTGCTGTTCACGGTATGGTTCCAATGGCTTTTGACTTTGGAAAGTTACATGCTTACTCGTCGCAGCACATCTCGCAAAGTCAAGACATTCAGGCCCGTGTCAAGTGGGACGATCGCACTGTCGCTCTCTGGGACAATAGGGTGACATCTCATACCGCTATTAGTGATTATGACACCAGTGAAGATGGAGAGGGGCTTCGTCAAGGCTTCCGAATCACGACGCTTGCCGAGGTTCCTGTAGGCGTCAATGGTCTCAGCTCGGAATGGGATTGAACATGTAAGTTCTTTGGAGAGCCCAAACTATCTCCGGAACCGCTAGCCAGCTACAAAGGTAGATGTACATACCTTAAATCAAAGTGAAAAGCATATGTAGGTCAGAGAGTGCGACAGTCGTTGCTGGTGATTTGTCCCAGGTGAAGATATTCTACCCTGTGGTTGCTCGAGAGCACCTGCATGTAGCAGTACCACTGGGAATGATACAGTAGTGTAACTAGGGCTATGGTAATCCATGGCTGCAACGCTGATGCCTTTTGCGCAGTGCTGTGTTTGTGTTGACGACAAGAAACAAATATGCGAACCCGCTGAGCGCCCCCTTATTAAGGATGAATTGTTCATCAATGCTAGATTTTGTCAATACTCAAGCACTCAAAATAGAACTATCGATTACGAGAGATGTCCGCGGCTCCTGAATTGTAAAAGTATCGTGCCAAGGACAGTCTGTCATTAGGATGTTGTCGCTGTCTGCTGTTCAAGACCATAGTATCGCCGAGACTGCCCCATCGGTAGCATCTGCCGAGGCGACGCGCGCTGTCCCGAAATTCAATCTCGTTCGGCACGGGAGAGAACCGCAGAACCCGTTGGAACCTAATTGCGCTCGACAACATCACGATCTAATACCGTCATTTGACAGCCTCCTTTTCGCGTGTTCGATGCGCTTGCACTCCTGACTGTGGCTTAGCACGAATGTAATATCGCCAGTCGCCTTGCGCGCCTGTGGCGCGCCTCGTGGACGTCTTGGTATGGTTTGCCTCGAACCCTGGCGCCGAACCTTGATCATAGCATGTATACGAGCGTAGATCCATGCGTCGTACCTGGATTCCCATGCGTGATCATCTTGTTCCTGTTTCAACCATCGTCCCCAGACCCCAGGGTTGACAGGGGCAGCCACTGTCAATATGATGATGAGCGTGTCGTAGGCGGGTCAAAGCCGTGTACACGTCTGGCATACCAGTACCTCAGCGACCTCGCAGCTATGTATGACGAGTCTTGAAAGTGACAAATTCCATGACTGCCGAGGGACAAGTGGCGGAACGGAGCGCAACCGCGTAAGGCCTTGCCATATGAGCTGGTGTTCCCTGCGGTCTCAGTATCCACAGTTAACCTTTCTGGTTAAGCAAGCCCCATGCATCCGCAGGGTTGATCCACCTACTATTTGCTCCGTCCACACCGGAACACTGACCAAAATCGACCAGAGAACCTGAGATTTGCCTGCCGGATGCTTACCCTGCACTGGCTTCGTGGAATTTTGCGTCTTGGTAACCAATTGAATCACGGTGCCGTTCCACTACGGATCGGAAGCATGTCTTCGCTGAGGTCCAGGCATCTTGACAGGTCCACATCACGGATAATCTGAAGAGAGACAGAGAATTTTGGTATGGATACCGTATGGCCTGGAGATACATAAGTTGCCCTGGACCCAACATGCAAATCATCGCTGTACCACGTCACCCAGCTAATCATCGTCATTCTATTTCTTCACCATGCGTGGCTTCACCCTTCTCGCAAATGTATCTTGCGCTCTGTTCGCGGCAAAGGCTTTTGCTGCGCCGGCGGCGTGCCCCGCTTCTGCATACGCCACTGTCACTGTCACCTCGACTGCCTCATCTGCGCCCGCTTTGTCCACAATCTATCAATTCCCAGCTGCCTCTGGTGCATGGGTTGAGAACATTGCTGAGCGCCCCAATGGCCAACTTCTCGTGACCCGCATGTTCACACCTGAACTCTGGCTCATCGATCCTGCCACAGGTTCTGCTGAGTTGGTGTACAGTTTCCCTGATGTTAATTCGGTGACTGGCATCACCCCAACTGGCAACGAAGACGAGTTCGCCGTTGCTGTTGGCAATGTTGATGCCGCTACATTCACACCTGCAGCTGGTAGCTGGAGCACCTGGAGAGTCAACCTGTCTGGATCAAAGGCTACCGCCTCCCTTATCACCGAGCTCCCTAAGGCCACTTTCTTGAACGGCATGGGCGCGTTCAACGCCGGAGAGTCGAAGGGTCTCCTCATCACTGACTCCGTCGTCGGTGGTATCTGGGCTGTTGATCTTGCGACTGGTGCGAACAGCCTCGCACTCCAGGACGACACCATGATCGCACCTGCCGGTGCCACCTTCGCTGTTGGTATCGATGGCTTCCGCATTAAGGGTGACTCTCTTTACTACAGTGTATTCGCTGGTGGTGTGCTTCGTCGCATCGACGTTGTGTTCCCCTCCGCTGCCGACCTCGCTGCCGGCACAGCTACGCTTGAGCAGATCGCTGTTGAGGAGCTCGCCAACACTGGCGGTTCTTTTGACGACTTTGATGTCACAGCTGATGGTACCGTCTACATCACTACTAACCCTGAGAACACTGTCGTCAAGGTCGCCGCTGGTGGTGGCAAGCCTACCCTTGTTGCTGGTAACCTCAAGTCTCTGGATCTCATTGGTGCCTCGTCTGCGCTCTTGTCTAAGGTTGCCGCCAATGTGCTGTACGTCACTACATCTGGTGGTGTTGCCGCCCCTGTCAACGGCACCCTGTCTGAGGCTGGTAAGATCATGAAGATCGTCTTGTAGGCGGTGAAGCAATAGCATGCTCAACATGATACCAAAAGTCAAATAAATTTTTTATAACTTTCATTTGCCAAAGGTTGTCAGCCCATTCAATCTCTCTCGCAATGCGGTGATGTGAACACCAAATGATAACAGGGTATATGGAATGTCAATGAGACTTGGAAACTGGATGAACGCCACCACCAGTCGCAGACCATGCAAATAACAAAGCAGACCAAGAAAGCAAAGCCAGCACAACTCTCTTCCCACATATAGAATCGCCAATACCACCAGATGGGCCTTGCACAAACGTGCATACTTGCGGCCACACAACCATCCTCGGCTTAGGCGGCCAATCTTACAGGAGGCGCATCGTCATGGCTAGCCTTGGTTGAACCCCGCCCTTTCGAACTAAACACACGCTTCAACCCCCTAGCAACCTGCCAACCATGACCGACTTTTTTCTCACGCCCTGCATCGCCACTGACTCTGCGCCTGTCGAGAAAGGCATCGAAAGTGTGTGTCCGATCGCAGCCTTCGGTCTTGCCATCGATGGGTGATAATGTGTATCGGCGATATTTGTCATTGACTTTGGTGTCGGTGTTTATTTTCTCCAGATCAACGGGTGCGCCCGTCTTTGCGCGGAGGTAGTTCATAAACATGGGTGAGAGCTGGTCTTGGTCGTGTGAGGAGCGCGGCTCTTCCTCGCTCGGTGTTTCCTTATCAAGAAACGGATTTGTCGCAGGTAGCTTGTCATCGTAGTCGCGGTATGGGTTGTGCGAGCTGCGCTGGCTGCGCACGCTGGTATGTGACTGCATCATGCTGGTAGATTGTGTGCTGGCGATACTCGTAGGACGATGGTCATCATGAAGTGCGTATGCGGGGCTTGCAGCCCACTTTAAAAGCGCTGTCATCCATATCGTCCGCTGGCACTTGGCAATAGGACGCCTCAAAGAGGATTCAGCTGCAATGCAGATCTAGCGTATCTTCTTGTAGGCCGACATACTCCAAGTGGCAAGCCCACCACGTGCCCAGGTCGGTCCTACCAATCCTATCAATGCACCTTCCCCTATTGGCAAAGTGGCGGAACCGGTCAATAGTAAACACCACTCACAGACTTCTCAGCACCTCCTGTCAGCATCCTGACTGCATCGTCGGCACTATCGAAATCGCTAATATAAAGCAGCGGCAACACTGTGAGCTGCCTCATCGCCCTGTGTAAAATCCGTCTTCGGCATACCGCTGCTCGCATGAAGCCCTGGACCACCAGATTCTCACCGTCTACAATGAGCTAATCCACTCCCACAAATAGCTACAGTAATTTCTCCGGCCTCAGAAATTGGCGCAAGACGGTACAGCCTTACAGGAAATTCTAATTCACATTCTGGACTTTATCCGGAGACGCGGTCCGCAGATCAATACCAAGCGCTGTGGCTTCAACCATCTAGATCTAGATGGGTTGATGCATCACCGATTGAGCCTGTAAGAGGATTTTTTTTCTTCGGCATTATGAACGTATCACCGGTATTTTGATATTCGCGCAAAGTAACCACAGATACAGGCAAGAAACAACTGTGCCATCTTGCTAATGGCGCTTTTAAATTTGGCCTTTCAAGAAGCCAATACTCGCTAGGTCTTGTCAGATCATCATAGCCAAGTCTTTCTCATCTTAGGAAGCTATTTCTCGTATTCTGTACATTAACCTACCGCTTCGTCTTTGTCTGACGCTGTCGCGGGTCTCCTACACCGCCATCGCTATCCCAGCTGAACTTGCTGACCAGCCGTGGGCGCTCGACTAGCACTTCCATCGTAACAGCGCTATCCACTCGCTGAAGGGCTAGTGTTGCTTGCCGGATCCGGTGGTTGCGCTCAACCAGCCAAGTGCGCTGAACGGGTTCAGTCCGCGGACAACCAAGCAAGTTTGCTTCGATCGCTGCCTTTCGAGCTTTCTGGTACGAAGGAATAAAATCTTTAATCATCTGTTCATCAACAGGTAAACCGTCAACATCACTAAGCTCGCAAAAGTAAACTCGGTCTGCCCAACGGTTCAAGGCCAGCTTGAAGCCTTCGTCGTTGAGATCGAGATTAGCCTGGAGTGCTTTGCGCACCGCGTAGTGCATCTTTGACAAACGGCGTCGCTCAGAGTTTCGCACGGTGAAGCCCTGCATCATCCCGTGCTCAACATGTCCACCTCGTACTGCGCCATGGTGAGTGTAGTGCAGCATCAACACCTCACGAGCGCGCTGCATCTTTTGACGCCGGACAAGAACCTGATACTCATCGCCTGGGAGACTATTGCACTTGAAGGTCCGAGATGTAGGGCTCCAGGTTAGGCGGGCCTCAGACGAAGAGCCATTGAACGAAGAGCCATTAGACGACATGTCTGAAGCTTGTCGATGCTTCAATGGCGCCTTGAAGTCCAATTCAACCGAGCAAGATCGCACACAAGGCTCAGTCTGCTGTCGACATACCAGGCGATCTTTTTGAGTTGTGTCCACGCAGCGGCGAGCTTCGTGTTGAACCCGATCGCTCTTCGTAGATCGATGACGAGCCTGAGCTTCCAACTCAGACCGCCGCTTACCGTTCATCTGAGGATAGATCGAACACTTAATTATTGGGTCCTTATCGTCCTTGTCGTTACTCTGAGCATTCTTAGTCCGACGCTTTGGCGCGGCATACAGCCCACGGCATGCAGCAGATGGCTGCACTGTTCGCGATCGAGCGTGTGAACATCCAACGGGGTTCGTAGGCAGGTCGACATGTCCCTTGCTGGAGTGCGAGTGAGGGCAAGACTCGGGGCGCAAAACAAGCTTCTTCAACAATGAGTGCATCTTCAAACCTGCGAAGATTCGTTTCAATCTCCGCCGGTGGTGAGTTGAGACTGTTTGTTGAATGTTTTGATCTGGCAAAACTCAGTGGTGTTTTCATATACTATGGGTGGGTATTGTGTGAGAGGCTTTGTTTGCTAACGATATGTCTATTTTGAACAACTGAGACTGCTCAGAACCTGAACGAGCAATACGAACGTCACGCAAACCGAAGTCACTTCTCGCTACCACCCAAATGCAGCCTCCGCAACATTCTTCTCATCTTTTGCGCCAAACGACCACCAGAACTCGCTCTCTGATCCTGCTCACTCATCTGCTTCTCCTCCACACCAACACTTGATCCAGCAATCTCGCCAGCCGTGTAACTCAATGAATTAACATCCTCCTCCCCGCCGCCACTTCCAATCGGCCAGTACAGAAACTCCTCGGGCCGAGGAGACTGCAATCCGCACTCCGCTTCCTCGGGGATTAGTGAGTCAGTGATCACGCCTTTGTCCCATGGGCTGTGCATTTCCACGCCAGAGCGCTCTCGCACCTCAACGGCAACGCCCAGCTTGCTGGTCCCCGCGCCTCCACGCGCGTGCGTATACACATCTCTCATCTCTGTACTCTCGCGTGGAACGTACTGGTAGAAGGCTCCGGTCTGGGAGGTATGCATGCCTTGTTGCGCGAGGGAGCGGGTGCACGCGAACACTGGGTCCTGGGTGTATATGGGCGTTGTCGAGGTGCTGATGTGTGGGAGGTAGTATCGAAATGGAGATTGGGTGAGAGAGCTTTGCAAGAAGGCTTGGGAAGTTGCAGTGGATGGAGAGCTGGGGCATGGCGTTGAGAAAACGGTGGTGGTGGTTTGGTGGGGGGTTGTGTGCGTGTGCTGCGGTACACAGTGGGTGGAGTTGTTCATAGTCGCTGGGTTATTATTGTAGGAGAGGAGCTAAGTATCCATTTTTTGGCTTTTGCGATGTGATGTGTGCTGGACCACTTATGTGTTCGTTGCTTTATGGTTGTGGCTTTGGGTAATGCTTGTACGTTGTTGGGAGAACAAAGATGGTCGTGATTGATAGGAAAACGGCATTGAACAAAGACATAACGACCGTGTGCGTGAGCTCGAATGGTCAATGACTACGGGGAACTTCAATCACGATCAGGCCTGATGCAGAAGTTTTGGTTCCATTCTTGTAGCGCAGGTGCATCCACCAACAACTTGTGATCATGTACATCGAATCAATCTCTACGTGGTTTGTAAAGCTAAAAAGTGATATTGACATTGGCCGTTAATCTATCATCATCGTAGAAGACATTCATAACCAATTCGATGCGCTCATTCAAATCATATGCTCGTATCAACACGCCACCTCGTCACCCAGGCCTGCAAACCCCTCCTCAAAGTCCTCGAATACCCACACTGTGTGCCAAATGCGTAGCCTCCGCCAGATCCTGCCCCCTCTTCTTCAAACAAACAGTACACGTACATTGCGGTATCGAGCCCAGGATCCCCACGTCGACCCGCGCCCAAAACACCTTCGCTCTAACATCCCCAGCGTCCCAGAAAGGCCTACTGTGATACTTGACCCGCTGCCCGAGATTCGCAGCTTTGTCTTTCCAGGGCTGGTATTTTCTGAGGCTGATCTTGACGTGCTGCTTCAGCCCCTGAATATTGGCTTGCAAAAGGCCAAGGGGCTGCATGGCGGCGTCGGGATTGTCAAAAGTGGCGACGCTGGCGGTGCTCTCTGAGTGGTGGGCGAAGGGCGAGAGAGGGACGAGTGGGGGATCGTAGTGCAGACTGCGTTCGGGATCGGTGGCAGGTGGGCCGGCTGCAAGGTCCGCCCGTATCTTTGCGAGGGTGAGTGGGTGGCTGCTGGGACCGGATTGTGCGGTCGGATTGCGTATGGAAGAGGTGTGTCCCTGGGTGCTGCAATTGGGGGTCGCCTTTGCATAGCGTGAGAGTGCTTGAGGTGTGGTTTGTGGTTCACTAGAGGGTAAGGGTGAGCAGGATAGGACTTGGTTTCGGTGTCCTGGACGTAGAATGGAAGGATGAGTGGTAATTAGATGATGAGATTGGCTGGATACCACGTTCGACTCTGGAATGTCTTCCGGTTCCACCTGATTGCGCAGCGAGGATTGTACTGGCCTCCGGCGGATGCTATTGATGCGCGAAGAGGGGTGTATCACTTGAGAAACGGGGACCAGTTGACCGAGAGCATTACGTTGATAACCAATGTGACTATGTTGATGTGCTTGCGGCGCTGTGGGTACCAATGGAGACGAAACAGCAGGTCGTACGTGCTCAGAGTGGTCTTCATTAAACAGTGGGCTATGGGTTCGAATCGGAGGTAGCTGAGCTGGCGGTCCTCTATGTGTAGTATCAAGGATTTGACTGCCGGACTGTAGTGCATTTCCCGTAGATGGCGAGTTCTGATTCGGCGTTGCGTTCCGTAGAAGGTCAGGGAAATGCTCCCTCAGGCCAGCAGTAAGAGGAGGCGCTGCATCCCAATCCGTTGTCAAGTGTAGACTCCTCGTAATACTGGCCCATATAGATCGCCTTCTCTCCTGCTTCAAGGGTGCGGCGTAGTCACGATCAGCCATTGACATGCAAGCGTGAGGCTGGACATACGCAAGCACGGAACAAGCTGATGACGATACTGGAAGACCAGATATAGGAGAGCATGTGAGTATTGCCAAAAGACAAGAGAAAAATGAGCAATCAGCGATCTAGAACAGTACCCCACGACTGTTATCGCTAGTCATTCTAAGCTCAGATAGCGACAAGGCTGGTGCACTGAGACTGCTCCCTACATCATGATCCACGCGGATAGCCAGCCGCTATCTGCATCCACACATCTGGGACATATTGCTGAGAATCACGAGTACGTGACCTACGTCTTTGTTGCGTGCCGTGACTTTGGGGTGCTGGAAGTTTGCCGGCCCGTATTGGTGCGGCTGATATAGAGGTATGCTTAAGACATGTTTGTTTGTGTTTCAGACAAGGACGATGGTCGCACAATGGCGCATCTCCAAGCGGTCCTGAGGTTTGTGGTGCTGATACCTCTACAATGGGCATATGAACTTGGGTGCTGAAGACTAATGGTCTTGGGATATAGTCTGGTTGAGTTGTCAGGTTGGCAACGTTGCGGGTCGGGGTCTGATCCTCCTGTTCGCCGTCAGACGAACCGCTTGAGTCGTCGTCAAGAAAGTTGGGGCGCTTTGCCATATGATCAGGTGGGGACAAGGTGGACAGCCGAGCCATTCGTTCTTGGAAATCCAGTCTGCTTCTGACCTTGTCTTCTGGGAAAGTCGGACTGTCATTTCGACCCTGTGGGCCAACATATCGTAAACGAGATCGGGGCATACTGTTTGCACGGCTGAATGGAGAGCTGATAGGATTGTGAGCTTTGTATGTTTTGTAATACTGCCGAGATGTAGGGGGAAGGGTAGAAGTAATATTTGAGGGTCTGGTGCTTGCAATGGGGGTTAAAGTACAGGTGTCGATTGAGCGATCCGTGGGTGCAGGAGTAGCTATAGAGCGTTGTGTAGAAAGCGGATGTTCCAGAGGGTCCACGCGGGCAAGTGAAGTGCTCAAATTTGAGGGACGTGATGACTCTGAAGCGCTCTGCGGCGGTCGTGGCGTCGGGGTCCGTGGTGGTGGGTGAGACAGAAGCTGATGCTTTCTGGTAGACTTTGCTGTGAACAAGAGAGGCGCGAAAATCGAAGGTGACAGCCGCAGCTCTGTTGTACAGTTATTACGTTTGTCTGCTGCGCGCCGATTAGTAGCCTTTGATTTGAAGCACCAAAACCAGCACATGACTATGGCTTGGCAGCGACGGCGTAGAGTTGCGAGTGATCGGTTCGAAGCAAAAGAGATGGTTAAGTATCGCAGAATATAGAGGAGAGCCAGCAAGGGCAAACCTAGAGCACAAAGAAGTTTAGTGACGTGCGTGGACGTAGCAAAACGTGACAGTATATTCCAGCGCTATGCAAACACCAAGTGCAGGCGTCGTAGAGGGAGACGCTTTTCCAATCCATAGTAACGCCAGGATGCGGGATCCTCCATGTCCTCGTACATCCGTATAAAGTAGAAAGTACGACAGTGGTAGGTATCGAAGTATGTGCACGACTTTGGTAAGTCGCAAATCGTCAGTACGTTCATACACACCGTCCTCCATGTCGCCCGTTCAACGTCGGCTCTTCAGGCCCGCGCGTCCAATTGTAGACCTCTTTGCAGGCTTCGACTCCTCTTCACTCGAAACACCCTCGCCGTCATCGAGATCGTCGCTCATGGGCTCAGACATGTCGTCGCCGGCATCATCGTCAGTTTCCTCAGCCTCGTCATCGATCAAACCCTCAGAGTCGTCACTTCCCTCGTCGGAGTCCTCATCCACCTCCATTGTTGTGGGCATCTCATCATCTGAACTCTCTTCGTCTTCGTCGTCGACGTCTCGTATCCTCTTCCGCGTGCTGTCGGGTGCGTCGTCCTCCTCATCCACTGATGATTCGTAATCGTCCTCGCCCTCGACGTAAATGACTGCCTCATCCTCGTCATCACCAGCAGCCTTCTTCTGGTTTCTTCTCCTCAGCTCAAGCTGGGCCTGCAGCATGTCCAAACGGCCTTTGAGCGAAAGCAGAGGCTGTAGGCCACTGGCACGCTCCTTGAGCACCTTGTTCAAGGTCGCAAGCTGTCTGACCAGCTGGGGCTGGCTGGCAAGGTAGCCACCATGAGCGGCGAGCGACCACTGCACCCATACCATGAGCACACCAGCGCGACCAGGCTTCTTGTGCAAGCGTTCGGCCAGCTTCTGCAGCAGGTTGCCGACCAGAGGGGAGGGAAGGCGCTCGACCGTAGCGTAAATTGTGTCGATGTCAATGACGCGCAGGCACGAGTCAAGGAGCTCTTGGTCGTTTGTTCGCAGAGCTTGTGTGAGGACGGTCCCAAGGGACGATGCCGAGGGAGCGGAGAGGGGACGGTTGGTGGATGCGGCTGCCAGCGCTCTTGAGTCGTTTGTGCCAAAGGTAGCCTCGACGTCTACAACGCGCGATTCCTGCACGGGCTCAGGCTCCTGTGCGCGCAGCCTGTCGCCGAAAGAGAGCTCCTCGGGGTCTGCGGTCTCGTCGTCGACTGGACGGTCCACGTCGTCGCCCTCGCCGTTGACAGCAGGGGCTGCGTCGTCATTGTCGTCTTCTGAGCTCGAGTACTGGCTCTCCTCCTCGGCGCTGCTGATCTCAATCACGTCCTTGCCAACGTCCTCCATGTCGACGTCACCATGGCCGGCCTGACCTCCGCCGACAACAGCAGAGGAGTCGTCGACGTTTGTGGTGCGCGCACTCTTGGCGCCGCTGATGTTTGCTGTGGGCTTTGCAGCGCCCCCGGCAAGGAGGGACTTGAGGCCGTTTGGGTTTTGGCGGGTGGCAGCTGGCGACTGGGCGAGCTTCGCTTTTTTGGCAGGCGGTGCGGCGTCGCGGGCAGCTTTTGCTGCCTTGGGGGTGCGAGTCGAGAGGGCGGCGGGCATTGTGGCGGCGGGGGTGCAGTGGTCGACGGTGAGGCTGCAGCGTGGGAGAAAGGTCGTCGCTGCCTGGAGCAGAGCGCAAGACTGTTGCAGCCGAAAAAAATGAGCCCAAAAAATCTACGGTGGAGCTGCCGCTAGGGCCAGGCGACAGGGATGGGCCGGCGCAGCGCAGAATGGCCCCTCGAGCCGCGGTCCACGACGGCGCACCTGGACGCGGCGCATGTCGCAGCAGCAGCTGCCAGACGGTGCTCTTGCACGGCGGCCTCGTCGGTCGAGCGTGCAGCGCAAGGGCGGGCGCAGACGCGGTGCTGCGAGGTGTGGGCAGGCGCAGACACGTGACGGAAGCGGCTTAGCGCCAGCTCAGGGGAAGGCACGCTTGGCACGCATCGGAGTTTCTTAAACAGAGGGCCGCCCTCGCCCTCAATCTTCGTTCTTGTTGCTGAAGTCCTTCCCGATCTGCCTCCAATCAACGCGCGCCGCCGCCGAACACCGCCCACGACTCGCGCTCGACCAACCACCATCAGTGCTCATCTGTCAGGCCCAGTTCGCGACCAGGAGCCCGGGCCCTTGCGCTGCAGGATTCACAGCTCGCCATAGATTTTATATTGCCTTCGCGTCCCCAGCCGCTGCACCTCTAGCGCCGCTGCTTGCCGCCTGTGCGCAACCTCGTCCGCCATCCGTGCACTCCATCGCCGACTGTCTGTGTTGTTGTTGCACCTCTAGGCCAGAGGGCGCACAGCTGCACGGCTCCTTGACTGCTTCTCTCCACGCACCGCCCTGCTCTGCCATCCACGGTTGCCGCCTGCACGCTGTCCGCGCATTGCAGTCTGACTCACTGCCTCGTTGCGCGCCGCTCTTTGACCTCGCCGCCGCCTCCCGGTAAGTCACGTGCGCCCCGACGCCGTTTCAGCTTTGGCAGCATATATTCTCCCTGCAGCCCCTCTTACCTTGGTCGCATTACTTTTGCGGCCCAAGCCACACGCCCAAACAACCCCACCTCGCTGTCGCGACGCGCCTAGAGCACCCACCCCACCAGCACACACCCGTCATAAATACGCGTCCATTACCACAAACCTCTCGCGCCCGCGTCAACGGCAGCTTACTAACAATCCCAGTCTGCAGCTTCCATCAAGCACCAGCTTGATCTATCGCGCGCCAATACCTCTACTTGTTCATGGCCCCATGGCAGTAATGACATCACCTACCTTGGAAAAGCCCATCCTTGATCTCAAGGCTGACGCGCTTGCGCCCGTCGACGCAATGGCCATCGACACCGACGCCAATGGGTGAGTCCAACTTTACCTTTTGCGCGCCTCGCTGCAAGTCATTAACACTTCTAGTGGACATGATGATCTCTTTGATGAGCCTATCAACGGCATCCACGTTAGCGCAACAGAGGAATCGAAGCCTACCACCAATGGTGACCACACTGCCGCAGACGTGCCAGCAACCGCCGTAGAGCCTGCCATCCAGCCTGTCACCGACGTATCCAGTGGTATTGACGGTATCGCGTCATTCGTGCCTGATCAGACGGATAATAACTCGCTCTTCGGCGATGACATTGTGCAATCAATCACCGAGGCCACCGATGCGCCAATCTCAGACATTCGAGACGAACCTGTACCTGCGCCGCCGGTTGCCGCTGCCGCGCCGGTGGAGTCCCACGCGACAACCGAAAGCACACAGCAATTGCCCGAGACACAGGTTGCACCTTCAATCGAGCCGGCTTCTGTAGATGCAATGGACACTGCAGCAGATGCGCCCATAGAGACGACGGACGCCGCCCCCACAAAACCAATGAAGGAGCTCTCCATCCAGCCCGAGCCCGCAAATGCAGGGCCGCTGGCGGATCAGGCCATGGAAGATGCGCCGCAATCCGGGAAGGTGCGGCCACGAGAAGACTTTGAAGATGGCAACGAGGACATTGCACCGGAGGCGAAGCGGACCAAGACTGAGGAAGCGTCGAGCTCGCAGGTGGACATCAAGTCCGAACTGCCGGCGCAGCTTGTGCAGGCAAACGGTTCCAGCACACCACGCGGCGATGGTACAGCTACACCTAGAGGGGTAGCGACTGTGATTTCGTCAGAACCATCAGGTGTCCATCGCGCTGCAGACTATGAGCCATGGCCAACAACACAAATGACCCAGGCGCAAAACAAGTTCTTACTTGAACGTATAAGGAACACGAAGAAGATCAAGGTCTCGTTGGCGTTCAAGGATCCTGTTGATCCAGTAGCGCTGAACATCCCAACATACCCACAGATCGTGACCAAACCAATGGACCTATCGACAATGGAGGGCAAATTGAAGGAGAACAAGTACACTTACGTCAAGGAATTCATGGAAGATCTTGACCAGATGATCGAGAACAGTGAGCTGTTCAACAACAAGCAACACCCGGTCACACAGGCAGGCTACAACCTGAGGGCATACTTTTTGAAAGGCATGGGCAAGATGCCAAGGGGCACAGTAGACGAGCCGCCGAAACCAGCAAAGGTCAAGAAGCCGTCAGTGAGCACGGCGCCAAAGGCAGCCAGACCACGAGAGTCAAAGCCGGCACCACCCACTGTGAAGTCACCCGCTGGAGCAGCATCTCCTACTGCTGCATGGCCTCTAGGACAGGATGGCATGCCTCTGATCAGGCGCGATTCCACTAGTGCGAATGATCGGCCTAAGCGAGAAATCCATCGGCCTTCGAAGGATTTGCCGTATGCAAATGCCAAGCCTCGCAAGAAGAAGTACCAGCAGGAGCTCAAGTTTTGCGAGAGCGTTCTGACTGAGATCTTCAAGCCAAAGTACCAGCCGATCACATATCCCTTTGTGGTGCCTGTAGATCCTGTCGCTCTGAACATTCCGTCGTATCTCAAGATCATCAAGAAGCCAATGGACTTTGGTACGATTGAAAGAAATTTCAAGGCCGGCGTGTATCAGAGCGCAAAGGACTTCCACGCAGATTGTATGCTCGTCTTCCAGAACTGTTACAAGTTCAACCCAGAGGGCGACGCGGTCAACGCGATGGGCCATCAGATGGAGGACTTGTTTAACAAGCTCTGGAGTGAAAAGGCTGCTTGGTTGGAACAGCACGCTCCTGCTCCTGAGCAGTCCCCTGAGGTCTACTCTGATGAGGATGACGAAGACGAGGAGGAAGAGGAAGAGGAAACGGACGCTGCCCAGGCCCAGTTCCTCGCCATTCAGCAGCAGATTGCCGCCCTCAACGAGACAGCCCAGCAACTGCTGAATGCCCAAAAGGGCAAGCGTGCTTCGCCAAAGGCACCGAGCAAGAAGAAGACGCCCAAAACGGCTCCTCCTCCAAAGAAGAAGAGCGTGCCTCTCGCCGTGCCACCACCAGTGAAGGCTAATAAGCCAAAGCCCAAGGCCAAGCCGCCGATGCCCTTGACTTTTGCCCAGAAGCAAGACATCTCCGAGGGCATCAGCACACTTGGAGATGCTGACATGAGGAAGGCTGTCCAGATCATCAGAAATGGCTGCCCGCACCTCGCCAACGTGCACGATGACGAGATGGAACTCGACATGGATGAGATCAATGATGAGACTCTGCGCGAGCTGCTGAAGTTCATCAAGTCGCTCCGTGGCCCCAAGGGAGGCGCGTCGATTGCTGACGATGACTTTGAGCCACCACGGCCGGTGCACAAGCAGACGACTGCTAGCAGGCCAAAGAAGAACAAGCCCATGGGCAAGACGGAGCAGGAGGACAACATGCGCAAGATCCAAGAGAAGCTGCAGTCGTTCCAGGGCGGCATCTCCGGTAGTAGCCAGTCTCCACCCGGTATGTTGTTTGTGCATGATCTCGGTGATGTTATACTGACCGACTTAGCCCATGAAGAGGAAAGCAGCGACGACGACAGCGGCTCCGAGAGCGAAGAGGAGTGAGGTGCTCGCCGTCCCTTTTGTGCGATAGGCTTGGGACCCTTGCTCTTCGGTTCCAGCATTTGAAAGCGTTCTCGTTCCCAATTTCTCCTCAGCCAAGCTAGCGATGCCCTGCATGCACATGATCCGTCTCTTCCTCGCGCTTTTTCGTTTACGCATGACCTGTGCAGGCTGCCTTAGACGAGGACTGCAATCCCTGCCCAACTGCTCTGACTCCCAAGATACATGGCTTGCATGGTATTCCCCCCCCTCTCGCCTGCTGGCGTAGGAAACAAAAAGGCTTCTGTTCCCCGGCGCCAACGACATTATGAGTGCGACGAGGCTTCTGGCTTTGGATGCTTTGATTCGAAGGAAGACATTGACCGACAGCTTGGACTAAGAACTTGGCAGCTTGATGGATAGGTCTGGGCGGATAGCGGTGTACGAATATGCTTCGAGTAGACGCAGAATATACCAGCAATATCTTGTATTTGTGTTTGCCGTTGAGTCGTTGTGTGATGGTCGTAAGAAGGGCGGACGGCCTGTGGCGGGCGGTGTGGACCCTGACGGTTGTCTCGAGTCGTGATGCAAATAATACTTGGACCCAACGGTACATGGCTCTTGCGTGTCGTGCTCTTGCCACACGGCCGTTGGGCGAGTGCAGAACTGCAGTCCCAGGCTTCGTGCACGCCGCCGGCTGGGAGGTTGGTGTGAAGGGGCGCTCGGGAGGCCGCCTTTGCAAAGGTTGCACACTGATCGAGTGCCTCAAACTGGATAAAGGGCTGCAGCAGCGTTAGTGGCTACCCTGGGATACATGAATGACTACAGTGTGGTACTGCACACTCACCGCTGTGTTGTGTCTGTGCAATAAGACGGACCTTCTCATGCAGAGAGGGCTTTGTGCGGCGGCACAAGGGGGAAATGAGGAGAACAGGAGTGTGCAAAACCGAAAAGGGAGTCGGAAAAGAAGACATTTCGAGACTGCAGGGACAAAGTTGTCTGCACACAGAGTGCCACAGGACAGAAGACGGCGCTCGCTCGCAAAGTGCGTGCATGTTGTGAGCGTTCTGCAGCGCTGATGCAGAGTGGGGATTCGAGCCAACGCCCCCTTCAGCGAGCGAGCGGGCCTTGTGATCGCTGCCGCGCTTTGGCGTGCGCTAGGCGCTAGGGCTCGCCGCGAACTTCAACTTTCAGAGCTCCAGCGCCAACGCCAAACACACGCGCGCCAAACCAAATCGCCAACCCGCCAACCCGCCTGCAACCGTCCCACCATCTCAATCGCCTGTCGCTACACGCCCCCAGTCTCCTCTGCAGCTGCGAGCCAGCCACACAAAGCCCCAGCAACTGCAACAACGACGGCCACCATGGCGACGGTCCCGGTCAGCGAAGTCAAGAGCAATGCGCGCGAAAGCAGGACGGCGGCGCATTCACACATCAAGGGCCTTGGTCTGAGCAGTGATGGGCGCGCGACCCCGAGCGCTGGAGGCTTCATTGGGCAGGCTGCAGCACGAGAGGTACACCCAACCCCAACCCCACCCCCACAGCCAAAGAAGCTGTGCTTCGCCCTGTGCACATGTCGCCTTTCTTGCGATGGAATCCCCTGATGCGTTCTTTGCATTGCCTGTTTTGGCCGAGGCTGACGCTCATCACAGGCCTGCGGTCTCGTTGTCGACCTAGTCAAAGCAAAGAAGATGTCCGGTCGCGCCGTCCTCCTCGCAGGTGGGCCCGGCACGGGAAAGACAGCCCTCGCGCTCGCTGTGTCGCAAGAACTCGGAACCAAGGTGCCCTTCTGCCCCATTGTCGGCAGCGAAATCTACTCGGCCGAAGTCAAGAAGACCGAGGCGCTCATGGAGAACTTCCGCCGCGCCATTGGACTGCGCGTCAAGGAGACAAAAGAAGTGTACGAGGGCGAAGTCACAGAGCTTACACCCGAGGAGGCAGAGAACCCCCTGGGAGGCTACGGACGAACCATCTCCCACCTTCTCATCACATTGAAGAGCGCAAAGGGAACCAAGAAGCTGCGCCTCGACCCCAGCATATATGAAGCCATCCAGAAGGAGCGCGTCCGCTTGGGCGACGTCATCTACATCGAAGCCAACACGGGCGCCGTCAAGCGAGTGGGCCGCTCCGATGCCTACGCGACTGAATTCGATCTCGAAGCCGAGGAGTACGTACCGATTCCCAAGGGTGACGTGCACAAGAAGAAGGAGATTGTGCAGGACGTTACGCTGCACGACTTGGATGTTGCCAACGCAAGACCGCAGGGTGGCCAGGATATCATGAGCATGATGGGCCAGCTGATGAAACCCAAGAAGACGGAGATTACCGAGAAGCTGAGACTGGAGATCAACAAGGTCGTCAACAGATACATCGACCAGGGCGTTGCTGATCTAGTGCCTGGTGTACTCTTTATCGATGAGGTAAGCATTTCCCAAACATTTTCTGGCCTGCCGTGCGTGAGTTTCTTAAAAAAATGAGTACTAACAGGACACTCTACAGGTTCACATGCTCGACCTTGAATCATTCACCTTCCTCAACCGCGCCCTCGAATCGCCTTTGTCGCCCCTCGTCATCCTCGCCTCCAACCGTGGCCTCACGCACATTCGCGGTGGCGAAAACCTGCCCGCCAGCGCCCACGGCATTCCTTCAGATCTGCTCGCCCGCCTTCTCATTGTGCCCACCCACCCCTACAATGCCGCTGAGATCAAGCAGATCATCAGCTTGCGAGTTGGCACAGAGAAGCTCAACATTGCGGATGCCGCGAAAGACAAGGTCACGGAGCTCGGTGTACGGGTCTCGCTCAGATACGCGCTGCAGCTTTTGGCTCCTGCGAGCGTACTGGCCAAGGTTGGCGGAAGGCAAAATGGAGAAATTAGCGTGCAGGACGTCGATGAGTGCGAGGATCTCTTCCTCGATGCAGGGAGAAGTGCAAAGGGATTGAGTGAGGGTAAGGGCTACATTGCTTAGACAGATGTGCTGGATATTTGAAGACTGGCGTTTAGGGAGAGGAAAGTTTGGTCACGAGATACAAGAGAGCATGTATAGTACTGTAAGCGGTACCTGATAATCCCCAAAAGCAAAGTCAAGCACACATCCAAGATTGAAGTTGTTGCAAATGAATCCGAGTAACGAGAAACATGCACAAAGAGTCAACTTTGACTTCTCCGATGAAGAGCTCAGACTCATGGCCCATCTCAATCTCAAAACCAAGATTCAAGATCTTGATGCTCGATGTACTTTAAAAGTCCTGTGTCAGCGATCAAGCTCCGTTGCCACCCGAAGCCCCCGATTGGTCGCGCGATCGAAGTAGCCGAGCGAGGTGCTTGCCTCATCATTCAGTCTAGAGCCTCAACTGTCTTTCGCCTTCGGTTCTCACAACACACATCTTCATATGAGACAACACTCCGCCGTGATTACCTAGAATTACACGTCACATATCACAGCGCACTGCACCACCTCTACCGAATGCCGTCCATCGCCACACCCACCACAATGCTCCGCACCATCACCCAACTTCCGCGCATGCTCTCACGCCGCAGCGCAGCATTCAGCACCTCCGCGCCCCACAGCTCTCTTTTCGACGGCCCGGCTCCACCTCGCCTGCCAAAAGAAGAACAAGAACTCTTCGAGAAACTGCAGAAACAATCCACCGGCGCATTCAGCCAGCCTAAGCCCGACCCGGAGCCCTCCACTACTAGCAGCAGTAGTACATCCAACCTCCGCATGCAGATCAACCAGTCCCCAGATTCGTCGTCAGAACCCGAGATCCGCTTCGAGAACGGAAAGCAGATCCAGAAGGGCGAGGAGTTTCACCCAAACATGAGGAGAGGCGCGCCGCCCGAGTTTGAGGGCGATGTTAATCCCAAGACGGGGGAGGTCGGTGGGCCGAAGAATGAGCCGTTGAGGTGGGGGAGCGGAGAGGGGAGGGGTGATTGGAGTTATAACGGGAGGGTTACGGATTTCTAGGTGGAAAGAAGAAAGGGTTTTGAAGTGGAGGAGTGGAGGAGTATAAGCAAGAGAGCCACAGGCGTTGGCATGTATTGATATGTTACAGTGTATGTATATGAATATCTTGTCGTCAAGGATGCACGGCAAGATTCCAGTCTTGTCACTTAGGCTTTGCCGTGACTATTTCTCGTATAGTAAATGGCGTGCTCTTCAGGAACAGCCTGCGCAAAAAGATGCGCTATGAAGATGATCGTACACACGCTTCCTTGTAACAGCAGAACTGCGGATTAGGAAAGTGTGGGTTGTCTTGATCGTGCTCTTGTAGATGCTGATGTCGATCTGCAGGTTTTGTGTGTGCATGTGGCTTCTCCGTATCATCGATTACAGCGCTTCAAAAGGTGAATTGACAGTAGACTCTAAGCATAATTGTGAAGTGTAACCTTGAGGTATCATGACATTTGGTGGAAAAGACAGGAGTCGCTTTTCTTCTTTGGCAACGCTGTCACGCGCTCCTGTGCTGAGCAACAACCGGTGAGGTCTCCTGCAGGTAACTCGCTGCAACACGCTGCACGCCTTATCATCACATGAAGTATCGGTTACAGACCCTTAGATCCTTCTCGCCTTGTATGCAGCCTTGCTTTCCGATGCATCATGCTGCAGCAGCAGAGTCTAGAACCCCACAGTTTATCGTGCACTTCCTCATTCGGAAGCGAGGCATGGCGAGACTGGTGGAACTTCTGCACGTTGTGGCTTGTGGCTTGCCTGTCTGCAAACGCCTTTTGCAAACGAGGCGTGAGTGAGACTCGGTGTCTGGTACCGCCCCGCCCGCCCGCGCGCAACGACTTCTCGTATTGCGGAAGACCGGCACTGTTGTTGGTGGTTTCCAGACTGGAGACATATGGTATTCAAGCATGGCAGAGCTTACATGAAGCTTGCCCTGAAGCTTGCCTGAAGCAACGTGCCCGGGCCAGACTCTACACGAGCACGTTTCGACGAGGCGGAATGGCGAGCGCGCTTGTTGTGATGGAAGTCCGTTGCCGGCCCTGTGGCTGTCGGACTGTATAACCGCGCACGGGCACCACGCGAGGGCTATCAAACAATTGTCGAACCTCAACGTGCCATTTCGCGCCCTTGGGACAGGCGCTCAGGCACCAGCGTCGCAGTGTTGGTACGACATATGCAGGTCGTTTCAAGTGCGCTCTTCCTGCGGGATCGGCCTCCAGAATTGGGAGATCCCCAGGCCCGCACTTGGCAGCCTTAAGCCGCGAATCCAGCACGCTTGGTGCAATGGGCTTGACCTCATCGGCGTCTTCACGCTCCACAAAACTACGTTGGTCATCATGACTACATAGAAGTCGTAGCGAATCCAACCGGCAATTCGCTCTCCTGTTGATCTGCCCACGGACTTCGCAGAGAGGCGCAGCGAAGCTCTCCTCGGGCGCTTGACATGCGACAGGGGTACTTAAACCGGACCGCCGCCGAAAACGAACTGCTAGTCTGGGCCATGCAGCATGGTGAAGGGTCTGGATCCACGCAGCGAAGCTCAGGGAGTAGCGTGCGACAACGTAAATTGTGGCTGACGGCTGCTGCACTGGACATGCCTTAAGAACCAAGTCACCCCCCGCGACCCGCAAGTATGAAGTCGGTTTGCTTCCAAATTGTAAGTAGTTTCTTCGATGGGGATCGCAGCCAGACGTCACACATTAGCTCGTGTTGCGAAACCGCCTCTGTATATCGTCATTTGCTGACTATAAACAGAGATTGCTGAAGACAGCGCTGGACTCCGGAATCTCGGCTTTCGTGATCGAGTAGATACGATGCAACCAGACTCGAGTTTCTGTTCAACTCCTCGATAGACACCCCATCAATTACCCCTGTCTTGGTTGCATATCACGTCTTTCCATCAGCACTGCCGAGGCCATTACTCATCGGCCATATGATCGGCGTGCTGCTGTTTGCGGCTCTGCTGCTGCAGCTTGCAACGGCCGTCAATGTGACCGTCGACCTAGGATACGCTAGGTACAGAGGAAAAGACATTGGAAATGGCGTGCATCGGTGGGCCGGTATGCGTTATGCAAGGAGCGTCTCTCGAGTCGATGGCCTGCGCTTCACTGCACCACAGGAGCCCCTCGAAGAGTCCAACAAAGTGACAACAGATGCCAGCAAGGTGAGTATCCAATCGCGATCCACTCTTCCCACCCTGACCGTGGACAGTTTGGACCCCTCTGCATCGGCTCCCAAAGCGATCTCAAGTCTGAATTTGGCAGCAAATGGTCCGAAGACTGTCTTTTCGTCAACGTTTTTGCACCCTCCAACGCGACCAACACAAGCAAGCTCCCGGTTTATGTCTTCATCCAAGGAGGTGGCTTTAATGTGAACGGCAATGCAAATTATGATGGCGCTGATCTTATCGACGCAGCACGCGGTGAGATGGTGGTTGTTAACTTCAATTACCGAGTCGGCCCGTATGGATTCCTTGCCAGCAAGGAAATTGAAGCAAATCGTACGCTGAGCATGAACAACGGCTTGAAAGATCAGCGTTTGCTGCTAAGTTGGGTTCAAAAATATATCCATGAGTTCGGTGGAGACGCAAACCACGTTACCCTTGGCGGAGCGAGTGCGGGTGGTGGTTCGGTTGTGTTACAACTCACGGCCTATGGTGGACGCAACGACAACCTTTTCCATGCTGCTGCTGCTGAATCAGCCGCCTTTCCACCCCTTCGCAATGTGGAGCAAAGTCAATGGCAATACGATGCCCTACTTAAGCGCTCAGGCTGCGAGGATATTGCCTGTTTGGCTTCGCTCGATGCTGTTACCTTCCAGACTGCAGTCCGAGGCGTCCAACTCCCCTTTCCTGGCGGCAAGAATGCTCCAATCTACTTCTGGAATCCAACACTTGACTACGACTTCATTCAAGATTACACCTACAATGAGCTCACGAACGACCACTATGTCAAACTGCCTACCATCTTCGGCGACTCTACCAATGAAGGCATCACTTTCACACCAAAGACCATTTCTAACTATAATCGCGCCCGACAATTCGTCATCGACCAATTCCCCTCCGTCGACTGGACTAAGATTCGCGCTGTGTGGAACAATCCCATGGACGCCCTGGCCGACGCTCGCTGGCGTGGCCTCGCCTCTGATGTATACGGACACATTCGCTACACTTGCCCCAACCTCAACATGTCCTCCGTGTATGCCGAAAACAACACGTTCCCGACGTACCAGTACCGGTGGAACGTCGGCGGTGCCACGCACGTGGGCGAGTTGCCGTCAATCTGGGGCAACGGTACTACTGCATCCTCTGTTTTCATGCAAGCATATTGGGCGAGCTTCATTCGCAGCTATGATCCGAACAAGTACACTGCGGAATTCCTCGTATCGAAAGGCCATGAGATTGATAACCCTGAGTGGACGACTTTCGCGAACCAGAGTGGCGGTCTAGGTAACCGCCTGCGGTTCGGCGATGACAACATCGTTGCCATGGAGCAGGTCAGTGACCAGGAGTGGCAACGATGCCAGGCCATCTTGAGTATGGGGCTGCATCTAGAACAGTACGTCTCCTCTTTTTTGCCCTCTTTACTTCTAGCGGGTTGCGAAGAGGTGTGGCGAAGCAACTACCGCCGCATTCCAGGGGCTGTGTCGTGGGCCCGCCCGCCGTGCTTGCATTCTTGGGCCAGAGTGTCGCCGCAGAGCCTCTTTCTTGTGTAGCATTCGCTGACGTTTGGTAGACCGACCAGTGCTGGCTTGCGCGTCCTGCCCCTTGCTTCATCGCTTTACCTGACTTTCGGCGTCATTGTTGTCGGGCTTGCGCAATGGCTGCGCCCTTGAGAACGACACATCTCGAGCCTGAGAACAACGGCTTCGAGCCTGAAAGTACACAACGCCGAATGTGCAATGCGTTCTGAAACGCAGCACATGCCCTTAAGTTGCCCAGACCGCGGTCCTTGATGAAATTACTCAGGAATATGTGCGCTACGACACCAACGATACATTTGGCTCTCTTAACGAACTACTTGGAAGACGATCTGGATGCATCAGAGGCAGTCATGACGATGAGACGAGAGCCCTTCCAAGGTGAACCAATCCCATGGGAGAGAACGAGTTCGGTCTAGGGCTCGGATAGCCGCTGGTCAAGCAGAATGCATCAGTGGAAAAGTCCGGTGTCTTTCCAGCGACGGGACGCCTTCTGAAGGAGAAGATGTGCTCCTGATGGCGCCAGGTAAATCCGCCATAGTCGTTACCTGCCAGACAGCGTGCTCGGGTGCGAGTGATGCTGAAGCCATGGTTGGAACTCACCGAAAGAGCAGCCGTCGAAAGCGGTAGAGTAATAGTGTGTAAACCAGAGAGAATTGACCGCCCGTCAAGATTCGTGTGGTAGGAAGCTTCATCAGCGATCTCAAGGCGTGGCACAGGGGAAATGCATCTATTAACCTATGTTGAGCTTTCCTCTCGCCCATATACCCAGTATCACAACACCTGTCCTGTCCTGTTTATCATTACATCCCGAGTTGGGTTGCGGAAATATAGCAGCATCCCACCAGTCAATATCCTGCTGGAGAGCAAGACAGAAAGGGAAGTGGTTTTTAGTTTGAATCTATAAAGCAAGGCTGGTGAGCAACACCACTCCATGAGAGGACCCCCGTTGCATCCACAACACCACGCCCACATGGATCTCATAGCTACGCGCGCTTGGGTACTAAAGAAGAAGAAAACAAGGCACGACGATCCAAAATCCAAAGACACCCTACCAGACAGCCGTTCCACCATAAACCCAATAAAGAATGTCAGCGCTCAGGTCCTGCCAATAACACCCACCGACGACCGAGCCTGATATCTGCCGCGGCCAACAGGCGTCTGATCGCGAATAGCCTGAGCAGGAATACGGTACATGATCAAGTACTCGCCCCAGTGCAACCACTCATCCGCCTTCCTATCGGCGTCCTACAACCATTAGCTCGAGCACGAAGACAACAGCAACAGGTAAGTAGATACAACACACCTTGAGTAGATCCGCAGCCCGGAATATAGGCCCCCGCGCAAAGTGCCGCGTATCTACACTCACGATCAGCACCTCCTCGCCCCACTTCTCGGCCAGGTACAGTGCGACGTTCTCCGCGTGCGCAAGGTTATCGTACACGCTGATGAAGGGCGAGCTGATGTTGGTTTGTTGGCTCAGGTGCGCGAGGCCGAAGCGTGACAGCGCGGATGAGTAGTTGAGAACCGTGGTCTGGTTTTTGGCTGCAAATCCGGTCGAGAAGGAGTATCGCGTTTGCGCGGTGCTGCGCTGGATGCGATAGACAAGGTGTGGGATGGTCGTGGGTGGGAGTGAGTAGGGGGGGAGGTGGGCTGCGGATTGGGCCAAGAGGGCTGCGGGTTTTAGTGGTCGGACTCTCAGTCGATGGGTCGAGGGAGTAGTAGGGGGCTTACTGGCCATCGTGGTAGGATTGGTCCGATCAAGGTATGTTTTGGAGGTGCTATATGTGGAGAAGTTGATCCTTGAAAGGGATTTCCGTAGAGCGCAGAACGAGACAACTACAACGATGCTGATTTAGTGAAAGATGTGCAGACCACGATTGTAATGAAGATTTTGATGAGACTGAGAAGCTTCATGATCGTGGCTAGGATATGACTATGCCTGATGCTAATGTTTTAATACCTCCCGTCTAGCAGCGACGGCAGCTCTCAGACTTGCAATGAGATTCTACGTCTTCGCGTCAAAAGTTGCTGCGGCCATGCCGGTACCCTTCCCCGTACCAGGATTAGCGATCGTGGCACTGACAACTACGCAACTGGTAGACTGCGACTGCGATGGTAGCTGGCATTTGCTGCATGTTGGAATCCGATGGGTTGTATGTCGCTGAAGTCGAGCCGATCTGGTAGGATCGCGGGCAGTACCGAGAAGCGAACCATCTTTGAACATTGGGTGCTTGGTATATCGTTTCAAGCATACGCATTCTGAGCCCAAGTAAGGCGATTGTTACACAGCAGGACAGCAGGCTGCGGTTATGTCCCGCTAGCGCTTGTCCTGCATGTCGATCGTGCTGGACATAGGTGCATCGGCAACATGGATGCATGCTCGTTTCCATTGCATCGGTATGCTGAGATGTGGAGGCTACAAGTAGTGAGGTAAATGCAAAGCAATATTCAATCATATCAGGAGGCAAGGAACCACCTCGGTTTAGAGTGCTAGAAATCAAAGGCGTCTGTCTTACCTTTGAAAACCAAAGCGATCGGCATGCACATGCATTCAGCACCGGCATTGGCGTTTGCACTTGTTAGTATCCAGAACCTCTGCGTCGGCCCGCTCGATATATGAAATTCAACGGCAACCGGCATTGATTTGACATAGCTAAATCGATAAGGAGGCTCCTCACATCAGTGTCACCGTCCGTGGCGATATTGGCGAGGTAGGATGTCGCACATAAAATTGGTCGCACGCTATGGCATGGGTGCGGATACCTTCCATTCGCGGTTTAATACATCGTACTCAGTGGCGGGCTTGTCATACCCAATGACCTTCGAGTGGGTGAATTGTCAACCTTAAGCCTGCCTGCGTAGCGCAGGAAGCCTGCCGACGGGACGGACGGCTGCATGTCGATTCTTTCATCGACAGAGATGACAAAAGGTGGCAGCGAAAGTAGTAGTGGAGCGCGAACAGGCTAGATTCTGTCGCGCATATTGGCATGGGGTGATGTTGGAGTCGGATGTGATGTGAAGGTTAGGCGCACGTGAACCGCGTTTTGGCACTAAGCCTGCATCTGGGTAGCGCGACTTCCATCCTCGACATCGAAAAGTGAGCGACAGCAGCAGCGAGGCGCATCGACAACAAGCCGCAGCGACAACTCACACAGTACGCCAATTCGTTTCCGACAACCATTAGTCCTGTTCCCTGACATTAGAATAGCCTCCCTGCTTGCTCAGAGCTCGATCAACGGATTTATTTACTTCGACCTCATCACTTACATCTCTCCCTCTTTCGCAAACGCGCCGGAAGCTTCAGCGCCTCATACAAGCCTCACAAGATGTCTTACTTCCGGATAACACTCATGCGCTCTGGCATCGGTATGCCTGCAAAGACACAGGGTGTCCTGAAGGCGCTCGGCCTGAAGAAGCGCATGACAACCGTTTACCACCCCGTTTCACAATCCGTCGCTGGTCAGATCATGAGGATAAAGGAACTGGTCGATGTCAAGGAAGTTAAGCGCGCATTGTCACCCGCCGAGCAGAAGGCGGCGAGGCGGCCTGCGACTGGGTACTACGTTGAGAGCAGAGCGGCGCAGGCTATGAAGGAATGGGAATAAGCATGGGTTGTGCGTTAGGAAGAAAAGGGATACTTGTATGATTGTGTGGAGTGGAGAATACCTGTGTGCATGAATGGCGTTTTGGGACTCGTACACAACCTACTGAGGCTGTCAACGACGGACAGCAATGAAGTTTGTCAGTTCGATCCTTGCTCGATTCTATGAGACATTTGCAAACACTATGCGCATCGAAACCCAAGGCAGCTGTAAATCGGGACACGGACAATAGTCAAGCCAACCCGAACATACCTTCACCTGACATGTAGCTAGTTGAACACCCTCAGAAACTTGCAGGGTAAGCGGCCACAGTCATATTTCCGTTGGCTCACGGGCACCTCTGCTGAATACTGCAAAATCAGAATGTGGTTGTCTATCAGCAGCTCAGAGCATTGTGCCCTACACCATGAAGACAAGCTTAACCGCACTCAGACATAGCCGAACCTACATAAGACAACAGATCCAGCGCATGCTTTCCCCTCGTTTCCATGTCGACAAAGAAAGAGGATACGCCGCTGAATCTGCGCTGCATGCAGGCTTCACAGGCGAACCCTTGACATCCATACCGGAAGACCCTACCTATGGTTACAGTATCAAGAGCCGCGTCGCAATTCGTATTGTCGGGTAATCTCAACCGCAAGACGTCGACGAGGCTTTGCTAAGCATTCTAGAAGACTAAGACCCAACCAAGCCATCCGTCTTCGCTACGTCGATGCCCACTCTAGCCTGTTCCACCACAGTACATACGCAAACACCGTCAGCTGGAAGTAATACCGTGGATGTACTTCATGCTACTGAGCATCGCATTGTACGCTCGAAAGCACATTGTAAGTCACTAGACAGTCCGTGACAAAGTGCTGATCAAAATTCAAAACACCCAGCTCATCCATGTAAGATTAATCCCTCCGCCAACCCACAGGAATTAGTTGCCAACACTACCCCAGAACACCAAATCAAATGCTCAAACCAATCAGTCTTTTGATCTTGGTAACGTTGATCTTGATCTCAATCAAACCCAGAGTCCACCAACACCTCTTCGTCCAACCTTCTTCGATCGGCAGACGTTCCTGTTCCAAAAACGTTGCGATGTAGTCATATCGTGCGCTTTCCCCATCGCCGAAAACACCCAAGATCAGCGCAATTTCACCACATCCTAGCTCATGCTGGAGCGATCCGTACGTCAGCCCTGGGTTGTCTTTACGTTGTTTCTCGATCCTAAGCTTGCGCAAGCCTGCTAATTCATTCCTTGTGATCTTCTTCTTGTCCGTTGAAGATGCCAAGAGTTCAGCGATGAGGTCTTGTTGCGGTGCACAGTTGCCTTCTTCTTGAGCGTGGTCCCGCCGAGTCAGTGAAATATCGTGCTCTACGGCACCATGAAGCGCGAGCTGATCCAGGTCCAGGACTGCTCTTCCTGCGCCGTCCACTTGTTTCGGCTTGCGCATGCCGAAGCTTGACATGAGGGTCCACGGATCGCGGGCGGTCATCCAGAGGCGGGATAGCAGCGAGGCCTTCTCCTTTTCTTGTTTTGTTTGGTGTACGTTGTATACGGTATTAACAAAAATCGTGCCGAGGGCTTTGGAGATGCCAGCCTCGGCCACTGCAGCTTTCATCTCTTGAGCGAGCACGTTCTGCCCGTTTCGAGGAAGGTATCCGTGATTCGCTAGAGAGTTGATCATAGGGCAAGGACTTCGTTTGTCGCCTGGTCCAGCAGGTACAAATGCCCCTATAGGAGCATGCGGAGCGAACAAAGGCGTCTGTTCGGAAGGCATCTTGGAAGTTTTTTTTTCAAGATTCGATTTACCAAGTGAAACTTATCATGAGAGGTTTTCGATTGGCAAGGTATGGAATTTGAGAGATATCGAGACGAGTGGACGGCAATACCCTAGAGAAGGCTGGGTACGGCTTCTTTCAGATTGGTCTCATGGTCTTACGACCGATCATCCCGTGCTGCATACTGAGGCGCATGGGTCCTGCATGTGTTCAGCCCCCCTCGAACCCACCCATCTTCACTTGGTACAGTTTAGCGCTTCGTACCGCCCGAACGACACAAAGCTTGGACGAACGCCGCATCTCACCTACCTGCCTATCCTGGGGCTGCAAGTGCCTAGCCAAAGAGTGGTGAGCTATGTGGAACTATTGGTGATCAATTTGGATGTTCAGTCATACTCCAGATCGTAACGTGGCTATTGGGGTGATGAACAGGCACGCGGTGGAGATGGATGAAGTTGCGCGTGGCTCGCTCCTGAATCGGTGCAACGCCCATGATGGTCACCTGCTGAGCTGACAACCCTTGTTTAGGCGAAAGTCAGCCCCCAGTTACACAACACAAATAAGGATTTTGAGATTACGCCTCCCTCTTCTTATTCAAAAAGTGCAATGTCCAGCCAGCCACTGTTTCTAAGATCAATAATGTCGCAATCATCCTGTCAAAGCTGTATGGTGTTCTTGAATCCAGGTGCTCATTAGGCACAAACACGGGCATCGAGTCCTCCCACATACTATCCACCAACAACTTCTTCCCACTCCCATCAGCACGCATAATCGCGACCTGCCCATACGGTTGGAAAGTATGGTCGTAGATGACGGCCTCATCTCTAAAGCCGTACCTCGCTGTTGAGTATAGTATACGCCCATCAGCTGTCCAAACTGCATGCGCGTCATTTCCTCCACTGGTTGTGAGAAATTGCAGATCTGTACCATCAGGCCTAATGGTACAGATGTCGAAATTTGTGTAGCTGACGCGTCGGGTGAAGACACTTCTCTCGCCATCAGGCGACCAGAATGGAACGTTGTCGTAGTTCGTGGGCGTGCTGTTTGTCAACATAGTCACGGACCGGGTATCAAGGTCCATTATGCGCAGGCCAGACTCTGCACCCCAAAATCGGTAGACAATACGTTTCCCGTTGCTTGAAAACCCGGGGAAACCGGTGTTGACGCTGCCGTCTGTGAGCTGCTCGAAGTGTCTCCCGTCTGCAGCTACGCGGTACAATGATGCAGTACCAGCGGCACGGGATTGGAACCACGAGCCGAGCCCAAAGACGAGCCACTCGCCATCGGGACTCCAGGCCCGCTGGAAAGCACCAATTAGGCCTTTTGCGACCTGTGTCGCATTGACTAGATGAGTGCCAAACACATCGAAAACGTCCTTCATATTGCTGAGATCGGAGTTCATCATAACAATGCTACTATTCCCGAGTTGCTTCTGTGTAATGGCGAGTAGACCCTGTCGAGAGAGTTGGGGAAAGATGTCGGTGAAGCGGTACTCCCAGCCGGAATCCCAGGAGTAGAGACTCTTGCCCATAGGGCGGATTCTTTCAAAATTGACCTTTTCGTAAACGACCTTGCTACCGTCAGGCGACCACGCAGGACTGCGGACTGATCGTAGCACGGATTAAGTGATGTTTCCGGTGACATATCCTAACCCCTCGCTGGCCGTGTTCTTGAGGAGGTATGCAATCATGCCATCCAGTAGCCATTGTGGAAACGTCTTAAAACCTGTGCCACTCGTATGCTCAATGATATCAGTACTAGTCTCGAAACTGACAAAAAGCAGTTGACTAGACACGCTTTGCAGAGACTCTGGACGATGTGCACCCCACGTATGTTCAGTAGTCATCTCGTAGTAGATCACCCGCTTGCCATCAATATATATACCACTTCGGATTGCCCAGACAGTATGAAGGGTTTGTCGCGACTTGGCAAAAGTCAGTTCCGTTTGCACGGATAGCGTGAAAGGAAAGCTCTTGAGTGTGCTCCCATCCATTACCATTGCCATGACCACGCCATTGCGTATTGCGATCCGAGCTGAACGCAATCCACTCTCCATCTGGAGACCAAGAGGGACGCAGATAGCTTTCAGGTAAACTTGCGTATCCTTATTGGTCAGGTTGAGTGCGGTGCCTGTGTTAAGGTCAAGTACCCATATGTTGGCCTTGTAGTTGCTCGCTGTTGAAACGTAGGCGACTTTCGTGCCGTCCAGTGACATTGTGGCTGCGTCCTCGAACAAGGGGGATGCGATCAACTTTTCTTTCCGAGGTCGGTACCATCTTCCCGAACACGGTAGATGTCCTAAGATACTTGGTGATTACATGGCTTGGACATGATTTGGTACTCACTGAGTTGTCATCTCCGTTGCGTTCAGTCGTGAAAGTAATCCACTCTCCATCTGCCGAAAAAGAGGCGGGATAGTCGAAACTCGACACCTTCCCTAACAGTTTGCGTTCGTTACTGCCATTTGCGTTTGCGATGTACAGCTTATACGTGGAAGGCGCAATACGGTTTAAGAAGAAGGCGCCGTTCTTGCCTTCTGCTCGGCGTGACCAGGGCTCTGGTATTATCTGGCTTGCTTCAGAGTGAGTGTACGGATATTTCGTCCTCTCTCGAACGTTGGAAGCGTAAGGGCATCCTTTGGTTGAAGTGGAATATGGTGCCCAGAACGCCAACGTAACGCCGAGAAACGCAGCAAGCAAGAACAGACGCATGGCTGAATGATCTGCAAGAATGAAATCTATGGGTATTGAGAAAGTCTAAGTAAGCATATAAACATATATACATATGAGCGCTTTGGGGCCAGTCTTTCCTGACCGACAAGTTTTGAAACACGGAGAAAGCTCGTTTGCACAACCACGAGATCGATACACATCGGCCTTCCATGTGCGTCCTAGTAGCTCCGATATAAATGAAAAATCGTACATTGTGGGGTTGGCTGATTGGTGTTGCGTTGCATCCCCTGCACCGTGCACAGTCGTGGGTAAGAGCTTAACCGACCACTGTCGTGTTACTGAGCTCACATCGAAACACTCATACCTGCTTGTGCTTCGTCCCATCATTTGGCCTTTCATCGAGCTCTACGCCTCCAGTGCGCACATCGTCCTCGACCTTTCCAGCCTTTGCGAAGGTCGCACCGAGGAGATGCAGTGGGTTGTTCATTCTGGTCGCCATAACATAAAATATCGTCAGACCAACCGTCACAACCTCATCACGTACTTCCTTGGACAGAGTGGCTGCACTTTGCTCAAAGTGGAAGTTTCCGACCTGTTTCAAAGCCCAAAAGTTGGCTGAGAATTTAGCAATGGGCGCTTGCGTTGTTGAGTCGATGCAAATAAAGTCCCATATCTTCATACTGTTGGTAGTGATCCACGTAACTGGTATTGGGCTTCCGGTCGATGACAACGTGCTGGAGAGATAGTTGTACGCTGTCTTCCATTTCTTAAGTGGCTTGATGTCGATCTTTTGGCCGTGGATCGTACATTCTGCTGCAATAGAAACGTTGTTGATGGTACCGGTTGAGATTTGCGTGTTGTCCGTTGCATTCTCAATGCGCAGCTGAGGCTTTGTTGGGCGAAAGTGTTGGATGTAGACTGTCTTGAGGTTGTCGCCGTCCTTTTCGCTGACGATGTTACGAAACTTGCTCCAGGCGAAATCGACCTGGAGAGTAACACCCTTGGGGATCTCAAAATCTCTGGGCGGGCTGCCTGGAGGAGATGAGTGCGTCGACATTGCAAAGAATTAACGAGAGAAATAAAGTGGCTAAGTATAGGATAAGTATTTGCTGCGTCCAACGGATTCGGTGTTCGCTGATGAGATGCCTCAGACCTTCTCCAGCGGTAAGGCTATAAGTACACATTTGCATCAAAAGGTTCCTCACAGCAATAACGCCTTGACGATCTTCAGCTTCGTGCAGATTGGGGGCCTTAAGAGGGCTTATTCCTTTTCTTGGCCTTTGCTGTTGCTCTTTTAGGAGATCATTGGCGGGGCTGTGCCACCGACTACGATTGTGACTGGCAGAGGGGAACGATGACGTGAGAGTGGAAAGGTCCGTGCAAGTCAGCCTCGGTTCAACACATTTTAGAACGCGTTCACGATCGGTCCTTATCAGTACTCGCAGCTAGCGGCATGCCTCTGCCTGGGTATGAAGATGCGTCGGTCGGCGACCGCGAGAAATCGAGGGTCTGCAAGTTGCTAGGTATAACGAGTCGCGTGTACAGCGATTCATTTAGGCAACGAAGTGACGTACCCATGAACCGGTGTCAGTTCCTAGAGTAGACTTTTCCGGGGGTGAAATGCGATTTGGAACAAGGCGGCAGATCACATACTGAGAGAGTCGACATCTGTTTAGATAGGTTCCAGTATGGTTAGCACGCAACCGAATATGACCTCCCGCACCAAATGCGGCTTTCTTGACCCACGATCCTGGCTAGCGATTGATCTAGTATCAACATCACGTCAAGGGTGGCTTCATCGACAGTTGCTTCTTTTGTAAAATGGCCTTCGTGAATTGTTCGTTGCTGGGACCTTTGCCGTTGTACGTTGACCATAGACCTTCCTTTAAGATCGGTTTCAGATCCCAATTGGTAATTTTCCACGACGGCATTGATGGACTTTTCACAGATACTTGAACCCATCGACAAGCTAACTTTTCCAGTGTAAGGGCGTGGTACGAAACCCATGGCTCACAGTGTCCACCCGATACCGTGAAGGTCGTGAATGGAGCCACCCGAGCGAAGATCAGTTGTACTTGAGCTTCCAGCTTCGCTGACCAGTCGTTCTCAGCGTTTCTGGGTAAACGTGTTAATCTCGACACGCTCGTTCGCTGACTTAATGTCGACGTAGTTCTTTCTAAGGGTTAGAGAAGTTGCGTTGCGCATGTCCTCACACAACCCGACCGCCACATCTTTCAATGCCATTCTGATCGGCAGGTAACTTGGAGACTTTGATGATGAATACGAAGGCAGTATTTCCGTTTGCGATTTTTCATGATCTTGGTGTCATCATGCTGCTTTTCGAAGTCTGACCAAACTAGGTAGCGGGCTAGGCATCAGCTTCAGTGGACCATATATTTGCGCGTATGCCAGTGGATCTATCACAACGTCGATTGAACGACCCTCTTGATCATCTAGTACGACCGTTATATTTCAATGTTTTCTAGTCGTAGTAGCAGCGCTAATCGCGGTCGAGGTGGAGCAAGTGGCGGCACAGGCTGGGTTGTTGGCCCCCTGCCGTGGAGCTCGTGGACTTCGTCCGTCAACACAACACTCAAAATGGATGTACAAGATCTGTACGGAACCAGTCAAGCATGTTACATTCCAAGTCTTTGCATAGAGAAGCACTGAGTGAGAATTAGCTCCCTCCACAAGCCATCATCCACGTCTTCGTCTCCAGCATGTACAATGCCTCCTTGTCACTGCCGGGCCCTCAAAATACAGCCATTAGTGGCCACACGCTTTTGATTCGGATCTGATATCATCTCAATTTCAAACCACGACAGCGCCTTCAATCCTTCATCCCCGCTCCTTCCCCTTAGCCTCCTCGTGCCCCAACATGCATCCAAACGCCCTCCCGCTTCTGCCACTGACTCGCAAAAACCCACAACTTTGCGCCCGTCGCCCGGTCTTCTTCTTCCAATTCAGAGCTCACATCGAGCCTCCATTCGCCACACCCTGGATCCCAGCGCCAATCCTCCCAGCTCCCAAGTCGCTGCTGCGCCTCATCGGGCGACAGCCCGGACTCAGCCATGTTGGCATGATGCCAAACCTCACGACGCGGGTCAAAATACCAGCGCGAGAGATACAGAGTCGTTGGCGGCTCGCTGTCTGCGGGCGGAGACATGGAGAAAAACTCGCGCCACAGAGGGTCCCAAGTCCATTCCTTATTCGCAAAAGCGGTTTGCGGTGTCAACTGAGCGGTGGGGTTTGAGTACTTGACAACATCTCCGAGGAGGCCCACGGCAGTGCTGAGGTCGGTAAGGTCAAGGTAATCTGTTGAGCAGGTGATAGCAGTCCATTGGGTAGGAGGATGCCATTGCTGCCGCTGTTCTAAGGTGCTTTGCAGAGCGGCAAGCTTTGTTTCCACACTCGTTAGTTCCGAGATTGTCTCGCTGGTTGGTCTTGCGAGGGTGAGGATGTCGCTTGCGTTTGTGCTGTCGAGGAGGTGGCCGATCTGATGATTGTTAGATACGAAAAGACCAATGGGGATAGAACCGTACGGGCTGTGATGCATCAAAAATCAATTCATGCCGTTCTTTCTCAATTTTCCGTCTAACATTATAGGCTGTTTGTTGTAGAGACATGATGGTCTTTGTCAGCTCGTGTGATATGTTTGGCGAGGTGCTATCCATGATGAGAGGGCAGCCAGCACTTTCGGGCGCCTAGGTCGGATGTTGTGAATGAGGGTATGTTGCTCTTGGCAATAATGCGACAAGTGGGATGTCTAGTCGCTTTTATTACTGTTATATTTGAGGTTGGTTTCTTTGGCGTGGCGGCGTTTTTCGCCACCAGTGCGAGCTTGCATCCCGGAGCGATACCACATTTGAGGTGTAAATCAACGCCTAGAGAGTTGTATGATTCATTTGGAGCTTGCTGATGATACCACAAACACTCATCAGAGAGATCCGAGTTGAACTGAACCTTCTTAATGACACTGCGTCATGCATTGAGTTGATTGGTTATTCTGCTAGCGTGCTCATCAACGGATGCCATACCCAGGGCTGCACAAGTTTGACAATACACATCATATATGCATTTCCTCTAGATTACGATGCACTGCTTGTGTTGCAGTGCATCTTCCATATGTCCCTGTCTGGCTTCATAAAGCGAGATTTTCAGAGGTCCTGCTCTAGGACCCATCTGCTTTTACTTCATCTCGTCTCGTCCATGGACTGCGGGACCTCTCTAGATGGGCGTAGCCTTGGTCACAAGCCAGATACACTCATTTGTCATCGACTGGGGTATCATTGCACGCTCACGCTATCGCCCTGCCCACAACCCCCCACCTCTACCCATCCCTATCCCACCACTCCCAAACTTGCCCTCGTTCACTGGCCTCTTTGCAACCCTTCCTTGACTCTTTACACCCTCGATTACTCTATCAAGCTGCGTCTCCACAACGACGCCTCCAACAATCATTTCTCCAAGCGCAGCGTGCAGTGTCTCGAAGTTGAAGATGAGATCGAGCTCGCATACGTTCTCGAACAGCCCGTCTAGGGCTTGCACAAACACTTGTATCAAGTCGAGCAGGGCAAGCGGCGATTCCGTCGAGGTGGAGATGACGATAAAGTAGAGGGTTGCATAATGGCGGTAGGTGACGAGTGAAGGTGTATCGTTGTGCGGGGTACTTGGGGTGGAGGATTTGGACGACTGCTGTAGCAGCGGTGGTAGCCTGCAAGGAGTGTTAGAGGTGGTCTACTCTCAGTCGTGTTCAGCAGGAAGAGGGCATACGGAAGGAAGTTGCACGCTGAGTTGGGGCGGTTTGCGACAAGGGTAAAGATCTCGGAGATTAGGCGCTGCTGCACGCTGGTCTCAAGCTGGGTGTAGAACTTGGTAAGGCGCGGCTGGCCAGCATTATTGAAGACAAGGACCGCGTTTATCATGGCGCGCGGAGCATGTGAGTATGACGGCGAATGCGATTGTGCTTGTGCATGTGCATGTGCATGTGGGGAGCATGAGCGGCAGGGTACCTGGCCAGGCTATGATGTGATGGCGTACTTATCGATTGGCAGAGCTCCACCAACTTCCCTCAGCAAGCTGCACTCGGCGCTCACACCCGCATTGGACGACAGACAACCACGCATCAACGCCCTCTATCTCGAATACGCTCCATCACGATGAAGTCTGTTACACGAATTGGCTCTTTGGCTCTCCGCCGGACCGCCGCTGCGCCTCTGCGCGCCTCGACGCCAGCCCATGGCATCATCGCCCGCACTGCAGCTGTCAACATGAGCAGAGCTTCGGTGCGCGCGCTCCATGGCACCGCGAGCGTGCGCAGCATCATGCCCGATAGCGAGAACCCCCCACCCAAGCAGTCTGAAGACCACGAGACGCACACTGTGCCCACGGATATCTCCACGACTGAGTTCCACGAGCGCGCCGACGAGTACCTGAACGAGCTAGTTGAACGTCTGGAAGAGCAACAGGAGAAGAACCCAGACATTGAGGTTGAATATTCGGTGCGCGAAACCTTTTGTGCAGAGACACAGAGAAGACAAACTGACGAAGAACAGGCCGGCGTCCTCAGGGTCGACTTCATTTCCAAGCAACTCAGCTATGTGCTTAACAAGCAACCACCGAACAAGCAGATCTGGCTTAGCTCGCCCATCTCAGGCCCCAAGCGCTTCGACTGGGTCGTTCTGCAGGAGGGACAAAACGCAAAGGAGGGCGGCGGCAGTGGGGACTGGGTATACCTCCGTGACGGCACGAGTCTGACTGACATCATCCGCAAGGAACTGGGCGTCGACAACGAGGTGGACGACGATGTGCCCAGGTAGAATGCAACGTGCTGGCTGAAGCAGCGCACTGTATAACATAGCCATGTCATAGTTTAATGATCCAAGATAAACGATCCAAGTTATGTACTGGAAGCAGACCATTCTTCCATGTGGTATCCCAAACGCCGGGCCATGCAACGCCCCAAATGCAGCAATTCCTCGTTAGGTTCCTGTATTTTCAGCATTTCCTAAGCAGCTACAGCAGTCGCTGCGCCCGGCGCATCGTCTTTCTCCTTTGGCAGATCAGACTGTACCAAGTCAGCCATGCACGTCCTGCAGTCTCTCTTGCGGCTCTACCCACCTGGTCAAATATGATGCGGATCATCAGCGAGCAGCTCGGACAGCGCGCGATATCCTCGCCGTCCCGCATGTCGTAAATGGAAATCTCGAAGCGGTCGCCGCAGGGACATGGGTGGTGGTAGATCTGCAGCGTCTCGTCGTAGAAGCAGTCCTCGATTTCGATCTCGTCGTAGAGGTTGACGTCTTCGTCAGCCATGTTGGGCACGGTTAGTCTGCGCCGCGTGAGTGGTGGTGTGCGTGGTGAGTTGGAAAAGATCAAAATCTGGATGACTGCACGAGTGGCGTGGGCAGTTAGCCTACGTGGGGGAAGGGCCTGGGGCCATTCACAGCTGGCTGGCGCCGGAAGTGCCAGAACCTCCGCAACGTCAACACCACACGCAGCCGCGAAACAGCTTGCACAACCGCGACGACCTGGCGCATGCCCGACGAGGCCAAATTGGCACCATATACAACCAGGCGGATGGTCTGCACACCGCACCGCACACCTGCCCGTCGCCGGTGACGCCCTCTCCGCGACCATGGGCGACGTCGAGTCGCTCGCGCAGCTGCTGCGGCACCCCGAAGATCTCGACAAGATCCCCGCTCTCAAGGCCGAGTTCACGCGCAAGAAAGCCGCAGTCGACGGGCAGCTGCGCCATGGCCTGCGCGAGCAGCTGGAGCTGACCCAGGCCGGCATGACCAGCATCACCGAGGGCCAGCGCACCGTCACTCTAATCAAGGAGGAGATGATGAAGATTGACAAGCTGTGCGCTGAAGCCCAGAACATGATTCAGGACTTCCCCCACATCAACGTTGTCGCCCAGACCCACAAGAACTTCGAGAGCGTCGAGAAGATGCGCCGCGACATCCAGACCTTTGACGAGCGCCTGGCCCAGCTCGAGTTCCTGCTGGACCAGGACGACGAGGCGCCCACTGAGCAGCCCAACCTGCTACAGATCCACTACGGCCTGACCCAGCTGCGTGATATCCGCGACGTCGCCATGGACCAGATCAAGAGCACCGAGGACGGCTCTACTGAGCTCATCGACAACTTGACCCTCGAGAATGGCGCCACTGTTCAAGATCTCTTCGCCCGTCTCGACGACGTCATTGAGCGCTTCGACCAGCACATCGGCGAGGCCTGCATCAATCTGATCGAGCTGGTGCAGACGGGCAACGACGGCATGGTCGTGCGACTCGCTGTCATCGTAGAAGAAGAAGAGAAGACTGATGCCAAGGTCAAGGCACTGCAAGACGCCCAGCGCGAGTACAAAGATCTTGCATCGCGTTTCAAATCCATCACTGCTGGACCGAAAGAGCTGCGCGGGTACAAGGACAAGTTCACCAAAGCCATCGAGTATGTCTGTGAAGCGAACATGGCAGAAGTTCGTGAGAAATTTGACGAAGACCCTGAGAAAGTCGACAAGTACTTCAAGTGGTACTTCAACAACCTCAACACTGTGAAATTGGGCATGGTCAATCTCATGCCTAAGAAGTGGAAGATCATGCAGACATACACCAATATCTACCACAAGCAGATGCACAACTTCCTAATGAGTCTTGCTGATGATGAGGGTATTGGACCACAGTACTTGCTTGCCGTCATCAACTGGGTGGACAGGTACTACGCGAAAATGAACAAACTCGGCTTCCCAGAAGAAGCACTCGAGCCGCATGTGATTGACAACCGTGGCCCTGAGCTGATTCGCACGTACCGACAAGTCATCATCAACGCCGTGGACCAGTTCATGGATCGCATCAACTCGGGCGATAGAAAGAGCTTCCTTGAACAGGATCGCAATGCATACGAGGTCAACCCCGATGGTATCTTCCAGACACGCTCGCTAGGCGACGTCTGGACTATGCTGTCGCAAAATCTTTCTGTAGCCGCCAGCAGTGAACGCACCGACGTCGCCGAAGGCACCGTTGACGCCATGATACGTGCACTCACCACGCGTCAGCGCATCTGGACGCAGCTCATCGACGATGAGAAGGATAAGTATATGGGCCCGACACCCGCACACGATGGCGACGGCGTAGCAGTCTTCCAGGAATGGTTGATTGCCATTGCGAACGACCAGATCATCTGTATTGACGACGCTGATGAAGCTGTCGGCCGACCCAGCTTTGTTACCATATTCGAAAGAGAAGCTACGCCTCTTCTATCCGCACAATACGCTACCGACCGACTGGCTACGCAGCTTGACGAGCTCCGGAATGGCTACATTGATATTAGTAGCCATTGCATACAGATTTTCTGTCAGCTCATATTCCTGACAGACTTCCGGCCGATTCTCAGCAAGTTCTTTACACAGGAGTGGTATCAGAGAACCGACATGGCATCCATCATCATCACGTTCCGCGACTACCTCGCCGATTACGAGGAACAAGTCCACCGCTCGTTGCGAGATTTGCTCATCGACTCCTTGGCAGATGAGTTGCTTGTACAATACCTCGGCGCGGTAAGGAACAAAGGTGTCAAGTTTAGAAGAAGCGACGCCTTTGCGGCAAAACTTCGCGACGATCTTGTGGCAGCCTTTGAATTCTTCCGAACCTACGGCGAACAAGGCCGTGAAATCACGCAGCGATGGAGGGCGGTCGAGTTTTTCTTGAGGCTGCTCGAGACGGACAAGTCGCAAGTTCCCTTTGTTTACGAAGAATTCAAGGCTACGTATAGAGAGGTACATATCAGTTGGGTCGAGGCCGTGCTTAGAAGCCGAGATGATTTCGACCGCGCCATGCTGAATGCAGTGAAGAGCAAGGCTGCAGAGTTTACAGAAGATCTGGATGCGCCGGCGGATCCTATCATGGGCAGAGTAAAGTAATGAATGTCGCTGTGAAGCAAATGCAACTAGTGGGAAGTCCCAATACCATTGATTTAGCCGATAATGCAAGCCGAGCGGCTTTATTCGGGCCTCAACCACTGAACCAAGATTATTCTGCGTCTGAGATGGCATCAAACGCAGAATTTCACCGGGCCCTGCAAGTTGATGTGCACATGTTTGCGTGATCGATGTAAGTGGTACCTGCATTAGCGAGTACGATCACGGTCGATCAAGTCGTCCCCGCATTCGCCATCCTTCTTACAACGCACCAGCTAACCACTGTTCACCAGGTTCACACTTCGAAAATTAGAGTAGATGCGATGTTAATAGCATTCGCGGTGTGCAGAGCGCAGAGTGCCGCCTCCGAGCCGTTGTTCTTCTGAGATTCGCAATCTCGCCACCCCAGATCTCCTAATCTCGAGCCAACCGCGCAACACTGTCTACATGGGTCACGGATGTGCGCGCCGTGCGCTAATTGAACAAATGAGTGTGATCATCCCCATGTTCGACCGCTGTAATTCAGTGTCACGTGGGGTTGACCTCACACTCGGCAAGCGGTTGTTTCAAATTTGTTTATTATATTGCTTTGTCTCAGGGTCTCCCTGGCAGAAACGAGAGTGTTTCGAGTGGACAGCCACGTTGTTTGGCTGGTTGTTAGTATGAAGAACATTCCGATCAACCACCAAGCTTGCACCAAGGAAGGGAGCCACCAACATGACATCAATGTTCAACAACGCATGCGCTGCGCCTTCTTTATCGCTCTAATGCCGTTTGCGATTTGCGTACGCGGTGCGAAGTTGCCGTCGTCACCGCCCCACAGGCTCTTGAGATGAGAGTCATGTAAGAAGTGCGGGAAGGCACTCTCATACCTAGAGATGATCATTAGACAAATCTCCGTTATCGCCTCAGCCCTTGATCTGCCTGCTCAACTCTTCACTGATCCCTGCGCTGCCCAGAAGGAAAGTGGGTCAAGTTGTTGGATCGATCAGGACGCGCCATTCATTTCGTGGCACATATATCAGGCAGACTCTTCTACATTCCGGTGCTTCCAGCATCGCAAGACGAACAATAATTCTCAGTTCTTGAACTGTTAGCCGCTCCTTCAACCACTCACCACAGTCTTTACTTCTCATTTCAGCTCGATCATATCTCAAACGCTACTCTTCTTTTATAATCCAATACATCCACCAATCAAACTAGAAACCATGAAGCTCTCCATCATCGCCGCCTCCCTGGTCGCTGCCGTCGCCGCGCAGTACAGCGAAGAAGTTTGCTCTGGTGTCGTTACTGTCACTGTCACCGAGTGAGTTCTCCATCGCTCTTCCTCTGCTTCTCCCTACTGATTCACCTCGAGGACTCTCTCCTCCGGTATTCACACCCCCAGCGCCCCGGCATCTCTCGCCGTCACCGCGCCAGCGCCATACCCCACTGGCAGCAGCGCCGCGGTCCCTTCTGTTGTCCCCACCGGCACAGTCCTGACCCCTCTCCCCTCTGAGGTCGGCACTATTGCGCCTTCCGGCACTGGTGCATACAGTGCACCTGTCTCCGAGTTCACAGGTGCTGCTTCCAACGTCAAGGTTGGCAGCTTCGTTGCTGGTGTTGGTGCCGTCGCTGCCCTGTTCTTGTAGTTCTGGGGTGAAGGCTTCGTAGCCGTGCTCTAATGCTTGTTGTATCTAGTATTTCAGATGTTGAGGAGAGATAGATAGATAGATGATATACCCATCTGACGTTGACGTTGTTTTTATCCACTCTATCGACGTGGTTTTTCTTGGATCCCATCGTTCACTTGAGTCCAACATTGACTATGACACGATGCGCTGAAGTACTGAACCTCTAAGACTTGCGCTATCAGGTTGGTCTGTTGTCCAATTGAACTTTCCTAGTGACTCACAGCTGAGCCAGAAGAAGAAGAAGAAGAAGAAGACCCCATCACCGTATCGATCATTCAATTGAGAGGTCTGTGCTTCCATCTGGGAAAGTCAAGAAGGTTCTGGGCTCTTAATAATAAATATATGCAGGTATGGAGTTGATGATTAGTCGTCGAAGAATCTTGAGTTTCTGTTGTACACGATGTTTCGTAGATGAGATACTCTTGGTCATCACTGCTTCATATGCAACCCATTATTTGCATACACCCCGAGTTGTTTGATCGAGCCAGTGGTAGAAACTTGCAACTATCTTCTAACTTGGTGCCAGTCACTGTCGAACACTATACTGACCGTGCAAGAACTTTGAAGGCTGCTCGAATTGCGTTGAACTCACGTATAACTGGCTCGTCCCATGTCATGTAAGGGAAATACCTCATGTCTAAGTGAAAAGGCGTTTGTACGTTGAATGAAATACTGCAGTCTCACAGAATGAGGCCTCAGAGAGCACGACGTGAGCCGTCGAGACTACATGTCTTGGTAATAACATCTTGGTATAGCCATATACTGGGAAAAAGTTTGATTATTATGTAATCTGGTTGCACTTGAACGCAAAGTGGGTCGAAATGCTGGAGATTGTTGGAGTCTGGAGAACAATTATTGGTTGCGAAAATTCAATCATTACTGAAGAATGTCCATAGTAAAAGGCGACTTAAAGTACTCAAATTATTACAACATCACACCTTGAGAACATCACAGATGCTCTACACGCAGAGCGGTATTGTTGCTGGATCGAGGATTGAATGACCGTGTTCTTGATCTCCTGCATTACATTAAATATCTAACATCAATCAGGCTTTTGCCATAGCTATGAGTCAAGGCCAAGCCTCTCTTGATCACTGAATGGGAGCACCCGAAGCCGCAAGAGTGACGTAGAACAGTTTGGTCTGACCAGTAACAATCATGCGTCCCTTTCCAGCGAATTGGAAGTTGGCGGCAGTGGTACCGGTGTAGATCTTGCCAATGAGCTTGGCTGCCTTGTTGAACACCCAAACACCATCACCGGCACCGGTATAGACACGGCCTTCTGAGTCAGTGTGAACACCATCGGGAAGGAATGAAGGGATGTAGGCGAAAGTCTTGCGGTTCTCCCAGGTACCGTCCTTGGCGACATCAAAGGAGTAGACGGAAGCCGGCGAGCTCAAATTGCGGCCGTAAAAACCGAGCGCGATGCCCGTGTCGGTCACGTAGGCCTTGTTGCCATCTGGGGAAATGGTGATGCCATTAGGGAGTGTGAAGTCGTCAGCGACGACGGTGATAGCACCGGTTTTGAAGTTGTAGCGGTACACCTGGTTTCGGAGGCCGGGCGCTGGACGAAAGTCCTGGAGGAAGCCATAGAGGGTATCGGTAAAGTAGAGGTCACCGTTCTTGGGGCTGACAACAAGATCGTTCAGTGAATTGAACTGACGACCGAAATAGTTGTTAAGAAGAGCTAAATGAATTAGCTCAGGCTCAGTGCTGATCAATGAGAAACTCACTGGTGGTATTGTATGGTGCCTCCGGGTTCATAACATACAATGCCGATGGAACATTGTCGCCTTGGCCTTCACCAGCGAAGATGATGTTACCCTTGTAGTTGGTGCCACCATTCGGATTAATGACTTGAGGATTGGTGGTATTGACAATGGTTACGGGTGCAGCACTGAGGGTGCCGTTGCGGACCTTCTCGGCGTCGGCAAGAGAAATCTTCTGGATGATTGCAGACTTGTTCAGACCAGTACCTGCAGCAGGAGCACCAGCATTCTGGACGAAAAAGACCTCATCACGGGCAGGGTGCCTACTCTCAGTTAGGGTCAGGCTCCGTGTGCCAGAGCCAGATGACGTTACCAAGTGACAGCTTCGTGGAAGATAGGATCAGACTCAGAGGAGGCAATCTGGGTTAAGGATGGGTTGGACCCAATGACATCGTAAAACTCCTCATCGTAGATGTGGAACGGTTTAGCAAGAAGGGACTCCTCTGTCACGCCAGGCCAAAAAAACAGCTGTTCATTTGTTAGGTATCTCCGGAAGGCTTGTTGTTAAAATAGGATGGGGCAAGTGACATACCGTAGAGTCGTTCGCTACAGATGGCGGTGGGACATTCTCTAACACGTTAAAGATCTTCTGGTCAACAACTTGGGCAGTTGCAGGTACTTGCTGCGCTAAGGCACAGCTAATGGCCGCGCTGACCGCGAAGAGTGTATTCGTGGGTGGCATTTTGATACGAACAAGCAGATGGGATCTGTCTGAAACGTCTGCAATTGACCGCAGTAGCACCCGAGAACCGTGGAGGACACAGCTGGCGACACGGAATAAGGTTTCTGGCTGCACTCCGACCATATATACGACTTCAGAGATTAGTACGCCTACGACGGCACCCATGCACAGGACTCGCGTCATTTCCATCGATCTTGGGCGGTCAAACGAAAGCTAGGCTGAACGGCGTTCGCGTCAACGGAAAAGGACCGCAGACCATTGTGCGGGGGCTGCGGAGGTGGCTTCGCGAAAATTCTCCTTGCCTGTTCCTGACGTGACGACACTCATTGGACTTGTCTACGGGCGCAAGGCTGAGTTTTGAAAGGCTCTTCAAATGGCCTGAGCCGTGGTGTGCATGGTCAGAAGACAACATCTGCCACTTTGCCGCTCCATGTTAGCTTCCAAATTTTCAAAGATCGCTGCAGGAGCAGATCAGAAGGACCGACGTGATGCTCGTGCAAGCACGTGCCAAGGTCTTTACTGCGGCACCCTACGAATGAATCCGCACCCGCGCCCTGATTCCGTGTGTTTGTTAGTGGCCGCCTGGCTGTTGAGCGAGTCAGCTCCCGAAACCCGCGCCCACCACAGCACGTCCGCCCGTCACGCCAAGTTTGAGTCTAGCTTGGCGATCAGGCAGTCAATCATCAACTTGACGTCGTATCGAAGACTGCAGGGTTTTTAAACAGTCACGTGACAGTCAAGAGCGCACAGATGTATGGCAAGTCGATCATGAGCTTGCAGCACTGCATCAGGCTTTTGCTGGGTCCCGAACTGCTCTTGAGACCCGCGACATGCATCGCCAGCGGCAGCAGCCATAGTGATATATGAAGTCGCGCCAATAGAGTTGCCGCACAACATTTGGGAAAGTTCAGCGACGCTCTGGGGGTACGATGCATTGCTTGGTCTGGCCTTCGAAAGACATCCTTCCAACACCTAGACTGACAACGAGCTTCTCACTGCGGCATGTGTGCTATACGCTCCTTTACTACCTCTGCGTAGCACTCATCCGAGCACGAGCTAACATGCATAGACGACGAGATGCTGGATTGACTAATCGTCGAATTTGCACTCTCATGCCAGCCCTTTGGTACAGGAATGCGACCGCTTAGGTGCCGAGGTGGCGTGTTATAATCGTTGGGGCGACGGACCGAATCAAGCCCCTTTCTAGAAGATGAATCGTTCGGTGTGCATGTGTATGCACAAAGATGGTTCATCGAAGTGATGTAGATGGACCCCTCCCGATCGCTTTCCACCACATCAGTCACTGACTCTCTTCGGCCACTCATTCATCCTTCCATGGCTGACCTCTCCGTATTGCAGGTCACTGTGTTAGTGTTCCTCAGTGTCGCCATCTACAATTTCCTGGAACTCAACGTACAAATCTTTACCGCTTTCAAGCGTCGTAGCGGCCTTTATTTTTGGAGTTTTTCAATCGCAACATGGGGAATCCTCTTCAATTCAGTCGGATACCTTCTCAAATACCTTGCAATCACGAAAAATAGGAACATCCACGCCACCATCATATTGATAGGATGGTGCTCAATGATCTCCGGTCAATCGGTCGTCCTGTATTCACGATTACACATTGTGATGCATAACGCAAAGAAGCTGCGGGCCGTGCTAGTCATGATCATTGCCAATGCTGTTTGGCTCCACATACCTATCATCATCTTGGTCTACGGAACCTACTCGAACAACCCAGGGCATTTTGAGGGCGCCTATTCCATTTACGAAAAGATCCAGTTAAGCGTATTCGTTGTTCAGGAACTCATCATCTCCGGCCTGTACGTCCATGAGACTGTCAATCTTTTGAAGTTGGAGAAGGTCATTGGTAACGGTAGCAATGGCACTAGGACAGTCCTCTACCACCTTATCTACGTCAACATCCTGGTCATGCTGCTAGACTTCAGTATCCTTGGACTCGAATTCGCAAACCTCTTCGAACTTCAGACCGCCTGGAAGCCTCTGGTTTATAGCGTCAAGCTAAAGCTTGAATTCAGCATCCTCAACCACCTTGTTAACCTGACAAGGAGCGCTCGAAGCGGTGACTCCCGCTCCTACAGCAACGCAGCCAGATCCGGGGGCTTAGCACTGGGAACCATGAACACCAGAAACACGTTACACGAACGATCGGTCGCGCGAAGGACAGACCAGACAGGCGAGTGGGAGGTCCACATCGAATGCGGGAACGCGAACGGAGCCACGCTTCCATCTACGGTAATCAAAACTACCGAAGTCAAGATACAAAGTCACAGCCGGAGAAGGAGTAAGACGAGTCTGGCAGAGAGTAAAACAGAGATTCTGCCCGAATCAGCAACACAGGACAAGCATGAGATAGAAAGAGGCAGCAGATTATCTGTTCAATCAGATATAGGCTGGCAAAAAAGGTTAAGGTACCTCATGTGTGGTTGGGGTTGGGTTGGGGCCGCACGGGCCTCAGGGTGGGGTTAGGGTTGGGTCACACGGGCCACAGGTCAGGGTTAGGTTGGGGTTACCTAGCGCAGGGTTAGGTTAGGGTTAGGTTGCACAGACTATAGGCTAGGGTTAGGTTAAGGTACCTTATTAGGTTCTTAGCTTAAATATATAATACTATAATACTATTAGAGTTACTAGCACGTAATATATTTATTTTTGTAAAAACATTATTATATACTAATTAAATATATACCTGCTAGGTATAAAAGTAGAAAAAGAGATTAAAAGAGGCTAAAAACTAGTCTTAGAAGGGAAATTTATTACAGCTAGTTATTACAGTATCTTGCAGGCCTAACTCTTTTCCTTAGATATTTTTAATAACGCAATAGAGTAATAGGCTCTTCTTCTTAGTAAGAATTATTACTTTTAGTCCTACTACTATTAGGTTTATCTGTATATGCAGGTAACTCTAGCAGATTATCTACCTTATTAAATAGAGCGTTATAAAGCTCTTTAGATTGCTAGTAAGTAATAGAATCCTTTAGGATTATTATCTGCTAAATTACTTAAGATAAAAGCTTATACTAGTAATTACTAAAGATATCTCTAGTAGTGTTAAAAACCTATTCTACCCTAACTTAAGAAATTAGTACTGCTAGTATATCTCTAGCAACTCTAGTAAGGTTAGAATATATTGCTTTATTTTAACTCTACTAAGTAAGTATATTAAACTTTAGACCTCCTTTTATATAAGGTATACTTAGGTAATCTTTACCCTCTATATATATTAGCTCTGCAGATTTGCTAACTAAGTCTAATCTATTAGAGGTCTAGCTAAATAAAGAGAAGCTAGTTAATAGTAACTAGTTAAAAGTAGGTAGCTTTTAAAACTATTTACTATTATCTAGATCCCTCTAAGGCGTGCTTAGTATTATAGAGCAGTTCTAAGAATCTCTACTATTGTAACAATTTAAGTAGTCTAGAAACTAATATTAATAGATATGCTTATTCTGCATATCCTATATTTTATTCTTTTTTTCTATTAGTATATAACTATAATAAAATAATATAATAACCTTACCTTATATATAGTTAGCTTCTAGCTAGAGTCTAGAATAGTTACACAATTAAAAAGAAAGCCCTGCTCTTTTCTAGTCCTTAAGTAATATTTACTAAGCTTTATCTAGCCTTTAAGTGCTGCTAACTAAACAACTTTAGGCTATTTACTGTTGTCTAAAGCATTTAAATCCTTACCTAGCTTATTTATTATAAGCTCTAGAAAATTAAAGAGCCTATTATACATAAGCTAGATATATTAGATCTAAGGCTTTAAGTTCTTACTTAGAAAGCTTATAGCTTTCTTAAATCTAGATAGCATCTAGGTAATAGCTTTTAGGTGCTGCTACTTAGTAGATACTAGTTGTAGTTTTTTTAAATCCTTTTAGTTAGCCTCTAAATAAGTTAAATTTCTAGAAGTATAGCTAGTTAGTTTAAGTAGAATCTTATTATATAGCTACTTATTAATATATAGTTGCAGTTTAACTGCGCGCTTATATATATTATAGGTTAAGTTCTACCTTGTTTTAACATCCTATATAACTATTAGATACTAATTTACTAGTAGATCTTTCTAGGTTGCAAGAAAACATTTAAATTATTATAGCAATAGATTAATTATAATATAAATTACTTAGATCTAGTTAAACTTAATTATATATTAAAAGTATATAATAAATATAGCTTACTTTCTTTAGAGAATTAGGAATAGACATTCCTATCTAAATATTCTTAACATGTTAGCGCTTAAAGAACTATAGCTACTTATTATTAGGTAAAGCAGATAGCTTTAGATAATAGATAGTATCCTAAATAACAAGGTTAATTATATAAGTAAGATAAGGAATTATATTCTCTCTAGAACTCTATAAACAGCCCTCCTCTTAAAGCTTACTTTCTAGGGTTTATAATAATATACTGTTATTACTAGCATTATTATATATAATTGCTAGTAATCTTTTTGTAATTCTAGCTAATTTAAGAAGTTATAGAACCTCTTTTGCTATAGATAGGCTAGAATACCTTCCTTAGACTAGAATAAATTTAAGAAGCTTCTCTTTTAGCTGCTAGGCATTATTAATATAATAGCTCTTTACAGCTAGAAAGCTAAGATAGTTGCTACTAGTCTAGGCGTTAAGCGTAATAGATAGTTTTATTATACTTCCTAGGTCCTACAAAATTACAGCCTCTGTATTCTAAAATTACTTCTTAAAAAGTTATCTAAATTTATAATAGCTAGTTATTATAGCGTTAGGCTAAAGGAAGCAGATAAATTCTTAGAATAAGTGTTATTCTACTATCTAGAATAACTAGTTATAATTAATAACTAGTTAAATAAGCTTTTCTTTATAGGCCTGTAGACTAAATAAAGTAGAAGATTAGTATTATAGACATTTCTTTAGTAAAGGCCTAGCTTCTACTGCCTGTTTATAAATTAGAATTTTAGTTTTATTACAATAAAGAGACTTTTAATAAGAAGCTAGGTGCTTTATCCTGCAGGAATTAATATTTAGGTGCTATAGTATAAGGCTATAATTATAGTAGTATATATATAGGTAACTATTAGTTAAAAGTGCAGCTTTTCTATAGTAGCTCTAGATAGTTCCTATATAGTAAGAAGAATTCTATTATAGGTAGGATTTAGTTATATCTTTGCCCTATAAAGTATTATACTACTATATATTCTAGGCTGCAAGTAGTAATTTCTCTAACTTAGTTTTCTTAGATAAAAATTAAGGTTGTTAAATAATTAGAAGATCTTATTCTTCTCTTTCTCTTACTGTTTATAGAGTAATTAGCTTATAATCTTCTAAGTTAGAAGGTAGTATTAGTAATATAGTTTTAGTTAAGTTAATAGATACTATACTTATAACTATAATAAATATATATAGTTATTATATTAAGAAAAACAATTTAAAGAATTTATATTTAAGAGGGGTATAAAGTTAAAGTAAATATTTTAACAGGCAAATAATTATAATAAGGCAGAACCTATACTAGGAATACTAGACTTACTAAAATAGAAGGTGCAGAGGAGAAGATTAGGAATAAGCTCTAGAGCTTTTAGCTGTATAAATTACGTATATAACATACTTTAGTACAAAGTATATAGTTTCTAAATCTATTCTAGGCATAATAATTAGCTATTATAATTAGCTAATAGTCTTAGTAAACTAGTTTACGCGTTATTAATGTCTATAGCGTTATTATTACTAAGATTAGACGCGTCTTTATTAGAATCCTCTTTATCTTCCTCTTTATCTTTACTACTAGCCTCTTTATATTTATTAGGTAGAGAAGCAAAGTATACCTAAATCTTATTATTATTTATCTTCTCCTCCTCTTTACACTTACTATTATTCTAATAATAGTAGCCCTTATTACTATAGAGCTAAGTGTCCTAGTTATAGGCATCTAGATAGGATTTAGATACCTTAGACCTAGTTACTAGGTAAGTAGCTATATATAATAATTAAATATAATAAACTTACTACTAATTAGAGCTAGTAACTATTATAAGCTCCTCTGCTATAAGGCTATTACGCTATTTAACCTACTGCTTTTTTTTAGCTTTGCTTTTAAATTTATTTATAGTAAGCAAAGAAAGCTTTCTTTTATATTCTTAGTGTATAATCTTTTTAAGCACACTACTAGAGCTAAAAACTTGCTTAGAAGCACGCTTACCCTTTTCTAGAGAAGCTGTTTTTTTTTTTATTACTACTAATCTTGCTAAGGGCTGCTAAGTAATTTCTAAAGTTAACCTGCAGCTTAATATTATTCTATTTTTTATATACTGCCTAGATCGTACTATCTAGCTATTTAGCTGTAAAATATTAGTTAAGGTATGTAATAAATAACTATATTTACTTACTACTCTTATAAGATTAAAAGTAAGTATTAGTAATCTTCTCTTACTCTTTTTTAAAAAGAGCTTCTTATTCTTTAGCTAAGAGAGAACTATAATTTTTATACTTTGCTAATTTTTTGCAAAGCTAATATTTAGCAGAGTAGTTAGCTAAACTTACAGCCTTAATTACCTTTTACTCTTAGCTTAGTAGGGCAGCCTAATTTTACTGTGCAACAGCCTAATTACTGCTACTAAGGTTGCCTTTGTAGCTAACTTTAAAATTAGTAGGTTAACCTTTTAAAGAGCTAGATTCTAAATAGCTATAAAGATTAAAAATAAAGTAAATTTTATTATCTCTAGATTAAAAGCCCTGCTAATATTAGCAAAGAAAGTAATAAAAAGCTATAATAATTATATTAATAAGCATATTCTATTTATATATATTAAAGCTATCTAGAATATATAAGCTAGAAAGTGCAGTATTATTAGGTAACTCCTCTTCCTTAATATAACTAGAATCCTGTATAGTAGTACTGTATTATAGGTATATAATAAAAAAACAAACAACTCTAGTATAATAGTATAGTAAGAAGGTGCAGGTAGAGAATTACCTAGCAGGCAGCTTTTAGTAGGGGTAGCCTGTACTAAGTACTCTGCTAGCTACAGCATAACCTAAATTACTAGTGCTAAGACCTGCATATAGCTGTAGTACTTGCAATTTTTATTACATTATACTGTAAGTAGCTGTATCTAAAAGCCTATATTATATTAAGTCTACTAGTAAGTTATTATATTTTATTATTATAGTACTAATAGGGTATTATATCCTAGAGTAGAGCATGCTAGCAATTAGGTAAAGCTTTCTTGCGCTAGGCAGCAGCCCTACCTAACTAAATATTACTAGCTAGCAAAATACTCTATTCTACTACTTACTACTATACTACTATTAACCCTACTAACTGCTGCTGCACCTATTCTCTGCTATTTGCCTGCTAATTACTGCTTTGCCTCTTTTCTACTACTTTACTCTTACTACTGCAATAGCTGCTAAAAAAAATAATACAGCTAAATCTGCTAAGCACCTCTTACTTAAGACTAGAGGCAAAATACTGCGTAAGAACCTAGCTGCTAAGGCAGCTAAGAAGCAGCTAGCTGCTACTACCTAAAAGCGCTGCTATAAGGCTAGTAGTAAGTTATTATAAATATTTATTATAACTATAATCTAATTATATACAGCTATTGCACTCTAAGAGATTTACTACTACTAGAGGAACTTTAACCTACTGCTGCTTAAGCTGCCTTTCTTACATTTGTGCTGCAAAATTCTAGGCTTAGTAGCAGAAAGTTTAGGTATCTACTATATACAAGCTGCAGCACTTAGCGCTCTCTAGAAGGCTACTAAGGCATATATTATTAGCTTTCTTAAAGGTAAAGTTTTCCTCTTCTTTATAAATTTACAGGATACTAAAAATTATAGATTATAATATAAATACTATTTATACTAAGAGGGTTACTATTTAGAAGAAGGATGCTAATCTAGCTATTTACTACTACAAGAGATATAGGCAGTAGTTTCCTTCTTCTTTGCACCCTATAAAAAAATATAAGGAATTTACAGCAATAACTAGTAATAAAATAAATTAATCTTTCTCTCTAATAATTCCTATACTACTATAATAAATATCTATAATAAACTTATATTCTGTATAAAAGTAACTAAACTAATTTTAGTTTAAAACAGCTCTTATAATTAAAACTTTTTAACCTAACCCTAACTTAACTCTAACCTGCACTATATTAGTTAACCTAACCCTAACTACAACCTAAAGCAGGGTAACCTAACTCTAACCCTCTTAGCAGCTGCTAGCTTAGGTTAGGGTTAGGTTAGGGTTAGGTAGTTATGTAACAAAACCTAACTCTAACCTAACCCTAACCTTTTTACTAGCCTAATTAGATATAGTGTACAGGCAATATATAAATATATCTTAGTAATAGTTATATTTATAAAAGAGATAAACTTTATTACTAATATAGTAATTATAAATAATTATAAAGAAGTATTAAAGCTAAAGAGCTTTAGTTAGAAGATTAGATTAAGAAATAATTAATTAGACTTCTCTATTAGATTAGAGCTATCTAACTTTATACTTTAATACTTATCTATAGTGTATAGATACTATAGATAAAGATTAACTTATTCTCTAGCCTAAGAAGTTAATTCTTAAGATAGAGTAAATATCTTATTTAAAGTAGATTATAGTAAATATTTTCTTAAATATACTCTTTAAACTAAGTTATTTTAGATATATTAAGTAAGTTTATACTAAGGTTATACTTTAAGTAAAGCTTAAAAGTACTATTTAATTAGTTTTTAAGAATATATATAGTAATAGAAGATTTATAAAAGTACTATAGTACTGTTATAATACCTAGATATTAGCTCTAGTATTAAAGCTAGAAGACTTTAATTAGAAAATTAGATTAAGAAAGAATTAATTAGATTTCTCTATTAAACTAAAGCTATTTAACTATACCCTTATATATCTATTCTTTATATATTAACTCTATAATAAGATCACCTTATTCTCTAGTATAGGTAGTTAATTCTTTATTCTAAGTAGATATATTCTTAGAGTAGATTATAGTATATATACTCTATAATATACTCTTTAGGCTTAGTTAACTATATTAAGTAGGTCTATTATTACTCTAAGATATTAGTATTTATAATCTTATCTTATTTTATTAATCTAGGTAATAGATAAATCTAATCTATAGTACTATACTACACTCTAATAGCATACTTACTTTATTCTATTAGCTTTCTTACTAGCTTTATCTTAGTCTACTAACTAGTTATAATATAAAACTTTATTCTAATATATATCTAAGTCTATATTGTATAAATACAGACTTATATATCTAATTCTAACCTACTAGCTAATTTACTTAGTAGCCTTAATCTTAAGAAGTTTCTTAAATTTATTAGCTCTTATAATATAATAGTATAGTATTTTTAATTCTTTCTCTAGTATTTTACTAACTAATTTTTTAGAAAATCTTCTTTTTATCTATAATAATACTAGAGCTACTTATTATAACTTCTAATTATAGTTTATTCTATAAGTAGTTGTTATAGAGAATATATACTATAACCTATTATAAGAACGCATCTATTAAGAATAAAGAATTTATTATCTATACTAGAGAATAAGATAATCTAATTACAGAGTTAATATGTATTAAGAACAGGTATATAAGAATATAGTTAAACAGCTCTAATTTAATAAAGAAATCTAATTAATTCTTTCTTAATCTAATTTTCTAATTAAAGTTTTCTAGCTTTAACAGTTATAAGCCTAGCGTTTAAATATTACAGTTTATTCTACTGTATTATTCTTATAGCTAAGAACTTTAAATTAGTTAATTAAACTCTTTAAATACTTTCTACCTAACTATAGATAATAATACTATCCTTCTAGTAACCTAATATTAAGGTTGTACTTTAAGCAAAGCTTATAAGCACTATTTAATTAGTTCTTAAGGATAAATACAGTAATAGAAGTCTAGCAGGGAGAGTTATTATAATAAGGAGTATAGATACAATCTGTCTGTCTTAAGAGTAATAGGTAATAATAAGTAGTATAGAGTAGACTATCTAGCTTAAAGGTTAGGTTAAAATCTAATAACTTAGATTATTACTTAGGTTAAATATAAACTATAAGGGTTATATTCCTACTTGCTATATACTTATTAGACATGCAGAGTAATTAGTAGTATTAAATAACTAATTATACTAATTACTAATTATACTAATTATTAATTATACTAATTGCGCTAAGACTAATTATATTACGTAACCTTCCTCTAGCTAGCTAATTAAGTAGGCTTGCTTAAGAGGCAGCCTTTATAAAATACTCTTATTCTATATAGGTTAACTATACTATATTCCTCTATAATTATTCCTAACTATTTAGTATTCCTTAGAATTATAATACTATCTCTCTTCTATCTTAGCTTAGTCCTATAAGCTTATTTATATAACACAGGCCTCCTCTAGAAGTTAAGTAAGTTATTTTAATAATGCCTAAATAATAACCTACTAAGAGTATAGTCTAATATTAATGCCTAGCAGCTACTATTAAAGTATTTAGAACAGTTATAGTATAGAAGTGCTCTACCTATTATTAATATAAATAGGTATATTAAGTTTATATAAGCTTAGAAAAGTATAGTAAATATATATATTGCAGTTAGCATTATAATATATATATAACTTAATCTAAGTTTACCTAGCTAGTATCTAAGAAAGAAAGATTGCAGTTATAAATAAAGAGACTTAGAAGGTGTAGAGTAATATGCTTAGAGCTTCTAAAAAAGCGCTAGAGGAATTATAAGTTGCATACGCATATAAAGAGCAGTTATGTTAATAAATAGACTTACTAGATTATTATACTAAGGAGGCTATATCTGCAGAAGAAAGAGGAGTTATAGAGCAGAAGTTAGAAGAGGGTATTATCTTATTTAAGAGTCCCTCTAAAGGGCTTACTCTTTATTTATTACCTAGTACCTAGAGTGCCTTTAAAGACTTAGCTCCTAAGTACTAGTTAAATTCTAATGTATTAATACCTAATTAGTTTTCTAGAACTTCTATAATATCTACTAGCATTTTGTAAGGTAGGTAGCAGGTTCCTAAGTATTTTCTAACTCTAGGTAGCCTAACTATTTAACTAGGTATTCTTTATTATGTTCTTTCTTGCAATATTTTATTATTTTTTTAACTTCCTATTTATTATTACTATCTGCCTAGTAATAGAAGTCTTTCTAGACTAGCGTTCTTAGGTCTGCAGGTTCTAATAACAATACATAGAATACTAGGTAGATTTTTATATCTTTAAGTAGCTCTAGTTTATAGTTTACTAGGCTAGTTTGCTTAGAAATAAAAAATAGTCTAACTTTAACTTTATCTATTTTTTTTATTAGTCTTTATATGCGTAGATTTTTTATAAAGAAATAGACTTTATCTCTCTCTTTAAGCTAAGGTACTATTTTTCTTTTCTAGTTTATATAGGAAATTACTTATAACTAAGCTTTAGTAATATTATTAAGCAATTTCTAATATATGTCCTTTAGTTTCTATACTAAGAATATTGCTAATTCTGTTTAGATATTATTATTAAGACTTTATATAAAGAGATTTAGGTGCTGTTTATAGCTTATAAAGAATAGTATATAACCTATTACTTCTAATTTCTTATTATTATATATAATTTATGCTATAGGTAGAAGTAAAACCTAATTATTCTGCTGTTAATTACAGTAGATCTAGAGGTATATTTCTATTATCTAGTTTACTTATTCTATTTATCTATCTGTTTAAGGGTAGTAAGCTATTAAAAGCTTTTTCTTAGTGCCTACTTCTGCAAGAAATATTATTTAGAAGTTAGATATAAAGAGCTTATCTCTATTACTAATAATTAATTTAGAAATGCTATAGTATTAAATAATCTTATCTAGGAATACTTATACAAGCTGCTCTATAGTATAGCTGTTTTAGAAAGGCATAAACTTAGCAGCTTTTATAAATCTATCTACTACTATAAATATTAAATTACACTTATAGTCTATAATAGAGTTCTTAGATATAGGTAGTTAGGTAATAAAATCTATTATAATATTTATCTATAGTGCTGTTAGTAGCTCTATTGCTTGTATTTCTCTATATTTTATATAGGTGCTATGCTTATTCTATTAATATATAGCGTAGTTTTTAATATATTTAGTAACCTTATCTTTTATATTTAAGAACTTATAGTATTATCTAATAAGTTTTATTATTTATATAATTCCTAGGTGTTTATAAAGCATATTATTATAATAATTATATATAATTTATAACTATAATTTATCTAGTACTTATATTAGTATATATTATTTCTTCTAAACTTATATAATAAGGTTAAGCTGCTGCAATAGTTCTAGTAATCTATTCTAGTTAATTCTAAGTATAGCAGCTTTATTAATTATCTTTTTACCTATAAAGTTATATCTTTAACTAAGTATATCTACTCTGCTATTATCTTTACCTAGAGTGTATAAAATCTTAAATTTATACTAGCCTAGTATTTCTAACTATCTTACTTATTATTAGTTTAAGATCTTTATAGTAGTAAAGTATACTAGATTCTTATAATCTATATAGATTATAAGATCTAAATAACTTTCTATATATACTTACTAATATTCTAGAGCTAATATAATTACTAATAGTTTCTTATTATATATATTATATTATTCTTCTAGTTCTAAGAACTTATATAAGTAATAGGCAATTAGGTACTACTACCTACTCTTTTCTTATATAATGTATACTCCTAGTGCTAAATCTAAGGCATCTATCTCTATTTATATTAGCTTATTACTCTTAAATATAATTAGTATTAGAGGGTTAATATACACTTATTATAGTAACTTAAATACATTATTTTATTTCTTACTCTATTTAAAGGGTGTGTTCTTATGCATAAGCTTTATAAGCAGTAAGGCCTTCTTTAAGTAATCTTTAATAAAATGTTTATTAAAGTTAATAAACCTAAGAAATTCTTAAACTCCTTTAACTATTGTTAGAGTAGGCTAATTCTTTACTATATTAATCTTAGTATTACTTATCTTAACTCTATATTATTCTATAATAAACTCTAGGAATTCTACTTCCTTCTTATACTATTTGCACTTTTTAGATTTTAGTTAGAGATCTGCTGTTATAAACCTAAGTAGGAACCTAGGGAAGGTATAGTTATATAGAATAGAAAGTATTACAGAATAGGATAATAACCTTATTAGAGACTATACTCTACCTAAATAACAAAGGTGCGCAGGAATTGCTAGGCTAAATAGAGTAAAGCGTCTTAGTAAGATAAGTTATAGCTAAGCCTAGAATTCTAGAACAATAGACTAATAAGAGTTACTCTTTATCTTAGAGGTACTATAGTTCTATAAGACTTAGTTCTATATAACTTAAGATTCTATAAGACACTATAGTATATAGTAAGTAGGAATACAACCCTTATAGTTTATATTTAACCTAAGTAATAATCTAAGTTATTAGATCTTAACTTAACCTTTAAGCTAGACAGTCTACTCTGTACTACTTATTATTACCTATTACTCTTAAGATAAACAGATTATATCTATACTCTTTATTATAATAACTCTCTCTACTAGACTTCTATTACTATATTTATCTCTAAGAACTAATTAAATAGTGCTTATAAGCTTTGCTTAAAGTATAACCTTAATATTTTAAATACCTCTAAGATATCTACTACCTTAGAAAACTAAGCTACTCTAAGTAGCTCTAATAAGGCTCTACCTGTGTACAAAGTAGCACTAGGCACTAGTAGTATTGCTGTAGCTAAGCTAGACCTCTACTGTAGAGACTGTAATAAGCTAGATAAATAGCTCCTTTAGTAGAACTTATTCTTTACCTTCTAAGGTTAGAATATTCCTAAAGTTTAGTAAGTAATACTTATAGCTAGTTATATATATAACTAAGCCTTAAAGTAGATTAAGCTATTTCTCTAGCAGTATACTAATAGAGAAGCCTTAGATAAAGTTAATAAATAAATGCGTAACCTTAATAACTTTAAAGATAAGATTAAGACTATCTTTAGAGTTATTAATAAGCTAAGTATTATATACTATAAGATTTAGCATATCTAATAAAGTAGATTAGCTGCAGACTATACTACTAATTTCTAGCAACTTATAGCTAATACTAACTAGAATAACACTACTCTACTTACTATATTCTAATAAGGCCTTAAGGCTAGAGTTAAAGAAAAACTAATACATAGTAGTGCACAGCTTAATACTCTTAATGCACTTATTAGAGAGACTATTAATATTAATAATTAACTTTATAAGTTAGACTAGGAACTAGGTTATAGACCTAGAAGCACTTCTAACTAGAATATATTCTACCTATAATAACAGCAGCTCTAGAGAAACAATAACTAAAGAGAATAGTATAGAGAGCGCTATTAGCCTAACACAACCTAATATGTCTACACTAGAACTAATAATAACTACTATAGTCTAGCAGCTATAAACCTCTCTAATATTAATAAAGAACCTAAACAATAGAATACTAAGAATAAAGGTAGGTAAGAGAATAATAATAAGTCTTTACTAACTTATTACAGCTATAGTAAAACAGGCTACTATGCTAGAGATTACTAAAGCAAGAATAAAGTTATATAGTAACTTAATATACTTATAAGCAGTTATTCTTAGGAGGATGCTAGTAAATAGGAAGTTATTACAACAGATATAGAACACCTAATAGAGAACCTAGAATCTAAATCTAGAAATAAAGAATATATTACCCCTAATAAAAAGCAATATAATATACGTAGTAGAGCTTCTACACTCTATTAAGAGCTACTATCTACACTCTACTTCTATATTATTTAATAAGCAGAAGAATATAGCAACTTTATAGAAGATAATATAGAAGAAATAGAGTATAATGCATATAAAGATAAGATTACCTATTACTAGCACCCTAATAATATAAAGAGGGCTAGAGCCTATCTTAAAGGAGACCTAGAAGCACTAAAGAATTTTAAATAATAGCTATAATACTTATAATAATCTAATACTAAGTAGCATAAGCTTATATAGAAAGTATAGAAGGATAATAAGTTTTAAGAATAACCTACTTATTTACTCTACTATAAACCTGCACATATTAATAACTAAAGGTTTATACTAACACTATACTGCCTTATAAAAAGGATACTCTAAGATCTGCAAAACGCTAAGCACTACTAGTTACTCTAGGTATACTGCTACTATAACTATTGCAAAGCTTATAAGAAAGAGAAGCTAGAAGCTAGTTAGTTTCTAACCTACAAAGGAAGTTGCTACTAGCTATAGTTTAAATATCTACTAATATAATATATAAATTATATCTAAAATAAGCGCTATATACACTATTTCCTAGGCGCAGTAGATATTAATAAAATTCTTATAATGTACTTAGTATATAATAAAGTATATAATAGTAATAATTAGGCTAAATACCTTAATCCTAAATATATAACGTATTTTAGCCTAAAAGAAATTTACAGCTTTACTATATATAGTAAGTCTTTTTTAGACCTTATACTAAACTATAAAGAGGACCTTACTAGGAAATATAATATATTAATAATATATAGAGCCCTAGAGATTAATAAAATAATACCTATAGCATATATTCTCTTATCTAGATCTTTATTATGCTAAATAGCAGGCAGATAATAGTAATAGTAGACTTAGAAGTATAAGGAAATTATATATCTTAAGCTGCTATTAATTATGCAGGTATAATAAAGTAAAAAAAGAAAGAACTATACTCTTTATAAGTTACTAATAGAGAACCTATACTAGAAGAAGTAGTAGTAACCTATAAGGTAGTACTATAATCTCTTAAGATACAGAATTACTATAAGCAGATAACTCTAGATATTCTAGGAATAGCTGCCTATAATATTATATTAGGATTGCCTTAGTTATAAAAGCATAATCTAATAATAGATTAGAAGCGTAATATGCTTTTATTTAAGCGCTGTAACTGCAGCATAACACAGCTAGAACCTAGATAGCCTAAGAGATAGCTAGCAGATAAGAAAGAGATTAGTAATATCCTTTTGCTAAAGACGCGCTAATATAGAGTAGTTAACTGTATAGAGATTAACTAGCCCCTAATTTACAAAGTAACAGTTAAGAAGAAAAGTATACCTTCTAGCATCTCTAATATATATAAGTAGTATGTATAGATATTTAAAGAAGAGCTTACAGTAAAAGCTCTGCTAAAGTACAAACTCTAGAATTACAAAATTAAGATCTAGAAAGAAAAGATACTAACTTTTAGGCTACTATACTAACCATTAGAGAAGGAACTTAAAATACTACACAAGTATATTAAGAAGAAACTTTAGAAGAGATTTATTAGAAGATTAGAATTACCTATAGAGTACTCTATTCTCTTTATACTAAAGAAAGATAGCAAGCTATAACCTTATATTAACTTTAGAAATCTTAACAATATTACTATTAAGAATTAATACCTACTACCTAATATATTAGAACTATAAGATTAATTACAAGAAGCTTAATACTTTACTATATTAGATTTAAGAGAAGCTTATAACTGTATCTGTATAAAAGAAGGCAAAGAATAGAAGATAGTATTTAGAATATAATATAGGCTCTATAAGTACCTAGTTATACTATTTAGTCTAATAAATGCACTAGCTATATACTAGGAATTAATTAATAATATCCTTAGGGCATACCTTAATAGGATAGTAGTAGTATATCTAGATAATATCCTAGTATACTCTAAAACACTAGAAGAGTATATACAACACGTTATAGAAGTGCTAGAATACTTAAAATAAGCAGACCTCTAACTAAAACCTAAGAAGTGTAAATAGTATAAGAAAGAAGTAGAATTTCTAAAGTTTATTATAGAATAATATAGAGTAAAGATAAGTAATACTAAGATAGATATAGTAAAGAATTAGCCTACTCTAATAATAGTTAAAGAAGTTTAAGAATTTCTTAGGTTTATTAACTTTAATAAATATTTTATTAAAGATTACTTAAAGAAGGCCTTACTGCTTATAAAGCTTATGCGTAAGGACACACCCTTTAAATAGAGTAAGAAATAAAATAATATGTTTAAGTTACTATAATAAGTATGTATTAACTCTCTAATACTAATTATATTTAAGAGTAATAAGCTAATATAAATAGAGATAGATGCCTTAGATTTAGCACTAGGAGTATACATTATATAAGAAAAGAGTAGGTAGTAGCACCTAATTGCCTATTACTTATATAAGTTCTTAGAACTAGAAGAATAATATAATATATATAATAAGAAACTATTAGTAATTATATTAGCTCTAGAATATTAGTAAGTATATATAGAAAGTTATTTAGACCTTATAATCTATATAGATTATAAGAATCTAGTACACTTTACTACTATAAAGATCTTAAACTAATAATAAGTAAGATAGTTAGAAATACTAGGCTAGTATAAATTTAAGATTTTATACACTCTAGGTAAAGATAATAGCAGAGTAGATATACTTAGTTAAAGATATAACTTTATAGGTAAAAAGATAATTAATAAAGCTGCTATACTTAGAATTAACTAGAATAGATTACTAGAACTATTGCAGCAGCTTAACCTTATTATATAAGTTTAGAAGGAATAATATATACTAATATAAGTACTAAATAAATTATAGTTATAAATTATATATAATTATTACAATAATATACTTTATAAACACCTAGAAATTACATAAATAATAGAACTTATTAGAAGATACTATAAGTTCCTAAATATAAAAGATAAGGTTACTAAATATATTAAAAACTACGCTATATATTAATAGAATAAGCATAGCACCTATATAAAATATAGAGAAATACAAGCAATAGAGCTACTAACAGCACTATAGATAAATATTATAATAGATTTTATTACCTAACTACCTATATCTAAGAACTCTATTATAGACTATAAGTGTAATTTAATATTTATAGTAGTAAATAGATTTATAAAGGCTGCTAAGTTTATACCTTTCTAATATAGCTATACTATAGAGCAGCTTATATAAGTATTCCTAGATAAGATTATTTAATACTATAGTATTTCTAAATTAATTATTAGTAATAGAGATAAGCTCTTTATATTTAACTTCTAGATAATATTTCTTATAGAAGTAGGCACTAAGAAAAAACTTTTAACAGCCTACTACCCTTAAACAGATAGATAAATAGAATAAGTAAACTAGATAATAGAAATATACCTCTAGATTTACTAGAATTAACAGCAGAACAATTAGGTTTTACTTCTACCTATAGCATTAATTGCATATAATAATAAGAAATTAAAAGTAATAGGTTATATACTATTCTTTATAAGCTATAGACAGTATCTAAACCTCTTTATATAAAGTCTTAATAATAATATCTAAATAGAGTTAGTAATATTCTTAGTATAAAGACTAAAGGAAGTATACTAGAAATTGCTTAATAATATTGCTAAAGCTTAGTTATAAGTAATTTCTTATATAAACTAGAAAAGAAAAATAGCACCTTAGCTTAAAGAGGGGGATAAAGTTTATCTCCTTATAAAAAATCTATGTATATAAAGACTAATAAAAAAACTAAATAAAGTTAAAGTTAGACTATTTTTTATTTTAAAATAAATTAGCCTAGTAAACTACAGACTAGAGCTACCTAAAGATGTAAAGATCTATCCTATATTCTATATCTTGCTATTAGAACTAGCTAACTCTAGAATACTAATCTAGAAAGACTTCTATTACTAAGCAGATAGTAATAATAAATAGAAAGTTAAAAAAATAATAATACATTAGAAGAAAGAACGCAGTATTAAATACCTAGTTAAGTAGTTAGGATACCTAGAATCTAAGAATATATAGAAACTAATAACGCACCTTATAAACTGCTGCTAATTAGTATATAAGTACTATAATTTGCAATAGACTCTTTAATAAGGCTAAGAATACTCTAGGTAGCTAGTAAGGTATATATACTAATTAAGGCTGCAGAATAATTTATCTTCTTAGCAGTATCTAGTTCTCTAGAGGCAACTATCTTATTTACTATATATAGTGCCTTTTGCTGCGCATAATTATTTACCTATTTTAGAATTTTCTTATTTCTTAATAACTGCGTAATTACAGTTACTAACAAAGTTTTATTTTCTTCTACCTTCTTTTTATACTCCTTATAAGTCTTATCTAGCAACGCCTAGGATATATTAATATAAGGCTTCTCTGCCTTTATATACTCTAAGCACTTTAGATAGCTAGAACCCTCTAGTATAATATAGCACTTATAGCCTTTAAAGAAATAATAATTATAAAGAACCTTAGCAGAAGTATTAGCTTATTAGATCTCTAATACAAGATAAATATTACAGGTATAAGAAAATATCTTAACTTACTTAGTTACTAGATAAAAGAGTAATAGATTATATATAATTCTAAAATTAGATTATATAGTTTAAGAATAAACTCTAGAAAGAGAGAGGATAGTATTATAATTCTTATACACAGGAACAGCACAGCAATAAGTAACTACTAACTAGGCCTTAGACTTACTAGACCTAAGTAGAGAAGTAACTATATAGCTGCATTATATAACTGCTTATTAATAAGCATAATATATATAACTGCTTATTAATAAGTATAATATAATACTGCTTATTTATAAGTAACTGCTTATCTCTTATTAGACTAACTCTAGTTACTTATCTATAAGTACTCTCTTACTATTAGTATATAGTATATAGGAACATAACCTTTATAGTTTATATTTAACCTAAGTAATAATCTAAGTTATTAGATCTTAACCTAACCTTTAAGCTAGATAGTCTACTCTGTACTACTTATTATTACCTATTGCTCTTAAGCTAGATAGATTATATCTATACTCCTTAGTATAATAACTCTCTCTACTAGACTTCTATTACTATATTTATCTCTAAGAACTAATTAAATAGTGCTTATAAGCTTTGCTTAAAGTATAACCTTAATATCTATATAAAAGAAGGTAAAGAATAGAAGATAGTATTTAGAACACGCTATAAACTCTATAAGTACCTAGTTATGCTATCTAGTTTAATAAATGCACTAGCTATATGCTAGAAATTAATTAATAATATTCTTAGGGTATACCTTAATAGAATAGTAGTAGTATATTTAGATAATATTCTAGTATACTCTAAAACACTAGAAGAGTATATATAATATATTATAGAAGTGCTAGAATACTTAAAGTAAGCAGATCTTTAACTAAAACCTAAGAAGTATAAATAGTATAAAGAAGAAGTAGAATTTCTAGAGTTTATTATAGAATAATATAGAGTTAAGATAAGTAATACTATAATTAATATAGTAAAGAATTAGCCTACTCTAATAATAGTAAAAGGAGTTTAAGAATTTCTTAGGTTTATTAACTTTAATAGATATTTTATTAAGAATTACTTAAAGAAGGCCTTACTGCTTATAAAGCTTACGCATAAAGATATACTCTTTAAATAGAGTAAAGAATAGAATAATATATTTAAGTTATTATAGTAAGTATATATTAACCTTCTAATACTAATTATATTTAAGAGTAATAAGCTAATATAAATAGAGATAGATACCTTAAACTTAGTATTAGAAGCATATATTATATAAGAAAAGAATAGGTAATAGTACCTAATTACTTATTACTTACGCAAGTTCTTAGAACTAGAAAAATGCTATAATATATATAATAAGGAACTATTAGCAATTATATTAGCTTTAGAATATTAGCAAGTATATATAGAAAGCTATTTAGACCTTATAGTCTATACAGATTATAAGAATCTAGTATATTTTACTACTATAAAGGTCTTAAACTAATAATAAGTAAGATAGTTAGAAATACTAGGCTAGTGTAAATTTAAAATCTTATATACTCTAGGTAAAGATAATAGCAGAGTAGATATACTTAGTTAAAGATATAACTTTGTAGGTAAAAAGATAATTAATAAAGCTGCTATACTTAGAATTAACTAGAATAGATTACTAGAACTATTGCAGCAGCTTAACCTTATTATATAAGTTTAGAAGAAATAACGTATACTAATATAAGTACTAGATAAATTATAGTTATAAATTAAATAAAATTATTATAATAATATACTTTATAGACACTTAGGAATTATACAAATAATAGAACTTATTAGATAATACTATAAGTTCCTAAATATAAAAGATAAGGTTACTAAATATATTAAGAACTATACTATATATTAATAGAATAAGCATAGTACCTATATAAGATATAGAGAAATGCAAGTAATAGAGCTACTAACAGTACTATAAACAAATATTATAATAGATTTTATTACTTAACTACCTATATCTAAGAACTCTATTATAGACTATAGATATAATTTAATATTTATAGTAGTAGATAGATTTATAAAAGCTGCTAAGTTTATACCTTTCTAATATAGCTATACTATAGAGCAGCTTATATAAGTATTCCTAGATAAGATTATTTAATACTATAGTATTTCTAAATTAATTATTAGTAATAGAGATAAGCTCTTTATATCTAACTTCTAAATAATATTTCTTGCAGAAGTAGGCACTAAGAAAAAGCTTTTAATAGCTTACTACCCTTAAACAGATAGATAAATAGAATAAGTAAACTAGATAATAAAAATATACCTCTAGATTTACTATAATTAATAGTAAGATAATTAGGTTTTACTTCTACCTATAGCATAAATTGCATATAATAATAAGAAATTAGAAGTAATAGGTTATATACTATTCTTTATAAGCTATAGACTATACCTAAATCTCTTTATATAAAGTTTTAATAATAATATCTAAATAGAGTTAGTAATATTCTTAATATAGAAACTAAAGGATATATATTAGAAATTACTTAATAATATTACTAAAGCTTAATTATAAGTAATTTTCTATATAAACTAGAAAAGAAAAATAGCACCTTAGCTTAAAGAAGAGAATAAAGTCTATCTCCTTATAAGAAACCTATATATAAGAAGACTAATAAAAAAACTAGATAAAGTTAAAGTTAGACTATTTTTTATTTCTAGGTAAGTTAGCCTAGTAAACTACAGACTAGAGCTACCTAAAGATGTAAAAATCTACCTAGTGTTCTACATATCTTTATTAGAACCTGCAGACCTAAGAATACTAACCTAGAAAGACTTCTATTACTAGGTAGATAGTAATAATAAATAGGAAGTTAAAAAAATAATAATATACTAAGGAATAGAACCTAATAAAGAATACCTAGTTAAGTAGTTAGGATACTCTAACTTAGAAAATATATAGGAACTAATAATAAACCTTATAAACTGCTACTAACTAGTGCGTAAGTACTATAGTTTACTACTATCTCTTTAATTAAGCCTAAGGCTCTCTAAGTAGTTAGTAAAGCACTAATACTAATAAAAGCTATAGGATAATTAAGCTTCTTAGCAGAATCTAATTCTTCTAATTCTACTATTTTATTTGCTAGATATAACACCTTTTACTACGCGCGTTTATTTGCCTATTTTAGAATCTTCTTATTCTAAATTAACTATGTAATTATAGTTACTAGTAGTGTCTTATTCTCCTTAACTTTCTTTTTATACTTCTTATAAGTTTTATCTAGTAAAGACTATAATATATTTATATATAGCTTTCTAGCTTTAGTATACTTAGTATACTTTAGATAATTTAAACTACCTAGTATAATAAAGCACTTATAGCCTTTAAAGAAATAATAATTATAGAGAATTTTAGTAAGAGTATTAGCTTAATAAATCTTAGATATAAAATAAAGGTTATAAATATAAGAGAATATCTTAACTTATAAGTTACTAGATAAAGAGATTATAGATTATATATAACTCTAATTTCTAGTTATATAGTTTAAGGGCAAACTAGATAGAAAGAGAGGATAGTATTATAATTCTATATAAGAGGACAGCGTAGTAATAAGTAGCTACTAACTAGACTTCTTACTTCTAGCTAAAGGAGCTAGTAAGTAGAGATAGTAGTAACTAATAGGACTTATATAACTGCTTATTAATAAGTATAATATATATAACCTCTGCTTATTTATAAGTATAATCTAATACTACTTGTTTATAAATAATATCTCTATTTTATTAGACTAACTCTAGTTACTTTTTAATAAGTATCTTCTATATAGTAGTATATAGCAAGTAGGAATATAACTCTTATAGTTTGTATTTAACCTAAGTAATAATCTAAGTTATTAGATCTTAACCTAATCTTTAAGCTAGATAGTTTACTCTATACTACTTATTATTATCTATTACTCTTAAGATAGATAGATTATATCTATACTTCTTATTATAATAACTCTCTTTGCTAGACTCCTATTACTGTATTTATCTCTAAGAACTAATTAAATAGTGCTTATAAGCTTTACTTAAAGTATAACCTTAATATAGAGGTAAAGGTTATAATATAAGTTAGATTAAATAGTTTAGTTTTAGTATAAGGTAGTATTATAAACTTAAGACTAATTACTACCTAATAGTAATTAAGTAGGCTAGAATACTTATATTAAGGTTACTTTATACCTTAGTACCTCTATATAGGTTATAATATATAAATATTAGCTCTAGTACTAATAAAACCTACTAAGACTAGTTATATAGAAGGTTTTAGGAACTCTTTAGCTTCTATGCTAAAACCTACTAAGATCTAAAGTTAGGATATAATTCTAACAAATATAGAGAAATATAATTAATTCTTTCTTAATCTAATCTTCTAACTAAAGTCTTCTAGCTTCTATATTATATAATTTAATAAAGAAGAGTAATTTACTAAGTTCTTAATTAGCTATAGATATTTCTCTATTAACTATGTATGCTAGATAGAAGAATCTTTAAGCTAGTAGCCTTAGGTATCTGCAAAGCCTATATGCCTACTGCAATCGTACGCCAGCCGTCTTCAGTTTCTTTGCCTGCTGATCGTGAGCGCTGCCGACACCACCTGCTCGTGTAACCTCCAGTGAGCTCTCAGCCATCTTCTTCTTCTCTTGAGCAACCTTGTCAAGATGCTTCTTTGTTTTCGTATTTCCACTACCTTTTCCGTGAAACTGATGTGAGAGCTGTTTGAACGCCTCTTTCTGGTTCATCTGGCGGCCGTGTTCGTCCACATAGTTGAGCTCTACGTTTGGCTTATACTCCTTGTTGAATATCTCCGCCAGTCTACGGCTCTCGCTGACATCGGCGTTGGTGTTCTGCTTGCGTGCCCATTCCTCTCGTTCACGAGGCGTCATCGTATTCCAACGGGCTGAGTTGCGCTCGCGCTCACGAGCCACCTTGCGCTGGCGTTCGGCGTCGCCTTCAGCACGCTGCTTGTCAGCAAGGAACTTCTGACGTTCACGGTAGAGCGCGTTCTTGGTGCTCGCGTCATTCTCGGCAGCTACAAGACCCCGTTGACGCAGGAGTGCGAGAGTGTCACCCATGCCCCCGTCCACAGTCTTTTCGGCCTCAAGGCCTGTGTCGAAGTCGTCGAACGATTTGGCACGTGACTGGCTGCGTCCACGGGCATCTTCAGCTTCTGCAACTTCGGCATATGATTGATTCATGTCAACGTCGCCGTCGTCGTCAATGTGTTGTTCAGTCTTGATGCCTTCGGAGACGTGGCTAAACTTTCTCCGCCGCCTCCTTGTCTCTTCCTCTTCATCATTTGCATTAGCGCCAAGATTCTGCACGAATTCAGTTGTCTCATCAATGACGAGTCCCTCCGCATCTCCAGCTTCAGTAGATTCCAGTACATCTGGGGTCTGAGGCGCGGACGCTTCTTCGCGAAGTTGTCGCGCAATGTCCTCTGGGCGTATCTTCTTTCGCTTCTTGAGCGCCCTCTGTCGTTGTGCAGCAAGATTGGCTTGCAGATCGTCATCGTCGATGAACGACTCCTCGAAGAGGCTCTTTTTCCTCAGCTTTGGCGCGCTCAGTTCGTTGGCATCAACTTCCATTTGCTCGGCCGGATCATCTGCAGGCGGTAGGCTTAGCTCCTCGTCGTCTTCGATGCGCTCCCGCTTTGCCTTCTTAGCCTTTTTCTTCTTCGGCTTCTTCATTTTGATCTCTGAAGGATCCAGATAGTCGTTGGCTGGTGTACCCTCCGTAAGAAGATCCAGGCTGATGGCAACTCTCTTCGGTTGCGCGGCACTTGCAACAGCTGCTTGTACATCTTCGACAGTTCTCCCTTTGCCATCCAACGTGAACGCAGTGCCCTTTTTGCCCTCGATTTCTTCGTCATACTGCGCAAGTATTGACCTTTGGCCGTTCTCGTCGTTGGGATCGTATGCACGCTTTCTTTTCTTGGAGTCGAGACGTTCTTGGAGGCGCTCTCTCTCCTTCAGAGCCACTGCCTCCAGCTCATCATCGTCCTCAGCATCCACTGCTGTGTCTTTGAGGACCAAGATCTGGTCTTCGCCATCGTCGAATTGATCGACTTCGTGGCCAACTTTGACGCCCGCAAGATCGCTTTCTGTGTACTGCATGGCCTCACGAGCCTGACGTTCCCGCTCTTCAAGATCTCTCTGCATCTGCTCGGCCTTTATGATCTTCTTCTGGCGTTTCTTGCTGCCCTTCAGCCATGCCATGTCGTCGTCGTCATTGTTGTCGTCTGCAAGGCCTTTGCCCTCGAGCTTCTTTGTGCGCGCAACTCTCTCGCGTTCCCTCTTTATGGCGGCTGCGCGCTCCTCGCGCTTCTTTTTGGCTTCCTGTTCAGCGTTGAGCTTCAGCCAATTGTCGTGAGCGGCGGCCTGGCGTGTATCGATCGTGCTGGCTGGCTCGTCATCCGAATCGTCAGCTGCGTTTGTAGGTTTGAAAGCTGGGCCCTCTGGAGCAGCGCTTGCAGAACCACCGGGGAGGGCAGGCAAGCCCATGGATAGGCGAATCTTGTTCGCCTCATCGATGCTGAGGTCCGCCATGGCTGCCGATATTGCTGGTAAGAGACGAGTGAGGTCGCACAGCAACTTTCCACACTCGAACTAGCTTGTGATGAGTAACCTTTAGCTGCTGTGAACGTTGTGCGCAGGTATGGAGCTCACTCAGGCGCAAGTTCGAGGCCAAGAGCCGCTAGCGCTAGCGCGCCCGGTCCCTGCGCGCCAGCTACAAAATAAAATTCTACGGCGCGTCTACGCTTCCTCCTACCAACAGCCTGTGCCAATTCTCCTGTCCACCTCTCGGGGTGTGTTCAGTCGAGAGCTGGCAGTTCGTTCGTGACCATGGAGCCGTCTTGATCAGTGGACGTCAATATCTGAACGATAGGCTGAAGAGCAAGTCGGCGCGTTGCTGGAAACCTGAGCTTGCCGCGAGGTTTGAGCTCGGTGAAAGGTGCGCGCTAGGCAGACTGATTCCTGTTCCCTTTTGCTAGACCGTCGGTCTATGACGCTTGGGACAAACCCAGTTGGCTACATACCACTTTTGCATCCAAGCGTTCTTCCGTAGTTGGAGAAGCAAGTGCCGCCATGAACTAAACCGAAGGCATGGGTGTCTACTCCTCCCCAGCAGTATCCAGTAACAGGGATGGTTTCCCCTTCATGGCACTGTCTACGTAATGATGTTGGTTTACAGCAGCTTCAGGTGACCGGTCACTTGGTCAATCATACCCTTGGGCGCTGGCCCAATTCCCAGCACGGTAGCACTCCCGCTTGCGATCTGAGTGCGACCTGCGTCATGAATGATGTGTGCGACCAACCCCAAGCTTACGGCCTGTGCCTGCAGTATCTCCAGTTCCTCTTCGCCCTTGACCTGCAGCGCCACCTTGGCCTGGCCCATTCGCTCCCAGCGCTGGAGGATGGTGGAGTTCGGCGCATGTCGTAAGAAGTGCTTATAGCATGCTAGCGTTGCGTGGCCGCACTGGGCACCAATCTTGCCTGCATGGTGGTCAGCAAGCTATGCAGTCCCCAAAGGAGGGATACACACCTTTTGTCATGCCCAGATCGGTTCGCACTACTAACACCATCTTGCATTCTTCGGTGTGCCCAGGGAATTCAGCAGGAGCCGTGTCGTCAGCCTCATCTTCACTCGACTCGTCCTCGTCTTCAAACTCTTGTGCCTTCTCGTTCTTCTTTCGTGGTGGCGCAGAGATTGCGCTTCCTCCGAACAGACCGAGTGATTTCGCTGTGCCGAGGAAGTAGCCCGTGACGCCGGCCAGGATCGCGCATGCGAGCGCAATGTTCGCTGTTGAGGGTTGTTGTGTGCTTTCTTGCATTTTCAGATGCCGTGGCGGCTCTCAAACGGTCAAATCAATGTGCGTAAGTGTAGGCGACCAAGTATTGATTGTCGTGGAAAGGTATGATTATCGTCGTTTGTGTGGTGTCGTGGTAGTGCGCCATTCTGTCTCCGTAAAACGCAGCGCAACTGCAACGGGTCGCACGGACGCGTTCCTCCATCTCGAAAGATTTCGAGCAGCGGACCTCCGTGCCGCTGCCATCCACCCCAACACCTTGGCCACATCACTGTCGCCGGCCGCCGTAACGATCATGCATCCCCGCTGCCGATTGTTGTCGGGGCACCTGGCAACTGTGTTGCGCGTCCCGGCGTCTACGCAACGCGCCTTCACCACCTCCGCATCCCTCTCCAACAAGAACCCGCTGCAACGACGAAAGGGCGGCGACCTGGGCTCCCACCTGCCCAAGCATATCATATCGAGAGATCCACATATCCCCGACTACCCCTACGGCGACCATGCGCTCTTCAAGCAGGCAAACAAGGGTCTCTACGGGCAATCATCAATCCAGTTCGGCAACAACGTTTCACGCAAGACCGAGACAAAGACTAGGAGAAAGTGGACGCCGAACGTACTGTCCAAGAGCCTGTACTCCGTTGCATTGAAGAAGAAGATAAAACTGCGCGTCACCTCGAACGTCATGAAGACTATCGATCGTGAAGGCGGTCTTGATGAATATCTGCTCAAAGACAGCGTTCAGCGCGTAAAGGAGCTGGGTCCCACGGGATGGGCGCTCAGATGGACCTTGATGCAGAGGCCAGAGGTCATCGACCGACTGCGAGCCGAAGCTGTGGCTTTAGGCATCGACCACGCTACCATCGACAAACAATGGCCTACCCCTGAGATGCTCTCTCAGCAGAAGTATGCAGATCGTGTCTTAGCTCGTGAGCTAGCCCTGGCTCAGGCAGCAGATGTCAGTGATGTTGAGCAGGGCATGTGGGCTGGAGAAGAGGGTGTTGAGGATGAGGCCAACAGCATGGAAGCAACACTCAAGAATGCGCTCGACAGTGTGGAGGTAGAAGCTCGTAAGAAGGCATACGGCGAATACATCTCAGCCACCAAGGCCGCGGAGCGTTATTTGTCGAGAGGTCTTGTCGACAGTGTGGAAGAAGGGTTGAAGCTCGCGTTTGTGCGCCAAAGAGAGCGCATGGACGCCAAATGGAAGCTCCAGGAGAAGTTCTACGAGAGAACCAAAGATATGTTCAGCACAAAGGACCTCAACAAGCTTCAAATCCGCCTGAAAAAACCCAATCTGCACATCACCCAGCTTCGACAAATTGCCTACAAGGAACACCTGCGCGCGCAGGCAAAGGAAGCAGGGGGCAAGGAAGCACACCTTAGGGCTAGACAGGAAGCGAACGCAGAGAAGCTCGCTAAGATCCAGGCCAACATTGACGCACTTGGCGGTCCCGAGGCCTTGAAGGCCAGCAGAAAGGCCGAGTTTGCAAAGGCCGTCGCCGAAGCCGAGACTGCATCCACGAACCAGGCGCTCGACGGGCAGAGACGGCAATATCTCGAGAGCGCAATTCAGAAGGCGGATCTAGCGATCAAGGCGAAGGCCGCGGGCGGTGTGCAGGAGTACGTTGAGACGTGCGTGGAGGAAATTAAGCAGGCGAGCAGCCCTGGTCTGAATGAGCTGTTCCAGGCAGCACATAAAGATAAGAGTGCTGGTGGTGATGCATGGGCTGCTCTGGTCAACTCGAGCAACAGGGCAGCGGAGAGCAGACCGAATGCGTGAGCTAGTCTGTGAGTATAGACCTTTTTGTACATTTACTGTTCATACCTCGTGTAACTTTACTACTGCGGATGGGAGAACGCCCCTCCGGTGCATGAAGACACCATTTCTCTCCGTATCACGTCATGACTTTGTACCTCTTTGTGATATCAGCGTTCATCAGATGTTCGCTTGCACGTTGGCCTATCCCTAATAAGATCAGTCCGCGGGAATAAGAGAGCATTTGTTTGGGCGGTTGCCTCTCAGGCATCTCTACCATGTTTGCTACTAGTAGCGTGCGGCGATGAGCTACCTGGATGATTATATGCATGAACACGGATGTTGCATCTTCATCATCTTATTCATTCACTCATGTCGTTACTACACGCCCAAGATCAATTCACTACTCACGCCGCACCATGCAGTTCCCTTTCCTCGCCTCTAATGCATCGACGTCAGCACAATCCGTCTCCCAAGATGAACGTGAATATTGTGGTCGTTAAATCTTGAATTCCGTATAAAAAAGCCATCTCAATATTTCTCTTCACATAGCCAGACCATGATGCTTTTCCCATCGCACCAACGCGTTTCGCAAGAACGCGCCCACGTGAGCATACCGTAATGTACAGGAAGTGATTATATAAACTCAAACAGTGAGCAATGAAGATATGCGCACAGGATGCCGTGGACGCCAACAGGAAGATGATTGAAGAGATGGTGCGTGGAACAACAAAAACAACAGCAAGAACAACAGATATTCCGCCCAGTGATGAACTAATAACGTGCGCCGGATGAGATGGTGTATGAAATGATGATAAGACTGTCAAAGTCGAAACGCCGCGCTGTACGTGATCAAAGACATGAAGCCGGGCAGTTGATTGACAAAGAGCCAAGAGCCAAGAGCTCAAGCTTGACTTTTGCTGTCGCAGTGTCCGTGGTGGATCATGACTAACAGCTTTCGCTGGACCAAGTGAGACTGAGGCTGAACAAGCCAAGATTGCTCAAGACAGCAGGATGTAGACCCTACGATGCTGATTCCGTGCCTACACCCACGTACACATCTTCCAACAGTGATGGATCCGAATGAACCTCAAGGGTGAAGCGGCTTAGTTGCCTGCCTTCATTCTCTTTCCACCTCCAACTCGAGGGCTCTGCTTGATCTTGGGCCCGTCGTCATCCTGATCTATCTTGACGGTGCTCCGCCTTCGCTTGCCAGTGATGTTTGGCGATGTGTTAACGCTAGCTGTGTGGGAGTTTTGACTCTGTTGCTTGACCATCTGGTGGGACGCAGGTGAGGGCGTATGCATCATATGAGGCGATCCATTCATGGCTCCATTGGGCAATAGTTGATTGGCCATAGCTGGTGACATGAACATTGGTTGCCCAGGCTGCCCCGGACCTTGAGGTCCGCGTACTCCAGGTGGCATGTTTCCTTGTTGCTGGCTAGGGTTCTGCTGTCCTTGCATCTGTGGGTTTTGTTGGACCATGGCGCCAGATGTTGTTTGCATCATGTTATTCCAAGACTCGAGTGCTTCGCTGGGTTTCATGGTGGAGCTTTCAAGGTAGTGGGTCATCAAGCTTGACATGTTGTTCATCGTTTCGTAAATCTGGTCCGGTCAGTGTCGGTACACAGGTTGAAAGCGTTGAGAGATGCTGACCTCGAGATAATGCTGCAGTGCAGGAGGTATGCCTAGGTCGGTGACGCCAGTACTGAGCAGTTTGGACAGAGACAGGTAGGGCTCTGGCGGCTCAAGTGCGTTTCGCTGTTGAAGCTGCTTGTTCTTGGCCGAGTTTTTGTTCATGCGCGGAGATTGATTTGGGTTCATCGGATTGGGCGATGGTTGCTGGAAAAGTTGCTCGAGAGCATTGCGTGGGATGTACTGTTGGTGTCCTGTCCCTTCAAACTGCAGCCATTCCATCTTCTCGGAGCCTGACCAGAATGCTGTAAGTTTTCCAGTATAAACGACCTGGTAATATGATTAGTGCAAGGCCTGAGGCGAGCGCTTGCGGAGAAACGTACCTGACATTGGTTTTCGTAGGTGTATATAAACTTTGCGCGATCGCATGTGACTTTGTTCTCCGAGGGCCCGGTGTTTTCCTTGGCTCCATCCAATGTGATCTGAATGTTCTGGATGTCCGTGTTGAAGACCGTGTAGAAATAACGTGGTAACGCAGCACAGACAATCTCGAACTGCTTTGTCCGTTCTGCCGACATCGAATAAAGCACGTGTATGAACGAGCCGCTTTCGTTAAAGAACTTGTCCACGAAACTTTGCCACAAAGACACCTGGTTCTGTTCTCCACGGGACGACTATGTGCGTTAGCTAATGTTTGCAACCATGACCGTCAAGCTTACGTTGAATTTGCCCAGCTGGTCGACGAAGTTCATTAGTTTCAACGTTCCTTGCCCACTAGACTGTGCCTGGTTCTGTTTCATCATTGCAAGCGACCGAGCTTGTACTTGTGCTTGTGCTTGGGCCTGGCTTTGTAAGTGGGCTTGGGCTTGGGCATGTTGTGCCATTGCAGCGTTGCGCTGTTGCATTTGAGCTTGATTTTGCGATTGCTGGCCGGGCTGTTGAGGCAGACTAGGAGGCTGGGCTGACGCCGGTGTCTGTTGCTGTGGTTGAGCTCCCGATTGTTGCGGTTGTGGCTGCGGTTGCGGCTGCTGTTGCGGCTGCTGCTGCGGTTGTGGCTGTTGAGGGGGTTGGGGCTGGGCAGCAGGTGAAGCTTGACCCTGGTGGCTCATAGCGGATGGTGGACGTAAGGGCCCCTGTTGGGGCTGCGACGTTGTCGGTGGCCCCTGGTTTCCTGATTGACTGTGGTTACTTGATTGAGACTGCGCGTGCTGCATGGCAATTGCTTGTTGCTGCTGCAAATGCTGTTGCTGTTGTTGTTGCTGTTGTTGTTGCTGCTGTTGATGTTGTTGTTGCTGCTGCTGCTGCTGCTGCTGCTGTTGCTGCTGTTGCTGCTGTTGCTGCTGCTGTTGCTGTTGCTGCTGCTGCTGCTGTTGCTGTTGTTGTTGTTGCTGCTGCTGCTGCTGCTGCTGCTGTTGCTGCTGGGCTTGCTGGGCTTGATGCGCAGCTTGAGCCTGTGCCATGGCCGCAGCGGCTTGATGAGGATTGCCCCCTTGTTGGCTCGCTATTTGCTGCTGCTGTTGCAACTGCTGCAGATGTGGCGGTAGCTGGACAAACGGCTGTCCCATCTGCTGAGCCCGTAGCTGCTGCATCTGCTGTGGGGTCATACCGCCCATAGCATTTGGAAAGCCCATGCCCATGCCACCTTGCTGTTGCTGCATTTGCTGGGATTGTTGTTGGCGCATGTACGCCTGCTGCTGAAGATGAGCCTGGCGTTGCATCATGGCTGGGTTCACTGTGGAGTCTTGTCAGTCGACGATAAAGGAAATGCAAGAGAATCAAACTCACTCATTGACGGGTGCTGCTGCTGCTGCTGGAACATCTGCGCCTGCTGGGGCTGCAGGTGGGATAGCGCATGTGCATTGGGCCCCATGCCTGGTTGCATGCCCATCATAGGCCCTCCCTGGCTCGCGGGTGGACCTGATACACCTGGATGCATACCTGGGGGCATATGTTGACCTGGGGTTGGGCCTCCTCCTGCCATGGGGTGCCCTGGCGGTAACCCTTGGGGGTGCATGCCGCCGTTGTGCGGATAGCTCGTCGTCATCATCTTGTTTTCTCAAGGTGCGCAGAAGGGCGCGTTAGTGGCGGGCTTGCTGGGCCTGACGGTAAGGCTGGGTCGCAGGGCGTGGAGAGCGTGGTCCGTACTGCTACCGCTCGCACAGCATGCGCGTCCGGCGGCGGCAATGCCAAGGAATGAAGAGCGGGGGCAAAAGCGTATCGACACAGCGATCCGGCTCGTTGGGGGGGTTGCACGTCTAGCACGCGAGAGCGCGGCGACGATGAGGTGTGGACTGCCCGCGCAGAGGTTGCGATGGGCGTGACGAGGGCTGCTGCCGAGAGACGACAACTAAGCCTGAAGGGCGGCCGGGTCGCGCAGATGGACGGCGCAGGCTCGCAGGCGCGCAGGGCGGTGGTGTTGAGAGGCGTCGCGGGCTGGTGCGGGTGCTGGCGCGATTGCTGGCGCGATATGGGGTCGTGCGGTGCGGTCTGGTCGCATCCGGTCCGCCAGCAGAGCGAAGATCAAGCGAGCCCCGAGAACAGGAGAGCGGCCGCAATGGGCGCGGGGCAGGCCGACGGTGTGCGGACGAGTATGCGACAGGGCGTCTGCCGGGCGCAGAGGGTCCAAGGCCTGAGGTGGTGCCAGGAACGCGGGCGCTCGATGGTGGTGGTGTCAAAGGTGATCTGCGGAGACCTGTCGAAGAAGCGGCTAGGGGATGGCTGGCCTTGGGTCCTGCGACAGCGTGATTTGCGCGCGCTGCACGCTTCGGCACCCACAAAACGTCTGCGCGGCCGCCGTGAGCAGTCTGCTGCGCGTCTCACTTGGACCTGGTCTGCAGCGGTGCTTTTGCAACTGCCTCGAACCACGAACCACGAGCCACGAGCCGCGAGCCACAACCCAGCAGCCCTCGTTCACGTACGTACCCACAGCCTGCTGGCGGCGGTGACGCTTTCTGAATCGGGACTGGCCTTGGCGGCCACGCTAACACAGCGCTCACTTTTCTCCAGCGCCTTCTGCACTTTCTTCGCAAACAACCTTTCCAACACCAGCCCAACACCGAGTTTCTCGCCGTGCCATGTCGCGCTGAGCACGCCGACGCCGCCCTTGGGCCTTCGTGTTGGGCTCCTCCAGGTCACACATCCGAGTAAGTTTGCACGTGTTTTTCCAGCTTTTCGCGCTCCCTTGGCGAGATGATACTCATGCAACTTCTTTTCCAATCCGATTCGACCTTGAAGAAAGCAGCGCTGTTCGGTTGCCCTTCGCCGGGCGACTGCTACTTGCCAGTACTGTTGTCTGACCTCCACATCTACTCTTCTCTGCTGCTAGATTCTGGGCCTCACAACGCTAACAGCCCGGCACAGATCCAGTAGAAGCTCGACTCCGACACACACATCTGACATGTATAAGATGGCTGTCGAGTATACATAGAATTGCTGCCTGCCAGCGTCTGCACCACTCGGGCCAGCGTCTGCGCATTCATTCCCAACTGACCTCTAGCATTTGCTAGCTGCTGTAGCTGTAGTCATGGTATGTTGCACATTTTTCTTACTTCTCAACCGCCATCTACATGATGAAATCTTCCACTATTCGCAGTTTCCACGTTAGTCTCGACCTATGAACCTTAACTGAGACTCTGAACGCAATACGAATGTCTTCCTTGGATGTCTGATCCTTCGCACTTTACACGAAATTTGCTTTGCAGCACGCTTTTATTGGAGCACCTGCTAACAAGCACAATAGATACGTGAGATGCTCGCCTCGCACCGCGCCGTGTACTCAACACATGTACGATGATGCATATGATGTTGAAGCTGTTGTGTTTGGAGAACATGGATATGAAACAGCATTTCTTGAGACAATTCCTTGAGAATGGCACCGCGGAGAACAGACTTGAATGATAACTTTTCTTGAATTTGAAATCCCTCAAAATGTGTCTTGTCTGCCTATGTTCGTGAGTTCGAGCTTAAGGGGGCACCAAACACATGGTGGAATATATTCGATGTCAACCTTCTCATTGTGATATGATAAAACAAGCAAGCAACCCTCGCACGTCTGGAATCCCACTGTAGAGTTGTGCTGTTCGATCACTGCCATGCAGTGCTGCGGCTCGTAGCTATCTCGCTCGTGAACGGCAATCGTCATAGCGCACCGACCTTCCAAGCACTAGCTCGCCCACCTCCAACTTCGTCACCCAGACCAGCGAGGACCACCGCCTATTGCGCCTGCCGAACTCTCTGCCTCCGAGCGACACGAACCTCCACGAATCGCTCATCAACACCGCCAACATGGCCAGCCTCGACCCCCGCATGATGTCCGTCCAGCCACGGATACGGTACAACACCATCGGCGGCGTGAACGGTCCTCTCGTCATCCTCGACAACGTACGCAGCCATCGAAGACCAAGCGCAGTCTGATATCCGCTTACCCGCTTGTTGGACAGGTCAAATTCCCCCGTTTCAATGAGATCGTCTCTCTCACGCTACCCGATGGCACCGAGCGCTCTGGACAGGTCCTCGAGGCTCGAGGTAAGTTGGCGCACCCTTGCACCGTCGCGCCGAAGCTAATTTCACCATCCAGGCGACCGCGCTATCGTCCAGGTATAATCCGCCTCCAGCCCTCCAACCTGGCCACGCCCCTAATCGCGATACAGGTCTTTGAAGGCACATCTGGCATTGATGTCCAGAAGGTACATGCTAATACACGACTTTTGGAGCACAGATCTGACAGATACAGACCAAAGTCGAGTTTACAGGGCACAGCTTGAAGCTTGGTGTTTCCGAGGACATGCTGGGCCGTATCTTTGATGGTTCTGGAAAGGCCATTGACAAGGGTCCCAAGGTGCTTGCTGAGGACTACCTCGACATCAACGGTAGCCCCATCAACCCATACTCGCGTGTAAGATGTCGCCCTGCAGCAGCCTCCAGTATAGAACTGATCTCGTCAGGTGTACCCCGAAGAAATGATCTCTACTGGTATCTCTGCCATCGACACCATGAACTCGATCGCCCGTGGCCAGAAGATCCCCATCTTCTCCTCGTCCGGTCTGCCTCACAACGAAATCGCCGCCCAGATTTGCCGACAAGCCAGTTTGGTCAGCGGACCCACCAGGGTCGACAAGGGCGTACACGATGGACACGCAGAAAACTTCTCCATTGTTTTCGGCGCCATGGGTGTCAACTTGGAGACGAGCCGTTTCTTCACCAGGGATTTCGAGGAGAACGGCAGCATGGAGCGTGTCACACTTTTCTTGAACTTGGCGAACGACCCTACGTGAGTGTACATCACAGCTTCATTCCAACTTCACTAACGCGCAACAGCATCGAACGTATCATTACTCCTCGTCTCGCCCTGACCACTGCCGAATACTATGCTTATCAGCTTGAGAAGCACGTCCTGGTCATTTTGACCGACTTGTCGTCCTACTGCGATGCCCTCCGTGAGGTGTCTGCTGCCCGCGAAGAAGTCCCTGGTCGTCGTGGTTACCCTGGTTACATGTACACGGATTTGTCCACTATATACGAGCGAGCTGGTCGTGTCGAGGGCCGAAATGGCTCCATCACCCAGATTCCCATTCTGACCATGCCCAACGACGGTGAGCACCGCCCTATGTTGTGTTGAACGGTGCACAAGCTGACTGCATGCAGATATCACACATCCCATCCCCGATTTGACAGGTTACATTACGGAAGGCCAGATTTTCATCGATCGCCAGTTGTACAACAAGGGCATCTACCCTCCGATCAACGTCCTGCCCTCGCTCTCCCGTCTCATGAAGTCTGCTATCGGCGAAGGTCGCACACGAAAGGATCATGGCGACGTTTCCAACCAGCTGTACGCCAAGTACGCCATTGGCCGTGATGCTGCAGCTATGAAGGCAGTCGTTGGTGAGGAGGCTCTGTCTTCGGAGGACAAGCTGTCCCTGGAGTTCCTTGAGAAGTTCGAACGTTCTTTCATCGCCCAGGGCGCTTACGAGTCCCGAACTATTTTCGAGTCGCTTGACCTTGCGTGGTCTCTGCTCCGTATCTTCCCCAAGGAGCTTCTCAACCGTATTCCTGCCAAGGTCCTTGAACAGTACTACCAGAGGAGTCGCGGTCAGGGCGACAGCAAGAAGACTGCAGCTGCAAAGGATGCGAAGGACAACGCAGCCCAGAACGAGGGCCAAAACGGGCAGCAGGATGAGAACCTCATCGACGTTTAAGTTTTGAAGAGTGTGTAGTCGATTGCCAAGTCATAGTCAGCGAAATAGATGTTTTGAGTTTCTTTGAGTACATATGATATTGCAACAAGATCTGCAGCCGGGCAGAGCGGTACAAGAACCCACCCCCAAATCTGAGGTCAAGGTTGAACGTCGTGACTGGTTCTCAACTCCAATCGACCATGGATACACTCAACTTCCCTTCCACTCAGCTCACACTACCCTTGCCGTCTCGTCTTTCTTTCTTGCTTTTCTCTACAACCCCCATTGTGCCTGTGAGCCTCAAAGTTTTGTGTCAGCGACCCGCTGCGGGTAGAACTATCTGCAATCCGTGCAGCCTTGGTTGGTATAGGGTGCCAGGATAAGCAAGCAGCGTTCCTGGCTGACAAAGCGTTGGTAAATATACCCGACTCTCAGCAAGGAGCTCGTCCTCGTCCGAAAGAACCTTGTCCTGCACATATGTCTAGATCTGGCAGTCCTAGGCACTCTCATACAACCCAGAAGCTCTTCTTTGGAGATGTGGCCTATGTATTGTTCACACGACAAGCTCTCTCTTGGCGCTCGATCTCTTTCGCCATCTCTTTCATCATCTACAGGCCCGTTTCTTCAGACCACCCTCCGCTCCTTGTCACCTCGACCATTGCGCGTCAAACCACACTTGCACCTTGACCCAGCATGTCTAGTATTGCGTATGCGCACACCTATTGTTACATTCCGAAACCCCAGTCGCTAACATGCAATGTTACAGTCTAACTGCTTGTTCAACCCGCTTTCGGACTTGCATCGTCAAACTGTTCTACGCCAGCCCGGGGATTGCCCATCGATTCCAGCCTTCGCGCTCCCCGATCTGGCACGCCGGCCGTAGTCGTAGTCGAGCTCTGCGTGTAGAAGTTCCCTAGTATCGCCCACATTTTATCTCGCAGCCCTTGAAACGGTTGTTTGCCAGGTGTGGGGTTCATCGGGTCTGCTGCAAAATCGTAAAAGAAGACGCCGTGCACAACGATGAAGCTGATCATGCTCCACTGCACGATCTTGGTCCACTTGTTCCACGTTGGTTTGATCGACTTTAGCCGCGTGCGGCGTTTGAACTTGCGCTCGAAATAAAATTGTTGCTTCTCGGTGAGCTCGCGGAGGTTCGGCGGCCATTGCTTCTTTGCAGGAAATCGGTTGCGGGAGAAGTCGAAGGGCGGAAGCTTGCTCTGATTCCGGCCCAGCAGACGGTTGATAAAGCCCATTGCCGACATGGCGTCGATTGTGTGTGCGACGATTGGCAACGGTGAACTTTTGAATGCAGCGCCGCATCCCCAATACGCGATGTTCGAACAAACCTCCGCAGCGGCGCGCAGGGCTCGCGCTAGCCAGGCTTGGCAATCGCACTTTTGCTGGAGAGGCGGCCCAAGCGCTCCCCAGTCATTCAGTGTCCCGCCTTGACACGTCCAGCAAACCGCTTCTTTCTCACGTTCCCTTTTGCCACTTCAAATACTCGAAAATATGGCGGAGGCAGCAGTCCCAAAGGACGCCCCTAAAGACGCCGTCACTGCGACAATCGACTTGCTCAAGCCCCAAGAAACCCAAGACAAGACGCTCAAGATCGAAAATACAGAGAAGAGGGATACTTTGATCGAAGCTGAGAAGAAGTATCAAAAATCGTGGGAAGAGCAAGGGGTTTTCCAGCCAGATGCCCCATCTATCGAGGAAGTCCCATTCGATACCAACCCGGAAGACCTACACGCGAAGCACCCAAAATGGTTCGGTAACTTTGCCTACCCGTACATGAACGGAACTCTTCACGCAGGCCATGGTTTTACTGCGTCAAAGGTCGAGTTCACCGCTGGTTTCCAGAGGATGACCGGCAAGCGGACTCTGTTCCCTCTCGGTTACCACGTGACTGGCATGCCCATCAAAGTGAGCCCTACTGCCCACCTAACATTGGGCGAGAGACGCTGACTGTTTAGGCATGCGCAGACAAGCTTGTGAGGGAAGTGGAGCAGTTCGGCAAGCACTTTGAGCGCTGCCCTGTTGAGGATGTTCTGGACGCGCCACAAGAGCCACCTGCGCCTACACAGGCAGAGGCTAAGACCGACCTCACAAAGTTCAAGGCGACCAAGGGTAAAGCAACCGCCAAGACCGTCAAGACCAAATATCAATTCCAGATCATGCTTGCTCAAGGAATTCCGGTTGAGGAGATCCACAAGTTCGCCGACCCGTATCATTGGATTCAGTTCTTCCCTCCCCTGGCCAAGCGCGATCTTACAGCCTTTGGCGCTAGGATAGATTGGCGACGACAGTTCGTGACCACAGACGCAAATCCGTACTATGACTCATTTGTAGCATGGCAGATGCGCAAGCTCAAGGAGCTTGGCAAGATCATCTTTGCTAAGAGGTACACGATTTACAGTCCCAAGGATGGCCAGGCGTGTATGGACCATGACAGGCAATCTGGTGAGGGTGTTGGTGTACAGGAGTACACAGCTTTGAAGATGAAGGCCGTGACATGGTCAGACTCGGCGAAGGCTATCATTGACGGGAAACTCCCCGAGAGCGCCAATGCATACTTTGTTCCCGCTACTCTAAGACCGGAGACGATGTATGGCCAGACCTCGTGCTTCGTCGGCCCTTCCATCGAGTATGGATTGTTTCACGTCAAGGACAACGAGTACTTCGTGTGCAGTCAGCGTGCGGCTCGCAACATGAGCTACCAGCCTGGCACACCTGGCACATTCTCTGAGGAGGGCAAGATCAACCAGATTGCAACCTTCAAGGGCAAGGATCTTGTTGGCACCATCGTCAATGCACCTCTCTCGGTTCACAAGGAGGTCTACATTTTGCCTATGGAGACCGTCAAGGACACAAAGGGTACCGCGGTTGTCACCTGCGTTCCTTCCGACTCACCCGACGATTACATCACATCTTTCGATCTGGCAAAGAAGGCCGAGTACTACGGAATCCAAAAGGAGTGGGTCAAGTTCGATGACATCCTTCCCATCATTGACACTCCCACCTACGGTAATCTCTGTGCCAAGAAGCTTGTTGAGGACCTGAAGATTCAGTCGCCCAAAGATGCCGCCAAGCTTTCAGAAGCGAAGGATAAGGCCTACAAGGAGGGCTTTTACAAAGGTACCATGGTCTACGGTGAGCAGAAGGGCAAGTCTGTCGAAGAAGCCAAGCCCCTGGTTCGCAAGCAGCTCATCGATGCTGGCGACGCTTTCCCATATGCTGAGCCTGATGGCAAGGTCATCAGCCGTAGTGGTGACGACTGTGTCGCTGCTCTGCTCGATCAGTGGTACATGAACTATGGCACTGCGGAGAACGGCGGCGATGGCGAGTGGGCCGAGAAGGTCCGCGCCCACATTGAAAATGAGCTCAACCTCTACTACCCTGAGGCTAAGAACCAGTTCCTGCGTGTTGTTGATTGGCTGGGTAACTGGGCCTGCGCACGTTCGTACGGTCTTGGCTCGAAAGTTCCTTGGGACGAGGCTGTCATGGTCGAGTCTCTTTCGGACTCCACCATTTACCAGGCATACTACTCCTTCGCTCATCTCCTACACAAGGATATGTTTGGAAAGGAGCCTGGTCCGCTGAACATCAAGCCCGAGCAGTTCACTGATGATGTCTGGGACTACGCTTTCGGCCGCCGCGAGCGCACCAACCTTCCCACGTCAGACATCCCGAAGGAGGCCCTGCAGACCTTGAGAAGACATTTCGACTACTGGTACCCACTTGACATGCGTACCAGTGGTAAGGACTTGATCCAGAACCACTTAACATTCAACCTCTATGTCCATACCGCCATCTTCCCTCAGGAGAACTGGCCTCGTAGCTTCCGTGTGAACGGCCATCTTCTTCTGAACGGCGACAAGATGAGTAAGTCGACAGGTAACTTCTTGACCATTGCGGGTGCTGTCGGGAAGTTTGGTGCGGATGCCACGCGTCTGGCCCTTGCGGATGCTGGAGATGACATGAATGATGCCAACTTCGAGGAGACTGTCGCCAACGCTAACATTCTGAAGCTCTACGAGCTCCGCAAGTGGTGTGAGGAGCTTGTTCGCGAGAAGATCACCATCACAGATGGCTCCAAGTACGCTGAGACAAAAGAGAAGGAGCGCGTAAGGAACCCCGACGTTATTCAGCGCCAGAGTGGAAGCGAACACGTTCTCCTTGATGACCTCTTCGATAACGAGATGAACGCGCTTGTCGCCGAGACCTTCGGTCACTACTCGGGCACAATGTACAAGGCAGCTCTCAAGTCTGGGTACCACGACTTCACATCCGCTCGTGACTTCTACCGCGAGGCTACCAAGGCCGCTGGTATCGGAATGCATGAGGACCTTGTCAAGAAGTTCATCGAACTCCAGGCTCTGATGATTGTCCCCATTGCCTCTCACTGGGCTGAGCACATCTGGCTTGAGGTGCTTAAGAAGGACGAGACCATTCAGAAGGCGCAGTGGCCTAAGGTCCCTGAAGCAGATGCCCGTCTTTCTGCTGCTCGTGACTTTGTTCGCACAACACAATCAAACATTACCTCTGCCGAGGGTGCGGCCGTGAAGCGTCTCAGCAAGGGCAAGGCCGCGAACTTCGACCCCAAGAAAGAGAAGAAGATCACCATCTTTGCAGCGCAGGAGTTCCCAGCTTGGCAGAAGAAGTAACCAAAACCCATTGCCATTTGCGCTTCCAGCATGCTAATGTTATGTACAGGTACATTCAGATGATCCGTGACAACTACCCCAACCTTGACATCAAGGCACTCAGCAAGCAGATCGATAAGTCCGAGTCAAAGAAGGCCATGCCTTTTATCAATGCTCTGAAGCGCCGTCTCGACGCTGGTGAGCCTGCCGATGTCGTCCTCAACCGTGAGCTCGCCTTCAACGAGCTTGACACCCTGCGCTCCATGGTACCTGGTCTCAAGCAGACGATCCAGAAGTGTGTCGATGTTGAAATCATCTCTATTTCCGATGGTGGCAAGGAAGGTGTCGTCATTAAGGAGGATGGGAGCAAGGGTGAGGAGAGGAAGGAGCTTCCCCCGCAGGCGGGCAGCGCAGAGCCTGGCAGCCCAAGCTTTGCATTTGACAACGTTGAAAGTCTGCCAGTTAGGTAAAAAGGCCCTAGAGTTGTTAGAAAGGACCTGGAAGGACTATCCATGACGCATACGACTAGCGTTAATCAGCATGAGAAAACTTGCTAGTTGGAATAGAATGTGGATGATGGCATAGCATGGAACGCAAGATCATGATCCTTACTGATGTCGATGTATACCGTGTCCTATGTCCCAGGTTTCGAGTCGCGTAAATAAATTCGTTCTTCCACTTTCGGAATTAGTTCCTTCTCTAGTTGAGAACAACTGGGGCCGAGTGAGATCTTTGCAATGCAAGCACCAGTTGTCTTGATGTGTAGGTCGCCCCAAACACTTGCATTTACTCAGCAAGCTGGCGAAATTTTGAAGATGAAGTAAGATAAAAATTCATTTACGGGCCTCATGGCACACCGTATCGCTATATAACATAATTGAACAAGAAATTACGTTTGCAAACTGATCAGCATCTACCACTTGATCTTCTTGTCCTTGCCAATGTACTCATCAATGATACCAAGGTAGTACTCCTTGAGCTCGCTAACCTTGGGGATATCATCGGACTTGCTGTACAGGTCGTAAGGGTTGAATGCCCTAACAGCCTCCAACATCTTGTGGTCCTTCTCGTTCATCATCCACCTGTAGGCGTTCTCCTTGTGCCAGGGGTAGAAGGAGTGGTACCTGATCATAGCCAACCCCTCGTCGGGAATAGTTGACTGCTCCTTCATGATGTGGTACAGGTACTCGTCGTGGCCCCATGACAACATGACGTTGTCAAGACCGCAGCCAGGCAGGTAGATGCCATGCTCTGTGCTGTAGACGGGATCATTGTAGTCAGGATTGCCCTTGAAGGTGTCGGGGTAGATGATTCGCTTGTCGAAAGCACAGCCAACGGGGAACGTGTCACCAACAACGTCCCACTGGCCCTGAGCGTCGTAGAAGAAGAGGAGCTTGCCGAGGTCGTGGATCAGTCCCACCAGCTGGAACCAACGAGGCTTGCCATCACGGCGGATAGCCTCAGCTGACTGCAGCAGGTGGTCGATCTGTGAAAGGGATGTGTCGGGGTCTGACTCGTCGATGAGTGTGTTGAGCTTCTCCATTGCTTCCCAGATGGTCATCTCAGCACGAGTCTTGCCGTGGAAGTGGTTTCGGGCCTTGAGGTTGTATGCGACGGTCTGCTTCTCGTGCTGCTCGCGGTAGAAGTTCTTGACGCGGTCGCAAGCCTCCTCGTATTGGCGGAATTGTGTCTTGTCCTTCTCTGAGTCGAACTGGGACTGTGCATAAATGTCCTTCTCCTCTTGAGTAGCAGTGCCCTGCTTAACTTTCATGGCAGCCTTGAGGACGTTGACATCGTCGATAGCGTCTGAAGTAGCCTCAAGGGCAAGACCATCGCGGTGGTCGTTGAAGTTCTCGGCCACGTTGGGCTCCTCGAAGATGGCGCCTGGTGCCATTGTGATATATATGTGTGGATGTGTGTGGGTTGTAAGGCGTGTACTCTCGCCGAAGTCTTCAGGTAATAGTGGTGAAGTTTGAGATTATAGACAAATGGCAAGACACAAAGAAGTTGTTGTTGATACCAAGGTAGTGACGCGCACCAAGAAGATACTTATCCTCTGTTACCCCAGCCCACGCCAGCGGATGCTTTCTAAGTCCAGTAGCCTCACCATATCCCAAAACAGCCTCTCTATGGACAGAGACTTCTCGTTCTCCATCTCAGGTCCACTGAAACGAGAAGTCTCCGCGATGTGAGACTGAATGCAGACTGCGGGGAAATTCTGCCCGCCACTTCTGCCACAGACAAAAGATCTGGGGTTCTGGAGACCAGAGCTGACCGATCTGCCGCAGGAATGCGCAACAGATGGTTGGCTGGCTTTTGCTAGCTTTCACATCGTCGAGCGGTTTGTGGACCCCGAAGGCGTTAAGTGCGTTGGGCTAGCCAGCTCGTGCTCAGACAGAGTAATTTTCGCCGCTTTGTCAACGCCGCGACGCTAGCGTCGGTCGTTGAACGGGCGTTGATCATGCGGGAGGGCTGCGTGATGACGGACATTGAGCAAAACCCTGATCACGTGATTGCAAATTACCCTTCGGTCGAGACTTCCCCGACATTCTTGAAAGAGGCAAGGACAGCCACTTGGCATAACTCAGCCTCTGCAGGCTTTTCCGCACTTCGAACCGCAGCGGCACGCATCAACTTTGATCCAGTGTCAACAGGCTCGGGTTTTGCTCACATTTGCCCCGCCAATGCCCCGCCGTCGGAATTCGGAAGAATTAATCTCATCAATCACAAGGTGACGTCGGTTGAGCTACCCCAGAAGAAGCCGAGCACCCCCATACTACACCCCACCATGTTAGATACATATACTCAGAGCCGCCATGAATCCCGCTCTCTCGAAATTCATCCTCAAAGCCACTCCTGACTTTATCCTCCACCCTCAGCCCGAAATGAACACTGCAATCCCCCTCAACACTGGTGCCACAATCCCCGCCCTTGGCCTGGGAACGTGGCAGTCTGCGCCTGGTGAAGTCAAGAAGGCTGTCATTCACGCCATTGAGGGCGGCTACAGGCACATCGACTGCGCTTTCTGTTACCAGAACGAGGACGAGGTCGGTGAGGCTCTCCAGGATGTTATTTCGCGTGGCATCGTCAAGCGCGAGGACCTGTTCATTACCAGCAAGCTCTGGTGCACATTCCACACCCGCGCTGAGGAGGGTCTTCAGAAGAGCTTGGATCTGCTGAAGACACCCTACGTCGATCTCTACCTTATGCACTGGCCCGTCCCCATGAACCCCAATGGTGAGTACCATCATAGCCTCGTCAAATGCTCTTGTACTGACTTCACCAGGAAACCACCCCCTGTTCCCCAAGCTCGAGGACGGCAGCCGTGATCTCGACCGCTCCATCACGCACATCGATGCATGGAAGAACCTTGAGAAGCTGATTCAGACCCATCCCGAGAAGGTCAAGGCCATCGGTGTTGCCAACTACTCCGTCAAGTATCTCGAGAAGCTGCTCGCCCAAGCCACCATTGTGCCTGCTGCCAACCAGATCGAGAACCACCCTCTCCTGCCCCAGCAGGAAATTGTCGATTTCTGCAAGGAGAAGGGCATTCACATCACCGCCTACAGTCCGCTGGGCAGCACAGGCTCTCCTCTCTTCAAGGACGAGGGCGTCATCGCTGTCGCAAAGAAGCATGACGTCGCCCCTGCCACCGTTCTTCTCTCCTACCACCTCGCCCGCAACTCTTCCGTCCTCGCCAAGTCCGTGACACCGTCGCGCATCGACGAGAACCGCAAGCTCATCTCTCTGGACAAGGAGGATATCGAGAACCTCGAGGCCGTCCAGAAGAAGAACGGTCCTACAAGATACGTCTACCCGCCTTTCGGCGTTGATGTCGGCTTTGCTGACAAGCCCGGTGGTATTGACCTTTCTGGTTGACTTTCTGAGAGCAAGTTGTGAGAGTATACCCATGATAGACAAAAGGATACGAATTCAATGAACAAATGTTAAATCGATTCAACTACCTCGTGCGCTCTCTCATGCTGTGACGCTCACCCAACCATAGCATAGATAACAAGATTGTACTCTTTTGTGAATGGGCACTACCTTCGCATCACATGGTAGCATTACAATAATGTTGTTTGGTTAATGCATTCCATTACCATAATCGCTATCGTTGTTGGTCGACCACAACTGAAATTATCTGCCCATCCAGCCACCATCAACAGTCAACACCTCCCCAGACACATATGCGCTCGCTGCGCTTCCCAAGAACACCACCGCGCCCTTGAAGTCCTCAGGGCTACCCCATCTGCCTGCAGGTATTCTGCTCAGAATGCTTTCCGCGCGTTTTTCATCCTTGATGAGTGCCTCATTCATATCCGTTGCAATGTAACCCGGCGCAATTGCATTTACGCTGATACCCTTGCTTGCCCACTCATTGCTCAAAGCTTTGGTAAGCTGGCCAACACCGCCCTTAGACGCAGCGTATGCGGGGACTGTGATGCCGCCCTGGAAAGTGAGCAGTGAGGCTACGTTGATGATCGAACCGCGGCGCTTAAGGGGCAGGTCTGCAGGTTGCTCAAGCATGTGCGCGCCGACGTCGCGGCACAGCGTGAATACGCTGGTCAGGTTGACTTGTAGCACGGCGTTCCAATCGCTGTCAGGGAACTGGTGTGCAGGGTGTCGCTTTTGAATGCCGCCACAGTTGAGCAGAATGTGGATTCGGTGTCCGTCTGCGAGGATCTTGGGGGTGAGATGAGTAACGGAATCGTTAGAAGATAAATCGGCGGTGTATATTGTCGCCTTACGGCCCAGCTTCTCGATTGCCTGCTTTGTTTGCTGGTTGGAGTCGTCACGCTGGGGACATGTCAGGCATTTGTTGACGAGGACAGAATTTAATCGCATACTTGTACAAGAAGGATGTCTGCGCCTGCTTCTGCAAGAGCAATGGCCATTGACTGACCAATTCCGCGTGTGCCTCCTGTGACAAGGGCTGTTTGTCCCTCGAGGGAGTAAAGCTGCTGTACGGTGGACATTGTGCTTTGCTGATTGTCTTGTGGTCTGATGCGCTCGGAATGGAGTTGCTCGAAGAGGTTTGACTTCAACGAAGTCCAGTTCCGGTAGAGATAGAAAAGTCAAGTCGACCTGTTGACTGAGCGATTATCTGGGAGAAAAAGCCGCAGCACCTCAAATCAAGGGCATCGTGCTGCAAGCTTGGTCAACGCTCGGAAGGCGTTCGGAACGTGACCCCACATTTTCAAACGCCGACGCGCGACAAAGATGCGGGACAGCAAATGCCGAAGTGGGAAGCTTCTCCACGATCGTGTGCTTCTGGGTAAAGCTCGCCGCATGCGCGTAATAGTTTTCCGTGGGATGGCGAGATGACTCTAGGCATGAACTCTTCTTCTTCCTCATACCTGCACGATAATTATTCTTCTTCGAGCTTGCAAGCAGTAGAATCCATAATACTTGTTAATCACACTTTCCATCATGTGCGGAAATCACTCTCAGACATCGACGGCTGGCAAGCAAGATGACTCCAGTCAGCAGCAGATTCGTGCGTCTGTCTTGCACGGGGCAAAAGACCTCAGGATTGTAAGGCCAGAGTCGCACGTCGCTGGGCTAAAGCTGATTGACCTTTGCGCAGGAGTCGCGCTCGATCTTCCCTCCAGGCCCAACAGAGCTGCAAATTAGCATCCGCTCGACAGGACTCTGCGGCTCAGATCTCCATTACTACAGGCACAACCGTAATGGCGACATCATCGTCCAGGAGCCTCTCTCGCTCGGCCACGAATCTGCAGGTGTCGTAGTCGGTATTGGGTCAGATGTCAAGAACTTCAGTGTTGGCGACAAGGTAGCGTTGGAGGTTGGTCAACCTTGCGAGACCTGCGAGAGGTGTAAGGAGGGACGGTACAATATCTGCAAGAGCATGAGATTCAGGAGTAGTGCGAAGAGCTTCCCACACGCGCAGGGAACGCTACAGGACAGGATTAACCACCCTGCAGCTTGGTGCCACAAGTAAGTATAAGCGACGCACTGATATTGATATCTGCTGACTAGCATAGGCTACCTGAGGACATGTCTCTCGATCTTGGCGCGCTTCTAGAGCCTCTGAGCGTGGCCATCCAAGCAGCAAAGAGGGCACAACTCCAAGCTGGTGCTACAGTGTTAGTCTTTGGCGCAGGTGCCGTAGGTCTGCTAGTCGCTGCAATGGCAAAGATCTCCGGCGCCGGCACAGTCGTTATTGCAGATATTGATCAAGGGCGAGTGGATTTTGCTGTCAAAAATCACTTCGCCGACCGTTCCTTCACAGTACCGATGAAGCGCGGTAATACAATTGAGGAACAGCTTGAGATCGCCAAAGAGACAGCTGCAGCGATAGGGAGAACACCTAAGGGTAGTGCTGGTGAGATTGGCGAGGTCGATGCGACATTCGAATGCACTGGCGTCCCGTCGTGCGTTCAGGCCTCAATATACGTGAGTAGCACCTCGAACAATGCTAGACCAACACTAATATGTGGCAGGCCACCCGACCAGGTGGCAAGATGCTGCTCATTGGAATGGGAACACCGATCCAGACTTTGCCCATCTCTGCTGCAGCACTTCGTGAGGTTGACATCCTCGGCGTGTTCAGGTATGCGAACACATACCCCACTGGTATTGAGGTCGTATCAAAGAAGGGACCAGAATACCCCGACTTCTCAAAGCTTGTCACGCACAGATACGCAGGCCTGGAGGCAGCCGATGAAGCATTCGACATGGCCGGCAGGACGAAGGACGACGATGGCAATCTGGTCATCAAGGTTGTACTTGAGACTGGAGAGAAAACGGAGAACTTGTGAGCATGTTGTCGCCGCGAATGTGTTTCGGGCTTCACGAATTCGTTGCTATGTAAATTCGATATTTTGTGTAAACAAATGCAATGACGTATGTGGCGATACACAATCAGTATGCACTTCCGTGCTGCAGGTACCGCAAGGCGCCGTGACCCTGCCACAGCGCTGACACCTACAGAACATCTCTGCTATCGGCACGGACAGATGTTAGCGGCAGCGAAGTTGGAGACAGATAGTCAGGATTGATTCGCCTTCTTCGTGTTCGCCAAGAAACCGAGAGGTACCCAATGCGGTGGAGTTTTGCGGAGGATGCGTTCTCAAAGGAGAAGATTTCCCCGGCCATCAAGATCCGACAAGCATCCGGCGCGCCACATCTCCACCTATGCTCCACCTGTGCTCCACACTAACGGCCCCAGCATCTGCAGAGGAACATCGCGATGTCCTGTACGGCGTGTCTAGTTGGTGTTTTGGGTCCCAAGTCCTCCCATAAAGGAAACGCCGCTGCGTCAAGGTCTTGACAGTCTGGAGAAAGTCGGTGCAAGTTCTGCAGGCGCATGGGGAAAGTGTGGAGTAGACTGCTGAATGGAGCGTTCGGGTTCTTGAGCTCAAGACGTGCGGCTCAAGATGGATATACGGGTGCCGGTTTTAGTGCTACAGATCCTTTGAAGCTATGACCAACGGTGTTTTCAGGCGGTCGACGCGTAGCTGTTGACGAGACATAACTTGTCTGTTGCTCGCTCTCTGCGCTCAGCATCTCGCTACAACACTCTTACTCCAATTCTCCTTCCTGCCTTTCACACTTCACACTCACAATGGTTGAACTCCGCAGACTCAAGGTTGCTTGCTCGGGCCTTGGCCGCATGGGCGCCCGTCATGCCCTCCATTTCCTGCACCGCACACCCAAGGCTGAGCTTGTGGCTGCCTTCACACCAGATCCCAAGGAGGCAGCATGGGCGAAGGAGAACCTCGAGCCATTTGGTGTCAAGATCTACAGTGACTACGACCAGATGCTGAAGCACCAGGGTCTGGAGGCAGTCGTCGTTGCAACCGTCACCACTGCACACGCTGAGCAGTCTACCAAGGCAATCAAGGCCGGCAAGCATGTCCTGTGCGAGAAGCCCTTTAGTACAAATCTCGAAGTTGTATGTACCTTCCTTTCTTCGCCAATTGGGACGTGTAGTTAACAGCTCCTAGTGCCAGGACCTCCTCAAGACGGCCGCTGCCCACCCCAAAATCAAAGTCATGTGCGGCTTCTCCCGCCGTTTCGACGCCTCATACCGCAATGCCTACGCTCTCGTCAGGTCGGGCGATGTTGGACGACCCTCCATACTTCGCTCCCAGACCTGCGATAAGTACGATCCCTCGGGCTTCTTCGTCGAATACGCCAAATTCTCTGGTGGTATCTTCGTCGACTGCAATGTCCACGACATCGACCTCGCCCTGTGGTACTTCAGCGCCGACTCTAACGGCAAGAACCTGCCCAAGGTCAAGTCCGTCGTCGCCTTCGGCATCACAGCCCTCGAGCCGGATCTCGCCAAGTACGGCGACGTCGACAACGGCGTCGGCATTGTCGAGTTCTACGACGGCCAGATTGCATACTTTTACAGCTCGCGCATGAACGCGTCCGGCCAGCACGACATGACCGAGATCATTGGCACAAAGGGCAAGCTTGCTGTCAACTCGAATCCCATGACCAACCTCATGGAGGCGCACTTGCCCAACGGCGTGCAGCGCGCCATCCCGCAAAACTACTACGAGCGCTTTGAGCAGGCCTTCGTCACCGAGGCGAACGAGTTCACAGACGCCGTCCTCAACAACACAGACGTCCCCGTCGACATTGAGAGCTCATACCAAGCTGTCAGGATTGGCGTTGCGCTGCAAGAGAGTCTACGGAGCCAGAAGAAGATCTGGTTCGACCGCAACGGCCACCAGACTGATGAGCCGCAGAACAAGGCCAAGCTGTAGATGAGAGAGGGGGTTAAAAGTTCATTTCGAAGTATAAGCTACGTAGCGCATCATGATAGATGGAGTCGTGTTGACTGGTGCCGTGAGATTTCAGGACAGGCCAATCGATAAGATTTAACGGTCACGAACACCCGGGCTTTCCCAATACATACTATTCACACTAGCTTTGTTGACCGGGCTATCAGTGTTGTCGCGCCAATACCGAGCATGAGAAGAGAGCTCGTTCTGGTTGTTTGAGCATCCCCTATGAGATTACTCACTTGGCCGCAGTAACACAGCTGAGTGGCATCACTGTCGAACTGTCGGCGCATGCAGACTAGTTCGGATTGGCTGTAGCCTTGACATTGCCTGTCCAGACTACGGTCATGATTTCGGCGAGTGAGTGAGACTATCAAGACGTTGATGGAGCGGAATGGAATGCGGACACGCGTAAGTGCCTTCTGAATGACGCCAACAGAGGCACTGTGCGCTCACTGTCTTCGCGTGGGTTGTATAACAAGTGCATGGCCGCAAAGGCGTTTGTTTGTTGATTCGAAATGTGCGATATACTACACTACCCCCTTTCGTAATCATCATCATCATCATCATCGTCATCACCTCTATACAACACACTCCCACCACCACCGCTTACCACGCCCGCGGCCGTTCCACACTCCCCGCCTTCCCTACACTTCCCCTCATGCATCCAGAATGAACCACACTCCCATCCGGCCAGACCCGAATCGCACTCCCGCCAAACCGCTTATGACAAACCGCACAATGGCGATCCTCATCAACGACCACCCGCCTGTTTAAGCCCCCAGGCTTCCCCGGCTGCCTCTCGAACCCATCACCCAAACGCAGCGCAAGTTCGACGCCGACTTTTTCGACGCCGCGCAAGCGCGCCACGATGCGTTCCTCGTTGAGGATGGAGTTGGCGGCGCGCATGCGGCCTTTGAAGTAGCTTTCGAGATCTGCGACGGGGAGCGAGGGCGGGACAAGGTCGAGGGTTGTGGCGGCAGGGAGGCGGGCGCCGTGTTTGCTGAGGAGAGAGAGGGCCGGAGGCCAATTGGGGGCGTTGGGGGGTGGGGGCGTGAGGTACAGTGAGAGAAGGGTGTGGTAGATGGAAGGTTCTTGGGTATCAGGGAGGCCTTTTTCTGAAGGGAGTCGGGGGTGGGGGGTGGTGATGGGGGTGTTGGCGGTGAGGAAGATGTTGTTACAGTATCTGTGTGTTGAATTAGATGGTGGAGATGGTGCAACGTGAGGGGAGAAGACATACTCTTCAGCTTTCTCGTAGTCTTTCAACTGGAAGACATAGATCTGCAATGCTTGTTTGTGCTGGCCCATTTTGCTGAGGACGATGGCTCTGGACTCGAAGAAATCCGGATCTGTCAAACATTAGCCGCTATTCAGGATCGTAGTCAGGGTGAAGGCATACCGTCAGGAGCCAGCTGCTTGAACACGCGGTAATTGTTGTAGTTCCCGCTCGTCTTGAGGAATGTCTGCAGCCGTTCACGCCATGTCACCTTTTCATCCTCGTCGTCAAATGTGCCCGACCGCAACCGCTCGAGGAACAAATCCACGAGCTTCTGGTGGAAGTCGGGCGTGAGATCATTCAGCTCCTCGATGATGTGCTCAAGGTACTTAACCGCAAGCTTGAGGTCTTGCTTCTCCAGAAACTCAAGTACGCGCTGCCGGGGAAGTGTCTCGGCATTCTCGGTATCTGCAAGGAACACGTCCATGCCCAGACCTGGGTCGGTGCGCAGAGGCCACTCGGCGAACTCGAGGATGAGGTCAATCATCTCAGGTGGAAGCTGTTGTAAGTATCCCACTGTGCGTTGTGGACCTTGCAATGCAGGCGCAACTTCTTCGTCGGCTTCATTTTTGCCAAACTTTTCCAGCAGTTCAAGCGCCTGGCGATGCAGCTTCTTGCCGTGCAGGAAGTCGATAAGATCTGCGTAACGACCTGTCTCGTATAGCTTTTCTTGAACGACGTCCGGCTCGCAGAAGTTGGGCAGACGGAAGAGAGAGCCTGCTAGCGAGGATTTTGTGAGCATATAGGCGCGGAAGAGGGTTGTGTCGACGAGCTGAGCGACATGGAGGAGTTTTGCGGTCCAGTCGATCTCGCCGGAAGTGTCCTGGATGAAGTAGTGGAAGGGTGGTTCGTAGAGTTCAGGTTGGCTGTCGTTTGGTGCAGGCAGTGGCTCTTTGAGATTGCCGTCTGTGTCGATGTAGCGCTTGATTTGTACACGACATTGAGCAAGATACGACTGCAACGCTCGAACGGCGTTGTTGAAGTCGACTTGTTTGTCTGGCTGTGCTGTTGTCTCTGTGATTTTTTTGGCTGGCCTGATGCTCGCTGTCTCAGCTGCATCGTCGCGGACTGAAGAGCGGATGGAGGCAGTGTCCGAGTCGACCTTCTTATGGCCACCAACCAGCCTGCCCACCATGGACCGCCCAATGGTAGCAGCGGGGTTGAATGTGCTTTCCCTGCTGACCTTTTTGATTTCATCACTCTCTTCCGGATGCTTCTCTGTGTCGACCTCGTCGTCGTCTGCCACGCTGCCATCCCCTTTGACGCTCTCCTCTGAAGACAGGTCGCCAGCGACAGCTCGGGGGTACAAGGCTATGACGCGCTCAGGCGGAGCCTTGGCCTCGATGAAGAGGTCCATTGAGTCGTGCCACTTTTTGTCGTGGAAGAGGGCCTCGGCCTTGAGCGTCTTGATCTCGCGGACTCGGCCGTCTTTGTCTTGTAAGAGGGTATCCTCGAGCATGTCGAGCAGACTCAGCGCCTCGTCGTAGCGGCCGTTGGCGGTCAGCTGGTCGATCTGCTTCTCGTAGCTTTCGGCTCCCATGCGCCAGATGCAGCGGTCGCTGGCGACCAAGAAGCCCTTGGCTGCGTGCGCCAGGCTGATGTTGGGCTGTGGCACGTGGAGGAAGGTGGCGTTTGGCAGGGCAATCTTCTGCAGCAGGTTCAGCGTGTCCGGGTTCCTGACCTCCAGACTGCCTTTGGAGGGCGCCTGCAGAGCCAGCATGTAGGGGTAGGAGTAGGCGAGCATCTCGGGGGCAAACGGCCACGGGACCTGGCGCTTGTCCAGGGCGTTGCCGTCGGCGTCGATGAAGAGGCTGTTGACGTCCTTTGCCAGCAGCAACTGGCCCTCTCCCAGGCGCGTGGCCAGCGGCTTCGGGACCCAGCTGCCCATGCCCATGTAGCCCATGCCCGAGGACGAGACGGCGCCGAAGCGGGCGCCGGCCTGGCCGCCGGCATCGCCCATGGCGCCCGGCTTGACAATGTCGTGGACGTGGTGGGTGTCGACGTCGACGAGGACAAAGCCCGGGTCCATGCCGGCGACCAGCTTGGTGCCCGTGGCCCAGGTCAGGCTCTTGACCGAGGCCATGAGGGCCAGCTCGGTGGCGTCGCCGCTAAGCTCCATGTCCTGCCAGGTCCACAGGATGATTTTGCGCTTGACGGCGACGGCCAGGCGGCTCACAATGGAGGGGATGCCGGTGGTGGGGTCCTTGACAATGTTGCTGGCGGCGGCAAAGGTGGTGGCGCCGCGCGTCTTGTCGAGGCGCTCCTGCAGCTGGTACGTGTGCAGGTCGTGGATGGAGACGTGGTTGTCCGACAGGGAGATGAGCATGTTGGTCTCCTTGAGGAAGCCGAGCTGCTGGACGGGGCGGCGCGAGAACTTGTCCTCCTCGCGCAGCAGGTCGGCCGCCCTGGGCTTTGCGGGCGCGTCCGGGCCGTCGTCGTGGAGGGTGCTGCCATGGGCGCTGCCGTTGGCGCTGCCGTTGGCATCGGCCGTGTGCTGCGTCGGCGGCTCCGTCTCGTCGTTGACGCGGTAGATGCGCAGCGCCCCCGTGCTGAGGCCGGCGAGCACGCGGTCACCTGTGCGCAGCAGTGTCAGCGGTCCGCCCGTCCAGCCATGGCGAGCTGCGTACCGTACGCGAGGATCGACTCGATCTTGGCCTTGTCGCGCGCCTTGAGCTCGACAATCGGCCGCGCCGTAAAGGCAGACAGCATCCTGGACAGTTGGGGCTCGTCGTGTCACGAGACGGGGCGCATGTCGTGGAGCCCTCGCCGTTGCTGTTGCTGTTGCTGTTGCTGTGGATGTTGCTGCTGCTGCCGCTGCTGTTGGCAGGTGCCGTTCGTTGCCGTTGCCGTTGCGCGCTCAGTGGGAGCTTGTGTCGCCCATGTCATCACAGTCAAAGCTCCCTCCCACGTGCGCCCTGCAGACGCCCACCACCGCCAAGTCACACACCCACAACACAACTCAGATAACAACGACCATTGACAGAACGAGAGTGTTTATTCTTAAGGAGCGGACGTGGAGCCTGACGCGAGGGGGGAATTGCCATTTGCTATCTACAGTCCTCAGCGGACACCAGACCGTCTCCCCTCGCTTTTCTTCCACCATACATGCGTGCAAGAACGCCTTGGGACCTCTAGTCTCCAAGAGCCATCAGGCACCATACCACTCCACTCCACTACCACCCTTCATACAGGTTGGGCAAAAGCCACAGATCAACTCAAGCGGCGGCGCAAAAGCGCACGCAAAACCAACCCCGCATCCGAGGGACGGGGACTGCTTTTACTTGATAAACAAAACCTGCCGTACACAGGCACAAAAATGTCGACTTTCAACAACATCTGCCCACCATTCCCCCTCGCCCCTCGCAAGGCGCGGGAGAGTGGTTTGGGCAGGAGGAAAGACATAACGCTCGTTACCAGTCAGCACGCCCTCTCCGTTCTCCCCCCAGCAACAGCCACAACGGGTCTTGCGATACAGCCAGAGGGCCGGTGGTAAGAGAGACGGACACGTCGAGAATTCGAGAGGGCGGCGAATGAGCGAATCATATCCACATATTGCCGGGTCGTGCACAGCGCACAGCCTGCGTCTCTACACTGCCTCCTTGAACATGCACGCGCGAGGGGCCGGGGTCCAACGGGCAAGCCACGGGAGGAGCGGGCGCGTCGCGCGCACAAGCAAGGGAAATGCAGAGTTCCAGGGCACGCTGGAGAGGACCGGGCGTAAGGGACCTCGGGGACAGACTGACCAAAGAGAGATACAACCATGCGTCGCAACCACTCCACACAACTCGCGCCTTACGATGAAGAAAAAGGGGGAGGGGGAGTGTGGTCGCATAACTCAAGATCGACTCCTGCAAAAAGAAATACATGGATGCTCTCGTGCGTTACATGTGAGATGCAAAAGGAAGCTTGACTTGCATTCTGAGCAGGGGATACAGGAGGGGTCTCTCAACGACGCGCAAAAGCAGAGCAGTAACAGCACAGAATGAACCAAAAAACAAAATCGGGGGTTTGAATGGAAAAATGTATGCACCAATTCACACAACGCGGACAAAGAGCAAACAAGGCTCATTCGACCCGCGCGTCTCCACGCCAGAGAGCGTATTCGCATCATCTGGCGCATCATCGAAATCGTGAAATGAAACTTCAAAAAATGACCAAGAATGGTCTGAGCAATTACGGCTGCAGTCGCAATTGTCAATCAACAGCCCGGTCGTCTGGTAGAGACTCAGAGGCAGAAAAGCAGCGGTCAGTGGTAGACGGTCCGGGTTGATTGTTGACAAAGTAAAAGAGGCTGGACGATAGGATAAGGCTCAGCGCCGCTCAGCAAAAAAAGGGTTGTGCTTCTCGTCCAGAGGCGAAGGGTCGGCGAGCGTGCCGTGGCTGCTCATGCGTGCGTGGCCGGGACGAGCTGATTCCGTCACGGCGCGCGCGCCTACTTGCCCAATCTTCTCAGTGTCGGGCTCGACAGTCTGAAAGGGTCGGGGTGTGATTGTGTAGGGCGCCGTCTTGTTGACTCGGTAGTCGTTGGCAACGTACTGCGGCGGAGCAGAATCACCGTGCAAAGGCGCTTTCGATGCGTCGGTCGAAGGGTCGATATAGTAGCCGGTTCCTGTCCCGGTCTCGGGGTCGCGGCGGAAGAGATGGGTCGAAGCGTAAACGAAGCCACCAATGGCGACGATGGCCCAGATGAGTACAAGTGTGCCCGAGATGAGCGCTTCGGTCTGAATGCCGCTCATGAGTTTCTCAATCACACGGTTGATGGCTTCGGTAATCTCATCGCTCGCCTTGCCGTTGGGATCGGCTAGCAGCGCGGCAGCAGAGTCAGAATCGCCAGCTTCAGCAGCGGCGCCAAGAGAGAGGGTATCGTTCGACACGCCAGGGAAGTTGACATGAGCGTGCTCGGATATCCACGTCAGGCCGTTCTGGAAGGAGGCAATTTTCAGCCCGATCAGGCAGTTCAGTACTTCCTTGATAGGGTCGTACAGAACCGTGCCGCCAAAAGTCGAGTTGAGCGTCTTGCTCATCTCGTCCACGAAAACGTTGAGCGTGTCGTTGACTGCGGTGGTGCTGGTGTTGACCCAGCCCAGGATGTCGTTGTTGATCTCGCTGTCCATCTTGCCGATGGCGCCATTGACGCCCTCGGACCAAGACATGGAGGCGTTCTGGAGAGAAGCAACAACATTGCCAGCAAAGTCAGCGACCTGTTCCGTGAGCTCGGGAGTCTTGTCTTGAATAGCCTTCAACAGGAGATATTGACAGAAGCAGGCGAAGAGACCTGCAATACCGAGAGCCAGCAGGAAGAGCATGGGGACCGAGGTAGCGTAAGCCCAGGCCCAGCGCATGATGGCTTGACGGCGGACCGAGCCAAAACGCCTGCCAATCCACAGCCCAAAGCCTGAAGAAGTGGGGCGGGATGCCAGGTAGACAACGTCCATGCCGTCGTGGCCCTCGGCAAAAAGCGCGGCGCGTTCTTGCATCCTACGGTATCGGCGCATTTCCATCCACGCCATCGGTACACAGACGAGAATGGCGAGGACAATCAGCACGCCAAGAGCGACCTTGCGTGCATCGTAGGCCATCTTGATGAGATCGTCAAAGAACTCATTGATGCCGTTGCCCTCGGAGCAAAAGGTAAGCTTGTCCTTCGCGGGGACAGGGAGTGTATCGCGATCGAAGGTGAAGTTGTTTGTAGCCCGAATCAGCTTCTTGACCTCTTCGAAAGGCAGGCGAATGATGTTGTCGGTAAAGTTCTGCACCTGTTCGAAGTTGGGGATCGAGTTATTCAACTCTTGAAGGCCTTTCTGGAGTTCGGGTGGTGCTTCAAGTCCCTTGAGCTTGGCGATCTGCTCGTCCAGGTTGATCTCCGGCTTGTCGAAGCCGGGAATGTTGAAGTTGATCTTGTCAAGAACAGAGTTGATGCCGTCTGTGACGGTCTTGACAGCGTCGCCCATGCCCTCGGTGACCTCTTCGATGGTTTGATTGAGAGTTTTGCTGATTTCGTTGCCGATTTCCACGGCAGCGTGAAGGCTGCCGCTCACAGCCAGGGTGATTAGGCAGAGGTAGGTGCTTGTCATCATGTGAATGACAAACAAGACAATCTCCTCAACGCCAGTGACGCTCATCTCCAACATGGACATGAGGCCACTGACTGCATTCTCAACCCCAGAGGCGGTCATCTCGTTGACGCCCCTTGCCATGTAGTGAGGCATGGAAGCCATGGAGCTACCCATGTTCTCGACTTGGGTGCAAGCACTCAGAGCTTCGCGACGTGCCGAAGCCAGGCTTGAGTCTGTGCTTGCGATGGCGATAAGTAGGCGAACGAGCACTAGGAGGAGAAGGATCGTCCAGCGGTTCAACCAAATTTGCGAGAGCCTAGCTCGAAGGCCAAGGTATGGTTTAAAGTTTGGTGTTTGGTTCATTGGGGGTCGTGTTGCATGTTGCGGTGCGTAGTAGTCTCGCATCTCATGATCGCCAGCGGACATAGATGGAGGCACAGCTGGGAAGGATTGCTGTTGGTTCGCTGAGGAAGCCATAGCGGAGGTGGATGGTCGTGAAACAGGGTCTGAGAGTTGTATTAGGATCGTGGGTCTTCAAGATCGTTGTGTGGTTGTGAAGAGGCGTTGGTGAGTATAGTCCAGCTATAAGAGATATCTTCCAGAGATAGGTTGCACAGCAACGGACAAAAGGTATTATGTGAATAGTAGAACAATAGAAACAATAGGAAAAGCAACGCTCCACACAATGCAAGAAGATGCTGGAAGAGGAGATGAGGTGAAGGGGAACACAATGTAGAAGTGGGTGGAGCGTGGATATCAATCTTCACAAAGCAGCATGGAAGCGAGCTACGTACCGCGAGAGAGCGAGGACCAGCTGCAGGCGACCCACTTGGTACCAATGGTACTTGGTGAGTCGTCTGCTCGACCGAGGTGTTTCAGAGCGCAGCCAGCTCAGTGAGGCTCAAGTTAGAACAGGTGGATCCGGGAAGATGGTGGTGGTCCAGATAGGCGCCCTTGGGTGGAGCCAACCACTGCTGACCAGTCATTTGCTGGTCAGACTGTCGGTCTGGGGAAGACCAAAACAACGCGCTAGAACAAGATTGCGCAGCTGTTATTTTGGACCCTCTTTGTGCGTGGATGGCTGTCGCGGTTTGTCTGAGCGTGCGTTCTTTGTTCCACGGCTTGCGCTCATTGGCGGCCTGCGATAGTCGTACAGGCGCGAGAGAGACAGATCTGGCAACCTGCGCAATCTCGTGACGTACAGCCCATCGCAGGCGGAGTCGTTGTCGAGCGCAAGGGAACACGCCCTCCGAGCGTCGGTCGCTAGGAAAGGAGGTGCTCGAGGGCTGGGAGATGCAGGCACAGCATGTTTTGTAGGCTCTCGCCGCACGGCCGCGTCAAAGGCGTAGCGCATCGTATCCCGGTTTTATGCAGGTTAAGCAGACGTCATTTGTGTTTCTGCACGTGAATTAATACTGCTGTGATTCAACCTTCCCCAGCATCTCCTTCACACAGAATCATCGTCGCTGTGCTCAAGCCCGCGATCATGGTGATATCCCTTGCGCGAATTGCTGCCTGACAGCGCTTGCGGTGTGTTTTTCGTTAACACATCGTGCAGCGGTGCCGTGGGGATCAACAGCTGTCCGAGCTTAGCGCCCGTCTTTTGCGGGGCGCAAATCCGTCTCGTTCGCTCCTGTCCAATCATCGCCCAGGCGGTTAGGGAGATCTCAAACACGACGGATTGCTTGACGGATTACTTGCATCCATCCCAACCTCCTCGTTGTCACTTCCAGATCTTCTGCCGTAGTGCCACGAGTGACGAGACGTCCAGACATACGCCTCATTCTGGTTGCGGCTCACAAGTCCGCCGAAGAGTCACGTGTGGCTGTGCCCTACCTGCCGCACTCCCACTCGTTTCGACAACTCCTTCTCTTTCACCTTATCAGTAGGCTTGGCTAAGCAAAACTGTAACGGGCCAATTCGATGTCCTCAACCATGCTGGTGTTATTCATTCAACATCAACAGATCTACGACCTCTGTAAGCTTCAGGCAGGTTGCGGTATTCTTGACGCAGTCGCCATTGCAGGTTATGAGTCCAGATATGGGGATGGGGTCTTCCGTTGTCCCTTCTATGATCAGATCAAGACTGGTAGCTGCGCATGCTTAGAAATGTGCTTATTTGTGCCCGGCTCGATGGACATCTCGCTACTGCTCAATGTTCATTCTTACTTCGTCTCATCATCCTCTGCATCGCTTTTCCACACACCTCCTTTAATCAGTCATTTGTCTTGTATAGAAGACCTGTTAGAAGCTGTGGTTTTTGAGCGCATTCGCTCAGCACAGGTCACAAACGGATGTCGGAGGCCCTCATGCTTGAAAGACGGCTTGGCCGTCTCATCCGAATTGAAACGTCACTGTCGGCTTCACCTTTCACCCATCCTCTTGCTGTACTCGCTTAGATAAGACACTACGTCCACTCATTGTACAGTCTACCGCAGATTCGCACTCACAAAAAAGAGCAGCCACGCGATCCTCCCATCGCGTCCACATTTACTAACAGGCTTGCCCGAAGCATTTTGTGCGCGGATTTCCCTTTCGACGCTTTCATACCTTTCCTAGAAAGCCTTGGATTCAGCTTGGACACCTCATCCGCTCAAAGATAGAAGAACGCTCGTGATCACTCGACAACGCACCACCGCAGGCTTCCTTCTCCACGTTGTACATACACCGCCTCATTGATCGAGCGGGCCTCTCACCTTAGCATTTGGTCAACTTTCAGGCAACATCGTAGGATGTTATTGACCCAGTCCTATTGTGTGTATCTCGCCTCCACCGCACACTTGTCTGCGAATCCTGATAACTACCTTTGATGCGATCGAAACCCCACTGTCCCACCACTCCCACTCCACTCTCTTTGTGTAGGTATGCCTTAGCTAGTTTTTATGCGCAGTGTGCTGATGTGGGCAGCAGCAATACCTACAAGCTTCCGACCTCAGACTTCCTCATTTACCACCTCACGAGAGCATTCAAACGAGCTACGAACTACGCCGCAGTTGCAAGCGCTACATACTGTGGTGAGTGGCCTCCGACGTTCGTTTGACGTGGGCTTAAGGCAGCATTGAGAATTTGAGGCGGTGAACACCTGTTCCTGGATCTTGTTGGCCCACTCAAGCATCACGAGAGGACTTACACCGACTTGGATGACCTCACGTGCTTCTGACACCCTTCACTAACGTGCTACTCTAGCCCAATTGTTACCTCGCAGACTAGAGTAAGCACTCTGTCTATCTATTCAAAGAACATCGCTAGCAGCGCAAGCTGGTTCCGTACAGCTAGCAATCGTTCATTACCCACTATTGGTACGTGCTATACCTGAAGCCGTACTTGGTACGGAAAAAGCAAAGGCTGCCCTTACAACACGCTCGTCGGTCTCTAAATACATCCCAACTCGCCCATCGAATCGACTTACAAGCTATATACAATCTTCTCGCAATGGCCGATAGCGCAGCGAACCCTGGCGACGAACCTAATATAAGTGTGAAGCAACTACTCATCAGAGTCAACGCGAACCCCTCTCCTCCGTCTGGTAATAGCAGTGATACTCTTCATGACAACGAGGGCTTCGATGATGAGCGCAAGCGTTTCGACACCAGCCCTCTGAGTGCCACTACACTCGACTTCAATGACTTGAAGATCCGCGACAGTGAGCAATCGTTTCCGCATAAGCACACCGATCGCCTGGCTGGCTTCTTCCACGGTAAGGCCATGAATGATTACATGCCCGTACCTGCCTACGGTCACCGCGACCCGCAGTTCAACCGTAACAACCCGCACTTTGGACCGGGCCATACATTCTTGCGTGGAGGCGGCAATCACCGCAACGCGCGCACCTGGGTCTCGGAGGAGTCTCGTGCTGCTCAGGAGTTTCTCACTATTCGGAATTCAATGCGACGAATGTTCAAGAATGCCGACATCGCCAAATGGAAAGTTGCAGACTACATTGCGCATCGCGAGGCTGTCGTGACGTCCAAAGCGAACCTGCTTGCGCGACAGGCGCAAAGCCGAGAGGCTAGTCCTCGCCTCATCGATCTGACCATTTCCCCCGAGAAGCAAGATATGATGAGACGTTGCGGCCTTACCGGCAACTTTGAACAAGGGGGTAACTTCAGTCGAGCGCTAGGTGAGAAGACGATATGGTGTATGGATTGGCGGAACGGCAAAGACGAGATCGCGCCATGGCCGTGCTTAGCAGAGATGAAGTGGGAAGGTGACGATCGTGCTAAGACTGGCGTCGGTCGCTATCCACCTTTGCCTCGCGAGCAAGGCCCTGTCGGACTGCCCTGGAACCAGCTTGAGGTAGTCGAGCAATACCCTCTCGACCAGATTGCCAGCATCCCCACAATGGAAGATGTTTATCTTCCTGTCGACGAGATCGATGACGAGGTCAAGTACGATCTTCTGAACAAAGATCTCGAGGATGCGATGGATGCTTACCTGGAGTCCTGAGAAGGTAGCATGCTAGAATCCTTGTGTATGTCACCGTTCCCTCCAAAATAACATTGACGGTCCTAACGAAGCACTCTTTTCGTCGGTATTCCAACTTCGCGACGATTCGGCGTGCCCTCCAGAACCAATGTGACCACCGACGATCGTAAACTAATGTCACCGACATCCACCCGCCAGATCTGAGCAATCTAATTGTTCCAGTACCAAGGGAGGACTGTATTGTGTGTCTTGCTCTGCCCTACCTACCCCACTGGTTTGTTCAACTTTATGTCATTTTTGCCTCTTCGACAATTTCACTACGACTTGGTTTGCGATCGACTTTTCCAGAGAGATTGCTGCGCCTTCATAAGGCCAGACTTGGCTACCTTGCTTGGCTGCATTGTCAAGCACAGATATTCTATTATCGGGCAACTTCACGATGCTTTTGTCTTACTTTGTCTTGTCTTTTTATGATTACTTGATACCCGGAACAAGCACACGAGCTAGCGTTATGGTCACTGGAGACGTTGGAATGCACTGAATGACTGAAGTCGCCAGTATCAACCACTTCAGCTCCAGGCAACTTCTTTCTTGAGTTTGGTTTCCGTGCACTGCTGCAACCTATAAACCATGAGGGCGCCCTGGAATAGGTGGACTGCCCTCTTGGACTTTAATTATGGCACCTACTCTTCTTTGGAGATATTGGACCTCTCACGCCCCAAGGCCTAGTCAGTATTGTTCCAAGAATCCGAAAGTACACTCTACAATTTCACACTTCAATCGTGACTCGCATCGTGTACTTATTCCACCCGCGTTGTCGGACAGTCGGCGTTCTGCATCAGGCACCCAGCTGCGGCTAGGGACGTGAATCCGCTGTGCCATAATCACGTACGGAGCGTCACATAAATCACAGCGCAGACTGGCTTAAGCTTCGCATGCTAATATCAGTCCCTGCTGAATCAATTGTACTGTCAACCCATATCCGGTATTTGATCAAGCTAGCTCTACTGTCGTCGGCCTGTGCCAATATTCGTTCAAAGTTCAACCCCGCATCCTGGACTTAAAACGCTCACTATCCAAATCTAGCGACATCATTCTTTGACAATCCAATAGTATGTTGTCGCACAGATGCAGCACAGCAGGAATGCGGCACACTGGCTTGCTTACGTATGGCGACATATGTCGAATCAAGACTCAGTACTCTACAGTCCGGCTTCTACCGATGTTTCGTAAGGGACAAAAGCGGTTGCCTGATAGCCACCGTCAGCTCGCATGGTGGCTTTCTACCAAGATTTATATTCTGCACCCCGCAAGAGATTTAAGCAGATACCTTTCCAGAGTTCAGCATCGGATTATTGAACATGGCCATCTTCACTCTAGCCAACGTCACCGTCACCCTCCTCAGCCTATACATCGCAAAGCGCATCTACTGGGAAATAACCACTGGCTCGCACCTCCGCACATTAGCAAAACGTCATGGCTGCCTCCCAGCCAAATCACTCCAAACGCCCTTCACCAATGGCTTGTTTTTTTGGTGGGCCCAAATCCGCGCGATTAAGGAGCACCGCCTCCTCCCCTACATGTCCTCGACCTTCGCCGAAGTGCGTGCACACACCCGCCACTACTACGTCTTCAACACGCACTTGCTGTTCACGCAGGACCCGGAAAATGTCAAAGCCGTGCTGGCCACCAACTCCGCCGACTGGAGTCTGGGCCAGGAGCGCATCAAGGACATGTCGAGCTACCTTGGGTACGGCATCTTTGTTAATGAGGGGCAGGCGTGGAAGCACTCGCGCGAAATGCTGAGGCCGTGCTTTGAGAAGAGTCTTGTCGCTGATGTGGATTTGTTGGAGAGGCATGCGTTGAGGCTTTTTGAGCTTGTGCCAAAAGGTGGGGAGGAGATTGATTTGCAGCCCCTACTGCATGATTTGAGTATGGATGTTGCAACGGAGCTGTTGTTCGGGAAGGGTACGACTGCGCTGGAGAGGGGAGGGGGTGGTGTGGAGGCGAGGAAGTTCTGCGAGGCATTCGATTATGCGAGTAATCCGTTTGAGCGGGAGGCGTTTAAGAAGTGGGGAGTGATTGCGTTGTTTTTGCCAGATCGGTGGAATGGAGCGAAGAAGGAGTGTGTCAGGACTATGCAAGGTATGGTTGCTCTCTCTCTCTCTCGACGCTGTGCAGTGGTCATTGATTGATGTGGCAGAGTTCGTCGACCGTATCATCACCGCGCATACATCCTCGGACAGTAAATCCCACGATGACAAAGAGTCCCGCTACAATTTCCTCTCCGCACTTCTCGAAGCCACAGACGACCATGCCACCATCCGCAGCGAACTGCTCAATATCCTCCTCGCGGGTCGCGACACCGTCGCCTCGCTGCTGAGCAACATCCTCTGGGAGCTACCGCGACACCCTGACGTACTCTCCACGCTTCGCTCAGAGATTCTCTCCGTCTCCGGCGACTCGCCCCCATCCTACGACGATCTGAAGAACATGAAGTATCTCCGCGCCATCGTCAACGAGTCGCAGCGACTCTACCCCATTGTCCCCATGAACAGCCGCGAGGCACTTGTTGACACTATGATCCCACGCGGGGGCGGTGATGATGGGCTAAGTCCCGTGATGGTGCCCAAGGGGGGTGTTGTCGGGTGGAATATGTATAGTATGCAGCGGAGAAAGGATGTGTTCGGGGAGGATGCGGAATCTTTTCGCCCTGAGAGGTGGTTGGAGCCTGGATTCAGGCCTGGATGGGCGTATGTGCCGTTTTCTGGTGGGCCGCGGGTGTGTATTGGACAGGTGAGTGAATACAGGCTTTTGGTGAGATGATGCTAATACTAGCAGAACTTTGCACTTACTGAGACGATGTATGTTGTTGCGCGGGTGGTGCAGGAATTTGACATCTTGAGACGGGATGAGGAGGAATGGAGGGAGAAGTTCAGTATCACGTGTACGGGGTTGAATGGGTGTAAAATTGGGTTGGTTCCGCGAGAGAAATAACGAATTGATATTGTGGTGTCAAGACGAGGACGGTGGTCACCTCCAAGACTCGCTGTGAATAGGGTACACAGATGTGGCGTAGACAGCAGATCAAAATTCTACTCATCCACGATCACCCTCGCAACCCTCGCCGCCCTCCTCATCCCACTCCCAGGCTGCACACGCCCCTTGAACATCCCCTCCCTATCGCTCTCAATTCCTGCTCTCGCCTTCTCAAACGCCGCCTCCACCTTCTCGATCCCCTCACCACCCCACATTGCCAGCGCGCGCTCAAACGCCCCAGCCGCAAAAAGGTACTCACCAAGCGAAGTATGCACAACACCCAAAGCATACCATGTCTGGGCTCTCTCCACCTCAGAGAACCAAGTCTGTTTGTTCGGGGGGATAAGCTCCACAGGAAGCGACAGAAACCACGGGTTCTCTGCGGGACTGGGGGAGTCAGTGGCAAGACTCAGAGCCTTAGATATACTCTTCTCCGCCAGCAGGAGGTCTCTGGCAGCAATTTTGCGTGTCTGCAAGGCCAGACCCGCATCGCTGAGCCAGTCCTTGTGTGTGTCTAGGGCCCGATGTTGCAGAGATAGTGTAATGCCTAGCCCCACCTCGACGCGCCAGCGCAGCCGTTGGATGGACTTGAATGTCTCTTCTGCGTGGTCTGGACCGTGGATCGCTTCTGCGGACGTAAGGAAGCCGTATGTGAGTGCTACGATGACCGCCTGGGCATACTCGGCGCTTAGAACATAGTCTGCGGCGCCGTTTGAGGTAGTTTCGCGCGCGGCATCGCTGAGGTCGGCGAGCTCGGTGATGGTGTCGAGCCAGTGTTGAGGTTCGAACGAACTGCTCATTATGGATGCGCTGAGCCCGGCAGCGTAGTGTGGTAGCGTGTGTTGCGCATCGATTGTAACTGAGGAGAAGCCCTTGAGCACCCGGAAAGGCTCGAGGAGGTCGCCTTGTAGACGCGAAGTCGGGAAGGAATAGCTATTGAGAAGCGAAAGGTGGAGGCTGCGTGTGCTGCCCCAGGACTTCGTCACCTGACCGGCTTCGCGGAGGAAGTTGATCAACCGAGGGAGATATTGTGCTGGAAATATGACGACAGCCCGCTTCTTGGTGCTTTCTTTTTCCACAAGTGATATATCCAGAGCATGGTGCGAGCTGGTATCGAGCGCTGGGGATGCAGCGAACAGGATGCCAGAGTCAACGAGCATTGTCTTTGCATGGCGGGCATCGGGTGTGAAGATACTGAAGCGGACGAAGAGGTTTGAGGAGTAGAAAAATTGGAGAGCTTCTCTGCTGACAAGCCTGTTCGCGTAGAACAGACTGGTTTCTACGGGGAATGGTGACCTCGAAGCTTTGAAATTCAACAATCCTGTAGCATTGTCGAGAGCTTGCGTGTATGACACATTGGCTAGACCGGTGTTGACAAGCTCTGTATCTAGTGCATACCTGTAGATCGTGTTGCGAATTGAGGGAGGCAAGGTAGTGAGTCCAATTGGCGACTTCTTCACTGCCTCAGGACGAGGGCTCGATGGCTTTGTGGAAAGTGGTGTTTCTACACTGGCTTCCATCGAGTCCCTCTTGCGTAGCGTGGTGGCCATTTTCGGGACCTAAGTAAGGCTCAAAGGTGTCAGTAAGACTCTTCAGGTACTGCTTTGCATTGCGCATACCTAGACTGCTGTTTAGTGGTGTTCAAGTAGAGAAAGCTAGAATTAGAGCAGGCTGGATTCCGCAACTTGAATGGGAAAATGGGCTGCTCGGTAATTCGGAATTGCAAAGCCCTGCACACGAGTACATGTCAATGTCCATCGCGGTTTTATAGCTCCCAGGCGGGGGATGCGCGTGAGGTGTGTATAGATGCACCAAGTGCGGGGAGAGCAAGGACTAGGTGGGGGCGGCACCGCCGGATCCGCACAGCCGACTGTAGAATCTCACTATCGAACGTCGCTGTCCTGAACAAGTTACAATGGTGTACATTCGTGTCTACTATGTGCGGAGAAAATCTTGGCAGTCGGAAGTCCTCCAATCGGTCATAACGTCATGTCCGCGCAGCGGATTCAGCCTCAATCAGCCTCTATTCGGCATGGGCGGTGAATGCTTTAATCTTCTTTGTCGCTGAGAACTCCAGCTCAGTACCCTGCCCGATGAAGAAGATGTAACCTGCACTCAGCTTGTGTTCCTTGCCGTCTGCCTTAAGTGTGCCTTCGCCCTCCGTCAAGATCATGATACTGGGACCATCGATGGCGCGGACCGTGTCACTCTCACCAGCCTCCAATGTGGTCAACAACATGTTGAACTCGCTCATCGGCGGGGCGTAGATCTGAGTCTTTCCGTTCTTGCTGCCGTCGAACTTGCGTGGCTTGAGGATTGCCTCGCTCGTATCGTGTGGGTTGAATGTCAGGCACCCAACAAACGTATCAACATTGTTGCGGTCAGCACGAGGACAGAAGCCGGTGTTGAGGACGTTGTCAGATCGTGCCATACACTCAATGATATCCCCGGAGAGATACGCGTGGATACCGTCGGCGGGTATGTAGATACTGTCGCCCTCGTTGAGTTGCAGGTAGTTCATTGTGATGAGCGCCACAAGTGTACCGTTGTCCTCAACATCGTACTGCTTCGAAAGGCGAGGGATAAGCTCGGGAATATGTGTAGCCTTGCCAAACTTCTCCTTGGGCAACTTCAGTAGGGCCTCATTCGTCTCGCGGACGTCGTCCTCGGACGCCTTGAGCATGGCCCGGACGACGTGCTTGAGGGTCTGGTCGTCAAAATCGGGCTTCTTGATATCGGGGAGGAACTTTTGAAGGGGCTCCAGCTCCAACAGGCTCTGAATGTCCTTGAGTGGCTTGAACCCCACGAAAGCTTCAAAAGGACCAAGGGCCAGAGCAATCTCAGGCTTGTGATTTGAGTCGGTGAACTGATCTGGGTCCTTCTCGTGGAGCTTCGCAGCGAGTTCCTTATTCTGGAGATTGTTAGTCGAGAGCGAGATTCGAGCCAGCAAGCTAAACGTACCGGGTGCAGCTGCAGGGGCAGAGCCTTGGCTATCGAGAGAACCTTGGGGAGGTACGGCAGCTTTGAGTGACCGAACTTCTTGATAACTTTCTGGCCAATGAGCTCATCGGAATGCTTGTCGAGTACGTCCTGGAGGTCTTCGTCGGTTTCGAGGACTTTCGAGGGTAGTGTCGGGTATGTACCCATCCACCTATTTTTGTTAGACCGAGAGAAATCCAAAATGGATGTGGTGAGACTCACATTTCGGCGTACGGCTTGCTCTCATCAAGCTTGAAGCCATTACCGGGTGTCTTCTCACATAATGTTGCTGCGATGGACTCGCGACCTTGTCTACCCCAAGGGTACTGATTTACGTCGCAGCTCAGTTGAATGACCTTGTTAACCATTGTGATGTATGTAGGTGTCGTGTTCGCAATACAAAATTATGGGATGTTCGCGCCCATATACGCGCTTCGTCGAGCGGGCGTAGTGACAACGCTGCGACGTCATAGCGGACCCTCTACTATTTCTAATCCAAAGGAAGTACATCCCGAGCACTATGGAGATTGTGACGTTGAGGTGAAGGCTCTGAAAGATTTCGATCCGGCTACCCGCCGAGGACCTGTGGACCATTTGATGATCTCCCGCCAGCTCTGTCGACTCAGGTGGTGCATCGCCAGTCTTGGCGAAGCCAGGTGTGCTGATCTGAGGCTGAACAGCGGACTGTGCTGACAGAGCGGTGGTAAGCACTCAATCGTATCGCGTGCAGCTAGCACATTGCAAAGCTGTGGCAGAGAGCTGTGGACCAGCTGCCAGTAACGCCAGTCCAGTGCTGTGGTGTCATCAAAGTCGCGACAGGGGTTCGCGGAGAGAACGCGTGGAGGACGCACTTGTTGGGCCTGTGCAAGAAGCATGGTTCACCTTTGAGCAAAGGCCTCTGGATGCAAATTTGGAGCTGCCACGTCGAGAGCGGTCGAAATATACTGTGTACATAATATACCGTCAGCTCGCGAGTACCGTGTTTAGCGGGCGCTAGCAACACCCGCGGACACGTACCTGCACCGACGCAAGGGTCCCTGCCAAGGCTTCTATAATTTGTCCCTATCGGAGACACATATCCACGACGTTTGATCGCTGTCCTCCACGCTATCCCGCCGCACCTCAGACATGGCTTCTTAGCCTCGCCCGGCCCCCGACTCGAATCCAACTGCGACCCCTCGTTTGGCTCTCCGCCCGCCCACACTTGGCCTCGTGGCCCCACGCCTTCACCATGCACTTCGCAATGCCTCCGCGCAAGACGTCGCGGCCACCGCCCTACGCCGCGCGCAGCAACCCAACCACATCAATCGTGCCGCCAGCGCTCAGAAGCCTGCTGCGGAGCAAGTCCCGCGTCATCGTCGGCGCCGTCATGGGCTTCCTCACATTGCTCTGGCTGCTGGGCATAATAGGCGGCTCGCCCAGCTCTGCGCCTTTGGCCAACATCCCCAAAGTCGCCGTCGGGAGCGGCGCGCCTGTCGTCCTCGTCACAGTGCTGGACCCCGGCGCGAATCCTGCCTGGGTGCAGAAGATCAAGGCGAACAGGGAGGACTATGCCAAGAAGCATGGTATGTCTCCCCCCTCAAGAATACCACTTTTGCATATTTCCATGCTGACTTCCAACAGGGTACCTAACCCACTTTCCCTCCCCCTCCGATTACCCCCTCAAAAACGCCCCCTCCACCTGGTCCCGCGTGCCCGCCCTCCGCCACGCCATGACCCTCCACCCCGGCTCGACCTTCTTCTGGTACCTGGACGCCACCGCCCTCATAATGTCGACCGACACAAACCTCGAGGCGCATCTGATGCGCCCCGCCGTATTGGAGAAACACATGATCACCAACGCCCCCGTCGTGCCCCCAGACAGCGTGATCAAGACGTTCAGCAACCTCAAGGGTGACAGGATCGACTTTGTGATTGCACAGGACAAAGACGGGCTGGCGCCGAGTAGCTTCATAGTCAGGAACGGCGAGTGGGCCAAGTACTTTTTGGATGCGTGGTTCGATCCAATTTACCGGAGTTACAACTTCCAGAAGGCGGAGAGCCATGCATTAGAGCATATTGTGCAGTAAGTGATCCTTCCATATCATGAACGATACCCGGTTTGGTGGAATGTCGTAGGTGGTATTGCGACTGGGATTGAAATCAAGGCGCAGAGGCTAACATAATGGCGCACGCAGATGGCACGGCACCATCCTGGCCAAACTCGCCATGGTTCCGCAGTCGCTCTTGAACGCATACGTCTCGGGTCCGCATGCCGAAAAGGGGCAGTATGCGGAGGGCGACCTGGTCGCCAATTTCCCCGGCTGCGATAAGGATGGTCGGGACTGTGCCAAGGAGCAGCAGCCGTTCTTTGAGGTGCTGGAAAGGAAGAAGCAGGGGTACAACTAGATGCGCTGTAGACGACAAATGGCGGACAGCGCGGTACGACGGGAGAGAGTGTAGAGTAAGCCATGTACGAAAAGGGGGGAGGGGCGGGAAGGTGTTTAGTTACGTTGTGTATGTTTGCGGAGCTCGAAGAGAGCTCCAACACAACACAACACAACACACGGCGTCTGGCGTTGGAGTCCACACACACCTACCTATATCTGAAGTGATGGACGGATGGATGGAGTAGACATATCATACAATTCCTCGCACTACTTTACAAAGAAAACCCTTTTGTCCTTGGCTATGCATCCAAAACACCCACAATGCTTTTATCATACATTACTCATATCCCGGCGCTTGTGACGCGCTACTCTTTCCCTACTTGTGACGCGCTACTCCTTCCCAGCAGGCGCGCGCTGCCGCTTGACAGACTTCATGCTGCGGCGCGGCCGAGCAATCCTCTCACGACTACTCACGCTCTTGGGCCCCATGACGGTGCTGGCGCACATGGGGCGGCGGGCGCCAATAAACTTGCCCAGCGGGGAAAAGACCTCAATCTCAGGATACATGTCCTGCCAGTCTGCCAATTCATCTCCGTCCATGTCGGCGGTGTCGTTGCTCTTGGGCGGCTGCTTCGTCGCCTTATCGTCGGCAAAGGCGCGACTCAGCGCGTCGTCGACGTCTTCACCCGCTGCCTCGGCCTTGGCAATCGTCGAGAACTTGCGGTCTTTGTAGTCCTTTTCCTCGCGCAGACGGCGCTCGCGCTCGTGCTGGGCGTGGTTTGGATCCTTCTTCCTCACGCCAATGGGTTTCCACCCTTGCGGCCGTCGCGTCTGCGCGCTGACCTCGATCCAGCCGACGCCCTCGAGCAGGATGTCCGTGCTCCAGACGCGGAAGGGGAGGTTCTCGGGCTTCATTTTACCCGCGACAGAGCTGGTCAAGGGCCCTGCGAGTTTCTTCGTCACGTCCCATTTCAGCGCGAACCGGCCGGCGCTGTGCATTTGCGGCCCCACGTCGGGGGCGAGGATGGGCGGGACTTGCAGCTGGCGGTCGGAGGTTTGGGCTTGGTAGTCTGCAGCTTTCTCGGTGCGGGTCACGTGTGCGTGGATGGGGACGAACGGGTGGATCAGGAAGATCAGGTCGTCGGTGAGGGGGGTAATACGCACGAGGCCGCCGCCGAGGATGAGGGACTGGCCTGGTTTGAGGGCGAGGCGTTCGGCGCTTTTCACGCGCGATGTCATGATGAGGTCTTGTTGGTGGGACGGCTGCACAAAAGTTTCGAGGCCGGGTGAGGTGCGGGCGAGACCTGGCAGGTCGACGAGCTCGCCGCGATTTTTGCCGAAAGGGATTCGGATGGGCGAGGCGGTCGTGCCGGGGAGAGAAGACGCAATAGGTAGTACAGGGTAGTCCGTGTATGGCTGGGGAGGAGGGAGCAGCGCGTCAGGGTCCTCCTCGTCGTCTTCCTCCTCTTCGGGCTCGCGCTCGAGTGCTCGTGGAGGCTGGTGGACGTGCTGCTTTGGCCTGTTGTTGTAGCGTGCGATCTCGGCGTCTTCGTCTGCGAGTTGCTTTTGGACCCGTGTCAGGTCCTCAAGGGACGTCGCACCGCTCAGCATAGCTTCACGCTCAGCGGCGCTACGAATCTTCCGTACGTCTTGATAGTCTGCGCCCCGGCCTTTTGGGAAGACAGCCTCGAAGAGGTTCGACTTGCCCACGTTGACCTTGCCGACCATCCAGCCTGCGCCGCCACGGTCCCAAATTTCCTCTTTTACTTGCTTTGTCCACCACCCACGCTTTGCGCTGACCAGACGTACGTTGCCCAGACGGGCCTTGTTGTTGTCTCGACCCAGTGCATCGCGGAGGACTTCGGTGATGTAGGGCATGAGGGTATCGACTTGCTCCTTCTTGGGCGCCAGCAGATCGGCTCGTGTGATGATGAAGCTCACTTCTGCGATGCGGTCGTTGGCCACCCAGCCCTTGTGTTTCGCGCGACGGTTCTGAGTTCGCAGTTTGGGTATGCGCAGCGAGGACTGAAGGTTGGGGATGATGGAGAGGGGGAAGTCGGCAGCGTCAACGACATGGTAAACGTGGTTTCGGCGATGAGGCGACTCTGCGATGGTCTGCTGGATCGATTCGACGGTGGGGTGGTGTATGGGCGTGCCTATGCTGTGGTGGATCAGGTTGTGGCAGCGGTCGCACACAGGCGTGTCTGGCTGCAGTGCTGCGGTGGTGGAGTCTGCGTCGAGCACCCGCAGCTCTTGCAGCAGCTCAGGATTGGCGTCCTTGAGCGCCTTTGCGTAGACGTCGTCCTCGTGTGTGGCCTCGTGCGCTTTGCTTGGGTCCCATTTCAGATACGCGCGCACTGCGCCCCTGTCGACGTTGAAGTAGCCCGCCTCGGCCTTGTCGAACAGCTGCGACGGCGCACCGCAGCCGGGACAGGCTCTTGGCAGCGACCGCTTCTCGGGCTGTGTGCTGTGCGAGGGCGCATTCACGGGCTGGTTGTCGACGCCCTCGGCGGAAGGGAGGGGTGCTGCGGCGGTGTCCTGCTGCGCGCGGGCGAAGGTGGAAAAGCGCTGGGCATGCCTGGCATGGCGGCGAGGCGTGGGCGCGCGAGTCCTCAGGAGCGCAGGGCAGAGAAAGGTTGGGATCGAGGCCTGCAGGGCATCATGGTTCAACAGCGTCCTGGCCTGTCGCAGAGCAGGGCGCATACTGGCGGGAGGCTTACTGTTGCGGCAGCAGTCTGCGGCGTGTGCGGCGACGAGGTGGATGTGCTGGGTTATGGATTATGGATTATGGATTATGGATTATTGCTGAGTCATGCAGACGCTTGCAAACACACAGGTGGTTGTCAACGTGGGTGACGGCTGTCAGGTTGCAAGTCTGGTCGTCGTCGGCAGCTCGACGCGCACCGCGTGCCTGCACTCCCGCGGCCCAGAAAATTATCGCTGGCCGCAAAAAGAGACAGGCATGTTGGAGCTCAGGCAAGCTTCAGCCAATCGCTGCGAGATCGCTGTCCGCTGCGGCCAATTCGGCCAAGTCTCCGATGTAGCTCTCCATTCCGTGCGCAAAACTACCTACCCCAGACTGACTCTCAGACCACCGCGGCATCTAGTCATAGCTTCGCATCGAGCTGTCTCTCCATTGCTCCTTCTCCCCAACTGACAAGTCTTCCTCAATCTCACCTCGCCCATCATGCTTGCTACATCGCGCACCGCCCTGCGTCAAGCTGCAAAGCAGCACTTCACCGTCAAGGCTGGCGTCCGCGCTGCCTCTGCATGGTCGAGCGTGGCCCAGGGCCCTCCCGTGAGTCAATTGCAGCCAGCGACCTGATTGCCGCACCTTGCTAACGTCGTCGCAGGATGTAAGCGCAGCCTGAGACCAAGACGCCGATGAACCAAGCTCACTATTGACCACAAGGCCATTCTTGGTATTACCGAGGCCTTCAAGGCCGACACCAACCCCAAGAAGATCAACCTTGGTCAGTACCTGGCGACATTGTCACCCGCCATCACGTCTGACACTCACATGCAGGTGTTGGTGCCTACCGTGACGACAAGGGCAAGCCCTACGTCCTGCCCTCGGTGAAGGAGGCCGAGAAGAAGGTCGTCGAGTCAAACCTCGACAAGGAGTACGCCGGCATCACCGGAGTCCCCAAGTTCACCAAGGCAGCACTCGAGCTCGCCTACGGCAAGGACTCTGCTCCCCTCGCCGAGGACCGCGTCGCCGTCACCCAGACCATCTCCGGTACCGGTGCCCTCCGCATCGGTGGCGCTTTCCTCGAGCGTCACTACCCCCACGCAAAGGCCATCTACATCCCCACCCCGTCGTGGGCGAACCACGCCGCTGTCTTCAAGGACTCCGGCCTCAAGGTCGAGAAGTACCGCTACTACAACAAGGACACCATTGGCCTCGACTTCGACGGCATGGTCGCCGATATCAAGGCCATGCCCAAGAACAGCATCGTTCTGCTCCACGCCTGCGCCCATAACCCCACTGGTGTTGACCCTACAGAGGAGCAGTGGCTGAAGATTGCCGAGGCCGTCAAGGAGGGCGACCACTACCCCTTCTTCGACATGGCCTACCAGGGCTTTGCTTCTGGCGACACCAACAAGGACGCCTTTGCGCTCCGCCACTTCATCAAGGAGGGTCTCCGCCCCTGCCTTGCCCAATCGTTCGCCAAGAACATGGTACGATGCCAGCTGACAACGGAATGATTGATTGATTGCTAACATTGGCAGGGTCTGTACGGCGAGCGTGTCGGTGCCTTCTCCATTGTCTGCGAGTCTGCCGAGGAGAAGAAGCGTGTCGACTCCCAGGTCAAGATCCTTGTCCGCCCCTTGTACTCCAACCCTCCCGTTCACGGCGCCCGCATCGCCTCGGAGATCCTGAACGACTCTTCCCTCAACCAGCAGTGGCTCGGTGAGGTCAAGGGCATGGCTGACCGCATCATCACCATGCGTGCTGCCCTCAAGGAGAATCTCGAGAAGCTCGGCAGCAAGCACGACTGGAGCCACATCACATCGCAGATTGGCATGTTCGCATACACCGGTCTGACTGCTGAGCAAATGACCAAGCTGGCTGAGGAGGTTAGTAGCTCAAGTTCTCTCAACACGAATCTTCACTGACAATTGCAGCACTCTGTCTACGCCACCAAGGATGGCCGCATCTCGGTTGCTGGTATCACCAGCGAGAACGTGGGACGCCTTGCTGAGGCCATCTACAAGGTCAAGGGTTAAATGCCCGGCCTGATTCTTTCTTGCTTCAGGGTTCTCGGATATTCGGCATAGCATGGCGTGAATGGTACAATGTACTATACAGGGACAGGCACTAGACTACATTGCGTAGTGCACGACCAAAATTTACGTTCAACTTCACGACTCACAATCATTACTCCGATCGCATTTTGACCGACCAAGTCCCTTTCTCGAATCATCCTAGTTAGTGAAAAGGCTCACCCCACACCCTTCGGCATTTGAAAATTACCTATTGATCGGCAAGTCTCGTGCTTATCCCGTGTGTGATACCCCACATGTCGTCGGCTTGACGCGCCCACCACCTCAGCACAGATCCTGCCCCGTACGAGTACAGCTTCTTCGTTGTCTTTACGAATGTGAACCGTGGGAATGCATGAAGCAGATCAAGATACTGCTAGTAAACTCTGTCCAGGCGAAACAAACACCAGTGTTGATCTCACATCTAACGAAACAACATCTTCAACACTCGAAGCGCGTCCCCATCTTTTTTTACCAAGCTAGCTCAGGGTCCAGCCATTATCTTAGCTCGTCACAGGGCTCGTCACTGATAGGCAAGAGCTCCACTGCACTGAGTTGTGACGGGCTGCGAATCAGCTCCAAGCCTGGTTTTGCACTCCCTGCTCTGCACCCTGCACCACTGGGGTTGCGTTGCATCGCGAGATGAGTATCGAGCAAGGGGTGAATGCCAGATCTGTGATTCACAGCAGCTGGTGCTTACTCGGAGAAGGCCGGATGTGCAGAAACCACCCGCGCCTAAACCTCTACTTCCAAGTTTTGCGAACCGAAAGAGGGGGATTGTGGAGCGTCGTGTCTGCACACGGGCGAGTCAGGACGTGGGTGCCTCGATGACACGCAGCGTGCTGAGCCGTGCTGAGATTATTGAACACGCTGGCTTCGACGAGCAGGCTCTATCTTTGATACATCTCAGCTGTTCGGCGTCGTAGCTGAGATCACGGTACTGAGCAGTACAGGTCAGTAACGGGGAGCTAAGCGGCTTCTGGAAACGCAGGGTCGCCATGCACAATGACGAATCAAGCGTGACGTCGTTTTGAAATCTGCACTCAGTCCCCAATGCTTCGCCATTTATTAAACGCATTCGTTTGGCAGCCCTCCTTGACGCCTTTTATCAGCGGGCATCAGCGGACACCAGCAAATTCGAACACATCTGGGCCTCTTGGCGTCTAATATGCCACCTTCCTGGACAGCGCAGTGCGAGATGGCTGCTGTTTGTCAGCCGCACACCTATGAATGGGTGATGCACGGCGCGCACAGTTGACACATCCCGCGAGCCGAACCTCGCACGCGCGCATTGATGTGACCGTAGAGTGCAGAAGGGATGCCTTGACTTCTAATTACGGCTCGCGTTCAGGGTGGCCATGTCGCCATGAGGGTCGTAGAAGGGTCAGCAGAAGCCAGTACCGATGATCAACGGCGGCCGCTGGCTCAGGGCTGCTCATTGACGTCGGGGTATCCACCCAGCTCGAGCCTACTACTCTGTTGCTCATCACTGCGAGCCCCTCATTCGCAGTAATGCAACCAGTCCCTCTAGACCGCGGTAGTGCTCCGATATATGAGCGCCGCTCCCGTGACAGCTCGCTGCCATAATTGCTCCTCTTGCTCCCCTCTTAGATTGTCGAATTGCAACCTGACGTCGTCTGTCGTCTCTCCTACCCTGAAGAGATTAGCTGCCGCCGCACTTTTCGGCAATCCGACTCCGAGGAATCTGCAAGCCAAAGCGAACTAGAGGGGGTTAATACAGTTTTCCAGAGGCTTTGGGCCTCAGACTGCCGAGAAGACAGCCCTTTTGACCTTTTGACCCCTTCCACTCACCGCAGCGTCTCTCGTGCCCTCGCCGCTCTCGTCGCGGCCCTCTTCCCCCAGTCTCTTCCCACACACTGACAACGGCGCTCAAAATTCGGCGGGCCGACCCTACAACTTCGTCATAAACTAAACCAAAATCGAGGATTTCCAGTGCATCGGTCGCGCACGCACACGCTCGGTCCGCAGCAGCAGCCAGGCCCCGTAGTCTGTACTATCAGTTGCACGATCCCGCGACACGCAAAAATTATCCGTCGCGTCCAGCCTCACCTCCGGCCCCCTGCATCGCAGCGCCTGCGACATTGAAGAAGTGGTGTTGCTGTGTCTCACCCGTACCGGCTGATTCGGGTTGTTCGCGTGCTGTTGCGAGTTTCTAAGCAAAGATGGCGCCTAGTTCAGTAAAGGATGAAGACAGGGTTGGTGTGCCCCTCCATCACGTTGCTCCTTCCACCCCACGCCCCTCGCTGCCACGCATGCGCATTCCTAGAGTCTCATTTCCTGCACCCCGAGCACCATCATCACCCCCTCTGATTGCTTCTGCCCGCCCTGTGTTGGGCACCCCTCACGAACCCCCTCTAACCTGCACAGAGCGTCAACGGCGGCGAGGGCATCATGTCGATTCCCGGCGCTGAGGACACCATCGACCCCTCGACCTTTGAGCAGATCCTCGAGATGGACGAGGACGAGGCCGAGCGCGAGTTCTCCAAAAGCATCGTCTACGACTTCTTCACCCAGGCTGAGGGCACCTTTGTCAAGATGGACACCAACCTGTGCGTTCTGGCCCGTGCCGCCGCCTGCATTCGATCTGTGCACTGCTGACTGCCTCGTAGCGAGAAGAAGGAGCTTAAGACGCTCAGCGAGCTGGGCCACTTCCTCAAGGGCTCGTCCGCCACGCTCGGTCTGACCAAGGTCAAGGACTCGTGCGAGAAGATCCAGCACTACGGCCAACTGAAGGACGAGACGGGCACAAAAGACATCAAGGAGGAAGAGGCCCTGAAGAGCCTCGAGAAGATTATCAAGCAGGCCAAGGACGAGTTCCACGAGGTCGAGAAGGTGCTGAAGAAGTTCTATGATGATGAAGAATAAGCGCGGCCGCCTGCCCGCGACGTGCCCCTCTTAACGTGAGGCACGCCCAGCGCACGGCTGAAAGCGCGCAGCAAGGCAGTACTCGCGCCCTGTTTCCGCGCCTCCTCGCCCGCCGTGACACGCCGTACCTGCGTCGAGTCTCCCTCGAGACCGGTCGTAGCGTGTCCGTGTCGTCATTAGGGTGTGCCCCTCTCCTCCATAGCCAGCCTCAGAATTCTGCTTTACGACTCGGTACTTTGGATACCATAGACTTACAGCGTTATGAAAAGCATTGATCTATTCCCCATCTGTCTCCCTTTTGTTCCGGTGCCATGGCATACACCTCAGCCTTGCAGACGCAGACGCGCCGAAAGACGGTCCGAGACAACGTGTTGGGTGGGGTGATTAGGCGTGTACCAGTACGTCATGGTGCAAATGTGTGTGATTGGTTCCCGGTCTTCAACACCAAATCTCAGCATCGCAAATGGCAAAGCATCGCAAATCGTAAGCGCAGAAAGCGCCGAGCCTCAAGTGCGCGTGCCGCGCTCCCGCTGTTGACGTCGGTGTCCCGAGTTCTGTCCGCTATTTGTAACCCCCGTGAATCCATGCTACGCTCACCACTCCTTTACGCAGCACGGCCATCCAACATCATCAGACCCTCCACCATCATGGGCAAGAAAAAGGCCAAAGGCGAATACAACGACTTCCTCGAAGACACCCGCTACCAAAACACCAATGCCGTCCACACCACGCTGCAGTCCACGTCGACACTGTCCCGCACCGTCTCCCCCCCAGCCCCATCCCAGCACCGCACCACCACAACCCCCCACTCCAAACCCAAGAAACCCCCACTAACGCACTTCCTCTGCCTCCCCCTCATCACCCCCGAGAACCGCCCACACCTCGCCGCCGCACTGGACCACCTGCGCGCAGATGTCAAAGCCCACACCCCCGTGCCCCCACAAGCTGTCCGCCCCGTAGGCACCCTGCACCTCACGCTGGGCGTGATGAGCCTCTCAGCCGCACAGCTCGCAGACGCCATCGCGCACCTTGAGGAACTCGACATCGCACAGCTGCTGCGCGGCATCACGACACAGGCCATTGCAGCCGAGACGGCAGACCAAGCAGGTGTGAGTGAGAACGGGGGCGCGGTGGCGAATCCCTCCGTCTCGTTTTCGGCGGCGGTGGGCGCGGATCCGGGCGCGGCGCTGGTCGTGAGGCTGATGGGGTTGCTGCCCATGCAGAGGCCGAGCCAGACGAGTATATTGTATGCGGAGCCGGTGGATGGGACGGGGCGGTTGGAGCGGTTTGCGCAGAGTGTTAGGGGCATGTTTGAGGAGGGGGGCTGGGTCGTCGAGGATCAGAGGGGGTTGAGGTTGCATGCTACAGTCGTGAATACTGTGTATGCTAAGGCGAAGGGGAGGGGGGTCAAGCCGGGGAGGGCTGGGGGGAAGGGGGATGCGGGGGTGGACGGTGGGGTGCAAGGTGATGGTGGGCAGCAGCAGGGTAGTGGTGGGGAGCAAGAGGGAGTGGATGGTGAGGAGACGGGGAAGGCAAATCGGCCGGACAAGAAGAGTTGGATGCGGTTCGATGCTGGGTCGTTGATTGATGCGTATAAGGACTTTGTCTGGGCGGAAGACGTGCGCATCGACCGCGTGCAGATCTGCAAGATGGGCGCGAAGAAGATTCTGCACGAAGAGACGGGCGAAGTGATGGACGAAGAGTACGAAGTCGTTGCGGAAAAGCGCGGGTGACTGCTGTTCCTGCATCTGATCTCCATAGCCTTGACCAACAATCCCAACATGAACATACATGAATCACCTCAGCCTCCCCGCTCCAGGTCCTCAATCTCCCCTTCCATCCTCTCCCTCTCCGCCTCAAGCACCCTCTTCCTCCTCGCCAACTCCCGCACCCCCTTCTCACCCGCCTCCGCATACAGTCCCAGACTCTGCCTCGCCAGCGCCTCGCGATCCCTCAATGCGCGCTCCCCGCTACCCTGACTGCGCCTGAACTCCTTCAGCGCGGCCACAAACTCCGCCGGCGGCGGGTGACTGAACGTCCAGCAGCGCGCCTGCAGCCCCAGCAGAGTGGCACGCGTGTGCAGGAGCTCGGCGCGCGCTTTGGTTTGTCTCGCTAGCGAGCCATGCTGGGTTTGCTCGAGGATGCGGATCGAGGTTTCGAGGACGTGTTTGTGCAAGTTGAGGAGCGTGGTGAAGGAATTTGTGAGGGCTGTGCGGGCATTTGCGATGGAGTCAGGGAGCTCGAGGGTTGCGCCATTGAAGAGAGACTCGGCTGTGGTTGCGAGGGAGGCGGGGGTGGGAGGGGAGAGCGGGGAGGCGATGCTACAGAGGTGGATGGTTAGAATTTCTAGTTGCGATGACAGGGCGGAGGCGATGATGTCGATGTTGTCGAGGAAGGTGGTTATGTCGCCTGAGAGGATTTCGCGATCTGAGTCCGAGGGGATGCGGCCGGAGAGCAGGGCGGAGATGAGGTCAATGCAGGCGTGGAGGTCGTTCGGTAGGGTTGGTGCGCGTGAAGGGAGTGTGGAGAGGTTATCAATGAGTATTTGTGTTGAAAGGAGGGTTGATCGGGCAGTGGTCAGGCTCTGATGTGATATTAGTATGATATCGAATGAGACATGTGTTGCATTCACTAATGCTTGAGCATGATATCTGGGAGGCACGTTTGGCTGGAATGTTCAGGGGCTAGGAGTGATGAAGGGTAACAGCAGTGTCGAGTTTGTAACAGGAGATGGAGCTGTGCAAGTACAGAATCATGGTTGTAGAACCAGAAGACCTACCCGCCGTATCTCGTCATGCATGCGCTGCTTCTTTGTGTCTCGCGTCGACCCATCCAGGTTTAATTTTCGCGTGCAGAGATCTTTGTACAACACCTCAAAATTAGGGTTCCGCTGCAATGTCCCAGGGTCGACCGGTGGTAGCATATTCACTTGTGAGAAATTGAAGATGTTTTGGTGCAGTATGGACAGGATATTAATGCTCTGTTTGGTGTTTACGGTGAAGCGGCAGGAACGACTAGGTCGGAAGGGGCTAGAAGTGGGGCCGCTAAATTGACATTGCTCACAATATGATCCACCTAGGTCCGTACATCATTGGGATTTCCCGCAACAAGATTGTGGAAAGGTCCCCACGATACTACCGTCCAGCCCTATACTGCTTAACCGATTTACAAAACCGGCTCACTGGTACCCGTCGGAGCGCCCGGAGAGTCAGGCTCGAGTCTGAACATCAGAGTGCCGTGTCCCAACGAGTCGAAGCCTCCAGAATTTGGTCCATAATCGCCACCACCTCCCTCAATGTTCGCAGTCAGGCCCTGATTGACTGTGTCCCGGTACGTGCCCGACCACGATGCATTCAAACCCTTGAGTTCTACATAATGGGAATAAATGCCTTCGTATCCTGGGCGAATATTGAACCGCGCTTTTTCCGAAATTATACTGAAGTTACCTTGATAGGTCAGGTAAGGTTGGTAGGGGACATCGTGGCCGACGTTGTATTTAGCTGAGTATTCGGCACTATTGTTGTCAGTTAAGGCACAAAGACAAGTATAATCGTTGAATGACTGACCCGTTCAGAATCTGGTTACCATACAAACCAAAAAGATCAATGCCCTGGCTGTGACCCTGCTGTCCAATGGCAGCGAGTAGAGCAAAGCAGAGCAAAGCATGGCCCTGATCGCGCCCAGTTTCTTGACTCTGCATAAGGACCTTGCCAGAGCCTTCCTCCGTGAAGTTTGCGATCGAGAAGAAGGGCAGTGCGCCGTTGGCTACTTCACCATTCGGCATCCCATTGGCGAAGTATTCGGTTGCGTAGTTGAACATGGTTGTATTATCATTGAAGATACCGATAGCCATCAGAGAGGCGATATTGCAAAGGTCCCAGTTTGCATAGTAATGATTCGGAACGCCGTTGTGTCTGAGCAAGAAGTCGTGGTTCATGGGAGCAAAGACAGTGTTCAGCATGTGGCCGAACGCGGTCTGGTTCGCTTTGGGCCAGCCAGGGTAGTCACGCAGGAGTTCTCCAGCATTCGCGAATTGGTAGCCGTATAGTCCCGATGCAAGGAACTTATCAGAAGACCCGTCTATGCGCTTCAAGGTAGCCGCCCAGACGTCCAGAATTGCTACGGCTGCGGTGGCAAAGGTAGTGTTTTGGCTGACTTGATATCTCAGAGCCAACTGATAAGCTAAATGGATGTCGCGATATAGCGATACGTAGTTCTGCACAAGGTTCGCAGTTTGGCCTCTTACGACAACTTCCTGGGGGGAGGGCCTGCGCGTAGGCTGGGCAAATGCACTGGCTTCCAGGTGCTGGAATGCCTTCAGCCAGGGTTGGTCGCCACGCTGTACACGCCATCGAACTCTCTGGATGTCTTCTTGGGTATGCAAGGCCCCTGGATGCTTGAAAGACTGCACATGAAGACTGCCAGCGGTATTGGCATTGATCGATGATGCTTGAAGAAGCACACTAAAAAAGGGAAGTGAAAAAGAGGTGAACTTCATATTTGAAAACTAATCAGCTGAATCTTGGTGATCTGTTGGTTTAGAATAGGTGCTCGTTGGGAAGCTTTATATCCATCCTCTTGACGCTCACATCTGAGATGAAAGGACCAGACAGGGGTATCCCTGTCGCCGCTTCGGACGAATGCACGTCCCCTTCTCCTCCATTATATTTTTTCGGGTCATTTTGTTGGCCCGCTGCAAGTGCCTGATGTCGTCCCGTAACCTAGAGGTCAATCTAGACAACCTTGGAACTCGGATTAATGTCCTTCAGATATAGGTCGCACTTGGAGAAGATCCACAGCGGCATCAATCCGCACCTTCCTCGATGAACACATCAATCCGCCGCACAACACAACAGGCTGTTCAATTGTTTGTTAGGAAACGTTTGTCGTAGAACAGGCCTTCACAAACCGATGGTACGAAGACAGTTTGGTCTATGTACCTAAGCTCTGGGTTTTGTTTCCATGTACCTTCGTTACTTAGGCTCTCCGATCTAGGTGACTCGAGCCCAACGAACATGGAAAAAATTTAGGCTTGGGCTGCGCGGTACCTGTGCAACCATCTGCAATTTGAGGGTTGCCTTGCACCGGATGCCAATATTCTCTCGGCGCACTCACGCCAGTAGAAATATGTCCGAGTAACATGGCTCACGCGACCATCTTTACACAGAACACTGCGGAAGTCAGTGTGGGGTTGATGATAAATCATCAGATATTGTGCTAACGGCACTTTAATTGAAAGGCGATGAGAATCGAGACACACAAAGTAGAGGATTGAAAGATTGTTGAATCTCCTCCAAGGACATCTAAGCTAAATAGGCCTAGGGGAGGACCTTGGTGTCGTGGCTCTCAACTTGTAAGTGGGGATTACTGGCGTTATCGTAGAGACAGTGGCTAGACCAGACATCTTTTATGTTATAGCGAACTCCATCACACATATCTGGAAGATTCGCGAGACTTGTGTCGATCTTTTGCGTTATAAACTTCTCGTTGAGAACAATGAGTGCTGTTCCGTTTCCACCAGGTGTTGCAAAACCATGATTGATGTTAGTGGTCTTTGCTCAAAGATGCACTATACCGAAGAGCACCTTCCGAATGCGTCTTGAGGTATAGATAGGATATCTTTATGCAGGATTGATAAAAGTTCGTTGGTCAAGCTTGACAGGTCAGTGCTGATCATCAGTGGACTTTTGAGAGCGGTCCAGAACCATGGCCGCGTACGTTCTTAAGGCAACGTAAGGTGACATATCTCTACAACATCTATGTCCGGCCATGCACTTCCACATTTGACGAAGGGTGCAATCTCACGCATCTTTTGGAAGGTGGCGAGGATGCTGCAGCCAGCATAGCCGGTGGTGATGGATTGATTGATTGAGATAGTAATTCACCTCATGACAGCTATCTTTAGAGCCGGCGTTGAGGCGGTACGCTATCCTGCAAGCGCAGTCGCCGGTTGTGTCAAAGAATAGCGGTCTGATGTCATCTGACATCCTGTCAGAGTGCGTCCACAAATGTCGTACATGAGATAATCAACCCCCTATCCTGAGTACGTGACTTGGTCGCGCTGTTCGTAGCCCTAAGACCCTGGTTGGAAGCCACTGCTGTAAATTCTGAAACAGACTTGGGCTTGTTTTGTTTGGATTTGGGTTGAAGCCTGCCCGCCAGCATTGACCACAAGACACTTGAAACCGACATCACGGACACCAGCAGAGACCATGGGATCCGCAGTCTCCTTGACGCTTGTGAAATTATCTTGAGCTTGAATGCATTTCAGCTACTTTGTGTCAGCGCTGACCAGGCGCTTTGCTGCGATATCATACCTGTTCACCTTATCCGCCGACTTTGATCAGCAACTTCGCCTGGCCAAATGAAACTGTCAGCAACAGTGCTGATTAGAACACCTACATTGCTATTGTGTGGCAACTATGCTGTCAAATTATCCGTTTGGTTTGCAATGTGCCTTTAGAGGTGCTTCTGACAACTTTAGGCCCACAGATAGCTACAAGTTGCTCGGATGAGAGCTAGAAAATATGGTCTGCAATAACAGTATGCCTCAACTATACCTGTTGAAGATGACGTATCGAGTAAACCACCTGATTGGTGATGCTCGCGATGCGGTCGGAGACTGACTGCACCTTCTCCTTCTGCCGCTGTAGACGGCGGAGCGCTAATCTATTCCCAGGGAAAAGACGATCACCGACTCTAGGCCTGATCTCTGAGTGGATATCGAGTTCGGATCTCCTATGAGCGCAACACTAGATACAAACAACTAAGCGAATCACTGCCCACTCGCAAGGCCATGAAAAACTACTCGAATCTCCTAACATTCTCGGTTTCGATGACCTGTGCCGCTAGCAGAAACATTGATCCTTTCAATTATGCCTTGATCCCAAACAATACTTGCACTGCGCTTAAGGAAGATCTGACAACCTTGCTCGATGTGATAAAGGCGCGCAATGATCTGAGTGACCTAGCAAATAGCTTTGAGGAGCCTGCTGGGTTGGTAGCCTTGAAGAAAACGAGCTCGTGGGTACTAACGAAGTGTTAAAATACACCGACAACGTGTAAACACACCGCCTTACTAGGTAGATAGGCCTGGCTACGCTGCATCCTAGGCAAGTTGTATAATTCTCTAGTGTTTTTTTACATAATAGGTAGACTTAGCTGATTAGAGATTATAGTTAGTTAGCTAGTTACCCCTCCTCTCTATATATTGTTATCCTCTCTCCCTCTCTATCTCATCTTGTCTCTATCTTATCTCCATCTCATCTCGTCTCGCCTCTATCTCTATCTCTATCTCTATCTCTATCTTATCTCTATCTTATTTATATTTCATCTTGCTGCTGCAGCACCCCCCCCCCCCCCCCCCCCCCCTCTATCTTCTTGCTATATCTATTTTGCTACCTCTATTTTGCTAACTCCTTGCTATCTTTATCTTGCTAGCTCTTCTCTTTCTCTTTCTCCTCTTATTAATAGCACTATTATATAGAGTAGATAGAGTAAATAAAGTAGTATAAAAATACTAAGATATAGTATAAAACACCTAGTAGTCCTGTAAAAAGAAACACCCCCTATGTAGTGTTTTTATAACAACCTTTTCCCTATGTAATTTACCTGCTATATCTGCAGTGTTTTTTACCTAATTTTGTACCCTAGTGGATATGGAAATCCAATACTGACACAGATTAGGACTTTGGCAGCCTTTCCGCCACCTGGGGGTTCAGGTGCTTCACTCGAAGTAACAGAGCATTCAAAAACACTGGCGCCTACTAGCACGTTCCGTGTACCATCCGAAGGCAAATGGTGGTTAGAGAACCTGCTGACCCATCGTTACATTCCCAACTCAATCCTTACCAGGACAGGTTCAACAATACCCTGTCTTATCTACAAACGGCCACATACCTCACCATCTGCGCATTCCGACGATTTCCCCACGTTACTCATTACCAAAGTCAGACTTACTCAAGTTTCTGTCTTTAGGACACCTCTAGTAACGCAAATCTGCAACATGATTACACATCTTAATGGCTAGGCTTGTTTATGACTCCTGTGATCTGTTCAAACATTTTGTTTCACTACAGAACAAGATTCAACGCTGGTTCTCAATGCACCTTCGACGCAAAGCAAGGACCTCTTGACTAAAAGGCCACGAATGGATTTAATGCGCCGATTGCTGAAGGTACTGATGCGTGGATTGGGAGATGATCAGAGTCACATTCTGCAGTAATAGTGTGGTGCATTCGTCATTCTGAGGTATCGTTTCATTGGTAGTCTTCGCGGTAATTGACTCCATACGTCTCCTCAACCTTGACAAACCCAACTTCAGGTGAATTGTATGGCCATGGCTCTCCGCAGCGTTTCCAACAGGGCGTAGTCCTATAGAAGACTGCTACTAACTACAGCTTAAGTAAGCAGGCAGTCCGTAGTAAAGGTGTAAGCAGTAGCGTAGCCGTACAGTAGTAGGTTATGCTACTATATACAGGCTGTATAAGCGCTAGATTATAAGGTTACTTCCCCCCCTATAGCCTCTCTATATTCTACCTTTATTTTTCTGAGATCTTATCTCATCTTATATATTACTAAGCCTTATCTTAGATATCCTTCACGTGTACTCTAGTAAATACTTAGTATAATCTATTATAATAGTACTACTTTATATATTATATACTATTTAAGTATATATTTACTACTATAAAATACTATATTCTTTAGATATTAGTATATAAGCTCTATAACTACTCTATTTACTACCTTGATAAGTACACTTTACCTAGTTAGGAAACTACTACTCGTCCAACGGCTACGGAGCTGTCTAGTAATCTCTTCACCATAACCTTTACCGTTGTAGTTGACTTTTTAGCTGTAGCGTAGCTGCAGCTGACCTCACAGGGCGTAGTACGTCCCGTTGGAAACGCTGACTCTCCGTTACCGCTCATAAAGAATGCAAACGATGCGCCAATGAAGACAAACCATCCAGGAGGCGCGAAAGCAAGCCATGACGCCTCTATGCAAGCCAAATGATGCCCCTGTTCAGTTTCGCTATGTTCGTTATGGTCCGAACATGTGATGAAGCTGAACGAGTACACAGTCGGCATCGCGCGGATCTCTAGCGCTAGGTTGCAAGCGGTTTTGCTATTCTGTGGTCTTTAAAAGTTCTACTTCGCTTTCAGCTCGTTAGATGTACCGTGACTAAATGAAGACTAACCTCTGCCGTGTCATTGCGCACAAGAGTAGTGAATCGCATAATCCCATCTCCTTCCCATAATTTCGGACTCCGAAATCTTGGTGCTGCAGTTCGTTAAAGTGTATACTGATACCTACGCTTTGCCTGTGCCTAAGACCAGTCTCGATAGGCTGGAGGTGGGCTGTGAAAGTCATGTTCAAAAACTTCTGTTCGCGGAAAAATGCAGCTGGTTGATCGCCATCACCGAGGCTGAAAACATTGGGTATGAATGTCAAACCTTCATGTCCAATGGGACGTTGGTACCACTCGGGATACAGTAAAGGGCCATCAAAAAGATCCACGAAGCTTGCTGGAGGCTAAGGAACAAACACCCTGAAGGTCATCATCACTGTCCGGGTCGTTCAACACCGCTTGCCCCTTATTCAGTATCGGCCAGTCATTGTCCCATCACACTGTGTTTTCAAAGGTTTCGAGGCCCAAAGGTGACGATGATGACCCATTGATCTGCCGGCGAGCAAGAATGAGTGCGTACCACTCTCCGTGGACGTTTCTATGAAGTCAGCATGACCTATAGATTGAACCATTAGGTTGATAGATCCGTAAGCTCCATTGTTGATGAGAGGAATGTTTGGTGCCGGCAGCCAAGTCACTTTTGGTGAATGTGATCGTGCTACTGACGCTCGGTAAAGGTCATCAGTACCTCCTATTCAATTTCAAATAACCACATGTTTCCGAGGAGAAACTGAGTGGTAACTTTTTGTCTCGTGGTAGTGACACGAATTGTGCTCGTGGCACGAAACCGACGCAAGGACGCTGAAGCTAACCAAATCTCACACAATCTGGATTTCCAGGGTCTCACAGACATCGAGAATCCTAGCTTCCGCTACTTTTATTAGTGGTATATGATACAATGGACAAACATAATTGGTTTGGTTGTATGTTGTTTGTGTAGGTAGAGCATGCATGATGTCTTGCTACCGATCAACCATGTCTTAAACTCATGCACTCATGCTTGTGAAAACCAAGACCATGATGCCCTCTGAATAGGCTAAGATCCTAACTGCTTCTAAGCTGGCCTTGAAAAGTCTTTGGCGTTATACCGTAGCTCAAGTTGTGCAACGGGATGTGATGCAATGCCGATGATGATACTGTAACCGCCACCGGTACACGTCAGCCATTCAAGACATGAGAAGCACCACTTGAAGATCGTGGGTAATTAAACTCTACTAAATTCATGTGAACAGCTTGGAGGATTTTTCAGTTCCAATTGCTCGACTGCAAACTTACGCAGTCAACTTCACGGCTGAAGCACTGTAGCAGAGCGCGATATAAACGTAACGGTACCCAATTTATTCCAGAAACAGCTTCTCCCCTTAATCAAATCACATTAGCAAGCTTTGTACCGCTGTACTATTGCTAAGCTCGGCCTTGCGATCTGGCAGGTTACAATTGTCCTACTGTATGAGGCGGAGATCCAGTTGCTTGAACCGGAGAAGCCAGACTTGGATATCGTGAGCTCGAGCGACGTCCAAAGCTTGTTGCAAAAGAAATAAAATGACGTGACTAAGCTCAGATTCTCATCAGCTTCAATACAGTAGAGGAATCCACCCCAAGATTCGTGATCTGCCGTTTCAGGTCGTGTGTTTGGTAGCCGATTGCTAGCTTATTCAGAAGGTCCGGACACTCCAAAGTACGGTATTGACGTTTGAAGAGGACTTTGTTCCTCCCAGAGAGCGCCTTCGCACGGCAGTCGTCGTTTTACCTCGGCACTAGTGAGGCAAACATCTCAGCCCGTGGTGATGCTGCGGAATCTGTCAATCAGGAAGACATCCAGCTCACCCCAGAACTCGCGTGGTCCAAAAGACTTCATCATGTTAATGAGCACCTTGATTTCGTAAAATGACATTGCGGGTCGTCATCTTCGATGCTTAGCTGCAGCTGTTTCACGCGCCGTGCCATGCTTCCGACTATGGACCAAGCAGATGGTCCCCTGCCACTTCCTATGGCGTCGAAAACACATATGATCAGTGCCTGAAGGTTCTCCACCGAAAAGGATTCCATGCTCTTTGCAATCACAAATTATCAACATGATACGCCAGTCGATACCGCTGTTCAGGGGTATCAAGACGTTGGTCGTCCGTGGAATGAATGCAAATCGAGGTAATGGCAGACAGGATGGTGCCTGTATCATTTTCATCTTCAAGGCTTTGTGATTGTTGTCGAAACTGCCGCACATGAAGTACTGGTATTCATGGATAGATGCGCGCGATGAAGATCTCGACCAGAACTTCTAATGGGAGGAAACGATTCGACGTCGAAAAGTGTAGGCCAAGAGCGCTCACAGGTAGGCTGGCTTGGCTTCTCTTGAGTCCGTTGTCTCTTCGCCGACGCCGAGTCGGAAGGGTCCGGGCGGTCTTCGGCGCGTCGTCGTTTATTCTCGAGGGTTTTAAAGGCTTGTCTCAACTGCTCAGCATTTCCAAAAAGATCGTTGGGAATGAGAATTGGAGACGAACTCTGGCCGTTCAGTCCCTGGGGGTGATCAAAGAACTCCCTAGCCAAAATCCGTATTTTCCAAGGCGTCAAGTCGCCGTGTAAGACGTTCAATAGCTCCTGGATTCATTCCTCGTTTTCCTCTATCTTTGTCATACACACAAGAAGCCCCATTCTTCACACATCGTGGACAGGGTGTCATTTCTGAATACTTAACCTTCTTCTTCCGACACGCTTACAAGCTGGACATGCAACATCAGGTTTCTGTGCGTTGCGCGCATGGTTGACGTCGTACTCTTCTAGAACCGAAGCATCGTCAAAGTTATTCGTGACGACATACACATCGGAATGCCAATGGGCGCAAGGCGGCCACTGGAGTACGTGATGCGGGGAGTCGCGTGTGGGGTTTGTGGAGTGCAGGTTCGCCGAGGATGGCTCGGGGCCGGAGGAAGTCGCCCGAACCCGCCAAGAAAATCCTCCGCATTCGCACTGTTCTTCGCCTCACACTCTGCGAGAAACAGGCATACCTCACACTTGTCATGTTCGAAATTTGGGCTTTGTCCCTTCTCCCATACAAAGCCGATTGCAGGTTGAGATGCGCGTGACTGAGCAACATGTGGCTTGCCCAGGTGTGGCTGCTGCCCTTATCAACATGTTAGGAGACACCTTTGACGGTACAGTACGGTCAGCTGGATTCGCGTATATTTGAACTTTGAACTTGACAGCATTCATTTGAGAGCTCTTCGGAGGGCATGTGCTTCTCGGTTTTCAAATGCCTCATTTTAGTCATGATCCTTCAACCTCACCGACGAAATCTCTTACGATGCGTGGAGGCTGCACACCTGATACCCCTCCAAGAGCCCCGCGGAGACGTAATATGATTTCCTGTGTCATTAGCGAAGTCCGAGTGCGGATGAAGGCACAAGAGCTTGGACATCGAGGTTGCAATGCGCCGCGGGTTGTCTTCGGATGGGTACGAAATCCCAATGTGGCTGGTCAAGAGCCTCACATTTGAGCCTCAGTTCCCTGATATTGGCCGGATCCGAGGAACCAGTAATGCAAGCACTTACCGGCCGACTGTCCATTTACAGGCCAATGTGCATTGGTTTGTTCCGTACTGCTGACCCTGCCCAGCCACTATGGCTCGTGGATCCACCGTAACAACGACTCGTAAGAAGCAGGCCCCGCGTAGGAAGCACAAAAAAATAAATGCTGAGGCAAAAGAGCCTCGTTGCGGTGACAGACATGTAGCAAGTTGTGTCCTGACTTTGAGCACGGTCGTTCCGGCAGCACGTTTGCGCCACGGATCTTTCTCAACACCCGTGATCCGCACATTTGCGACACGAAGCTGTCTGAACAATGTACCTGACCTTCTCGCAGTTACCACAATTCACGCATCAGCGGCGCGTCCCTCAACGTTGCTCGGCACCACAGCCGGCTTGGCTCCTCAGACAAGACCACATTATCTTGGCTTAGCGAACAACACCAAGATTTGACCCCACTAGAATGTCGGAGCCGTGGCCACATACACAACTACCGTCTCTTGTCGTTTCCTGGGCGAGGATTCAGCGGGTTCCCACATGCGGTCTCGTCGTCACATTCGCAACAATCTCGCAATGTTAGTGTCTTGTCTCTTAGCTATTCACAACGGCTGCACGGCTTACTATGTGGACCATGCATGCATGCCATGCTGCCAATGTGGATCAACGAATAAATCTTCAGTGCGAGCTTCCGATGGCTGGTCCTCACGAGTAATCATCTCCGAGTGTGAGAAATGTGGGACAGCGTATCGGACGTGGGGTAGCAGGTCGGAGATCAAACTGGGGTAGTGTGGAGGGACTTGTTCTTATAAAAGCCAGATGTTCGCCTGAGCACTGGCAGCCATCTGCTTCCATTCTCTTTCAAATCTTCATCATGGCGGGCGAACCGAACACGCAGAACTCAGAGCCGGTCGTGCATGGCAGCACGATGGGATCAACCGCCCCGCATATTGTCATAGAAAAGCATAAGGATACTGACGTTGATTACCTCGAGGCAGTCCCTACAAATCAATCTGTAGAATATGCAGAAGCCAAGAAGCAGAGTGCAATTGAAGCCCTTGGTATCGAGGACTGGCAGGCAAAGGAGAAGCAAATTGTACGGAGACTCGACTTGACGTTGATGCCGCAGCTGTGGATTCTGTACAGTGCGTATTCTGCCACTAATCGCTGTTCTGAAATTGCAGAGTTCTGATGCCAAATTCAGTGTTCAACTACCTCAACCGGAACAATCTTGCGTAAGCCAGCTTCGATTTTGCACGATGAACAGTGATTAATGGTATGCGATAGGCAGGCTCGCCTAGATGAAGACTTCGAGGCAACCCTCGAGTTAGGCAACACCGATTACAGCACCGCGGTAGCTCTGCTTACGGTTGGGTACGTCACTTCGTGTCTCGAAGTTGGCCGACAGAGCTGACAATCTATAGTTACATGATTGCACAGCTCCCATCGAATATGTAAGCGCTCCTCATACAAATTGTGTGTGGGGCCGTGCTAAAACCTCGCAGGCTTATCACGCGTGTACGTCCGCAAATCTACCTACCCATTTGCGCAATCGTATGGTCTGGTGTGTCAGCAGCGACTGCTGGAATCAGCACTCCTGGTGAGCTCTTCGCAGTTCAAATTGTGTTGGGAATTGTAGAAGCCCCCCTCTTCCCAGGAGTAAGTTGCTATAGCATCCGATTCTGTGTTCCAAACTCATTGATATAGGCTGTTTTCCTCATGTCTTGTTGGTACACCCGTCGCGAGCTCGCTCTTCGTACCGCTCTCCTCTACTCTGGATTGGTACTTGCTCAGGCGTTTTCTGGCCTGATTGCTGCCGGAGTGTTGTCTAGTATGGTTGGAGTTGCAGGCCTGAAGGGCTGGCAGGCAAGTCTTACCTGTTCTCACAGTTTCACATTATAATCGCTAACTCATCTCAGTGGCTCTTTATTTTGGAGGGCGCGCTTAGTGCGTTCTTCGCCTTGACAGCCTTTTTCATCCTTCCTAACTACCCACACACAACATCTGGAGGCCAAATGTGGATCTTGACTGAGGAAATGCGAAGGATTGCAGTCACTCGCATCCAAGCTGATCGAGTTGAGGCACACACAGAGTCCACTGTTTGGCAAGGCTTGCGTCTGGCCCTTACGGATGTCAAGACATACGTTAGTATACTGCTGAAGACCAATTCCCGTCCTTGAAGCTGATTCGAAGGCAGATCTTCATATTCATGAACATTTTCATGACGTCTTCTTATGGATTCAACAATTTTTTTCCAACGATGGTGCGGGGGTTTGGTGTTGGCAATAGGACTATCTCCCTCCTCCTTACTGCTCCTCCCTACATCTTGGGCACAGCTGTGTCTTTCCTTGTTGCCTGGTCTTCCGATCGCCAGAAAGAGCGTGGATTTCATATCATGGCCAACAACTGCTGTGCCATCGTTGGATTCATCATCTCTGTTGCTACATTGAACACGGCAGCTCGATACACGGCAGCCTTCCTTTACACTTCAGGCAGTTTCTCAGCAAACGCCTTAGTGTATACATGGGCAGTGAGCTCCTTAGGACAGACACCAGAGAAGCGAGCTGCTGGTGGCGCCATAGTGAACATCTGCGGTCATCTGGGCAATGTGGTCAGTACGCCCGTCCCCACGTATCATCGACTGTGTGTGCTAACACTCAATTCAGATGTCACCTTATTTTTTCCCCGACAGCGATTCACCGCGTTACACAATGGCTATGATTTTGCAGATCGTGTTTGCAAGTCTGACACTCTGCATGGCGTTCGCATCAAAGACATACCTCAGGAGGGAGAATAAGAAGCTTAAGACTGCCTCAGACCAGACAGGAAGCTTCTACAATCCGTTTACAACATAGTCGATAGATTTCACTTTCAATAGAACACCAAGCGCAAATATCCTTCAATCTTCTCGTGTCTTTTCATTGCTCCTCAGTCCAGTGTACACGCAATCTTTACATGTGTCACGTTGCTTTTGTAGCTCTACTCAATGCCTTGTGCGTGATTGATGTTGTTGAGCTTGCCTGAAACTTGAGAAAATCAGTATGGGACATGAGCATATCGGTTCATACTTGTCTAACACGGAACGGGAGCATTCTAACAATGTTGAGCAATGACGTCAGAGCTCGGGAGAATCACGTCACACGTCCTGTAGCCGGTGGCAGAGTTGAGGTGGGAGCAATTGTAGAAGATCAGGGCGAGGTCAAGGCCACCCATTTCACGTGAAATCTTGAGACCGGCGAGTGGTTGATGCATGCTGTTCTTGGAATGGGCATTAGGATGGTAGATGTGCAGTAATGCCTCAATAGCGATTCACAGGCTTGTGATGGACCCCGCTAGTGACATCCGCTGATCGGTGGCTTTCACTGATTGGCTATCAGACGAACTACTACAATAGCCACGTGCTGCTTGCATGCAAGCATTCTAAAGTCGGCGTAGGGCCATCTCCGTTAGTTGCCAGCTGCGCAAAGCTTACTAACGTAATGTATTTTACTTCTCTTTGTTCAGCACTCACCGCGTCACACTCTTAACAAAGATTATGCGACTCTACCTTACCTATTAAGCCTAGCGTCTGTTAGCAAATACGTAAGCTAGTCTTGTTTGGCTTGACGCTGACTGCATTGTGCTGCTACATTCCAGCTTATATCTTCTGCCGTGTCACAACTAGCTACGAAAGACATGGCTTACGTGTAGAATAAAACTCCACTCTGTGTAACGAGCAGCTAGGGTATTTGTCGTGCGTCACGGCAATATGGAGGTTCTTGACTCGGCCGATCTAGCAACCGCCTGATCGTATGACCCTTCGTATGTACACGGATGTAGATACGTATGGCCAGATTCTCGAAGACTGAGCCTACAGAAAAGTCAGTGATCACGACCGCACTCTCTATCGACTAGTACAATTGAACCCAGCTTCAACATCTCTGAATAAGTAGGTCTCGTAGCTTGGGTCGATTGGTACCAGATGAACAAGCAGACGATGGCGCTGCAGGAAACACTGCTTGGGCGTGGGCATCTTGATACGCCGACAAGCATGAGTGACTTGGTGTTAGTGCTACCTGAGGATTGATGCTGACGCCACACTTAATGCTCGCCTAAATATTTCAAATTCTAGTTAGAAGGCGGCCTTGTACGAATTGCTGCAGGAGAGCTGTCGATTAGCTCAACGAAACTCGTACGCGATTACTCAAGAAACATCCTCGCGAGTCGAAGTCGTTACGTATGGTTGCACCAATGTGTCAGGCTATGATGATAATTTGAAGTATGGGCACAAATATGAGTATCACGTTGCACCAGGAGACTAAGAGCCAACCACCACAGATGAACGTTAATACAGTGTAGAGAATAAAGTCTCAGTCTGACGCCAGCAAGGATACCAAGGCGATCATCTACTTGATTGCAAGGCTCATTCACGGTGTTTGCTTCCAGAGAATGTGCTCTTCTGAGTTTTGGGTACGGTGTAAGCTGACCTGCATGACTAAAACCTGTTATCATGGTAGAAGAGTGCCGGAAAGGCATCACTAGCATGCAATACTAGTCTTAGAAGCCAAGTAGCAAACTTGTCGTCTCGTATATATAGGAGACTGTATCTTCGTCAACACTTTGTTATTCACACACTCAGCTCACCTTACTCACTTCACTCAGAATATCCCGATCCCACACTTTTACTTCACCTCAACAAAACTCTACTCCAATATGCAGCTCGCTCTTATTACCTCCGTCTTGGCCTTCTTTGCCACCCAAGTCGCAGCCGATGGAGCCATTACCGTGTGCAGGGGCGCGAATGGCGCCAGCTGCTCAACTATCGGGGGACTTGCACGCCCAGACAACTGCTCCGGCGGGTGCCTCAGTGCGCCCGGCACGAAGAGTGTGAAGGCAGCGAACGTGGATAGTGGTGGCTACTGCTGTAAGTGAGCTTCTCGCCGTTGATAGTCATCGATGACTAATATTATATCATCTCCGTAGTCACGGCCTACTCGGACAGCAACTGCAATGTAGGCGCAACGAAGGTTGAAGGCCACTTCCAGAACGGAAATTTCAACGCCTACTCGTATGACTGCTGTTAGTCAGTGGCACAAGTCAGACCTGTTGCCTCAGTACATCTTAGCAGAGGTCCTACCCGGAGTTTCAGATAGAATTTGGATCGATAACGTCCAAGCAAGTACGCACTATTGGCATGGCTATGTCAGACACACACACAGAAATACTAGACAATAAGAATTTTTGCGTGTTCCATATGTTCATCTTGTTTAAATGACACGGAAATTACCCAAACTGTATCCATGTGACACCTTTTGTAAGCTAAATTACGCAAGTCAACACAAGTATACATTCGGTAAAGATGTCAAGGGCATCAAAGTTCAGATCAAAGCCAACATCTTCTCTCGACTGTGTCTATAACCACACATGACTAGCTGCCTGGAACCGGGAATTGCCCAGGCCGCACATCAGATTAGACATCCTCTCGTCTAGCACACGCATGTCATCAATACAACAGATGCCAGTCCTTGTGAACCTCTATAGCCACAGCTTGATCTCCACACATGATGTATGATCTTTGTATGTCCTAACACTGAACAGGACTGCCAATCTCAAGCCAGCTGTTCTCCGCCGGACATCTTCTCAACGTCCCACGGAACCACCGTGGGTAGGTAGCAGCAACTCGAAATATCATCTCGCCATATCCTCCTACCCCTCATTCTTTCGAATGCACTCTTTAGAGAATCATATGCAGCAGTACAATAATTGCTAGAACCCCTGAGATATCCAGCACTACGACGTCTGACACGCTTGACCTCTCCCAAACTCCGATGACGCATGCCAGGAGCACGCTGCCGACAAGATAGTATCCCTCATGTTTAGAGCGCTGTTGTGAACTAGAAAAGCGCTACTGTTGCGACGGGAAGTATGGTCCAGCTCAATGAAAAGTCGTTTGTGTTTGGACAGTCTGTCAATGGTACCATGGACAATTCCTTACACGAACCGAGGCAGATGACCTATGCCAGTCTTCTCAGTGTCGTATTATTATTGCTTACAGAGTCGTCAGCACATAGAAAAATAAGATACAGCCCCACAGCCTCCAGATTATTGGAGTGTAATTTGCCCACTGCCGGCAATGTACCTCAAGTGCCTTTATCGATGCCTGCCAAAACGTGCGGACCACTAGATTCTCAAGAGGGATAGAGAGTAGTGCACTGCGGTCTGTAGATAAGAGATACCTAAGTACTCTGATAGGCCAGGTTACCTTTACGTACAAGATGTCATAGATAGCACGGGCTCTCGCATCAAAACTATACAATCGCAATTGAGGCAGTAGAGTAGTAAACTGTAAGCATTCACAGCAAAGACTTTTGTGGATGGAGCTCACCAGCATTTGAGTCAAACAAACACATTTCAACATTTTATTTTGAAGCTCATCAAACGCTGTTCACTAAACTGCGTGTTGAACTTATCACACTCATGTGATCTACAAATTGATATCGCCCTCCTAAGCGGCTGTGAACATGTTGAGGACACCAGCCCATGTCTCGCGGACTGTCGGCTGGATCTGGTTCGCGGGCAGCGAGAAACCGTACGTTCCCCTGTCACGGAGTTCGTAGGTGTAGGAGTAGGTAGCGTTGCCTGTAGCATCTGTGTAATCTGTCGAGGATCCAGTGGTGGCGTAAAGGGTAGAGCAGCTGGGGCCAATTGTGTAAGCGGTGCCCGAGACACCACGGATGGCATTTGCGGCGTTGGTGGCCAATGTGCGATGTGAAGCTTCGTTGTCTGGGCGGATGTTGCAGTTGTAGCCGTAGGGCCTGAGATCTGTCAGTCTGTGGCTCTGAAGCTTAACATCTTCAGAGAACGCTTACCAGAGGATGTACTGTCCATAGGAGTGGACGTCAAGATACAAGCGGATGCCACGTGAGTTCTTGAGCGACTGAATCTGTGCGACGAGACCGCGGTTCTCGGCTGTGTCACCTGCAGCCTGGCCCTTGTATGTCTCGGAGCAAGGGCTGGTGCTAGCTCCACCGGTAGCCGACCACTGGTACGGCCAGTTGCGGTTGATATCAGTACCGACACAACTCTGTCCACTGATGGTCTTGCGGTTCTTGCGCCAGAGACGATCAGTTGTCTGGGTGTAGACGAATCCATCAGGGTTGACAATGGGCATGATGTAGAAGTCGAACTTGTCGACGACAGCTCTGATGCTTGCATCAGTGGCGTACTTGGTGAGTAGTTGCCAAGCAAAGTACTCGGTGGACAAGGTGGTAATCCACTCGCGGGCGTGGACGGTACCGTGGATGAGCACTGCAGGCTTCGATCCCTGGCCGCCGGAGCCCCAGATGTGGATACCAGTGATGACACGTCCCTGCACCGAAGACCCGGCGGTGACGATCCTGGAGTTGCCAGTGTAGCCAGCCTGAAGGTCGTTGAGGAATGTCAAGTGATCCGCATACGAGTGGTATGAGGTGAACCAGCTCTCACTAGGAACTACGGACAAGTCAGGATGACGCATAGCAAAAGGGGGACCTGACAATACCAGCATAGACACTCATCTCGCCCTCCTCGGCCAGGATTGCGCCAACATCATCATTAATGACCTTGCTCTCCACCAGCGAGCTTATCGCATCGACATTATCGGGCGATACAATGACTTCGACATGAGCAGCTTTTCCGGGGTTGAGAACGTGAGCAGAAAGCGCGTCGATCTTAGCCTCGAGGCCACGAGTGTTTTCCAAGCGCAGGAGCTTGTAGCCAGTGTAGTCGACCTTCTTATTGTCTCTCGGAACCGCCGACGCAAAGACAGATGAGGCGAGCAGCGCAGAAGTAAAAATGTACTTCATCGTGGGCGATGTAGATGATGTTTGCGCTGTTGCGCGAGAATCAGCGCGGCCAGCCCTATTTTATATGTTGGTCACGATAACCGCATATGGTTTCCACCTGCCCATCGCGTCTTCCTGCCCGGTGTTCGTAGATGGCCAGCACAGTTCCAACCGATTAGGCAGGTGTGCGTTTGCCCAGGTCTATGATGATCTGCTACAAGCGCCGGGAGGGCACGACTGAAGGAGTCGGAAGAAAATGTGATGTTCTGGATGGTTGTTTCATTTACCCCAGAGACCTTGGTACCCGCTTGGCGGATTAGCGTGTTTTTGCGCGGCCGTACTGCGATTGGCTCGGAGCGTTCTTGGCTGGCCTGAAGAGGAAGGAGGTGGGAATGGCGGAGCTTGGCCATGCGACAGGACCGATTCAAGGCTCAGCCAGGCTTCATATGCATGGCTCGTGATGGTGGTGAAGCATGACGTGCTGTAATTCGCTATCTGGTACAGTCGAAGCGAGGGTCTTTTCAGGAAGGTCTGGTTGATAGCCACGGCAGCCACAATAAACGTGCATTGAAGGTTCGATCGAGAAGCCACGGCAGTGCGTGGTTCAAAATATGCTGAGCCGACTAACAACATGTGCAAGCTCAACTATCTATGGCACCTGTGTATCAAAGCTCTCGAGCTGACTGCTTCCTCAGCCTTGTCGGATTGGCAGCTGCCCAGTCCGTGAGGTTCATCACTTGAACACCTGAGCGAAGATTAGTAACAGAGCTAGTCTGAGTCAAGCCAAACAAGCACTCACCCCATCCTTCTAGTTCCGAAATTGCCGCTGCTTTGACCTCCGCCGAGACAGTCTCCGTAGCGTCCTCGATCAAGACAACCTCGTAACCCAGCTTTATGCCGTCAATAGACGTACCACGAACACAAGCATTTGTAATGAGACCGGTGACAATCAAAGTTTCAATGCCGTGCAGCGTCAACTCAGAGTTCAGCGTTGTGAACTGATGGTACTGATTATCCGCAAAAGCTGAATAAGAGTCGACGGAATGATTCTGCGCTTTCTTGATATAGTTGACGGTAGTGCGAAACCCTTCCAGGTACTGCAACCGCGTCTTGATTCCGTCTTCAATCTCCGCGCCCCATGTTCCAGGGATGCAATGGTCTGCATAGACGTCTTGCGTTTCTTGCTTCAGTGGGCTATCGGGGAAAGTGATGTTGACGGCATCGCCGGCTTCAGCACCAGGGTGCGCAGAAGCGAAGGATACATGGCCTTCTGGATGCCAGTCCTGTGATGCGGCGATGAACGGCCATTGATGGTCGTCGAGCAGGCTGTAGACTTTGGGCAGAATGGCAGATGCACGTGGGCTGCCGAGCGAGCCATTAATGAAGTCATTCTGGATATCGATTAAGAGGAGCGCGGTATGCTTGTGCAACTTGCTAGAGAACTTTGGGCATTTAAGTTAGTGTAACGTAGAGTCGCAGGTGGGGGTTCACGAACTGGTACGGCCCCCACTCTCGCCGCTAGCGCAACTGTCAGTGTAAGCAAAGAAACTAACATATTGAGAATGAATCTGAGACGACTCTGGTAACAAGCTTGTTTACCGAGAGAGAAATTTGTAACTTTTCAAGTAAATCTCACAAGGCTATCAGGGACACGACATAACAGCAAAAGTGGAGTGCAGTAACGACAGGCAATCGGCGACTATAACGATAAGATAAGACTGACGTCAGGAGGTTAGACTAAACAGAATGCAGCTCTCCCATTCGTTACTGTCGAGTACAGGACTCACATGCATTGCTAAAGCTATCTGACATCCTCCGATGACGGCTACCAATAACCTACATTGACATCGATACTCAAAAGAAAAGCCTTGAAATCTCAACATGTGCACTATTGAGTTCCCATCCAATAATGTTTCCAGGTCTCCCCACAGTCGCGACACTACAACCAACATAACACATCACACATCATTCCCCGCCACATACTGACCAAGACCACCTCTTCCCTCATCACCATCACCATACTAACAACACCTATACTACCACATCCGCCTCGGCAAGCTCATCCCCTTCCTGCCCGCCAGCCCCTCAACCCCCGTGACCTCCTCCTCACCAACCACAACCACAATCTCCCCCTTCCCGTCCTTCTCCCCCGTCTCCTTCCCATCCAACACATCCTCATCCTCCCCCTCCTCATCTTCTCCCCGTGTCCTCGCACCCCTTTCCCCCCTCCTCCTCACAGCACAAACCCCAACCAGCACACCCACGACCACCAACACCGCGAGAGCGAGTCCGATGCACAACCCCGCTATCGCTGCGGCAGAGAGACTTGGCACCCCTACACCCGCAGTTGACGGGGCAGCGGAAGGAGCAAGCGGGAGTGCAGAAGCCGACGCAGAAGCAGACGGAGCATGAGTGGCAACTGGTTGGCGTTGGATCGCGGTATCGAGATCTGGCGCGGTATGCAAGGCGGTGGGGAAAAGAGGAGCGCTCGGACGACTAGATGCGGTAGACTCCAATGAGAAGGCGGGTGTAGGTGCCGGGCCCGTGTCGAGGATGAGACTCGGCTGTGGGGATCTCACGACGTGCTTGGCGTTCTTCGGTGGCTGTATGTGTTGTGGTCAGTTGGAGGTCCGCTGTGAGGATTTGTCCTGGAGAGCAACGTACGAGTATGTCCATCTCTAGCTCCTGGTCTGCGTTGACGGCTTTTTTGGCTGCGACGGGTCTGATGCCGTAGCCGGACCAGATGCTGTTTGCGTTTGTGATTGATAGAAGCATGAGGTATAAGATATAATGTGTAAGATGAAGGAGACGAGTGTGATTTCTTCGAGGATGGAGTGGAAGGTCCAAGGGATCGTGGGCGGAAAGAAGGGAGTATTTATCAAGACGTTGCATGGATGATGGGTAATGGGGGCCATTGGAGGCTGGAAAACAATTAACCTTGAACGGGTTCGCAGCAGGTGGTGCAGAGAGCTGCCGTGTAGCGGAACTAAGCATTTGAGTTTGAGATGCCTTATCGCCGCTGTGCAGGATTCACTTGAGTGGGTTCGCAGGAGGGTATGCAACAGGTTCTATTAAAAAGCATCTTTAGACTCGAAATGCTCTAATGTGTCTTTATTGTCATGAGTAGTAAATACCAGCGCTCAGTATACTTTTGGTGTTAATGATGTTCTCTGGAGAGTCCTGAAACCCTCCCATGCGTACACTACGCCTGTTGTGCAACCTCAGCCTGCAGTCGGGACAAAAGCAACCACCGTTTCGACAGCGACGAGGATCAACAAACAACGGCCGGGTCCCACTCAACCAGCCCCCGACGATCATGTACCCGACACCCCGGTCCATCTCGTAAGTGATCAGGATGCAGCGAAAAGTCCGTTTGTGTTCGACCTGCTCGAAGTGCTCACCACAACCTCCAGCTCCTTACGAGTACTCATCGGACCGTGCAATTTGCAACGCAGACCATCGAAGGGGGCACCCATCAGGCATGTGAGATAGCTGGTAGGCTCCTTCGGGTCGTTGACCGTAATCGCGACCTCGCCTGTGGTGACACTCTGCTCGTCCCTACCACACAGCTACATCAGCATCCGCGACCCACCAAGAAAACACTGAACTACAACTCACACTCTCTTATTGATCCTGAAGATCTCCAGCACAAAGCTCAGCTCCTTCCTCCTGGGTCCCAGCGCCGTATACTCGCTCATCCTGAACTGGACCACATCGCCTTCGCCGCTACAACCTCCAATCTCGTCCGGCAGCGTGCCGTTTGCGAAGGAGCTGTGGCAGTGCAGGGTGCAGTTATTAGACATTCTAATGTCGAAGTCGATGGTCGAGGGATACTTGGTGCTCTCGGGCCAGTCCCCGCCGCCGGGCAAGCCAGACTGGCGCGTCATCATGTGCAGCTCCATGTTGGGGATGCTCCATATCTCGGTGGTTGCGTGAGAGTCGAGGGACGAGGACGCAGAGGTGGGGCGGGCGTGGGTTGGAGTGGTAAGGACGGCAAGGGCGAATACTGCGAGGCGTGAGTAAAGCATTGCGTGACTTGTGATGATCAATGAGTGGGGACGATGGATGAGTGGACAAAGAGGAGTGGTTGCAGTCTGAGAGATATGGGGCGACGGCATATATACAGGAGGCGCAACCTACGCCTTTCCTGTTATGCGATCTGGGAAGGAACGCATCCCGGCACTCACGACGATACGCTCTTGCAAGCTCTCGCAGTCCATTGAGAGCCTTGTTCACTCTGGCGACTTCTTCTGAACCGTTTTCTGCTGTGCAACTATCGCCAATGAATTTGTAGTACGAAACTCAAGATCGTAGGACGTGAAGATGACCAAGACTCCAGGTTCTCGCGTGCACCACAGAAGCCCCAAGGAAGCCCCCCAATTGAGCTTGATTTCTCATATCGTGTGCACTACCTACAGTAGCACCGCTATGTTTAGCAAAGTGATGCTTGATGTTGCAGGAGCAGTCGTACCAATGACGCTACGAGCTCGTTACCCCCAAAAACGCCTTGCACTTGGTATCTGTACTCGTGAAAACTGCAGCAATAATCCCATAACCGTTAACGCCCTTCCCAAACTCCGATGAGTGCTGAACCTATTGCTTAGGCCGCAACACTTACACGGCCCCTAACCGTAAGCGCAACATTCGCCACATCCTTGAGGTTCCACTCATTCTTGTTCGACGTGCTCTTTGGGACGTACTCACCGCTGTTGATGACATGGACCTTCATCTTGGGATGGAACTTCAGACCCGTCAACAGCTTTGGTGTGATGAGAAAATATTGACTTGTATGCTCTTGGCAGGCGATGTCGACCATTCGTTCGTGCACCTTACGTTCGTTACGTGGATCCATACCCTGATTGATCTCATCGACAACGCGGAACGGCGCCTGCGCAAGGTCTTGAAGGGCCATTAGGTAGAAGATAGTAGAGACGGCCCGCTCGCCACCAGACTGGCGGCGCTCGTCAAGCACAGATAGATTCTCGCCCTCGCTGCACGCACGTTAGTGGGTACTAGTAGCGGTGCAATCACTGCACTTACCGAAAGCGGACCATGATTTGGATGGACCAGGCATTGAAGTCTTCGTCATCCTTGTACACCATGACTTCGCCAGCACAGCCGATCTGGGCGAAGTTGTGTGAAAAAGCCGCACTAATCTTCGCCACAAGTTCATCTAGTCCAGTCTCGAATGGACCCTTGATATCTGCAATCTTCTGTTGGGCTTCCTCTAAAGCTGCGGTGTGCTTCTCCAATGATTCTTGTGTCTTTCGAATCTGCGCTTCACGGTTCTCGTAGGTCCTAACAACGGAGCCATCTCCTGCAGACATCATCTCGAGCCTCGCGCTGACCGCTTGAATTTCATCCTCCAGCTGCGCCACGGACTGAAGGTCTTTATATGACACAACTACCTCATTCTCCTCTGGCGTGCAATTGTTCACCATTGCTTGAACTGCTCTGTGATCTCTCTTGATAGATTCCTTCATCGTGTTTTTGGCGGCTGTCAGCTGGTCAAATTGTTCTTGTCTTGTCCGGAGGCGCAGAAGGACTTCCTTGTTCTCCTTCTCAAATGCCCGAACCTCTGATGCAGCTTCGATGAGACGAATCTCAGCTTCGACAACATTCGCGTGAAGACGGCGGAATTCAGTGACAGATTTCTGCTATGATCAGCAATAGTACAGTCGCTGGGTGATGTATACGTACGGCGTATTCGAGCGTGAGGTTAGCTATCTTCAGTGAACATTGTCGTGACTGAGCCTTGATCTCGCGGATACGCTCACTCGTTTGCGCATTCAAATCAAGGTACTGTTGCAGTTCGGCTTTGTTTTGATCTTCGGGTTGTCAGTCAACATCAGAGAATGACGTTCTGTGCAGTTGCGTACCAATTATGCGAGGAAGAGCATCCCATTCTGCTCTAGCCTTCTTAATCTGAGCCTCTTCTCTCAAGACCTCATCCTGACAAAGTTAGCATTGCCGAGTATATCGGGTTGACAACACGTACCCTCTGGTCTCTCACAGCCTTGACTTCCTGCATTAGTTTCTCGACTTGAGCCTTAGCTTCGTTGTGCTGGGCGATCATCTCTTTGGCCCGGTCGTCCATCTCTCGTAGCTTCTGATCGAGTTGCATCTTTTCGTCCGAGTTGACTGGCTGGTCAAGAACGAAGTACCGTGCAGGCCTAAGATTGTTCACAGAAGTAGACGATACGCCATACTCCCTTCGCGTCGTGATTCTGTATGCATCCTTGCCACTGACCCATGCTTGAATAGGACTGCTTGATGCAGCTGCATGCTGTTGGTCAGTGATGGGCTTGGCAGCAAAGGCAACTCTATGCAGCTTGGCATTGTCGCAAAGCATCGCAATTACCGGGTCGGGTGCAACGATATAGTCGCGGAGGTAACCCTCAAATCCGAGTTGTGCCAGGCTGGAGTGAGGCACGGGAGCAGGGAAGGCAGACGATGGCTTTGGCGACGTCCTGAGGTAGACACCATGTAAGTTAAGCTTATCCCTGCCCGTCATCTCGTTGAAGAGAAGCATATGATCGTCTTTGTTTGTACATGTGATAGCAACTGCGTCACCAAACTTCAGCTGGCTCTCTATGGCATCTGCATATTTGGGATGCGTGAGCGAGCATTCCAGTATCGGCGGCCCGTACACGTCGCCCTTGAGAGGGAGTTGCGCTTTGTTCTCCTTGAACCAATCCCATGCCTTGGCTGTGTCCAGGGAAAGTTTTTGGAGCAGACTGGTTTGTTTACCGCTTTGTGTGTCGAGGCGCGCGCGTTCGTTCTTAACTGCATCCCTCTGACTTTTGAAATCTTGTATCTGAGCTTGCACGCCTGACATGGTGGCTCTGTGCTCGTTTATTTGGCGTTCGGCCGACGAGATTTCTTGACGCAGCTCCTCCTTGCGCTGGCGGTATGCATCTTGGTCGTAGTCGACAGGTTGTTCCTGCCACTTCCGCTCAAGGTCGGTTATCTTCTTGGTAAGGCGAGCGATATCCTGTTGACGCCCCTGCTTGTCTCGTAGCTCGCCAGCTATCTGGGCTTGGTGGTCCTGAACAGTCTTGGTTTCCGCACCAATCGCCTGAGCTTTTCTATCGGCCTGCTGCTTAACCATATTCATCATTTGCTTGCGACGCTGCACAACTTGGTTGACTTGATCATGATAGGCTTGCGCGGACAATCCCGCTTGTCTGATCGGCTCGACCTCATTGTTGAGCTGAACCAACTCTTGCTCCGCGTCCTTGTGATCATTCTTCACTTGCTCAAATTCATTTTTGCGTATCTTCAACTGGATGATCGGTCGGACCTTTTCGAGAGCTGCTGCCTTGAATGAGAGCTCCTGACGCTGATTCCATCTCTCGACATCGCCTCGCGTGGTATTTTGTAGAGCCTCGAGCTTCTTTAGGTGTTCTCCTTCGCTATGCCGCTTGTCCTCGAGCATCTTTTCTTCTGTGCGCAATTCCTTCAGTTGATCGTGCCAATCGCTCATATGCGGAGGAGCTGCAGCACCGAGAGTCGCTCGTAGTCGTTCTGTGTCCTTCATCTTCGCAAACTCAACGACTCGGTCCTGGGGTAAGAACTGGCACAAGTTGTCGATCTGAATCGAGAAGCGTCTGCAGATGTCCATGACCGCTTTCTGGGTCGCATGCTTCCCGTTGATAAAAAAGACAGTCTTGCTGTCCTCCTTGCGTATGACCCGCCTGATCACAGGGTTTGTTCGCTCATTATCCCCTCTTGCCAGTTCGATCTCGATCTCGGCTTCCGCTGCACCATGCTTGACGAACGCACTAAGTTCCTTCGCTCTCCCCAAATGCTCTGGTTTCCACCCAAGCCCCAGACATATTGCACACACGAGTGTGCTCTTTCCTGTCCCGTTGGGCCCGATGATCATGTTCAAGCTGGGTCCCAGGTGGAACTCAGCAGCCGTATATGTGACGAAGTTCCTGAGTTTGACTCGTATAATTGAGCCAGGCTGGAAGGCATCATCGTCGGGTGGATCAGTGGCTGTGTGATCGCGGGCACCGTTCGTGGTTGCGGGGCTGTCAGACGCGTCGCGAGCATAGCGGGCACGTTTGCTGTGGACAGATACGGGAGTCGGAAGGTCGGAATCGGAGGAGTCTTCAGGTGCCTCTGGCGAAGGACGCTTCCGCCCGTTCCGGACGAGGCCGGGCATCGTCGCAGCGTGTATGTGTGTGTGCGGTAGGCCGTGACACGTCCGGGGGCATCTTGAGAGTTCCAGTGCTCGTCACTAGGTTCGCGCTAATTGACGCTTCACGTGATGGCGCGTAAAACGAAAGTGCGAGTAGCCAAAAGCAAATGGCAATCAGATATGCTGGGTATTGTTATTTCGTGGATAACCTCGAGTTCTATTAGTACATGGTAGCTCTATCTTAAGAGCACTGCAGACCAATCCACCCTCCCTACCAATGAGCTCCGTGCAGTAACGCCAAATCCGACGCAGTAATACCCATTGGTCGAACCATACCTCGTACTAAGCTCATCACGCGTCCATTGTCAAATTTCGTATGCTTTAAACGTTGCCTAGCTAGGCACAGAAAGTTAAACCGACACTGACTCGATTTCTGTTCGAAAGGAAGTCAAAAGAGGCTCTAGAAGATGGTACCGAAATTCTCCTCGACCGCACTGAGAGGCTTTCTCGGGCTAGTGGGATTGCCACTCTCATCTGCTGTTTTCTTGTGGCGGAAAGTGACTACAGTCTTATTAGCAACGTGTAGCGTCGAAGGAATAGACTGTACTTACACCCCACGAAGAGACCCTTGTTCATCTTCTCGTCACGCTCCGCCATAGCCTCCAATGCCGCCTGCTTGTCATGAACTTCCTTGTACTTGGCCATGTCTGACTCGTTGCCGAAGTCGTCAAAGTAGCCAGCATCGGTGTCGCTGTCAAGCTCAGGGACAAACGGCGCCTTCTGCTCTCGTAACCTCGCCCAGTCTACCTCTGCGAAGTATTGGTGCGCGTGAATCTCTGAGATACCCCGAAATCGGGTTGACTTGGAAGCGACAAGGCGAATGATGAGGTCCCAAGTGCGCTTTGACAGGAAGTATGATGGGTCTTCATACACGGGTTTGCGCAGCACCTTCTTCCACTGCTTCAAGTTCTGCCATGTTTCGTCGACAGTGGCACCTGCAAATGGCGGATAACCAGCCAAGGCTTCGAAAAGCATACACCCCAAGCTCCAGTAATCGACCGTGAAGTCGTACTCCTCTCCCTTGAGGACTTCGGGCGCCATGTAGTCGGGGCTGCCAACGATACTCTTCGCATAATTGACGTCTCGTTCGCGAAGAGATCGGTAGTTGTCTCGGCGCTGAGCAGCGCTTCGTTCCTCCACAGGACGACCGAACGGCGCGACCACGTCGCTCACTGACTGCAACTTGATGCGCATGGACTCAATCTTGATAGGAGCAAGCATGCCAGCTGCCAGACCAAAGTCAGTAAGCTTGACGTGGCCGGTGCTGTCGATGAGGAAGTTTTCTGGCTTCAAGTCGCGGTGGATGTACCCAAGCTGGTGCAAGGAGTCGACGCAGGAGAACATTTCTGCAATGTAGAATCGCGCGTGTCGGTTATGCAAGACACCAGTGTTGTTCAGCAGTGTTCGGAAGTCGCCTCCGGGAACATATTCCTGTGACACATTAATCAATACCTTGAACCAAATCGATTGAATCGTACGTACCATCGCAAGGTAGATGCTTTTGTCGTCTTGAAAGGCATACAGAAGTCTAACGAGCCACTCGCTCTTTGCTGTGGTCAGAATGTCGCGCTCAGTCAGAACGTGGCGGACCTCATCCAGCTTGAATAGCAGCGTCTTGCTCATGACCTTGAGCGCACACACTTCCTTGGTATCCTTCTTCTGAGCCAAAAACACCTGCCCGTAGCCTCCCTGACCAACTTGTGTAAGAATCTGGAAGTCACCTTGCCTCAACCGAGTGCGTCGCTTGCGAAGATTGGCGCGCTCGCGGCCCAGATATTGCGTGAGGGCTTCGTTGTATTCGGTCTCGGGCGTCTCTGGTGGGGCAGGGTTTTGTGTCTTGAACTGGTTAAGGCGGTTCTGACGAGTGTGCACGTATGTGAGCAGGTCAAAGTAGTAGTCGAGGAAGTCTGACATCGCATTAGCACTGCGTTTGAATTTGAGTGTGGTAGTCGGTACTTACACAGTTGGGTCACATTCGCAAGACGCTTCACGGCTGGCTTCCTAGCTTTCTCCAACTCTTCCGCTGAGAGACGTGGCGGCGCGGGATAGTAGCGTTGGGAGCCTTCTGCTTCTCGCGACCGGTAAGGTTCTTGGCGAGATTGCGCTGCATGTGTGAGGAAGCCGGCTTCCTTGTGTGCGCCAGGGCGGACACCGGGTGGTGTGTTCTCTTGGTTCGACCTGCGCGTCGGACTGCCGCCTGAGAGCGTTGTGGTGTCTCCTGCCGAATGGTCTACGTTTGTTCCAATCTTCAGCCTGCTGGGCGAGCCTGGTGTGTCCGGCTTCTGCTTGGTGGGCGAGCCCATGGCGGGAAAGAGCTTCATAGCATTATCGAAGACGTGTGGAAGGTCGAATGCGCCGGGCGGCTGGTGGCTTTTGCTTGGGCTGCCCTGAGGTGTCATCCGTGGGCTGATGAAGGCCTCCCTGGTGGGTGTGCCTGGCAGGTCCATTTCAGTGGAGCGCGTATGGAGAGGCGGTGGCATTGGGAGCGACACGTTCGAGCCGTTGGTGTCTGAGGCCATACTGCTTGATAGCTGCGCAAGGTCAAGGTGCAAACACGCAGTGGGCGCGAGGAAGGCGCGTCGGCGGCTCCGATCGTCGCAGCTGTGACGACACAGGAGACAGGCAATGCAACGGGGAGGCAAGCACAACTAGAGTTGAATAAATGAAATGGTTGAGCGAGAAAGTAATAGATTGCAGTGTTTGAGCGAGGAGTGCGTCGTGATGTTGCTGCCGCCAGCTTGTTGGTAGCTGAGGGGTCTGGTTTGTTTTGTGCTACTGCTGCTCATGGCAACCAATGGCATTCCAGGATCTAGCCTGAACTTTGCCCTAAGCACGGCTCAGGTCGACCACCGAAACCACGATGACGTCTTGTTGTTGTTGTTGTTATACGTGTGCTACAAATATCCAAGTATTATTTGACCCATAACAGAACAGACCCCAGGTAGACAAACTCGCACATGCAAATGACCGAACTCCTTGCCAATTCAAAGCGGGACCGCCGATAAGCTGTGATAGATAAGTGGGATGCACAACAATGATATCATAGCCTAGCCTGCCGCGTCGTCAACACCAAGACCGAGACCAAGCGTCCTGTTCGTGTCGCAGGACTGATCCTGGCTGCATTCGGCAGTCAAAACCCCATACGTAATTTCGCTCGCAATTTCACGCCAATATCCTTCGTTGGTGTCTCCTCTTGAACTTCTAATCACGCCCGGGCATACTGCGCTTGGAGCTCGTTGGATAGCAAATCCCGAAACGATTGCGTGCGGGCGGCGTGCATGTACATGGTCGGGCTGAACATGCTCGAGTCAAATCGATCTGTCATGTACGGCGATTGAGGAGTCTCGATCAATTGCTTCCGACACATGGGACAAGTCACCTTGTTCTTGTGTTTTTTGCACGTCTCGAACTGAGAGAAGGTCAGCTAAGGATCATGAAAGGGGGGCGATTTTAAATACCCATTGACTGATGCAAAACTCGCCAAATTTGTGGCCGCATGGGAGTGTGAGAGCAACTTCCTCCTCCTCTGAGGGCTGCACGTGTACCGCAGAATACTCCTTTGCGCAAATGTCACACGTTGACGATGCATCTTTTGGCAAATCGCCCAGAAGCAACTTGGGCAATTTAACCTTGAGAGCTTGTATCTGATTCTCTGTGATTGCGTTTGGATCGTAAATCTGTCTGAAGAAGCGTAGCCGGCTTTCCCTCGACTGATGCCTGACGCGATCGGAAGGTCGCGATCGAGCCGCAGCCTCTTCCACGTCTGAGGAAGTGCTAGACAGTGACAGATCTGCCGAGTACCTGTTGAAATTCCGGCGAGTCGCCATGCGTGGGGACGAGCTGCGGTCTGGACGACGAGCCTGCGCAGCAGCATTGCGTGGTGTCCGCGGCTCCGTGTGCTCGGAACGACGGTGCGAGGGGGTGCGATCAGGATGCCGTCGCTGATGTTGATCTGGTCCATGTAACTGGGTTGGTCCTGAGGGCCCTGGATGCGACGGAAGTGCCTGAGAAGACTGTTGATCAACACTTTGGGTGTCCGTTGCCTGTGCAGGTCGAATTTCGTGAAATGGAATGCTTGACGTGTCTGCTGGTGCAGCTGATGCGGCTGGTGCAGCTAGCTGTGACGGTGCGGAATACGTCGGATACCCTTGAGCGCCTAGATAATGGGAGGAGTAATTTCCTGGCGGCTCACGGTACATATCATGGCCAGACCTACCTGAGTTCATAAGGGCGTCCACGTGGCGGCTTCGTATGGCTGGAGGTGGCCGTGGTTGATGTGACGAAATGGAAAATGGGGACGGCGGGTACGGCTGCATTGAAGGCCATCCATGCCCCGGATACGGAGTGTATGGACTTTGCTGGTAGTTTGGCTGAGAATACGGATTCAAGTGCGGCGGCGGTAAGTAAGGACTGCCAGGCTGTTGGTGGAGTGTCCTCAGATCATGTTCCCATCGTTGACGCTGGTGTACCGGCGATGCAACAGGCGGCCATGGACCAGATACGTCTGCACCTTGATGTGCTCGGGCATTCGACATGGTAATATACGGATAAGGTGCACTGAAATCAGACGCAGCCATGAGCTCTGTACGGACAATATGAGTGAAATTTCTACGGTCTGACGTGTTCCGGTGTGAGTGGACCTTGAGGTCGACCGGCTTTCAGTGGTGCTTTTGAGAAGCTCCGAGTCGAAGTATGCTGGTGCTTGACTAAAGCGAGCCAGGATCAACGACCGAATATGTCAAAGGTGAGTAGTAAGGTAGTGAGGAGAGTCCAAAGCAGCGGAAGAGGAGGGACAGCTTTGCGGGTGAAGAGGGTCAGGTATCCCCGTCATGCGGCTGGGCACAAGAGGGGCAAGCGATGGGTGTGTTTGTTGCTGTGAATCACAGAGGCAGCACGGGCGGCAGAGTGAGCTGCAAGGGCAAAAGGCAGGCAGGCAAGGCCGTTTGTCGTGAGCGAGACTGTTAGATTTGAATGAAAGGGTAAGCGGGGTTGAGTGACGCTGGCACCATGTATGAACAACAGGCGGTGAAATCATGTGGTCGCGTCCACCGACGAAGCTTGCTGAGATGCGCCACTTTGCTCGGGAGGTAGACCTGCGCAAGGAGCGGCCGTTCTGGCGGCGGCAAGCTGGACCCGAACACACAGACAAGGTAGCCTCAGGTCGGCGTTACGAAGCGTGCAGCGCCCCAGTCCGCCTGCAGTCTGTCGCTCGGGTGCCTCTGGCCTCGAAGTTACTTCAAGGACTGGAGCAGCGAATGAGAGCAGTGCCGCTATCACGCCTACGAGCCTGCCGGTGGATGACACGGTGCTAGGTGCCACCACGACGACGCTCCAAGTTGAGCATCGACAGCCGGCCAAAGCCAACGACAGCGGAGCAGGAAGGGCGGGCCTCGCTGTGCAGAGTCAGGCTGTGGATGCCGATGGGGCAACCTGGCCGATTGGAGACATCAGACATGCCGCCGAACATGGACTCAGTGCCTGGAGGGACTGGAGGGACTGGAGGGGAAGGGGCTAAAGTGGTGCAACTCTGCGGACCGACGCATTGCTGATGCAAACGAGCGAGGACATGTCAGGGAACAGGGCGACCACGGCGCATGAGGGCAAACGGCAAACGGCAAAGGCTGGCGCCGCGTCTACGGCGAGCTGGGAAAGAATAATAGATGGGTGCGGCTGTAGCGTCGAGGGGCTGCGAGAGGCATGTCGAGTATGATAAGTGTCCATGCATTAAAGGCCAGGGTTTTGTCGATATGGCATCGACTGCCCTCTCAGTATTGGTACCGGTATTTCTTGACGAAGGTATTTTGGCGATCCCAGAGAGTCCATGCTCCAAACTCTGCAGCCGCCGGACCCCCGAGCCACTGCAGATGGAGGGGGACGTCACGTGAGGTGGGCCAGACGCTCGGCAAAGCAAAAGGTGCAAGCTCCGACTTTTTCCGCGCGAAGCTCTGAGCTCTCCGAAGTCTGAGGTTTTGTTGTCCATCGCCGGTTCTTCTTGCCGAGCATAGCAGGCCTCTCGCACCGTCAATTGGCACACTCGACATCGCCAATTGCACAGCTGTCATCTCGCTCTCCACACGACCCCATCTCGCGAATCACAGCCATGTTCAGAAGCGCTCGCACACAGCTCCGGGCCGCGGAGGTCGGGTGCATGCGCTCACTGGCACATGCGAGCACCAACCCCTCCATGCTCCGCACGGCGCGTCCTCTCTCCACCGTCACACGCCAGGCCGTCAAGTACACGCCCTTGACTGCCCAGCGCCGCCTGTTCAGCGCAACCGCAACCATGGCCAACACGCGCACAGAGAGCGACGCCTTTGGCGACATCCAGGTCCAGAGCGACAAGTACTGGGGCGCCCAGACGGAGCGCTCGCTGGAGAACTTCAAGATCAACCAGCCCCAGGACCGCATGCCGCCGCCCATTGTGCGCGCCTTTGGCATCCTCAAGGGCGCTGCCGCCACGGTCAACATGAAGTTTGGTCTGGGTGCGTCACGAGCCAAAGAAAGCTGCCTGCAGCTGAGCTGCAGTCCCTCTCATGGCGCATTAGCTAACACTTGCACCAGACCCCAAGCTCGGCAAGGCCATCCAGCAGGCCGCCGACGAGGTTGCCTCGCTCAAGCTCATCGACCACTTCCCCCTCGTCGTCTGGCAGACGGGCTCCGGCACCCAGTCCAACATGAACGCCAACGAAGTCATCTCGAACCGCGCCATTGAGATCCTCGGCGGCACCATGGGCTCCAAGAAGCCCGTACACCCCAACGACCACGTCAACATGTCCGCTTCGTCCAACGACACCTTCCCCACCGTCATGCACATCGCCGCCGTCCTCGACTTTGAGGAGTCGCTCCTGCCCGCCCTCGCCAGCCTGCGCGACGCCCTGAAGAAAAAGTCCGAGCAGTGGGAGAAGCTCATCAAGATCGGCCGCACACACTTGCAGGACGCTACGCCCCTGACTCTCGGCCAGGAGTTCTCTGGCTACGTCACACAGCTCGACTACGGCATTGAGCGCGTCAAGTCGTCTCTGCCCCGCCTCAGGATGCTCGCCCAGGGCGGAACCGCCGTTGGCACTGGTATCAACACCTTCAAGGGCTTCGCCGAAGACATTGCCTCTGAAGTCACCAAGATGACCGGCCACGAGTTCGTCACCGCCCCTAACAAGTTCGAGGCCCTCGCCGCCCACGACGCCATCGTCGAAGCCCACGGCCAACTCAACACCCTCGCCGTCTCCCTCTTCAAGATCGCCCAGGACATCCGCTTCCTCGGCTCCGGCCCACGCTGCGGTCTCGGCGAGCTGAAGCTGCCAGAGAATGAGCCCGGCTCCTCCATTATGCCCGGCAAGGTCAACCCCACACAGTGCGAGTCCCTGACCATGGTCTGCGCACAGGTCTTTGGCAACAACGCCGCCACTACCTTTGCCGGCTCGCAGGGCAACTTCGAGCTCAACGTCTTCAAGCCCGTCATGATCCGCAACCTGCTGCACAGCTCGCGTCTGCTCGCAGACGGCATGCGCAGCTTTGAGAAGAACCTCGTTGCTGGCCTCGAGGCAGACGAGAAGCGCATTGGCTCGCTGCTCGGTGAATCGTGAGTACCCTGATACCCCCACAACCCCATATTCTCAGTCACATGCCCCACCCCCAGTCCCATGATCCACCACCCACAACTAACACCCCACAGCCTCATGCTCGTAACCTGCCTCAACCCCGTCATCGGCTACGACGCCGCCTCCAAGACCGCCAAGCACGCCCACAAGAACGGGCTCACCCTCAAGGAGGCCGCCATGGAGCTCAAGGTCATCAGCTCCGAGGACTTTGACAAGTACGTCCGTCCTGAGCTGATGATTGCGCCAAAGGAGGTGTAGATGATGGTGATGAGAAGACAGCAAGGGAAGTCAGGCGAAAATATCTGTGACTGATGTGACTGAGCATGTATATTGATGTAATATGAGAGCGAAGCGTGCATTTGTCCTAGTCATTGACTTTTTTGTTTAAAATGTCTGAGATGTGCTGTCTGTAGATCTGTGATCTGCCGAGCGTCACAAAAGTACATAGTGCTTCCCGTAAATCATGCCACTGTCACTAGCAAAGCAGTGGAAATTCCATTCATCTTAGACTTCGCTATGTACGTGCCAGACTCGTAGTGTGCTTCCACCCCGCTGGAAGAGACTGTGGAAAGCACCACATAAAAACGATGCCGGTGACATACCTCTCCTATGTTCTCCATGCACTCGCGATCAAAACTTTTTCACCGGCTGCACTCCTCCCGCAATACCTTGCCCCCCCCCCCCCCCCCCTCTAGCACATTCCCTCTCACCCCCGATCCCAAAAAAACCCCCACCTAGCAACCCCTCCTAACCTTCTTGAACTCCCCCATAGCCCCACGGAAGCTATCCTCCCCATCCTCCAGCATGCCCTTCATCTCCTCGAGAAACGCCCGCTGGCTCATCATCTCCGGCGGCTCACTCGCGATGAACGCTATTTCCGTGTCCGGCATATCAGTCACCACCATGGGGCTGAGGAGGCGCTCGGGCAAGGGGTCGATGATGCAGCGCTCGACGACCTGGTTGGTCACATTGTGGACGAACATCTTGAGCGCGTCCTTGTAGAAGGCGCGCTGCGATTCCAGGCTCTCCTCGGCGGCAAAAGTCATGCTGTCCTTTTGGATGGTTCGGGCGATTTCTTGCTGGAAGATGTCGAGGTCGGTTTGCGTAATGGGCGGGCGGCAGTTGCCTTCGCTGTCCGCGTCGTAGGTGGCGATGGGTGTCGTTGCTGCTTCTTTGGCGGCGGCTAGGGCGTCGGCGTATTTCTCGTTGCGGCGTTTCTGGAGTATGTCCGAGTAGTAATGATTATATGTGCTCGGGTGGCGCTCTCGGTCTTTCAGTAGCTTGTTAAACTCTGCTTTAGCGTCCTGGAGACCCTCGTCGAGGACGGGGTTGATGCTCAGGTCTTCAAGGGGCTTTTTGAATTCCTTGGGCGCGGCGAAGATGAGTACCTGGTCGATGAATTCCTTGCAAACATCGTGGATTCGGCTGATGTGTTCGTTCGCGATGACTTCCCATGGAGAAGACTGCTCCCAGAATAAGTGAGACGTGACTTCAGGATTCACACCGCCGGGCAATTCGCGTCCACGGCATCGGACGATTGTGTCCTTTGCCCACGTAACGCTCTCCTCGAGTGTCAGATACTTTGGCGTTGGACCGCCATAGCTGTTTGGTTCGACTGACGGCTCTCGGACAGCCCTGTTGTTTTTCTTACCACCTTTGCCTTTGGCACCAGGCTCCCCCTTAGATCCCTTTCCGGCACCTTCAGCAGATTTATTCGGAGGTTCCTCTGGCTTGTCGTCCTCATCGGCATCCTCGATGCTATACTTGTGTCCAAACAACCGCATCTCTTCAGCAAAGCTGTGGTTCAGGTCCTGAATAACTGCACGAAGTCGACGAATGTTCTTCCCGGAGTCCACTCGAGAATGAAGATCAATCCCTTCGAAGAAAGGATGCGCATAGTGACCATTGACGGCTGACGTTATTATGCTGTGGACTTGCATGCTGATGCGCATGATAGCCATCTTTTGTTGATGTAGGGTTTGACGCTTCTCTCCGAGCTTCGCAAGCTCTTCGTTGGTCACTCTGAGTTTCTGCTTCAGTTCCTCGAGCAGCGCGGGCAGTTCTTGCGTCAGATGCCTGTACAAGACTTTGCTCAGGCGGACGCACAACGACTCAATGCCCACGTTCTCTCGTACAAGGTCCTTGAAGATGCCATCGTTGAAGAATTCTCGCTCCGCATCATTACGCTGCTGGAATGTGAAATGCGATTCTTTATCGGTACGGTTTTTGACGACGTGCCATCCGAGTTCGAGGTAGATCTCTTTGTTCATCGCCAGATCGATCCAGGATTGTTGATCTTCGGCCGTAATGCAGTCTGGCTTCGTGATGATGCCGAGCGTTCTTGAACCTTTCTTGTCAACCTTCTTGAATAGATCGAGAATAATTTGGTTCGCAATGTCATTCTTGGCTGATACCACAGCAAGGATGATAGATCGGGGATTCTTCATGTACTCGCCCACGAGACTGTGAATTAGTTCCTTGTCTGCATCTGTCTGTACTTTCGTTGCGCTGTGGATGAGACCAGGCAAATCAACCAGGGTCCTGACAGTGTCAGCAGATGCTTTAAAGCAGACAAGAAAACCCACAGTTGAGGCCTGTCCGAGCCACAAATTGTAATGCTTAAGATGTCTCGCGAGAAAGCCTTTGTTTCTCCAATCTTACCCAAACCCATCTCTTTCATCGCAGCGTCCATGACTACCGGAAGCTCAGTGAGGTCAGTTATGGCGCGAGTGAACAGAGACAGCTTTCGCTTCTCTTCGTCGCTGCGTGTCTTGCTGGGAGTGATCTTGACAGTGACCGACGCAGAAGTCTGGCGACGCAGAATAATCTCTGTAGCGAAGCGCGTGCAGAGGCCTGCTTTGCGAGGGAACGGAATCTGTGTGATGGCTTCAAGTACAGAACTCTTCCCGGACGACTGATCACCGCAGACGACCAGCTGAGGAAGCTCGATAGTACCATTCAGACCAGTACGTCGAAGCTTGTCGACAACGTCGAGCAATTTGCGTTCGTCTTGGCTTTGCAGACTTTTGAGAGAGTCGGTAGTGAGGTCGACATGACTTGAGGGTACTGGCGGCGTCGGTTTGTCTTCTTCATCGAGTGCTACATAGTTTCTTTTCTTGGCTTGTCTAGTCATCTTGCGTAGTAAGAGTGTCGATGAAAGAAGTTGGTGTTTGAGGAGAAGAGTGGTGAAGGGAGATGGGGAAGGGAGGTAGAGAGTAGTGGCAAGTAGATTATACCAAGTTACACCAAGGCTATATAGTACACGGTGTAGCTGGTGCCTGCGCTAGTACTCCGTGGTTTGGTGAGAGTGATCGGGTAAAGGTGCAGGCAGACACGGATGGAAGCTGTAGCGGTGCAGGTGAGAGAGTTTTTGTGACAATGGTAAGGTTCGTAGATATGCATGTGGTTTCGAAGCACCTGCTTATACCTCCCTCATACGGTTCTAGCACACAGTCAGTCAGATCCGGAATGTCAAAAGGTAAGAGACGACTGACCACACCATAAACGAAATCATACATTGTACACCAGCCAACCCGCTGAACGCCAACGTCTACAAAAGAAACATTTCAAAAAGCACGCTTACAGTTTCGCTGCCACTGACGCTCCCTCCGTCGCCGCCCTCAACCGATCCCAGTCCTCCATGGTGAAAACTACATAGCCGCTATCCTCCTTGACCAGCCCAGCATGCGCCGCCAGCGCTGCTGGATGCCAGTAAAGAGTATCGTACTCGCCGCCCTGTTCCCCCTTCTCCGCCGCTTCTTTATCTGCGCGCTCTTGCAGCTTACGCAGATCAATCCCGTCGTTGCGCAGCGGGACCTTATTCTGCTTATTATTATGCATGCTAGTCTGGTGCCTCAGGATGCGCAGAAACACGGGAACTGCGTACTTGGGTATCTTTTTCTGGGCGTGTGCAAGGAGGCCGGCGAAGTCAAAGGGCTCTGTTATGTTGAGGGCGGCGCAGCCGGCACGGCCGTCGTGGCCAGGGACTTCGACGCCGTAGACGTTTGCTTCGCTGACGCCGGGGAAGGAGCCGAGCGCTTCGGAAACTTCGGCCGTCGAGACGTTTTCGCTCTTCCAGCGGAAGGTGTCGCCTAGGCGGTCCATGAAGAACCAGCGTCCGTCGGCGTCGCGGCGTAGGGCGTCGCCGGTGCGGTAGTAGAGGTCGCCTTTCTTGAAGACGTTGCGCTCAAAGCGCTTTTCTGTAGCTTCGGGGTTGTTGTAGTAGCCTACAAAGGCGGACTCGTGTGGCATGTTAATGAAGATTTCGCTTCCCTCCTCGTACGACTTGCGCTTGCAGAAGCCTGTCTTGGGGTCGCGAATTAGCTCGCCGGTTACAATGTCAACGGCGACTGGGACGTAGGTGTTGTGGAACCGCCAGCGGTCGATGAGGCCCTGATGGCCTACAGAGGTGGCGGTGAAGGGTCCACGAGAGCCATTAAACAGTGCCATAACACCTTCTGTGCTATTGAAGAATTCGCCAACAACCTCGATGCCAAAGCGATCCACGAAGCGGTGCCATACGTCCGGACGCAACCCGTTGCCAAACATAGCGCGGACCTTGTGTTGCTTGTCTAGCGGACTAGGTGGCGCGTTGATGAGGTAGCGTGCTGTCTCGCCGACGTAGACAATTGCTGTGGAACGCGAATCCCGGACATCGGTCCAGAAGCGCGAGGTTGAGAATTTGGTGCCGATGCAGCAGGTGATGCCGGTGACCATGCAGACGAGCCCTGTTGTACCTCCTGTCCCGTGGTAGAGCGGCATACAGACATACCATCTGTCGCCATCGGGGCCTGACTTCAAACCCATAGCACCCACTCTGCCCGTCAGGCCTGCTGCTCGCTGTGTCTCGAAAGGACATGCCTTGGGGTGTCCAGTTGTACCACTGCGCGCGTTAGCCAACACCTCCATACAGACCACTCACAACCACTGACCTTGTGTAGAACAAGAACAAAGGAAACTTCCCCTTCGCACCAACCCTAAACTCATCGCCAGGCCTCTTCGGCTCCAACCTCGATATTTCACCCTTCTGGGCCTGATCCAGCACTACAATCTTCATCCCTAGCTCGCCCTCCAACCTATCCCTGACCTCCTCAATCCGCTTCCTACAATCTGCATCCTCATCGACAACAATGACCTTCGCCTCCGCGACCTTGAGACAATGCACCAGCGCATCGCCCCCAAGGTTATAATTGATCCACGCCGGGGCACTCCCAATAGCCCAGCTGCCCAAATGCGCAAACAGAAACTCGGGCCGGTTCATCATGTACATGGCCACCAGGCGATTGGGCTGCACGCCCTGCTGCAGCATGAACTGCCCATAGCGGCACGCATTCGCATATGTCTCCGCCCACGTGTAGCACCCCGTGCGGCTCCAGATAGCCTCTGCATCAGAAGGCAGCCGGTGCACCTGCGCCTCGAATTGGTACCAGAGCGACTGGCCTTTGCCCGCCGCGTTGGCCTCGAGGGCTTTCTGGTTTGCGCGCGCACCGAGGATCCCGCGGATGTCTTTGCTCAGGTGGAATTTCGCATCGATGTAAGCGGCCGCTGCGGCGGTGCCGGCGATAGCGCCTGCAACAGGGACTAGAGGGGGGTCAGAATCGCGGAGACTGGGTCCTGAGGAATGATGACAGGATGCATGTGGAGATAAGGGCTACTACGCACTCAAAGCCATGGCAACTTTCTCGTTATCTAAGGAAACCCGGTGTGCTACTGGGCAATGAAGAATCGGAACAAGACTCTGTGACACACGCACTCTGCAGATAGCACTCGCTCAAATGCAATGTCGTCCTTGGGCTTGCACCGCTCTTAATCGCGCCGCAGCTGCACTGCAACTTGACAAACGTGACTTGTTGCCGACAACCCCTCGGCCTTTGGCTGGGGCCGCGTTGCCGCAACGGGCTACGGGGAAGGCGCTAGGCCCCACACATCTGTCTGGCACGAATCTCGGTACTTGATTGCGCTGAGTCGGCATTTGGGCGGAACGACGGAACGTAGACGGCGGTGCGTACTGTGTGTGCAGTTGGTTCAAGAGTGTTTTATTGCAATGCGCCATGGTACAATGTGCACAAGGTCACTGAACTGTTGCAGCAGGATAAAACGTTTAAACGATCGAGATTATAGCTCATACATTATTCATATCGCTCATAGTACATCTACATGTGTCCCAAGGCTTAAGCATACGCCAGCCTCTCCTCCGTCCACCCAGGTCGGAGGTACTCGCCATCAAAGTTCGACTGCCAGCTGCTCTCAACTGCATACTCCTGCACCAGGTTGATATCGATCTTCGCGCCGTCCTTGGACTGCGACCACACCGAAAGACCAATCACATTGTCACCGCCGTAGTTCAAGACACCGGCAGGGACGGGGAACTTGATCTCGTTACCAACCCATGGGTTGAAGCGGCCGTACTGGTATCCGTTGACGAAGAGGTGGACACGGACCTGCTTGGACGCAGGGGCGTTGAGGACGAAAGCGAAAGATGCGTCGACGTTGGCGGGGACGTTGAGCGGGACGACAGTGCGGTAGAAGTTGATGGTTGCGCCACTGAAGCCAGTCGAGGGCGAAGCGGTCTCCCAAGCCGAGTCGTCGAAGCCGGGAAGGTGCCATCCCAGGCGTTCAGCGGTAAGACCGCCTTCAGCCAAAGGACCGCGGATAGGGTCGAGCTGGATCTTCTCACCACCTGCTTCACCGGCGATCTTCCATGAAGAGAAGCTGCCGCCGCCGACGAGGCTGGCGGCTAGGATACCACGAGGGTCGGTGGCGCCCTCGCGCAGGTCGTGACCGGAGTTGTCCTGGGCGACAAGGAGGACGTTGGTGCCGTTTGCATTGAGAGTAGCGTTGTTGAAGGAGAGCGTCTGGTTGCCCTGGCCAAGAGTGGTGTTTCCGTACCACGAACCGACGAATTCGCCGTTGAGCCAGGCAGTCCAGCCGAACGCGAGACCACCCTGGAGAGCAAGTCTAACTCCAGTGGCGGGACCCTCGAAGTAGCCACGGAAGAGGTGGAAGCTGTTGTGGAAACCGTACTCATCGACGTAAAGGACAGGGAGTGTATCAGGCTTGGTAGGGTTGGTGGTGGTGACGAGATCGGCCTCGACCCAAGCAGCGCTGGTGTCGTCGTAGTTGGGCTGCTTCTCGGGCAGACCATCAGCGACCTTCCAGTTGTTCAGCTCGGGAAGCTTGATGGAGCCGCTGAAGGCCTTGACGCTAGCCGTCAGACTACCGTGGGCTGTGCGGTGGGTCTTCAGCTCCTGGCCGTTCCAGGAGAGCTTCTTGAAGTCCTTGGAAGCAAAAACCTCGATCTCGGTAGACTTCATGATATCACCCTTCAGAGCCAAGACGCCGTTCTCGTTGGCAACGTGACGGACAAGGTAAGGTCCGCCAACGATGATGGACTGGTCAACAGGGGCGAAGGGGTCCTTTGAAAGGTTAGGTGCCCAGAAGAGGTAACCGGTAGGCTTGTCAACAACAATAACCCTGACACCCTTATCGAACTCGTAGACGCTCTGGCCGTTGACCGCCGGGACGTTGACCAAGACACCAAAGCTGTCAGTCTTGATGCTGGCGTTGGAGGCCTTTCCGTTCTGGGCAGCAGAGCCCTTCTTAGCACCCTTGATGTGGAATTCAGCAGACTCGCCAGCACCGGTCCAGAGAACAACGACGGGCTTTCCATCAACGATGGAGTATGTGAGCACCTCAGCAGTTGAGTAGGTGATGATGTTCTCGCCAATAGCAAAATCAGTCACGAGGATCTTGGACTGGTGGCCATTGAGAACGATAGAACCAGTCTGAGGAACAGTCAAGTTACCAATGGAAGTGCTGACGTGAAGCTTGAACTCTTCCCTGGTGCCAGAAGGCGAGTAGTCGTGGATAGTGACGTAGAAAGCACCGTTGGTCTCAGGGTTGCGAAGCTCGGATGCCTTGACAGCGGAGTTTGTGGAGTAGGTTGTGGAGTCGCCGATGCGGTCGGTGACCGTCAGGTCCTCAGCAACACGGGTGAACAAGGCCAAGTTCTTGGTCTCGTAGAACTTGCTGTCAATCTTGCGGTTCTCGCTAATGGGCGAGCTGTAGTCGTAGGACGTGGCAACGACAGGGCAAGCCAGTGCACCCCAATTTGTACCACCGAACATCATGTAAAGTGACAAAGCAGTCGAACGTTGAGCAATCAAGTTGCGGTAAAACAAGTTGGCGAAGTCAGCGCCAATATCAGCTGGGCAGCCGCCCTCAGGTCCTCCCCAGGGGTTATAGCTACCACCCTGGAACTCGGGGAAGAAGCTAGGCTGTGTGGGTGAGACCTCAGCAAAGTGGTCGTAGTAGTTGATGGTCTGGTAGGCGACGTATTGGCCGTTGGTGCCAGTGCACTCGTCCAAGTTGCAAGACCAGCAGGATGGGTAGCTGTCAAGTCCAGCAACATCAACGTTACCAAGGGCACCAGGTGCATAGTCTTTTGACCAGCTCCTAGTGTTCATGTTAGGGTCGTTGTGGATCACAGGGATATCGATGTTGTTGGCACGAGCCAACTTCTGTAGCTGGTCCATGTAACGACCAGCAGGCAGGTAAGGGATCTTACGGGTCCTGTCCTGCCATTGCGAGCCATATTCGTTCTCGAGTTGGTAGACCAGGCCGTTTCCGCCCTTAGTGACATCATGTTCGGCGGCACGCTTCGAGAACTCCGAGAAGTATGGCTCCAGAGCGGTCAGATAACGTGGGTCATCATCACGAAGCTCTCCGTAAGCTCCAGTTGTAAGCCAGAGGGGGAATCCACCTGCCTTGGCATCAGTACTTTCTTCTCACTACATTCGTTCACTAGCACACGTACCTGCATTTGCTTCCGCGTTCACGTATGGGCCTGGCCTGGTGATAACATAGAGACCGACGCGTTCGGCAATCTCGTAGAGCTTGGTGAAGTCGTGGGCAGGGCTGTCGAAGTCGATGGTCTGGTTGTTGGCGCTGTGGTAACCCCAGTTGCCGTAGAAAGCGAATGCGGTGAACCCAGCAGCCTTGATTTTCTCGAGGAGGTCCTCCCAGATCTCGGGCACAGGGATACGCCAGTAGTGAATCTCTCCAGAGAAGACGAATAATCTCTTGCCATTGACCTTGAAGCTGTAATGATCCCATTGGACAACGTCATTCAAGCCGTTGTCATGGAGTGGCCATTGCCCGACTGAGTTGTTCTGAGCATTGATGGCGGGGATGGAGGTGGCAATGGATGCCAGAACGGACAGCCATGAAAGGCTACTACTGATGGACCGCATATCTGCCGGTGGTTGAAGCGTTCAAAGTCGAAGCTTAGAGACGATGGTGCTGATATATCGGCTATCATGTTGCCTTTGTACCTCGCCAATGTACCATGGCACCGGCCTGGGCAAATTGCACAGCATACACTAACGTGACTCCATGATGGCGAGCATCTCGGCTCGGAGGGGGTCTCGGCGTCATTGGAACCTCATGTTGGTGGAATTGTGTCTCTCCATGGGCGAACGTCAACCGAGAAGACGGGTGCAAAGTTTAGTGGAGAAGACAGGGTGGAAGGAATGCCAAAGGCAGTTAGACATGCGGGGCTTGTCCAGGCACAACGACGCTCGGAGGCAAGAAAACAGGCGTGCGGGAGGAACGGCCTGGGGAGAAGATGGGGGCGACCGGGGTACAGTTGCGGATGCGAGGCGCACGGGTGGTGTGGTGGTCGAGCGATGGTCATGGGGCTACAACACTAAGCTTAAAACAGAAACGCCGGTGACGGACTTCGGAGCAACATTCCTTTTCGACATCATTTCCATCCGCCATGACAAAATATCAGAAGAGCCGCACAGTCGCAGGAAAAAGTCTTAGTAAATGTGCGCTTTGCGTTCTTCTACACGGATACAATCGGAACCATCACAGCGTCACGTAACAACAGTGGCCCTTCGGAGCGATCAGGAATCGGTTATCCATCTCCATCATCTCGTCGCGCATGCAGACACTCAGCTTTGCTCCACGACAATGTCTGAAAAACATAGCTGTTGCTAGTCGAAGCTCCATGTATGCGAGGTGAACGCCAAGGCATACTCTTGAACCGGCTCCAAAGGGCATATACGCAGCCTTCTGTTGCGTTGAGAGTTTTGATTTGTCCAGGAAGCGACTGCCATCGAACCTGTGAAGACATGTTAGATACGACATCTCCGAGCACGAGACCGAGATGAACTTACCGGAGCGGCTCCTGGAAGATTCTAGGGTCCCGATGGAGCGTGTAAGCTTGCGTGCTAACCTCGGTTCCAGCGGGAAGTTGATGGCCAGCAACGATCATCCCTTGACTCGGTACGATGCGTGGTAGGGCTCCGGGGGCAGCTCCGTACAGCCTTAGGGTCTCCTCGATTACACTGTTGAGCAGGGGTGAGCTTTCTAGCTCGGTCATATCCAGCTGATCACCGAGCATGGCTACTTCTGCTTCCACACGAACTTGAAGTGCAGGATCTTTGAGAACAGCGTAGACCAAGTACGTCAAAGTCACAGCAGTGGTGTCTGAGCCAGCTACGATGAGGTTGCCGGCTTCGTCTCTGACTGCTTTGTCCGTGAGCGACGCCTTCTCGTAATCATCGCTAGCAGCCACCATCTGACCGAAAAGGTTCATATTGTTGCCTTGCCCGCTACGCATGTTGTGAATAGCAACAGCGCCATGCTCATACACCACTTCGTCCGCAGTGACCATCTTCTGTGCGCCTTTGAGAGGGACATATCGAAGTAATTTATGCACAAACGGGAACTCGGCGCGAAGAACACCACCGAGTAGCGCTGCTTGCAACGCATCAATGTATGGTGTTTGCTGTATACTGTGTCAGGTGAATATTCTTAAGCGCATGCGTGGATGCACTTACTTTGCCTTGCTCAAGCATACCAAAACTTTCACCGAAACTCAGATGAGTGATCACGTCCGTTGCCATCAAAGTCCACCATTTTAGGACATCAGCTCCCTTACCTGGTTGAGCCGCAGCGTTCTTGATCTGACTAACGGCAAGTGTGGTTTTACGTCTGATGTCCGCCTCCCAATTACCCTTCAAATTCGAGTTGCTAAAAGCACGAGCGAAGAGCTTTCGTCGAGTGGCATGATCTTGAGGATTCTGCATAGCGAAGATTCCAGGCTCACGAGTGGGGGTGAGTTTTGCGTAGAAATCCGACTTCAAAAAACCAGAACCGATCTTGTGGATCTGAGACACTCCAGGGATATCTGCGACCGAAACCTCGTTCGGTGCAATCCGGACAACGTCACCATACTGTCGATGGAGGTCGTCCACGTAAAAGATTCGGCGGCCTGACAGAGTGTGAAAACGCAAAACAAGGTTGGTGTGTTTGGAGTGCCATGTCCCAGGCAATCTCGAGAGAGGCGATCGCCGTGCAGCCAATAGAACCTAAAGATAAGGTCAGCTATGATTAAAGATGACGCCTTACAGTTTACCTACATTTCCTACATACGCAACGATAGCGAAAGCAACCGCCGCGACCAAGTAGTCTGATGGCATGTTAGGTATGTAGTGAAGTACAGCAAATGAAGAAACACCTCTCAATAGAATTTGTACTCCCAATGCGAGAAGTCTGGTCGAGAGCTCTATATACAATATCGGTATGTGGGGGAAAGGCTAGGTTTTGTCCTATACGTGCGCCGTCTGTTGCATTAGAAGCTGCTTTACGCGCTTGTGCAACCTCGGTCATTCCATTGGTCTTCAATAACCATGAGCCTCACGTCAGTTTCTCTACCTCATGGCGATTGTTCGGATAACTCCAGCATGCTGTGACTGGTTTTGGAGTCATTAAGAGCGCTGTTTGCTCGAACCCCATAGTGAAAATTTCTTGCCGACTTGTATACGTCGTGTTTGTGTCGAATAACGTGGTAGTTGCATTCGTCATGAATCGAAAGCTCAGAGCAACAGAAGAATCACAGCTAACGGGGGCAGGCTGTACTTCGTGAGAGTGCGGAACGTCGGACCCCACATCTGTCCCGCGATCGCGGGGGAGCGCCATTCCTCATACAGCAAGCTAACGGACCCCGACTTCTCCGCCTCCGTGCAGGTTGCAATCTACGAAGATCGAACATCTTTCGTCCGCCGCGTACATGCTACTGGTAGTTTGGACCCGAAATCCATGGGTCGCGTAGTCTCCACTCATCAGACGACCTTTGAGGCTGCGCCTCAAGATCGATGCCAAATCGAACCAATGAGATATGGTGGCGAAAAACGTGACTCTCGGACTTCTGGATTACATTAGTATGCGTTTTCACTCCACTATCGGCTTTGCAGCATCATGATTAACGATACCTGCACCTTTACCTTGATGAACGGCCGCAACGTCACAGCTCTTTTTAAAGAGGCGACTGCTGAGCAACTGAGTGAATGTTACACGCTCGCATCAAGTACCTGGGGGTCATATTTGGACGAAGACGAGGTCATTGCCAGAGAACAACACCTGAGCACCACAGCTTCAGCTCGCGATGGCGGCTGTCGAGTTTGGTGCACCTATCGTCAGGACGACCATAGCCAAATACTCTCAACGTGCAAAACGATACGTAGAGATTTTCTTTTAAGAGATTCAATATCTACACGACAAATGGAAGGCGTTTGCATTGTTTCAGTATTCACAGCGTCAATGTATAGAGGAAACGGTCTTGCCTCGTTTATGCTCCGTAATGTTGCACGTTGGCTCGACAGTTCAGATGGAGTTTTTGTCAGTGTACTGTACAGTGGCATGCCGCGCTTTTATGAAAGCCTGGGTTGGGTTCCATTACCTAATATGGAGACTATCTTGGGTATCAGTCCATGGCTACAGAACGATTCTGGCCCTTATGCCGACCTGGAAGTGCAATCTCTCAGCGACGCAGACTTGGGAGAACTATGTGCCCAAGATGTCGAACATATCAAGAGTACGTCCATTCATGCGCTAGATACGACCGAAGGAAATAGATGGACTATCCTTCCAACAGCGGATCTCGTCAGATATCAACATGCGCTGTCCCAATACATGGGCGATCTGTGGCACTTCGAAGCCCCTAAGACCAAGGGAGCAGCCTATGGAAGGCAAGCATGGTTATATTGGTACCACGACTTCAGAAGCCGGGGTCTCTACATTCAGCACATTCATGACGCCATTCCAAGAGACGAAGACAAACCAAATATCATGACTGCACTGTTCCTAAGTGCAGTCCGAGAAGCCAAAGAATGGAACTTCACCACGATAGCCACTTGGGATGCCAGCCCCTTTGTACGCATGGCACTAGAGAGACTGGCTCAGGCGAATTTCTTTTCGAAAGTTGTGTCTGAAAGTCATCGAACGCAGCGGATATCTATACGCCTGAGAGACGGTGGAATCAATCCTAGCAACATTGTGATGGACAACACAGCATATGCCTGGAACATGAGGTATTGATGGGATTGATGGATTGTCAGTCCATTGAAATGCTGATCGGCTCGCGTTTATGTACAGCATGGCACTGTCAAAGGGTCTCATGAGACCCTTCTGTGGGCTTCTTTGAAGCGATGAATGCTACTAAACGCGAGTGCCACCAGATATTGCAGCCTTTACGGAGCTTATCGGGCTTGTCAAGCTGCGCATAGCCATAGTCGGATCTCAGTCATGGAAAGATTGGAATCACGTATGACTACCAACAGTGCCGCATAATCATGCGCAAACAATAGCAAGGACTTGGTGATACGAAACATGTGTGCTGGGAATTGCCCGGAGCGCGTCGCCGCATACAACACTGTCCGACTGGTACAAGCACGCAAAGCTACGAAACGGTGGTCAATTCAAACTCCGAACTTCACACTACCAACCAATGCCATAAGACAGGTCCCTGGATTCGATGCTCAAGGACAAGGATCTGATGGCCCACCTGAGACTCCTAGAGTAGTTTCACTCGATTCAGGCAACAGAGATCCACCGAACTGCAGAAAGTAGACTTTGCAGCGTTAGCAGAGGTCAATTTGGGTATAGAAACAAAGCAAGAATTAGCAGTGCTTGTTGTTGCCCGACTCGCGACACTGAGATGGCTCCACCTTCCCCGTCGGAAACAAACGGACGAGGAAGGGCCGACCCACCCGGTATCGCACCTGTACCACGAAGCCACAGTATCAAAGATCCACCAAACTTACTTGGCGCCTATTTCTCAACTCGACATCTCCAAACTACGATCGCTCTTCACCCCCGTCGTCTAGCACATAGGTATAGCTGATAGACCATCTAAGCGCACTATGACACACCACGATCCTATCGCAGACGCCAAAGCGCAGGAAGCAACCCACAAGTATGCATTTCGAGCCGCAACCACAGACGACATACCTGCACTGCAGCAGATGATTGGGGAGTCGCTGCGGGCGCTAGGCAAGGGTTATTATACGGATGCTGAGCTGGATGGATCGATAGGGTTTTTGTTTGGTCCGGATACGGTGTTGATCCATGATCAGTAAGTGTGTTCTTTATATATCAGTGAAGTGAGGTGAAGTGAAAAAAGATGGGATGACATCTGTTTGCGAAACAACAATGAACGGGTGATATTTGAGAAGCGGAAGCTGGTCCACATTGGTGCCCAAAAGAAAAGAGGCGCAGAAAGGACTGCAGCACACCAAAACATCATCATGTAGCCTTGAAAACAAACACTGAAAATCGAGGATGAGAAAGGATGGGCATAGCCACAGCAAGAGCAGGGGAACAACCACAGAAGGCATAGATGATAACGCCCCATCGTACCCACCTAACACCACTTAGAACATACTACATCCTGCACCCCCTCGCCTCCCCCTCCACTATCGCCGCCTGCGGCGGCTGGTCCTTCCGCCAAACCCTCTACGGCGGCAACAACGCACCTTCAACGCTGCGTATGCCCGCGAAACGCAACCCCACTACAGATCGTGCCAGTATCCGGGCCATCTTCACGCATCCTAATTTCGCGCGACAGGGACTCGGCACCATGATGATGCGGTACTGCGAGGCTCGGGCCGCAGCGGGCAATGCCGAGACGGCCGGGTTCGAGAGGCTGGAAATGGGCGCAACGCTTAGCGGGGTGGCGCTGTACGAGCGATGTGGGTATGTGAGGAGTGGGAGGGAGGATGTGGTGGAGTGTCCGAATGGGGAGGGTATTCGCATTTGTCATATGGTGAAGGATTTGCAGGGCGAGGCGCCGTGAGTATGTTGGTGGCGGCAGGCGAGTGGCAAGGGATTGGGATTGGGATCGGGTACGATGACCGAGAGGGGACCGAGCGCGCTGGGAAAGAGGGGCGTGGGGTCTGGTCAGGAGTGCGGGTCGTAGATGCACTCGGACCGGTGGGATGCTGATCCATGCTTTATGCATGAAAACAAACAATAAGATCATGTGGATACTGCATGCAAGTGATAACGGATCGCTATGAATTGTTGCTGTTGGGAATGCGCTTGCCATGGCGGATAACCATGGCCTAATCGAGTAAATGCGACGACGAGAATGAGCAACTTGTGCCACGCCGTATCAAGTCGTCGCTTTGATCAAACCGATGAAACGAAATGGGTATTGAAAATGCTGTGATGCTGATGCCCCTCCCAGAGATCGACAAATGCAAACCGTACTTTTATGGAATAGATGCTGGTAATGCAATCTCAATCCTTGCGCCGAAATCAAATGAGCGGTCCCTCTCGCTGTTCCAATTTGTGCGTCCTGTTACTCTGCAGAAGAGATAAATGAAGACTGTATAGTACCATATCCTTCGAAGGCGTATATGCAGTGTGGCGGAATTGAGGTGCACCGTACCGTGGCGTAGCGTTCTACGGGCCGGCCGCGGAAGATGACTGCTGCCAGTTGCTGATGCCAAGATGGTGTGAGGTCAGATCCTCCGGCTTGAGAGCCGGGTTCCGGAGGTTATTGGTGGCGGACATTGGCCTGGATCCGGGGGTTTGAGTAAATGGTGGTCGTTGAAACAGATCTGAAAGCGGCTCGATAGGACCCTGCTTTGGACCAGTGGATCTTATCGAATCTTGCAACGACATCTCCCGCTTGGGTGCTTGATCTAGGTGAAGCTCTTCAGTAGCAGCATGGGCCTCAGGTGTCGGATCGTAGTATGTGTACTCGATTTGGCCCTTGATTCCCGGTAAACCAGGAGCTTTGTACGTCGCGACACCTGTCTTTGGGTCATACTTTTCGTACGTGTTGACAAGCCGCTTGCCACCACCCCCTGGAAGATCAATGACGAAGGCCGGCATCATGAATCCTGAAAGAGTGCCCCGCAGCTTCTGATCAAGGTGAAGGATTGTGCTAAGAGGGGTGCGGAGATCTTCGATCCCTCGTACCATATCGCACTGGTAGATGTAGTACTATGGACATCAGTCAAAGACTCACGGAACATACCTGCTGCTGAAGTGTAGCTAAATTGAAAGATTTGTGAAACATACCGGCTGTATATTCATGCTCGCAAGCGTCTCAATCAGGTTTGCAAGGTCTTCTTCCGTATCATTGACGCCCTTAAGCAGCACTGACTGATTGCGGACAATCACGCCATGCTTGAACAGGCGGTTGGCCGCTTCGCGAGTGACCCATGTAATCTCACTAGCATGGTTGATGTGCGTATGTAGGCAGACCTGTTTCGCCATGTTGCGGCCTTTGTTAGAAAGCTCAATCAGGGCGTTGGTCCATGGATCGCTCTCGTCAGTTATGCGACATGGGGCCACGGCAAGACCCTTCGATGCAAAGCGAATGCGCTGGATGTGGGGAATGCTAAGCAACCTGCCGATAGTCAGATTACGATCTCGTCAGGCTCTGGCCAACAAACCGTTCTCCAATCTCTCTGAGGTCCTCTGGCTGCAAGTAGTAAGCATCACCCCCGGACACGACTATGTCATGCAGACTCGCGTCGCTTTCGATATGTTGAAAGACAATCTCCCAGCGCTTGCGACTAGGCTTCTGTGGTGATTTCGAAACTATCTCAGTGTTGGCTCCGACTGCGTATGAACGGGTGCAAAATCGGCAATACACGGGACAAATTGAAGTTGCTGCGATGGTCAACAGAGCGTCTACAGCGCGAGCCAGGATCTTCTCAATATCTGAACTCCAAGGAGGGAGAAGCACACACCTAAGAATAAAGCCCTTCCAGGGTAGCGGTGAACTAGGCCAGGCACAGCTGGAGATAGTCAGAAGCTATAACTTTCATGATTTATACACAACATACGTGAGTCTTCTTGTTCGTTGAGCGAATCCAAGGTGAGCTTTTGGTGATCTGGAACGATCCCACTCGCCAAGGGTAAAAATTGCTTGCGGACAGGATCATCCAGTGGATTATTCCAGTCTATGACTGAGAGCAAATGTGGAGTAAGTCGAATTGCCATTGGCGCCAGCTTCAATGCTGCACTTGCATCCTCAATAAACTGTTCTCTGGTCGTAATGTGCTTGAGCAGAGCACTCGTCGTCCCACCCAGCACCGGGGGCAAGACATCGGACAGAAACCGGTGCAGTTTTCGTGTGTCGGGTACAGTGTTAGCGAGCTGCACAGATGATCAGTTCAGTCATCTAAAGCTTCTGCAAACGCAATTCAACTCACCTGCCATCTATACGACTTAAACTCTTCGGCTGTGACGTTCTCCCATGGTTTGATCTTCTGCCAATACGGCTCTTGCTCAATAAGCTTTGACAAAGATCGACTTTGGACAAGTGAGCAGATGAAGTTTTGTGACTTTAACTGCAACGCTGAGCGTTGAATCCTTGTGGTGAGAACAAGCATATCGAGTGTGACCGAGCGGTCGAAACTTGTAGAAAGGAGTGGTAGGGATGGATGACCCGGAATATTCTGCCGATGACAATTGGGCGAGTCCCTCTATATGTCGTTTCCAGAATATAAGTGGAGTAATGTGCGTCGGGAATTCTCTGTTTGTGATACAAAAGCATTCGGCCCATGCCCTAGCAGTAAAGGAATCACCTTGATGCTCGGACCTGGCACGAATACGAAGCGCATCATTAGGGGCGTCGCACTGCATTTGCGCTTCTGGTGCTGCTAAGCTATCATTCTGTTCAGGGCTCTTGTCGATTGAACACTTGGCTACTATGCCTAGCCACTGCTCAGCATTAAAGCAATCGAACAGGTTAGCAGCGGCCGTATTGAGCGTCCAAGGCACGGCCGACACGATCAAGAACGTCCTGTTGGATGTGCGAACCTGTGGGTCCAACAACGACGAGACAGAGCCGGTCTGCGTTTTGTGGACCGACCGACGGCTAGCTGGTTCGAGGTTGCCTCCGCTAGGCGCAATGCGGGCAGTCTCCTCGGGTGGTTTCGTTCATGGCGTTGTCGCTCTCGAGGCGAGTTCGCATAGCAAAGGAAAGCAGATGCCCTGCATCGGCCTTGCACAGAAGAAGTGCATTCTGATATTAGATAGTGTCGTCGACTATTCCACGTACCTGCGAATGCGAAGGCACGGCAGTATATCCAGTGGCTCTGTTTGGACGCCTCAATCCCAGGTCCATGGTGAGTATGTCCCTATGGTCAAGGTAAACAGACACCGCAGAAGCGGTCATATGCCATGTGCCATGTGCGGTTGTGTGCCGTAGCACAGCGCCGCACTAATTGAGGCAAGCTACGCGCGGACATGTCTCACGGAAACAAAAAACGGCGCGAATGGACGTCCACTCCTGGGAGCTGAGACTTGCGGTGAGAGCCGTTGAACTGGGTTGGGCTTGTTGCGGTGACTGCTCATTTGCTGGTTTTCTCGAGCACCCTTCGGCAGCACGGGAGGAGCGGCGCGACGCGCACCCGTCTGGACACGACAAGGATGGACCTGAGAAAGACATGGCAGGAAACCAGTGTTGCTGCACAAGTGCGAGGTGCAGTCAAAGTGGGGCTGCTGGCTGTGCCGCCATTGGGCACCGACCCCTGCGTACCTGCCAGGCTAGTGCGGTCGTTCTTGAGACCATGACATCGCTCGACGCCCCTCCACTCACGCCCAAACAAACAATTCCATTCATACATTGCTCCTCGCTCGACAGCCACACCACGCATTGCGGTAACACTGTGCGAGACCATGGCCGATACACCTGCTGCCTCGCCCGGGCCAGTTGGCGCCGAAACCCCAGCACAGCAAAAGGCGCGTCTCCGCAGAGAGCGTCTTGCTGCGAAGAGCGGTGCATCTCGATTGCAGCAGATCTCGGCGCTTCAGGGAGGGCCGCCGAAGACCCTAAGCGAGATCGAGAAGGATCTGCCCAGTAAGTAGCACCTTTGTGTATAATAGCGCGTACGTGCAGGTGTGCCAAACCTGACCTGCAACGTACGCGAGAAGACAATGGCAGGCACACATGGCTAACTGCATCCTTAGCCCAGCCTTCGCCAGCCCCAGCGCCTCGAGCAGTGTCCGGAACGGCGACGCCAGACCCAGATGAGGTGGATATCTCGCAGCACCACTACACGCCCATGTCCCAGCCACGTCTCCCCTCCCCGTTCGCCTTTGATGGCAACGACACGGGTAGCTTCCCGCAGTTTGCCCCGGCGCAAGGCGACCCATCACAGGATCCAATGATGGCTATGCTTCAGCAAATGATGGGCGCTGGTGCCGGTGGACCGCCGGGCGCCCAAGGACAGCCAGGTGGCCCGAATGATCTCCCTCCTGGTCTCGCCAACATCTTCTCAGCTATGGGTGGTGCAGGAGGTGCGCCAGAGCCAGCGCCGGAGCAGTCGTCGGCTTGGATCTGGCGTCTGGTGCACTCTTTGTTCTCTCTGGGGCTTGCAGTCTACATTGTTCTGCAGACGCCATTCACCGGCTCCAAGCTGTCACGTAACACTGCTTTGGCTACTATCGACGAAGACTGGACAGTCGAGAATACTCACGCACAGGATTTCGCCTACTTCTTCTATCTCTTCGCTACATTCGAGGTCGTTATGCAGTCTTCACGTTACTTTATTGAAAAGGGTCAATTGCAAGGACGGGGTATCTTGAGCTCAGTGGCAGGCTTCTTACCTTCGCCATACAACGGCTATGTCCGGGCCATTGGCCGTTACGCCGTCATTTACACAACAGTTGTTAGCGACGCCATGGTCGTTGTCTTTGTACTGGGCGCCACGGTCTGGTGGAGAGGTGCTGGTGTTGCATGAGCGTGCGCCTTTGCATGGCGGGCGTGTCTTTGGTAGACTAAGTACATTCATGTCAGCCAATAGATGGCATGATGCATGCAGCCCTCATCGGTGGTCTAGTCTTTCCAATCGGGCATTTGTCGCTTTACGTCGTGTCCCCGGCCCAGACACCCGGTTTTGCTGAATGCAGCTATTCCCAATTTACCACACCTGAGTGAGAGGTTCAGCTGCTGCCTAAACGATCAGCACCAGTGTCCTTCCTCACTGGCTGGGACGGCCTCCGACAGAGAGTTCCGGGCACCCACTTACTAAGGCCTTCAGCACGTCGATTCAACGACAGTGCCAAGTACGGCAGCACCTGATATCGCAGGCCTGTTCTTTGTGCTGACAATTCGTACAACCGACTTCGTTGTACAATCGCCAGTGCCAGCAGTGTTTTCCCACAACGCGGACGCACCTAGCCGCTCATACAACGTCTCCTGTGTCAACAAATAGATTCCGTACTATCGAAACGGCAGGCGACGTTAGAGCAGGCACCGCTGATTGACCCCAACACGTAATTTAGGAGCAAAGCTTCGATTGTACGTTCCGATACTCAACTATGTCCTCACAATGACAACACACTCGCACACCGCCATTCCGGCAGCGAACCCAACAGTGACATGGTATGATTCAACCGCGCAATCAGTCTGTTCAAACCGGTGACCCGCAACTCGCAATTCAGCTACGCCTACGAACAGTGCTGAAGGCCCCTTCCCAGCACCTTTGCAACTTACCTGCAGGAACGTGCTTGCGGCCACAGCAGCATCTTGCGTTCGTATCCAACGGCCTTTCCCTGTACTACCACCGCCGCATCTGATCGCCCACAATACCCCGACGTGTCGCGTCAGATCTGCCGTGCGAGCAGATGTTACACCACGTTGCTTTGCCGCATCCCAGCACGTACTAGCCTCTTTGAGGCCTTCGATGCGCATCCCCCATTGTCTGGAAGATGTACTATAGTAAGCCTACCACCACCTCCCCCGCTGCGCTGCGCCTCCCTCCGATGCCAAGCCGTCGCTCCCGTGCGCCACCGTCGGGTGTCTTGTGCCACGTCGCTCTATGGATGCATGACGCCTCGTCTACCGTTCACTACCCAAGTAGTACAAGGTTCATGGTGGTTTAGTAAGGCGTTATGCATGATTGAGTACGCGGTGCAAGTTTACACGGTATGCGAATATGTGAGTAAGTGCGCAGTGAATATGCCGTGTATAACAGGTATCAGTGTGTGGTGCATCTCAGCAGCAGTGCAAGAGCACACAACGCCTGACCGGCAAATTTTGCTAGAGACTGGGTATCGCGCTGCTCTACCGTGACATCTCCACCACCTGCACTACTCCACTGCACTCCCCTGAGCCTATTTCCCCTTTCGCGGCAACCATCCCAGCCATAGCGCGCCCATGTCTGTGTGGCAGCGTCCCGAATGGACGGAATCTTTTTCCGAGCGACTCATGCATGGCCCCCAGATCCATACGCGACTTGCTCTGTGGCGCTCTTACCATGCCTTGTTGTGGCTTGTCTGCAAAGTTTGTTTTCTGTTGATGCTGTCGTAAGCATATTGTGCCTAAACTGTTGCAGCGTGCTGCGGCACGCAGTGCAGTGCAAAACCGTGCTAGTGCATCGTGCTTGTGCTATGCCTTGTGGAGCTGGAGGGGCATGTTCTATTAAAAGTCTGTCTAGAGAGGAAGGTGGCCTTAGGGATATGGCAGAATATTTGTCTGGCTAGATGGGTACCGTTTCGCTAGTCTGGTATGGTAATTTGGGGTTCTGCGTGTACTTGTAGTTTGGGGTCGATGTTGTCTTGATCGCGTTTCTGGTGTAGATGTAGATACTTTGCCTGGATGTTATCGTGAACAGCGTGATAGCTCAATCCCTGGATTGGTGAGCAAAACGTATCAGACTTATGCCTGGTAAGTACTCAATTGCTACATGTATGATACACTCTCTTTCTTTTCACCACATTCTCTGCTACAGTCCACACACTACTTCCCTACTATACACCTGGTTCCCCTCTCTTGTCTTCCGTCAAACCCCCACTAGGAAGCAGCGACCGTCTCTCCCCTTGCTAACCTCAGCATTTCTGCCTCCCTCCTCTCCTTCAACAGGGTCTCCCTAACCAGCACACGATCCGCCTCGCTCCTTTCCTCGAACTCCTTGAGCTCCACCATCTGCTGCTCCTCCTCGGGTGTAGGCCTCAGCACCTCGCTCTCGGGCAGCGTCGCCAGCAGCGCGTCCAGGATCTCGCTATGCGCCTGGTCGCGGATATTGATCGTGTGCGTTGGGGCCGTGGCATCGGGAACTTGGGTGTTGCGCGCGTTGGGAGTCCCCGAGGGTGGGCTGGCGGATGTGCTGGGTGTTGTGGCGAGCGAGGGAATAGAGGTGTTGGACGAGCCGTCCGGGGTGTTGGGGGCGGCTTTTGTCCAGATGTGTAGCAGGGCGGGGCCGTCGGGGGTGGTGTGTCGGTCAATCGCGATGGGAATAGAAGGGTTGCGGTATTTTATCCGAGGGAGCATTTCGCGCCAGAATTTTCTGTCGTGGTCGTGTTAGTGTAATGTGGTGATGGTGGTGGTGGTGTATGCTGAAGGAGTTTGCTGGATAGTCTGTGCTGTAACAATGTATAATGCTTGCTGCCTGGCTCTCTTTGCTGCGGTGTAGAGTGAAATAAGAGTGTGTCACACGTACCTCGCGCCCCTGTGTCCGCCGTAGAGCTTGGTGTTGAATTCCAGGCTAATCTTCGATACCTCCTTCGGCAGCACCACTGCGCCTGGACCGCATCTTATCCATAGCAACTGTCCATACAATCAGCAATTGTCCGCAGGTTCTCCGCATTTTCGCATGGGATCGCAGGTCAGAGAAGGTGTGGTAGGTAATCGGAGGCGGTAGCGGAGCAATTCGTACCTTCTGCAGCGGTGGTCAGTAATGTTCAATGAGCAATATTGTGTTATAGATCGTATGAACACACCTGTTGCAGCTTCCGGGCGCGCGATATTATGTTAACCATGTTGTGCTGTGGTGATATGGAGCCGTCTGCGCAATGTCGAGAAATGTCGCTGGTCGCGCGCAACTCCGCAGGAAGCCGAAGTTTTGCCAGGCGTCTGTGCACTTGTCCATGACATTCAGCGCGTTTGGTATATACAGTTCACCATAAAAACAGCTTGTGGCTTTGCATCTCATTGTCCATTCTGTCGTGTTGTTCAAACTATGTCTCACGCCCTCAAATTTCGAGTTGTAATCCGCCTCCTTGTACATCATACGTCCTGTCAAAAAACAAGTCGGAACCATGGTAAACCTTAAAAGCACAACGTGATATATAACAGTCAAAGCCCAGGTCCATTTACGTGAGTTTCAACAATCAAGTCGTGCCGCAGCTATGCTTGCGCAGTAATGTGTTGGTTTAGCGAGCGGCTGCTGGTGCGGCACCGCCTTGCTGGGCACCGCCTCCAGGTTGCAGGCGCTTGCTCCTGTTTATTGATTAGCATCCATATGCATCGTACCAGGATTGTCGCCTTACATGAAAGTCCTGCTGAAGAACGAGATAAGAATCATGGGCAACCAGGAAGGCATCTTAGAAAATCCCCAGGTAGCGTATCCGAAGGGAATGGCAAGGCCGTACTGCTGAAGCAGGCCGTTGAAGGGGTGGAAAGGGCCCTCATACGGAGCAATATCGTTGATCTTGTTGTCGATAACAAGCTCCTTGAAGGTCTCGGTGGTGGTCGAGGTTCGGTTCAAGGGCTTGTAGCGGAACTCAGGTACGGGCGCAGACTGGTCGGCCAGCGGCTTGGGGATGGTGAACTTGATCAGCGACGGCGCGCCAAGGGACCACGAGTTGCATAGGATATTCTCCTTTTCGCAGTCGATCAAGCCGAGCTTGGGCGACGAGGGCGCGGCGGCGACAATGGGAAGAGATGCCTACAGCTGTCAGCAACGTCCTGTGTGAGGTTGTCTGCAAAACATACGTTCCATGCCTTCTCTGCAGGTCCACAGAAGCCATAACAAGTGCTGTTACCGCCTGTAACGAAGATAAGCCACTCTTGTGTCGCAGGGGCGCTGACGGTAGGGTCGACAGTCAGAACCTCCTTCCAGTTTTCCAGAGTGAGTTCGTGCTGGACAGCAGCGGCGACCTTGGCGGCTGCTGCCTCAACAGGCGCAGACGGCACAGACGGGGCGGAGGGGATGACCGAGGCCACCGACGCGGTCGCCTGGTTGAAGAAGCTCTTCACCTTGTCGAGCAGAGGAATCTGCTGCTCGGCGAGGGTGAGCGCCGGCAAGGCAAGGACAGCGGTTGTCGAGAAACGCATTGTGGATGTCAAGTGTGGTGTTGAGGGTTGGCTGTGGGCAGGGAAATGCGTCTGCCTGTGCTCAGGGTCCAAGATGACGTTTGCGGGGCGGGTGGCGGCAGCTGTGATGGAAGCAGCAACAATCTACAATGAAGCAATTGAACAATGCGAACGGACAAGGAGAATGCCAGACAAGCCGAAATGGAAGCAATACCAACAAGGGGATGGAAACGTCAGCCACAACACGATGGCTACCACGCGTTCGAGGCCTAGCGGGCCAGAGCCGCGAAATTGCTCGACGCTTGGACGGCGTGGAGCCCCATTCATCACCCCACTGCAGCCTCGTCCCTACAATCCGATTCGCCAGTGCATCAACAACAGCAGACGGTGAGTTTGATCGCCTCGTTGTCACCTTCAGACGGTCCAACGGCATGGAGCAGCAGCACGCAGACACAATCAATGGAACAGTCTTAGCCGTCTCGCCGGAGGTAAACAAGCAATTACCAACAGCTCCCCATTACCTTCTGTCACCATTTTGCCCAGCACTGCTGCCTACTGGCACATTGCTGAAGTCCCAACCTGGTCCAGACTGCCAGTTTGGTTTTGCAATGTTCGCAGACAAACTTACAATCACGTCAGGCGCAGGAGTCTCTGTTGTTGGCTGTGTTGCTGCTGCGATCAGTGTCAGCGCCAGTGCGGCAGCAACTTCGACGGACCTATCTTACCTGTTGACGGTCGTGACAGCCTGTTTCCCAGATTTTGTCTGAAGTGCCAGTCCGGCATCCTGTTGTCTTCTTCCTGTTCCGCGAAAACCGTCCTCCATGTCTCGTATGAGCCCCGAGCTCTGAAGTCATTCGGCTCACTACGGCCAGCTCTTGCTCCCTCGCCTGTCTGCTTGTTCAACTTCATCTTGTTGAGCTGCGTAGCGAGCTCGTCCTGGAAATCTGCAGGCATACTCATTTTTGGCTGCGGTGCAGTGAGAGGGGGTTTAGTGCGAGCATCACGCTCTACGTCCTGCCTCTTCTCGCTCTCTTCAACAGCCTGAGCGTGCTCAAGTGCTTCAACGTCGCGACTGTGAGGGCTCTCGTCATATACTGGGACTTCTTTGTGTACATCGTTGATACGCGCTTTGTCCTTTCGCGCTATGTTTCCGGCTTTCTCATCTTCCTCACATACCCGTTTGTGCTTTGCTCCAGTTTGGGTGCTGACAAGGAACGCATCATAATCTAAGTCGACTGGAGTCCGTCCAGAAGGCGGCAGCGGAGGAGGTGGTGGTGGTGGCACGGGCGAAGCAGTATGAAATAGAAACTCTGGCGGATCCATTACCGAATCTGTAACAGGGTACGGCATATTGGTTGCAGAAGATTCATGTAATATAGACTTCCCTCTCTCGGGCGGTGAAGGCGACTGGCCCCATATCGTGGGCGTACGACTTGCAGCTTGACTGTCTCCAGCGCTCTTCATCATAATTGGAGGTAGGCTCCGAACTGTTGTGCTGGATGCTCTTCTTGACCTTCCTGAGGGCGATGGTGATTCTTGGAGAAACGGCGTTGAATATTGACTTGACACACCAGTTTTCGATGTTACTGGAGCTTCCTGATGCTCAATGTCGTGACTGAATGGCACGAAAACATGCAGTTCGTCCCTCCTCGGCCGACGATGTCTCCTTCGACTCCTCCCAGTCCCGCTTCTTTCATCATCCTCGATCAACAACTCCTCCTTGTTACTTTTTTGCCCACCTCTCGAAGCTTTCCTCTTGTGCAGAAACGCATCGATATGCCTCTCGGCGAATCCCTTACTGCGGTGTCCAAAGTCTTGCTCAGCTTTGACGTGTTTGTACATGTTCTTTACCTGTGAGAATAACCCTGCGCCTTTGTCTGTGGTGGGGAGCAGTCCAGATGGAGTGCCATCAGGGTCTAGTGGAACCGTGCTGGCCGTGACACAGCCAGTGTTGGGCAATGCTGGTGCGTCGTATTGTGCAGATTGACTTGGCCCTTCCTGAGACATGTGGGTTTTTTGCTGTTCTGATGATCGGTCATCGTGCCCTTCTGATGACCTCTCGCGATGGTGCCGCCTCCTTCGATATCCACTTTGATCGACAGAGCGACGTCTCCACTGGCGTCTTCGTTCGCCGTGGCCATCTCCATCTCCTTTTTGCTCTCCACGCCTGTGCCCACCATTTTGTGGTCTTCTTTCCTCCCCACCATCCCGCCTATCCCTTCCTCTCTTGATGCGCTTCTCCTTCGCTCCCGTTGCTCTCGCATCCCTCAGCTTTTTATGTTGATACAATCGATGGGTCCTCAGGTCCTCCACCGCCCCCTCCAAAATCAACCTACCTGTACTGACACCACTCATTTCTGGGTATCTTGGTCGCCGGCCGCTTGTGACAACAGCCTCTCTGTACTCGTTAGCTGGCGCGCGTAGGTCGTGACTACTTGGTCGAGTGGTGGCAGAATCGGTGCTGCTCATCATCAACGGCTTAAGGGCCATGAGGTGCCATACTAGCTTCATACTGTGGTGCTGAATACGTGGAGGGAGGGTTGTTGTAGGAGGTTTTGTGAAGGTTTAGCTGTGATGTGTACGTTGGTGCAAACGAAGCTGCTGGTCAGCTGGAACGCAATCGAGGGCGATCTGTCACGCAAAGGAAAGCTTGTACTCAGAGCGTAACCTGATAGACAAGGGAGATGAGAATTGTGCTCGCATAACTCATAATCATTTAACGTCACGTAAATCATAACGCAAAACTATCTAAACCAATCCAACCTAACCCAACCGAACCCAATCTCAGAAAGGCTAAAGCAATACTAAACTGAGCAGAGCGAGAACACTTGAGAGTAAAGCTAAACACATACCTCTGTCCCAGCCATCGGTCCGACGAGTCAACAATGCACACTAACATACCGACATACCGAGAACACTATCCAACTCTTCCTATCACAGGATATCCCGTCCTTTTTTTCTACGTTACCACCACTCGCGCACCTCTCTTCCCGGCCTCTTGCCTCACTCCGCACCCGCTCCATCCACGCCCTCAACCTCAACCGGTCCCGGTCCCAAAAACCACGGCAGCGCATCAACCACGCTATCCACCTTTGAGGGATCGAACTCTACCGCCTCCTGAGGAATCGTCACGCCAGCTTCTGCTTCATCGGCGGCTTGTTGGAGGGGGTTGGTCGCTTCGCCATCAACCGAAACGCTGTCGTCGATGACGTCGCTCACGTCGGGCGAAGCGAGGATATCCGGGTTCTCGAGGATCTCAGTCACGAGCTCGCCGAGGGTTTTATTATGATAGGGCATCAAGACCGCGGTGTCGGTTGGAACCGCGTTGTCAGTGTCGGTTGCGGGCAGTGCATCGACCGTCCCATCTGAGGGTGAGGAAGAAGAAGGGGGTAAAGACCCAGTGAAGTTCTCCGGTGACGGGGACGGGATAAGCGGATGCGACCACCCCGGTCTTGGACGGCGGTGGCTCGCATCCTCAGCCTCCTTGTCGCCTTCCCATTCTACCTCGCCGTCTTCGTTGGCAGAGTTGTGGTGCCAGATGATGTGGCTAGGTGGGGACACCTCGCCCTCGCCCTCGACCTGCGTTTGCGATTGCACACATGTTTCATAGTCGGCCTGTTGCTGGGCGAATTCCTTGAGGTACGTTTCGTGCGCTGCGATCTCGGAGGCGGTGTGGTTGCAACCGCCCCAGCAGGAATTGAAGCCCACTTGAGGGATGGGTGCGAAGCAGGCGGTGAGTGTGGGGAGAGAGGGGTCCTCGCCGGGGAAGGGGATGATAGAGGAGGAGACGGCGATGATTATGCTGGGACCGTCATCACTGAGCGGATCGGGGCCTTCGCCTACCCAGATGGGCCCATCAGGTCCTTCTTCGTAGCCAGGCAGTAGCTCAGGGAGAGGTGGCTCAGGTGCGAAGATCTGCGGAGGGGCGGTGAAGTGGCCGTCCAGATCTGGGATGTCGAAATCCGGGAACTCGGGGTTTGAGTTGTAAAAGTCTGGTTCGCCAAGAAGGGCTGGGATGTCTTCAGTGGCTGGTACGGGCTCGAGGTCTAAGAGCACGGATACAAGGTCGGAATCTGTGTCGGAGTCGCTGTAGTACTCAAATGGGTCACCAAATAACTTCCAGAAACCGGCTGCCAGCGCGTCGAAGAATCCCACATTGTCGTTGGCTTCGGCGCTCGCTTCGCTTGTCACAGGGTCGACAAGCTGTCTCTTCGTCAGGCCCGGAACGAGATGCGGAAACCATAGGTGGAAACCTTCGTCCGCATCTGTGGCGTCACCGGGGGCACTGATGCTGCCGACGCTGGGGCCGGGGTAAACCTGAGCGGGCGCGCGGGCAGAAACAGCACCGCCCCGTCGAGCGAGCCTGTGCACTACAGTATCACGCTGCGTGCTCGCATCGGCAGAGGCTGTGGCGCGGTCGTTTGTAGACGCAGGAGGATACCACGGGAGGTTTACTGTGGAAGCAGCAGCGTACTTGACGAGCGAAGCCATGTTGTTGCTCAGCTCGACCATGCGGCGGAGAAACGCATCAAATTTTTCGGACTCGGACATGTCGTTCCAGATTTTATACACAGGAGCTTCACTGGCTGTTTGTGCCTCTGCTTGTGTGGAGTCCTCTGCGGTGGCTTCTGTGGACGCTTGCTTGAGGCCGAGGGTAGACACTTGGTCAGAGCTGTCTGTTGGTGCCTGATTAAAGCTGGCTGTTGATGCCTGGTTAGAGGTATCCGTAGACGCTTGGCTGGCGGAAACGGCTGTGGACACTTGACTGGGAGCTGGCTGGACGTATTCGCTCTCGTGGCCACGGTAGTATTTCTTCGGCACAGGCGCGACACGCAGAACTTCGTCGCGCTTGTTGTACGTTGTCCACCTCCTCTCTCGATTCACGCGCTTATACACATAGTCTGTATCTCCATAGTGCGGGACTTGGCTGTTGTAAGCATGCTTGTTGTGATAATCAACATCAGGGTATGACTCTTTCTCCTCGTGGTGGTGTTGTGGGCCAGATGACTTGTGCTCGCAATTCTTTCCGTGCGCATGTTGGTGTGGCGAAGCTGAGTTTTCTTTCGAGCCGTGGGTTCCCACATAGCTGGGTGCGGGTACGGCATCCCTACGAGCGAGACCTCGACCGTACAGCGTAGCCAGATAAGCGTCGAGCTCTTGCTGTACCCTGGTGTTTGGTTTGTTCTTGTTTTGCTGCTTTGATGCACTTTGTTTTTGTGGTTGAGACTGCTGTTGCTGCTGAGGCCGTTGTTGTGGCTGTTGCTGCGTTGGCTTTTGTACCTGTTGTTTGGTTGGAGCGTTGCCGCCAGCACACTCAGGGTGATAGAATCCATCCCTGTTCTTGGCCGCACAATCGTTCGAGTTCGATGAGGTCTTTGATGAAGACTGAGCTGGCGCACTCCATTTTCCACCAGAGTTGCTTGACGATGTGTCCTTGCTTCCAGCATTCTTGGACGGCTTGCCAGTGCATTCGCCCTTGTTGAAGCTTGGCTTCATGGATGCGTCATCCCCATTACCGTAGTCAACGTCTCTCCCAGGGTTGTCGAAAATAACGTCGGTTGTTTCTTGAATCTTACAACTGTTGATGTTGGCGAGGTTTGCTACAAATAGCTCAGGATACCTCGATAAAGCACTGGAGGCGGAAATCTGAGTGTCACGCTTGCTCTGTCTCTTGTTCGTTATGTCGACTACAGCGCAGTTCATGTACATTTCTCGATTGCCGATTTTATTGAACCTGTAGGCTGTGAGCAAAGCTCCAGTTTACCAGGGGATTGGAAGAGACTGGAAATTCCGTACCATGTCCAGGCCAGCAGACACTTCTTCGACGCAGGTAGGTTGCTAGGTACTATGAAATCATAGCTGTTGCGCAGAGGACAACCGCCGATGATACTTTTGATGACATGGAAGACATCACCACCGTCGCAGCTCAAACTGATCTGGCAGCTACCACCACCATGTGTGGCACTCCCTTTCAACCGCAGTGTTTGCTTGCTACCGGCAGCATACGTTGCGACTGTTGTCAACGGCGTGTTGAGATGGTAGCCTTTACAAGCGAAGTTGCTGCCGTCTGCATTTAACGGGCTAAGAATGTTGTAATCCTTGGGCTCATCTGGACGATCTGTGGCATGTGGGTCTCTCAAAGGCGAAGGTGATGACATTTGCATGTGGGCGAAAGCGAGGGGAAGGGCGCTCAAGGCGCCGATAATGCTTAGAGGAGCCATGGCGAGTATGGCCAGCATACAATGGAGTGCAAAGATGCGCTGAGGAGCAGGATGAGGTGCTGACCTGTCATGGTGGTTATATGGGTACAAGCAAGGGAGATGGTTGACAGGTGGGCCAGTTGCGCGTCGAATTCCTGGTTGTCGCGTGGATCTCGTCAAGCCTGGCCAGAAGCCAGATCGAATGTGGAAGAAGGACGGGGGAGATCGTGACAAGGGAGCAGACAATAAAAGGCGTGGCCGGAAGAAGTCAAGATAAGAGAAGGACGGTCTCAAAGCTGCTCTGTTCGATCTGATCGCACTTGTCTCAGTAAAGTTGACGTGCTTAGCTCTCAGACATGTGCCATCGACTTCGGTCAGTAAACACGGTGCTTGCAGCGAAGAATGAATCGAGTGTGCTCGTGCAGAAGCTGCAGCTCATAGCTCCCTTGTCGCATTCCATTAGATATTTGTGTACCCCCAAAAGCTTCGCAAAGCTTGTAGCAAATCCAGTAACGCCGCGGAATGCACAGCCCGGTGTGTTGCCCCTCATCTCAGCGCCGATCGCTGCACCAGGCCCTCGTCGCCCTTCTTGGTCTTTTTCCCTCCCCGGAAGTCGTTGGCCGACAGCTCAGTCTCGCCGTCGAGGCCCAGCTCTGCGGCCTCCTTGGCCTCGCGCTTCTTTCGGCTGCGCTCGGCGTGCGAGAGCAGGTACGGGCGGATGAGCAGGTATGCGCCCACGATGACGACGATGCGAAGCCAGCGTTGTGCGCTCATTTCCTCCCATGACTTGACCGAGTTGTTGATGAGGCGGTCCTTCCATTCGACAAGGTTGGCGACGAGCGCATTGAAGGAAATTTCTTCGGCCATTGTTGCGATAGTGGAGGAGGCTGTGACGGTGTTGTTGCCTTTGGTTGAACAAGAAGATCTCGAATTTTGTGGTGAGCTCTGGAGGCTGCCGTAGTTTCGCGGAGCGGTGTGCGGGTTGAGAGAATGTTTGATGAGGTTGTCAGGCGAACCGAGGGTCGTCCAAGGGTCCCATACCAAATCCGCACTCCGATCTCCCCCGCTATTGGCTGCTCACGACGCGTCGCGTCATTGCTTGCCCGTCATCTCATCGAGTCGAGTCTCAATCATCCGTAGATACAGCGTCATGGCCTCAGTCGATGGCGAAGCCGCTGAAAGAGAGGAGGTAGGCAGGGCTTTGGAGCTTCAAAAAATATTGTTGCTAATCCTCCAACAGCGCCTCAAATCCGCCTTGTGGTACTCCATCGGCCAGTTCGTTGACGATGCTCTGCTCTCGGACGACCTCAATGCAACGCCACAGTTTATTGGAGCTCTGACAGAGCTGGTATATACACAGATTGGTACGTCTCGCTACTGACGTTCTGTCTCACAAGTCCACTGCAGAGTATTTGCCTTTATCCTGCATCACTGACATCAGCCAGCAAACACATCCCGCGACCTTGAGACTTTCTCTCGCCACGCTGGCCGCAAAGCCATCAACGCAGACGATGTCATGCTACTTACACGGCGCAACGAAGCCCTCGAAGACATTTTAAGACAGGAGTTGGACCGGTTGAAGGCTGCTGAAGGACGAGGGGAGCAACAACAGCATGTCACAACAGGAAAGAAGCGAGGCAGGCCTCCTGGCGGTGGCAAAGGGAAGGGCAAGGCCTAGCTGGCTGTGCAGGACATGCGCTGTGACAAGGTTTTGCAGGCGTTATAGGCGTTCAATCTGGCATGATACCCGTGAGTATGCGTTGCTCGTACGTGGACTTTCATCCAACGAGCATTTAAGATTGTACTGCGTTTGAAAGAGTACATGCATACGCCCTCAAAGAACGAACTATACTATTCACATTTGTAACGCATGTTGAGTTATGTACTGTGCCGCATGCAAGTCGCCCTCAACTATCGAGACGCCCCACAGCCTGTGCGTTTATTTCTCGAAAGAAGTCAGAGAAACGACTTCTCCACAACCTCCTCAATTGCTCTTGTCGGCGGCTGTTGAAACCGACTCGCCCTCTCGCTCGCCGCTCACGTGCGACCGGCCGCCGCACCCAGCCGTAACAGGTAAGTGGGGCCTCTGCTGCCCCTCCTCAGCGCGGCCATCGGCGAGCTCCTGCACATGAGCTGGACCTCGCCGCACGATAACGAGAATTCCCCGCCCTCTGATTCGCCAGACTCTACCTCACGACTAAGACGCCGATCTTTGAAGGGTCCAGTGACAGCGCGGTTTGGGGTTGGACCGCGGCGGTCTCCACACATGCGCTCTGGAGCTGGTTGGTATCTACAGACATGAATACTAGCTTTTGCCATCCTTTCAGCTGCTTGATTCTCGAAACTTGATTGCCCCTCCTTCCCTTCTACTCACAGCTTATACTCGCCACTTGAGATCATTTTGCTTCGGCGAGCTGGAATCATGGCCCCGGGACTTATTGAGACGGAGTCTAAGCCTGCAGCGTCTGCAGATGCGTTGCAGAGGCTAAACGAGGTCACCGCAAGCTTTGACGATACACTGAGGTTCTATCTTAACGGCACTAAGGTTACGCTTGACAATGCGGATCCGGAAGTTACAGTGTTGGAGTATCTCAGAGGCATTGGGCTTACAGGCACAAAGTTGGGATGTGCAGAGGGAGGATGTGGAGCTTGCACAGTGGTATGTTCCAGATCTTCCAGTAGAAAGAGCAGTCCGATTGGAGGGAGTTGGACGTCTGCTTGAGTCTCAAAGGAACTGATGATATTTGCATTGCTAACGTCTTTCTAGGTCGTTTCGCAATTTAACCCCACAACAAAGAAGATATATCACGCCTCCGTAAACGCGTGTCTGGCGCCGCTGGTCAGTGTAGATGGCAAACACGTCATTACAGTCGAAGGGATAGGCAACGTCAAGAGGCCACATCCAGCACAAGAGCGGATAGCAAAGGGAAACGGCAGCCAGTGTGGTTTCTGTACCCCCGGCATCGTCATGAGCTTGTACGCTCTCCTCCGTAATACCGACGCGCCGACCGAGCACGATGTCGAAGAAGCCTTCGATGGCAACCTGTGCAGATGTACAGGATACAGGCCGATTCTAGATGCTGCACAGAGTTTCAGTGTCAAGACTGGGTGTGGCAAGGCAAAGGCAAATGGCGGAGGCGGATGCTGCATGGAGAAGAATGGAGCGAACGGAGCCAGTGGTGGCGGATGCTGCAAGAGTGACGGCGCAGGGGGTGATGACCAGCCCATCAAGCGGTTCACACCTCCTGGCTTCATTGAGTACAAGCCCGATACAGAACTGATCTTCCCACCACAGCTTCGCAAGCATGAGTTCAGACCACTAGCTTTTGGAAACAAGAGGAAGAGGTGGTACAGACCTACCTCATTGCAGCAGCTACTTGAGATCAAGAACGCACACCCTTCGGCAAAACTTATTGGCGGATCGACAGAAACGCAGATCGAGATCAAATTCAAGGGCATGAACTACAGCGCATCCGTCTTCGTGGGCGATATCCCCGAGCTGCGTCAGTTCAGCTTTAACGAAGATCATCTCGAGATTGGCGGCAATGTCGTCCTGACGGATCTCGAGAGGATATGCGAAGATGCGGTAGCGCACTACGGGAAAGAGAGAGGTCAGCCGTTTGCTACCATCTTAAAGCAGATCCGCTACTTTGCCGGACGACAGATTAGGAATGTAGGCACGCCTGCTGGTAACCTTGCAACAGCCAGTCCTATCTCCGACCTGAACCCAGTCTTTGTTGCCACTAATGCGACATTAGTAGCTAAGAGTTTGAAGGAGACGACAGAAATCCCGATGTCGACGTTCTTCAAGGGGTACAGGCAGACTGCCTTAGCCCCCGATGCTATTATCGCCGGCCTCAGGATTCCCGTGGCGAAGGAGAAAGGCGAGTACATCCGGGCTTATAAGCAGTCGAAGCGGAAGGACGATGATATCGCCATTGTCAACGCGGCGCTGAGGGTATCACTTGACGACGAACACACTGTTGAGGATGTCAGTCTGGTCTACGGTGGAATGGCACCAACAACAATCGTCGCGAAGAAGGCAACAGAGTTCCTCCAGGGGCGAAAGTTCACAGACCTTCAAACTCTAGAAGGCGTCATGGCCAAGCTTGAAGAGGATTTTGATCTGCGCTTTGGCGTCCCTGGCGGCATGGCAACATACAGGAAGACGCTTGCCCTGGGTTTCTTCTACAAATTCTACCACGAAGTGCTCGCTGGTTTGAACGCCGAAGAGGCTGAGGTTGACACACAGGCGATCGGTGAGATTGAGAGGGATATCAGCTCAGGCTGGAAAGACGGCAAGGCGGCTGAAGCTTACAAGCAGAGTGAGGTTGGACAAGCGAAGAACCATGTCGCCGCTATGCAACAGACAACCGGCGAGGCCCAGTACACCGACGACATTCCTCTCCAGCGGAACGAGTTGTACGGTTGCTTGGTTTTGTCTACTAAGGCACATGCCAAGTTGCTCAGCGTGGATGCAGAGGCGGCGCTTGATTTGCCAGGTGTCGCGGCGTACGTTGACCACAAAGACCTGGCAACACCGGAATCGAACTGGTGGGGAGCACCTGCTTGCGACGAAACTTTCTTCGCCGTTGACGAGGTTTTCACCGCCGGTCAGCCCATCGGTATGATCCTTGCAGACACAGCGAAACATGCTGAACAGGCAGCGAGGGCTGTCAAGATTGAGTATGAGGAGTTGCCTGCCATTTTCACGATTGAAGAAGCTATCCAGCAAGAATCCTTTTTCCAGCACTTCCGGCACATCAAGAAAGGAGATGTGGAGAAGGCATTTGAGGAAGCTGATCACATCTTCACGGGAACAGCACGCATGGGTGGCCAAGAACACTTCTATCTTGAGACACAAGCATGTGTGGCAGTCCCGAAGCCTGAATTCGGAGAGATGGAAATCTTTAGCAGCACTCAGAACCCAGCGGAAACACAAGCATACGTATCGAAGGTCCTCGGCGTTTCTGCCAACAAGATTAACGCTCGTGTCAAGCGTATGGGTGGTGGCTTCGGTGGGAAGGAGACTCGATCGATTCAGCTCGCTGGTATTGTGGCTGTTGCAGCCAACAAGGTCCGCAGACCTGTTCGTTGTATGCTCAACCGAGACGAAGACATCCTGACATCTGGACAACGCCATCCTTTCCTCGCTCGGTGGAAGGTCGCGGTTAACAAGGATGGCAAGCTGCAGGCGCTTGACGCGGATGTCTTTAACAACGGTGGCTGGAGTCAAGATCTGTCCGGTGCGGTCGTTGAGCGTGCTCTCTCCCATATCGATGGTGTCTACTCCATCCCCAACGTTCATGTTCGCGGTAGAGTGGCGAAGACTAACACCGTCTCCAACACGGCGTTCCGTGGTTTTGGTGGCCCTCAGGGTATGTTCATCTGCGAGACTTTCATGGAAGAGATTGCCGACCACCTCAACATCCCTGCTGAGAAGCTGCGTGAGATCAACATGTACTCGCCAGAGGGCAATATGGTCACGCACTTTAATCAGGAGATCAAGGACTGGTACGTGCCGCTCATGTACAAACAAGTCCAAGAAGAGTCGGAATACTCTCGCAGGCGCGCAGAAATTGAGGAGTTTAACAAGACCCACAAGTGGAACAAGCGTGGCCTCGCAATTGTTCCCACCAAGTTCGGTATCTCCTTCACGGCGCTCTTCCTCAACCAGGCGGGTGCACTTGTGCACATCTACCATGATGGCTCAATTCTCGTCGCTCACGGTGGAACGGAAATGGGGCAAGGTCTGCACACAAAGATGACACAAATTGCTGCTGAAGCGCTGCAAGTACCGCTCGAAAACGTCTTCATCAGCGACACAGCAACCAACACAGTCGCAAACTCGTCTTCCACCGCTGCTTCCGCCTCTTCCGATTTGAACGGCTACGCCATCTACAACGCGTGTGAGCAGCTCAACGAGCGCCTTAAGCCTTACCGCGAGAAACTCGGTCCCGGCGCGTCCATGAAAGATCTTGCACACATGGCCTATTTCGATCGCTGCAATCTCAGCGCCCAAGGCTTCTACAAGACCCCTGACATCGGTTACGTCTGGGGCGCCAACACAGGCCAGATGTTTTTCTACTTCACGCAGGGCGTGGCTGCAGCAGAGGTCGAGATCGACACACTAACGGGAGACTGGACAACGCGCCGAGCCGACATCAAGATGGACGTTGGTCGCAGCATCAACCCCGCCATCGATTACGGGCAGATTGAGGGTGCCTTTGTACAAGGTCAGGGCCTATTCACCACAGAAGAGAGTCTCTGGCAAAGGAGCACAGGTGGGATATTCACAAAGGGGCCGGGGAACTACAAGATCCCTGGTTTCAGGGACATTCCCCAGGTGTTCAATGTTAGCTTGCTCAAGGATGTGCAGTGGGAGAATTTGCGCACGATTCAGAGGTCGAGGGGTGTTGGTAAGAGTCACAGATTCACAGGTTGAATACATGCGCTAACAACGAATAGGTGAACCCCCACTCTTCATGGGCAGCTGTGTATTCTTTGCTATTCGCGATGCACTCAAGGCCGCGAGGAAGGAGTTCGGTGAGACGAGCGTATTGCATTTGCAGAGCCCGGCGACGCCGGAGAGGATCCGTATTTCCTGTGCGGATCCGATCCTGAAGAGGGCATGGGTTGAGCCTAAAGAAGGGGAGAAGAGCTTTTTCATTAGTATATGAGATGGATGAAAAACATATGGTTAAGAATGGATGGAAGACGTCTGTGCTTGTATGTTAAGGTTAATGACAAGAGAGAATGGATACCCGTATTTTACCACTGCCTTCAAGGCCTACACTTGATGTGTTGTCACAGTTTTCGGCTTGGCCTTGTGGACACTCCATGGAACCATGTAATGTTGCACCAATGCCGATTACGAGTAATCTTCGAGCCTTCAAAGTCGCGATACACTTTTGGTGTTGAGTTGTACACATTTCTTGCAGGGATGCCTCGCTTATCGCCAGATCGATCGAACCCGTCGATCTAACCAAATCTGAACAATCTTTTACATGACATCACTGTCTGTCGCGAAGCGCTCAGAACTTGACGCGTTTCTCACTCAACATGGCTTGCAGAAGCACTTGCACAGCTCTATATCTCATTTCAGGGAATGCACATTGTCATTTTTGTCCCTTCGATCTTAGCTTCCTCCTTTGATGCTACTTACTGTACAGAACTTGCATCCTCTCATTGCATATCGAACAGCACAGCGAGCGCCACTTTTCCTGCATAGCTTTCGTGCTCTTCTTTACCTTCCGGTCATGCCTCCGAAACGGAAGGTATCAATAGCAGCTGCATCGCCTGCGGCCGGCGAAGCGCCTGTCGACCGTTCGAAGATGCGCCGCTCTGAAGTGCCTCTGCCTGCTAATGCTGCAGGAAAGGACAAGAAGCCGCCACGCCGCCAATCTTCCCGTGGGATGGCTGCAGTCACGAATCCAGAACTGAATCCTGAAGTATACGATGCGCCCAATGCTCTGCGGGCTTCACCTGACGGGCATGAATGCGCCGGAGAAGAGGCCCACTTGCATCAGCACGACATCAATGCCGGCAATGCAGTGAACGGCGTCAATGCGGCCTCAGCTAAGCCTTCGACCTCGCAGGATGCAACCACGGAGGTCAAGACAGCTCCACTGACAGGTGCCGAACGCATTGACGAAGCTGGTGCCACTCCTGCAGTGCCAGCCGCTGGTAGGGCCAAGAGAAAGCAGGCTGGCGCTGCGCATGTGAAGAAAGAGGGTGGAGAAAGCGCTATTGCAGCCGTGAAAGACTCTGTGGAGAACGGCACGGCCCCGGAAGATGATGCAGGTATTGCTGGCGATCCTGAGGGCGAAGCTATGGACGGCGAAGAGGGGGATGAAGTGGAGCTCAAGCAGGCCCTAGCAAGGCCTCCTCCTGTAAACTCTGAATACCTTCCTCTTCCGTGGAAGGGGCGGTTAGGATATGTTGGTCCCCCCTGCATAACCCCACGCAATCATGCCAGGCTAATATGCACGTTAGGCTTGTCTCAACACCTACCTTCGAAACGCCAATCCTCCCGTATTCAGCTCCAGAACATGCCGAATCGCAAGCATCATCGAACATCGCCACCCGCTGAAGGACCCCTCTCAGCCCGAGCACGCTACCAAGAACCGCCCTGATAAGGGTCAGCCAGCCGATCATGCACGCGGACAGAAGTTTGTTGAGGAGCTGTGTCTAGCCAACGTGCGAGATATCATTAAGATGGTTCGGTGGAACGACAAATACGGCATCAAGTTCATGCGACTGAGCAGTGAGATGTTTCCGTTCGCAAGTCACGAGGAGTACGGTTACAAGCTCGAGCCGTTCGCTGCAGAAGCTCTGGCTGAAGCTGGCAAAGTCATTGGAGAGCTAGGCCACAGAGTTACGACGCATCCTGGGCAGTTCACGCAGTTGGGCTCGCCACGGAAATCAGTCATTGAGAACGCTATCCGTGACCTCGAGTACCATGCCGAAATGCTGTCTTTGCTAAAGCTCCCGCCGCAGCAAGACCGCGACGCGGTCATGATCATGCATCTGGGTGGTGCTTTCGGCGATAAGCCTGCTGCCCTTGAGAGGTTCCGTGAGAATTACGCAAGGCTCTCAGATGGGGTCAAGAAACGACTCGTTCTTGAGAACGATGATGTCGTGTGGAATGCTCATGAGCTGCTACCCTTGTGCCAAGAGCTCAATATTCCGTTCGTGCTGGACTTCCATCACCACAATATCCTCTTCGATGGCACTAAGCTTCGGGAAGGCACGAAAGATGTAATGGACATGTATCCTGCGATTCTCGAGACGTGGTCAAAGAAGAACATCACACCAAAGATGCACTATTCTGAGCCTTGCCCTGGTGCCATCACCGGGAGGGATCGAAGAAAGCACTCTCCACGCGTTATGACCCTCCCTCCTTGCCCAGACACAATGGACTTGATGATTGAGGCGAAGGATAAGGAGCAAGCCGTCTTTGAGCTCATGCGGACATTCAAGTTGCCAGGCTTTGACCGCATCAACGACATCGTTCCGTATCAACGGCCAGACGAGAACAAGCTATGGAAGCCAAAGCCTAAGAAAAAACCAAAGAAAAGCAAGAAGAAGACCGATGACCTGGAGAACATCGATGCGAAGCTTGAAGAAGCAGAAGAGGAGGATGTGCCCCCTCCCATCGTTCCTGACGCTGAGGTGGGCATGGGCGGACCCGAGGGGCGGGTGTATTGGCCGCCCACCATGGAGGAATGGCTTCGGCCACCGAAGCGTGTAATCAAGAAGAAAGAGGAGGGCGCCGCTACTCCCGCCAAGAAGAAGCAGAAGACTGTAGGCGCCGACAATGCCTCCGCCACTAGTGAATCTGCAGGCCTTGACGAAGTCAAACCCCCAGCGAAGAAGCCGGCGGCCAAACGGGCTGCTAGCTCGACAAAGAAGAAGGCACTGAAGGCAGTTCCTACACCCTCCCCCACTGATGACGAAGAGGGTCTCAGCTCACCACCGCTGAGCGATTTGGGCGACGAGGACGAGGCTCCTGCCGTGCAGAAGCGAGCCGCACGACCCGCGTCTGTACGGAAGAAGTCAGGCAGGGCTGCTGCGACTAAAGTGAGCTACAAGGAGGAAGCCGATGAGATGAGCATGTAGCGGCATATAATCGCAACAACCGACATTCGCAGGAATTTGGTACCGGTAATTGAGCTTCGGGCTCTCATATGCATCATCGTCACCAGTTCATGAGCCGTCTACCATTGTAAAGTGGAACGGAATGTCACTGATACAGAGACAAATCTTCCTATTTTCCTAACCAGACCCTAGTTCCTATCGCTTACACTCCCGTACCGTTTTTAGCCAGGGATTCCCAGCCTCCTCCGCAACTCACCGCCTCTAACCCGCTGCAAGCTAGACGCATCTCGTCATTTACCTACCTTCCTAAAGCAGGTAGGTCCGGGCTTCATACCACACTCCAACACCTAACAACCAACTCACTGGCGGCCTCTCAACAAGCAGAGCAATATACAGCAGCGTGTGATCATAGTTACGATCACGATCATCTTACAGTCACAAGCTAAAGGTCGCCCCGTAACACGACGCGATCGAGAACGCCTTCGTTCTACAGGGTTGCAGCCCTGCTCTTCCAGAACGTTATCGAAGCACGGCTCGCCACGCGATCCTGGATCCCGACGGCAGCCGAGGCATTCCGCATCCTTCTCTATGACCTTCCATTGCATATCCCACACATTCTGACCAACCGAGTTGCTAGTGTAAGAGAGACTATTGAAACATGCACGACATTTCGAACAAGCTATTGATGCGTCAAGCTGTACCTGTCACAGTACAGTACGTGGTGTGCATCTGCACGACCTGTCACTGGCAGCATACGGAGAGATGATGACTGTGTGATTTTGCAGCTGTCCGGGCGCTCTGGAACCTTGCTCATGGCACTCAGCCTCGCTTGAAATTGAGGATCTACTCTATCCTTCACGGTCCACGGGCTGGACGGCATCACAAGTCTTGGACTGTCACATCATCTCTGGGCGTTGGAAAGCCTCTCGGAGCCGTACTCGAATAAGGGACATGCCCGCCCGTTTGCTGAAACGAGGGGTCCAGGGACGGCTGTATCCATCCTCGTAAAGGAACTTGCAGTACGATGCTGTGCAAAGCAGTACCCACTGGATACGAGGCTGCGATCTACCTCAACGGTCTTTAGAGCACTGTGCACATATCCACCAATGGGGCAATCGAGCACGCAATCAACAGTGCGCTGCTCCTTCAGCCAGGAATCTGTCAACTACGCCCGCGGTGGGGAGACCATCTGCTCTGCGCTTCTGGTCTAGCATCTCTATCACCAACCAGCCAGGCGCTTCTGCACGCCTCTGCAAGCGAGCTGCACAAGCGGGAAGCGCAGTCAGCACTGCTTTGCGCTGCGAGCTACTAGCAGCCACAGCATTGCTGCCACCCCCTCCCACGCTGCAACAACTCCGCCTCAGAGCATGCAGCAAAGCAGGAACAAGCTCGAGCTCCGGAGCTAGGTGTCCTTGCCTGCACAGAAAGTCCCTTCCCGCCTTTCCAGAACACAGCAGCATACACACCTTATCGCGCTGCAAGGCATCACATGCGATTTGATATGTAGGCGCGGATACTAGCACTCCTCGGCGCTAGGGCTGGATGCGCCATGGGGTTCGAGAAGCGAGGCGCAAGGCTAGTGTACAGGGGTTGTCGACAGGCCCCTGCAATGACATCTGTAGCTGCGGACATGGTCTGGGTGGGTACGAGCGGGGCAGGCTCCAGCAGGGCATAGCAGGGTATAGCAGGGAGGTCATAGTGGATTGTGTTAAGATCGAGCTGGCGGTCGTGAGGTTTACTTGTTTGGGAGCCGGTCAGGCTGGGATGGGACGGGTTACACGAAACAGCATGGCGGCACGCGCGACGCGCTGTCGAGGAAGTCGTTGAGGGCCGTGTGCTCGGAGGATGAGGTATGGGCTGGAGAGAAGCTCGAATCGCGATAGTGCTGTTGCGATTGTGCATTGACTCGATATGAAGTCATTGCGGGACACGGCGGCTTGACGTGCAAGGCGAGCAGAGTTGACAGCAAAGAGTCGTGGATGTTGACGCAACACGGTGCAAAGTCGTTGCCGGTGGGCACCCGAGTGAGCTGCCAGGCATCGGTCACGTCGACAGCCTCGGTGTTCATGTCTCAGTGAAGTCTAAGGCATAACCACGGGGATGGGCTCAGACTAAGTCGCGCCGTAGAGCATACATGGGAGTAAATTCATCCTTTCTGTCGGTCAGAATTGCCTCCCGAGTAGACATATCTCTTAGCAAATTCTCGCCACTGGGGGCTACCATCTTGGTTTGTTGTCCTAGTTTAAGCTCGAATGGCGTCGAGACAAACGAGCACTGATAGAATGGTCTGTCTTGTTTGCTTCCCATCCCGTACCCTACAAGGCTTCTCTTGCCCATTCGATGTGCTATATATCTTGTTTGAAGCAGCGCATTCACACCATGGAGACAGGTCTTTCAGCCTGGTGACAAGCCTTCCGGTCTAATACGTATAACATGTTTTAGCCTGGTAGGCGTGAGGAACAAGTAGTCCGAACTGACACATATTCCCCACATTTCTCGTGTCGCAGACACGAAGCATAATTGACTTATAGCAACGACACAAGAGCGGATCAACATAGCCAGGGCGTACACATGTACAGCTTCAGTGAAGAATCACTGGACGATGATGCGGTCGAACTCACTTCCAACGACCCTACCCTCATCGCCAACTTGGCTGAAGAGTATAGAAAAATCATTGACACAGCAAACGCCATCCCTGGAGAGACAGATTATTTCAACATCACTGGCAGCAGTGCAAACGAAGAGTACAGCTGCGCAACACATAGTCATCAGACCTTCACACATCTCGCTCAACCCACCCTCTTCTTCAGCAAACTAACTATGTTCGACTTCTACAGCTTTGATGCTTACGATTCGAATCCCTTCCCCTCTCAACTCGTCTCACCCCGCCTGCTCGAGATGGCTGCCCACCAGCTCTCTCACTACAATCTAAGCAGCCTAAACGGACAGAGATGTCTTCAATAGCACCATCGCGGGCTCAGAACGAATATATGAGATACGGAATCAAGCTCGGATAGGTTCGCCCGTTAGGACTGCTCGACGAGTGTTGAGAGAGTGTGTGCGGTGAGTGGGTGGGGGCGCGGTTTTGTTATTACCGCTGGTGCCGAAGCCGAGGAAGATTGGGATGAGATTGGGGGACATAGAATACTGTGTTTGGCACTGGGGAGAAGGGGGTTGAGGGAGGTGATGGTGGGACTGGTAGCATGTCGAATTCATGTCGGTCCTTGGTGAATAGGACGCACGGAAGCTAGCACCCGCAAGACCGAATTGTAGAGACCTGTCTTCGTACAGTCATCGCCAATAGTTGTTCACATAAGCTTTGTCTATGTTATTAATCTTGCGTGTGAGTCGGCGAACACCGTCCATGGCAGTCGTGTGCAGTTCATGGCACCTTCGGATCCATTCGTCACTAAACAGCCGAGCGAGCCAATCACTTGATTCCAGGCCGAGCCGGCCGCAACGGCAGTCGAATTCACAGCTTGACCCGAAGCAGCAACCTCATCCGAAACTCTTTTGTCATTCGTGATAATAACAGACAAAGGACAGAATGACACGACTCACGAAAAGCTATCAGCGCCACTCGTCCCATAACGGAAATGACGAGCAGCGGCCTTACAGCCACTCCGCAGCCTTGATACACGGGATCCTACTCCAGATTTACAAGGCTGATACAAGCCAGCTCCGTGCAATTTGCTGTTTACGTACGAGATTTCATTCCCCGCACAATCGCATGTTCTGTCGTTCCTTCACCATGATTGCCGCATTGGGAAACGCGGGCGACATATAGACAAGGAGAGAAATAGCGGAAAACCACCGCTGCAAAAGCACACCTCGGTACCTGCATCTCACGGACCGGCATATGCACGCGCAGTACACGCGCGATCCTAAAAATCCTTTTTCGCCGCGTGTTCTGGGAAGCAACTGCGCACATGGTGTATGGTGCTTGGTGTTTGTCGATCATGAATAGTCTTTGTGTAGTTGATGTCTAGCTGTACGCTAAGCACGGTTGTACGAAGCCCGGGCACGTTGTGCGTTACTATTGGGTCCGTAGTCTGGTCGTGAATACCACCTCTACCCAACCTACTCGGATCCACCTGGCGCTTGCTGCTATCTCTTGCAAGAACGCTATCCAACACCGTCTCTCCGAAGAATATGCACACACGGAGATTGATCATCTGTCGCGCTACGTGCGATAGATAGAGGCGGAAAACTTAATGCCCCTGAGTGCGCAGCTATTCCCGACGAAACAGTGGCTTTTGTGTATCGAAATCATGGGGTAAGCTATCGTTCCGTTCCCGTGCCGCAGTGTCTCTTCTCCAGGCGTGACCTGCGGCTACCGCTGTGGAGACGGTAGGTATGCCAGCAGCGTCCGCAGACCCGAACTTGCAACGCCGTTCGTCTCAACCGGCTATGTAGTTGCCCGGAACTTGCACGCAGCTACTACACACATGCAACCAAGAAGCAGACACTGCAGGAACAGAACCGGTCAGTTCTACACCAGATCCACAGTACCTGGCATGGATCTGCGGCGATCCTTCAAACGGCAAGCCGGAGGGCGCCGGGCCAAGCGCAGCCCTCAGCGACCTTGCAAACCCCCAAGCTCGAGCACGCGTCATGTCCAAGCCGCCGCAGCCACGCTGTCGTCAAACTCTACACCGCCACACATCTCGTGGTCCCTGGGGGCCGCAGAATTCAGGAGGCAAGATGAGTGCGCGTCCTGCGAATGCCGCGAGCGGCGTCCCCGAACGCTGTCGCTTACGCTGCTGATTGCCGCTCCCGCCGGGACCAATCGCAGGCATTACAGCCGTTGCTTGGCGCTGCCCTTAATGCGGTGAAATAGCGTTGTAGACTGTCGCAAGGCCGTTGTGTGTGAGTAGGTGGCTGAGGGGTAAATGCAGAAGATCTGCAGACACTGGACTGTGCGTGTAGTACGTGGACGCTGACTGGCCGAGGTGATTTCCGCCGTAGATTGGGTCATGAAATGGGCCGGCGAGTGAAGGACATGAGCGAGGAGGCTCAATGGGGGCAGTGAGGCGGTGGTGTGGTGCACGAGGGGGTTGTTGTGGGACCGTCAGTGCACCGATGGAAGGTCGTGTGCGACGGATCTGGGGGTCGAGGACCAGGACGTCCTTTGAGGATTTGCTTTGCATGGACAGTCAAACTGTGTAGTGACAAATGAGAGGGGCATGTGTGATCACAGGGAAAGATGCATAGAGGGTGTGTTGGTAAAGTAAAATAGTGACGCTTTCATACATTTCGTTATTCGATCGCAGAACATACTGCATCTTTGTCTCCAGGGTATCGATGCCCATAATGTCTCGCGATATATGCAAACAATTAAACGTTATCGCTCCAATGCATCACCACTTTTGGCCGACCAATGTAAACCCTGACCTTCATGCATGTCCCCAACAGATGCACGATCCCGCTGCACCCCACCAGAAAGATCATATGACAATATACTCCCCATCAACTCGGTCCATTGCTTTTCTCCACCGGAACGCCTGTTGCATTGTACCGAAAGGACCCTGTCGTGAGCCCTGCATGTCGCAGTCGACCCACTCGTCATCGTCCTGCCATACGCGCTCGAGCACCTCGAGGCCACTGAGGTTGTTGAAGAACCCGCTCTCACGTTGGATTTCAACGCAACGCTGTCGCACAACGGCGCGGTGTTCAGGATCGACACACTCGGTTCCGAGGATGAAGAGCGGCCAGAGTAAGAACTTGTTGACACAGCTTGTTATGCCGATCTGTGAAATGTGGAAGAGACCTTGTGCAACGAGATTCTGGAAGTTGAGCGCGCCTGCAGGCAGTGTTGGGTGAGCTAAGCGCTCTGTGTAGAGCAATGCTGCATAGCGGAAGCTCTCGCTGATGTGGAGCAACGCTGCATCGTTTGGGGTCATGGCGAGTACCGATGATGTAGCTTCGCAAGACTCGGCAGAGTTCTCACCAGGAGCGCCAAACTCCCACTCCTGTAGACGCACACGTACATCGTGCCACTCAACCCAGAATGGAGAGTGGGGGTCATCCCGTGCTGAATCGAAAGGATCCTGAAGTTCAACGATGGGAGTGCCCCAGCCGTTGCCGTCAATATGGTCAAAGTTGAAAGAATAGAAGTCGTTCATTTTCTTGGGTCGTGGAGAGGATTGAGGCGTGTCATCATTTTCTCGTACAGGTCGGTTCTGGCTTAATAGATTGAGCCGCCCAAGTCGGGCAATGAGCTTGAAGAGTCGTCCCTCACAACCGGAGTGGTGCTCTAGTGCGCCAAGGTTGGCGGTAAGGTTCATCATGTCCAAGGAGTCGCCACGAACTTCAATTTCGCGGTCGTTGACAGCAGCTGTCATGACATCAAACCAAGTGAAGAACTGTTCAATCCAGCCGACGAACTCGGACTGTACGGTTCTATCGCGCATAGCAAGTAATTTTTGGACCCCGGCCAGCTGGGTCTTGAACTTGGTGAACCCTGAATCGCAAACGTGGAACAGGCAAAGGATCAGAAGAGTGGCCAATACGGAGTCGTCCTGCGAGCCGTTGATGTCCACTAGTTTTCTGTTCAACAAGGCGATAGACTGAGCCTTGTAGTGCTTCTCCTCGGATGTCGGTTCTCCATGCATTTCTCTCAATTCTTGGGCGGTCATTTGCGAGTAAGCGTGTTGTGGGATGAGTCGGTAGTCGCCAGGGGCGCTCAACCGTCGACCCTCCAGACCTCCGCGCATGCGCATGTTGTTTGTCGCCAACGCAGCGATGGCGTTCTGGAGCTCGTCGTTTTGCATAGCCAGGTGGATGATGTGCATCCGATATGGATTAGAGGGGCCATCAAAAGCCACCAGTACCGGGCATATAAATTTGTCGTAGTAGTCCATGAGGTATAGCGTCCGAGGGGAAAGGGGCGAAGCGATGGCAAGACTCTGAGGAATAGATGTGGTGAGCGCGAGCACGTCGAGAGACAGGGGGCCGGAACCGTAAGAAGACAATGACGTACCCTCCGAAGGAAGAAAAGAGAAAGCTGGCTGATGCATTGCAGTATAACTCGAGCTCACATCCCCTTCCGCAAAAACATCTTGGAATACAACAGAGCCCATGCTCTGCTGTGCAGAATTCACCTCGACATAGTCCTGCAAGCTTTGGTCTGAGCTGACACTTGAGCTCATGTCATCAGCCATCGGCAATGACCGAGGGGCTTCGTGGTAGAAGGTGTCCATAGAGCCCATCTGTGCGTGGTCGTAGGAGTGGAGTGGCGAATACCGTGGGATAGAAGGATCCGCAAAGGGGAACTCATCCGCAGGTGTGTGTGGGTATTCTCCAGGAGACGGGAAGTCGCTGTCGCTGTATGTGCTCAGAGAGGCAGTTGAGGCTGACATACCACCCTCGTCAAAGGGCATATGTATCGAGGTGTGTAACCTCTGGAGGGGTCCTCTGCTGAGCTGTGATGATCTCCGGAGCTTAGAAGCAAGTGGGTGGTGCATCATGTCAAAGTGCTCTCGAGGCGACTGCATAGGGAATCCAAGCGGTGTGGATGGCGAGGGGATAGGGATTGGGCTGGTCGGACCAAAGTATTGGTATTCCTGCGGTGCCGAGTAGATGCTGCCAGGGCTCATGGGACTTGTGGGAGAGTGGATACCGAAGTCGACGCTGGCTCGGCTGTTAAAGCTGGACGAGTGATGGCTAGCGCTGCTTGAAGCATTGTTGCCAGAACTCGATGCTGACGATTCTTTCCGTGTGGTAGTAGTGGTGGTGGCGGTGGTGGTAGCGGTCGCAGGTGGAGATTTGGCAATGGGCAACGACATGCCTCGAAGCTTGCCTCGACTGGCGACTCCCACGCCCCAGGTCAGAGTTGTACGGTATCCGGTACAATCTTTTCCAATCTCGACGCACTGTCCGCAGTATGGTCGTCTCCGGTCACATTTTATCGAACGCTTCTTGCAGGAGAAGCAGTCTTCTGTGGCTCCAGTAGCAGGTGCTCTTCTTCTCCTCTTCTTGGGGGCGGCAGCTGCGTTGTTGGTGTCGTCGATGTTCTTGACCTCAATGGGCTGGGTGGTGGTAGGCGAAGCGACAGCCATGTTGGATAGTATGGAGAGTGTTGGATGTTACAAGTGCTAACAATATTGCATCTGCAGGCGAGTATCGTGTAAAGTGTGGGTAAGAAAGATAGACAAATGGACGAGGGGCAATTCTGAATGGAGCATAGAGAGGCGCATCAAGGTGGGTAAGTATTATTTGGCCCTCGACGGGTAAGGGTAGGAGCTTGGTCCCCCAGTGTGATAAGGTCAGGGCTCTAGTTGGCAGGGGTCGTCGGTGTGCCAAGTAGTAGGATGCAAAATACCGCGGTAGACTGGCCGCTAGAGTATTTCGAGCGGAGAGAGGTCATCTTGAGATGTGCGTGAGGGTTGACGCCTGCAGCGAGTCGGCCAGGTGCCCGCATGTTCGAAGCCGCCGCTACGAGGCTTTGGTCTGTGGCAATCCCTACCGCACCCCACACACGGACGGCGAATTGCAGACCCGAGTGGATTGTTGGTCGGGTTACATCGTGGAATAGGTGTTGCACCCCGGTCAGAAGCTTGGCCTGGGATGGCGACAGTAGTTCGCCTGCAGGACGGAGAAGGCTGGACGCCACGAAACATCCACCAATCAGTACTGATGCTGGGTACGATCTGCCACCGGCTGCTAGCGTCGGAGCAACATGGAGGCTCAGCCATTCAGAGAGCTTGTATCAAGTACGCTGGTGAAGAAGCGCCCCAGTGCCTGCTCGGCTGGCCAGCGTCTGCAGAGCCACCGCTGATAGCGTCAGGGCCACTACGGACGGCGTTAGCGTGCTGGTCATTCGCAAGGAGATGGACGACGGAGCCGACCGGGACACCGTTTCGAAGCTGCACCGAAGCTGTGTAGAAGATAGCAGCGCCAGGCGCTCACCACTTGGATTGCGCAGCGAACGCCGCCCGCTGTAAAGCATCCGCCAAGCCAAAAGCCTTCCGGGCTGGCAAGGCAAGGTTAAATCAGCGGCTGCGCTTCGCCGTCATCATCGCGCAACAAAGCACGGCCGATGATTGTTGCGAAGGCAACATCTCTCAGCCCAACTGGCAGTGGTGCGCGAGCGAGTGCGCGAGCGTGATGCAATCTGCGAGAGGATGCACGCGAGCGGGCGCACGCGCGAACAGACGGCGAGCAACGCAGCGAAGATCCAGATGAGGATATTGCGATGACATCGAGGGGGGCCGCGGGACGAAGCAAGAATGGTGCAGGCGATGCACGCATGGCCTGGGATGTCCGCCAGTCTACCAACGACGTTCCTGCGTGCGCTGTTCATGCCCCGTGAGACGTCTTGGCGAACCACCGTCGTGGGTTTCTGCTGACTTGATAACAGCCATGCAGGCGTGATTGATGTGAATAAGATATGACCATGGTAACTTGTGCAAACAAGCCGTGCCCCCACCCACGCATCTAGCGCCCGCGGTTGCTGCGCAGCATCATCAGTGACCTGCACCAGTGGCGCCGGTGCCTGCTGCTGTTGTCGCAGTGCGCGCACTCCTGAATTGTCTCAGGTTCCTCAGACGGTTTGCGACTGACCTAACAAGCGCTTCCGCACGGCGATCTCTGATCGAGCAGCCAATGCCAGAGTGCCGCCCCGCCGCTGCTGGTCGGCGCTCATCTCCCGTTTGGAGGGCAGCTGATTTGGTGCAGGACCGGCGCATGGCCATCCTCACTAACACCAATTTCCATCGCAACGGCGTGCTTAGATGCGCCATCTCAGAAGTTTGCTTCGACGGCTCACTCTTCTGACCGATGATTGAACCGCTGATTTTCCGCTTTGATGCTTGGGCACGTGCTGACGGAGCCAAGAGACACACGCATCGGCCAGAGGTACTACTTTGGCGACTCGTGTATGCTTGAGTGCTGCTCCACCCACTCAGCAATTTTTCTCAGGTAACAAGCACTCGACACAGCCCGTCAGGAGGCACCTCAGAGCTGCTAGGCCAGGTGCCTTCCCGAGGCGTCCTGCTGCTAGCCGTGTGTACCTGGAGACGAATCTCACCTAACGGCACTGGCGCACGCAATCGCGCGCGGGGTAGATACTAGAGTCTGGGGAAAGAAGAGCCCTGCTGCAGACGGGTGGTGGAGGCCTCCTACGGTAGGTCTTCTCGAAGCACTTTGTAAATTTAGAAAACATGTGACTTGCCTTGCCTTGCCTTGCCTTGCCCTGCCCTGCCCTGCCCTGCCCGGCCGGGAAGGAAACACCCATGGGTCCGGCCCAGCCTGTGGCAGGACCTTGCAGAGCTTGACTCGAAGGGAGAGCCTCACGGGGTCATGTCGGCAGCCGCTCTGAGACTGGGATGCCGAAGACATGGTGGGTAGACAGAAAAATGGAGTCTCGCCGTTGCCGATTTCCCTTATCGCGTTCTGGACGAAAATTCCAGGCACTCAGTTAGATTGCAGAGACCCTCGACGATCAGATGCTGCTTCAACAACGATCGAAAGCTCTGGACAAATTACTAAATTCATGCTGTGTGGAGACAAACGCAGATATCTCGTACCGAAGCAGGCCCAAACACGCCGCGGTACGGGTTCCAAGTCCGGCCGAAGCAATTCTCCCGGTATTACTTAGGCGGCGCTCGAACATGGCTGCGCGGAGCCTCATTCACTTACTGCAAATTACCCGGGCTGAAGCTCGTAGCAGATCATTACACACCGAGGCAAAACTCAATGAAGCATGCTTTCCGCGGCCCTGAGCTTCTGTTGAGGATTGCGCAGCTCGAGTCGAAATTCGACAGTGCGGTGGCATTGCCGAGCAGCTATCACAAGCCGGCGGTGCGCAAGATGAGAGCTAGATTCAATTTTGCACCCCACAAATGCTCCAAGGAGTAGAGAGACTCGGCGGACAGCCCTGCGCTTAGCGTCGATAGAAAAACTGGACCTGAGTTAATCGTATCTGATGGTTGGATACGAGACGAGTCGCGCGACCATTTGCCGCTGGTTCTTTGACCGAAAGAGCGGTCAACATGCCCAGTGGCATCATGTTCCTGGCAATATGAATCGAAGTCTGTGCTGCCGCAATTGTCGGAAGCTAGAAGATGTCGACATGCGAAGAATCCATTGGGTGATTAACCAGGCACATGCAAAAGCCGTCCATTAGCAGTTTTGCGCCAGCCTGCTCTGGGCTAACTTGTGACTATGTGGCTTATGTAAACTTAAGCTTCAATTAACAGCAAGTTGTCAAGGAAACCGGAATTCAAGGACCCGTCTCGTCGATTTGCGACGAGCACTCAATCAACCTGCTGGCTGCTCTGATGTCGCAAGTGCCAAGGACTGCTATTTGTCCATGACATTGGTACACGGTACCGAATGCTTAGCCTGCAACTGCGTGTACGTGCACTTGCACGACACTGCCGAAATCTGGGGAAAGGGAGCATTATCGAATCCACTGTGCGTTCCAATCAGTCAGATTCCATTGTGTAACAGTTTGAAGCGATCCGTGATGATGCTGTTCGGCTGCTGAAGGTTCAAGGAAAGTCCAAGCGTCCAAGCTGGATACGCGAACGCGAACGCGTCCAAGCTTCCTCAGCTCAGGGCACCCTTCCCCACACCACCAGGGTTGATAGCTCCTTGACAGCTCTCACCACCACGCTATTACCCCAAACTCTGCCCGCATCCAAGCTTCAATTGCCCTGCCCACACCGTGACTATCCCAAGCTATGTCCGCAAAGTTTATTTGCTTGCGCGCCGCGCGCCTCGCAGCCCGTTATCCGTGTCATCGAAGGACCTTTGCCTCGGCCGCCTCTAGCCGTGACGCGGTCCGCATTGTAGAAGTCGGCCCAAGAGATGGACTGCAGAATGAGAAGAAGGCAATCTCTGTGGCCACCAAGATAGAACTGGTGGAGAGACTGGCCCGATCAGGGCTGAAAACAATTGAAGCAGGGTCGTTCGTGTCGCCAAAATGGACCCCTCAGGTAAAGCAGAAATTCCAGACGCTGTGTGTGGCGTGACACTTATGTCCTTTGTAGATGGCGAACTCGTCTGAAATACTCCAACACGTCCTCCGCAATACGCCGCAATCACCAGTACCTATAACATATCAATGGCTTCTGCCAAACGTGAAGGGCTTCGACAATTTCCTGAAACTGTGGAGTGCTCAGTCGTCCTATGGGCAGGATGCATACCCAACGCCCCCGCCTTCACCGGGCCCAGAAGGTGGCCCGGCATTGAACACATCTTCGCAGAATCCCAATGCTATGCCTTCTGCAACCTCAGGTGCCGAAGCTATGGGTAAAAAGCGGGGTGTCGACGGCTCCGCTGGAGAGCCGTCACACGAGATCTCGATTTTCACTGCGGCGACGGAATCATTCACCCAGAAGAACACAAACTGCTCGATAGCAGAGTCCCTGAAACGATTCGAGCCTATCATGTCGAAGGCTAAGGAGATGGACCTGAAAGTCCGCGCATACATCTCGGTAGCACTCGGGTGTCCATACGAAGGACCAGATGTAGACCCTCACCAAGTGGCAGAGCTGGCGGTCAATCTTCTGGAGATGGGCGCGGACGAAATCTCGGTTGCGGACACAACGGGCATGGGCACCGCGCCAAAGACCGCCGAACTCCTCAAGACCCTGAATTCTGCCGGCATTGATAAGCATGACCTTGCCTTACACTTCCACGACACTTACGGAATGGCTTTGGTGAACTCAGTCGTAGCCCTCGAGCACGGCATCCGCACGTTCGATGCTGCAGTGGGTGGACTTGGAGGATGCCCCTACAGCCCAGGTGCGACAGGCAATGTTGCCACTGAGGATCTTGTACACTTGTTCCACAGCTTGGGCATGCCTACTGGTGTGAAGATGGAAGAGCTTGCCGAGATTGGCGAATGGATCTCGGCGGAGCTGGGGAAGCCTAATGAGAGCAGTGCTGGAAAAGCTACGTTGGCACAGATGCGAAAGTAGCATCACTAAAAGAAAGCTGGCTGGTGTTGAATTATATATGCATCCTTTGTTGTCTGTTCAGATTCCTTCGTCTGCCTTGTGTGCTCGTACGCACCAGATTGACTGTCTTCACATCGAGCGGCAGATTTCTCATGCCTTTCCCTTGGAAGTTCAATTCCGCACCTAGAGCAGACCTTGTGAGAGTGAAGAGTGTCGAGGTTCGTCCGGGCCGTGCCTGCCTCCGTTCTTGTTGTAATGCTAGCGCATTTTCGATGCTTGACGTGCCTGCCTGTCTCACTCTGTACTTGCTGTTACCCTACTTTTCTCGCGTTACCGTGGCTTATCCATCCCTCCTGTATCTATAAAGACGCAAAGAGGTCTACGTCGCTAACAGCTTCCAGTGGCATCAGCACAGCTCTTTCGTCACCAGATTGTTTTGACTAAACTGCTCCTTCAGATAGTAAATTTTTCAGAAACCAAGGCAGCTATATGAGTTCGACAACATATCCTCATTCTTTCATACCAGATCAACTCGAAGCGAAGCTTGCTGAATACCACCACCAATGACGGGCAGACCGTTTTTCTCGTTAAATCACGCGAGATGCCAGATACTCAGATGGAGGGTCACAGAGCCTACGATCAGGGTCAACAATGACGATTCAATTGGAATGAAACGGCACAGAGGCCGATTGACGAGCCTCTGCCTTGTATCGAAGAAAACGATAGAGCCTATTACGTAGATAGTTGGGTGATCCTACAAAGAGTTTGGTGCTTGATGATGTACCAGGGCCAGAGTCTAAAAGCGGAGATACGCAATGCAATAGGGTACTGGGTCTATTATTGCAAGCCCGAACAAATGCCCTTATGGACCGCATATGGTAAGCTGACTGCACAAGTCACAAACGTAGGCAAACGGGTGCAGCTCATGTGTGATGTAGATCACCAGCAGAATTGCTGTCAGAATTCAAGACTATCCAAGCATCTGCCATCTTCAGCGTGACAAAGATCACAGATGTTGAATGCAAAGCACTTTGTAACCTCGCGCTCAGGCCTCTTTTTGCAGATGTATGATCTACCCACTCACCGTTGTCCAGCGCACAGCGACACGCAGTAAAAGAAAATGTGTGAAGACTCTCGCTATACGTATCGGCACCTTCCATGTCTATAGTCCTAAGTCTCCCAACGAGACGATAGTCAGATGGCATTTGGAAAGTCCTCATCCGGCTGCTTAGTGAAATACCTCACGTCTTTCCATCTTGGCAGCGTCTCATCCCTCTAGCATCGATCGACTCACATGTAACGACTTCTTGTTGTCATATTACTGTCACGCACTCGGGTTTCCCTGGAAACCTGGCTGGCTGGCTGGCAGACTTGCAAACCCAACCCCCCTTCACCCACATACACTGATCCTTCCACTTTGACCGACAAGGCACAACTCCACTCATGTTCTCCACGCGCACCGACTCAGACTACTGTCTACGAGAACGCCATTCAATCTTCCTGCGCGCTGGGTCCCTTCTGGGGGGAAGCCAGGTTGTTTCATTCTTCGGACCTACGCCCACTTGGGGAGTGGTTTGAGAGTCTTGCAGCTACTAAACAATCGGCTACTGGTTGTCGCGAGGAGACCTGGTGCTCGAATGCCTTTTGAGCTGGCTATCGAAGGAGGAGCTGGGTGATGAGGATATGGGTTGTGCTGTTAAGCAGAGAGGTGTTCGGAGACAGAGCGTAAAGGTGCAGAGACAGCTGTGGCACGCTGAGGGAAGGCATCGGGGGGCTTCGATGTCGGTTGGTAAGTCGGATCGCAAAGGCCAAGTCACCACAGAATGTATGCGTACATATTTCAAGCAAACACGCTTGCAGGACACGGGATATTATAAGGGTAACGTATTTGACATTCTTGTACACTCTGACACCACACCACAGCACTCAGCGTGAAGCTCCTGCCTCTTCGAAGATTCCAAAGTGCCGTCTCGTCGAGCCAATCCCATCAATCCATTGCCAATTTTCGACGTCCCAGCCATATCGTGCTCGATCAGAGATACAAACGTTTAGCTTTTGGTTGAATATGTATCGAATATACGTTTGAATGAAGAGTCGAAGACGCAAAGCCCAGCATTGAAGAACATGGTGGCACAGTCTAGTCGCAGAGATGAGACGGTACCAGCTGTAAGCGATGGTACTGACTGATACGAATGCAAGAGGATTGGGCATGGCACTCGCGGCATTGTCTCGGATATCGGAGCTCGCCTCGCGTTGCGTTGCACGATACGCGCATTTTTTCATCCAGCAGCAGACAAGGCTTAAGCGGGGTTCAGTCTACGTGAACTAGGTGACGGGAGGTCCAGTCGCGAGAGAGCAGCGATATCAAGCTAATGACATACGAGATCGAAGGCGGAGTGATCATCGAGTGATCGCAGCGCAGCGCATCGCAGTGCAAGTCATCGGCGATTACAGCGGGAGCATGGTCCGCATAACAAATAAAAAAGGGTCGAGAAGAAATCCAGAAAGTCGGGTATAATCATGCCACGTAAAGCATAGTCCAAGCAGCGGTCATGCAAGCAAGCAAGCGTCAAGCGGCAGCGTTCAGCGGCGGTCTCAGCATCATGTACATGATCACGGACGGAATGCAGCCTAAGCACCTGGTGGACCGGGTGGTGCACCTCCTTGCTGCTGCTGTTGGGCGAACGATGCGTACCACATCGCCAGATAATTCTGGTAGCCACCATAAATGGCGTACGGGTCAGCCGCACCACCAGGCGGAGAGCCTGCTGCGGGTGCAGGGGCCTGGCCTTGAGGGGCGGCCTGGCCATAGGGCTGTGTAGGCTGTTGCTGCTGTGAGTAGTTGTTATCCTGACCACCCCGATCCTGTCGCCTGCTGTTATTCTTCTCCTTCTACGTCAGATTAGCGTGCATTCAGCATAGCAATGGTATCCAACTCACCACTTGATCCACCTTATCCCAGATGGCTTGCTTTGCGTCGTCAATGGCTTGGCGTGTTCCGACGAGACCAATCTCACGCTCAATGTCGGCGCCGGAGGCTTGGGAAACATTGATTTTGCAACCAGTTTCGGATTGCATCTGCTTGATAGTCTCACCACCTGCAACATGTTAGGCCTCGTTGTAAACGCAAGAAGTCTAGGTCGTACCTTTACCGATGATCATCCCAACAGCATCTGAAGGAACCATGATGCTGTCATTGATCTTGCTGCCGCCAGCAGCAGCTCCGCCACCATACGGTTCGAATTCACGCCTGTTCTGCTGCTGATTCTGCGGTTGATGGTTAGAGCCATCCATCTGCTTGGTATCACTGTCGACAATCTCCATGATCAACTCCTTAGCGTGGGCAGCAGCAGCGGGGCTTCCAATGAGGTTCACAGGGCGAAGGCCGTTCACGCTCTTGTTCTCACCGACAATGTTGACATGGCAGCCACTGCGCTCTTGCAAGTCACGGATAGTCTCGCCGCCACGGCCGATAATGAGACCGACAGTACGATCAGGGACCATGATCTGAGATGACTGTTCACCTTCACGCAGAGCAGGCTGCTGAGGCGCTGCCTTCTGGGGAGCACGAGCGTTGCGTCCAGTCTCACGAGCAGGGTTGCCACCGTTTTCCTCAATAATGCGGTTGATCTCGCGCTTTGCACTGATACGGGCACCAGGAGGTCCTGTAATACGACACTGACGCTGCGGACCGGCCTCAGGACCGTTGATAAATTGGATCCTAGTGCCTGACTCCTGTTCAATGCGGCGCAGACTCTCACCTTGACGTCCGATGACGAGACCAACAAGCGAAGAATCAATGAGAATCACCTCAGAGTTGTCATTAGGGGGAGTGGCACGGTCACTTCCGCCATACTGCTGGCGAGGTGGGGAGAAAGTATTACGCCTAGAAGGGGAGCGAGAACGATCACGCCCATAGGCGCCAGGCGCGCCACGACGCTCATCGCGGCGCTCGTCTCGATAAGGATTGTAGCTATCACGGGGATTGTCTCGGCGCTGCGGGGACCTTGAGCGCGAGCGCGAGCGTCTGTAAGGGCGCCCACTTAGTCGCGGGTCCTCTTGATGAGTTGGCATAGAATAGTTCTGCGGTATTCCACCCATACCAGGCCATTGGTTTTCCATACCTGGACGCGCATCGAAGGCAAGGCCCTTCTGAGCTGCAAAGCCACGCGCTTTGGCGAGCGCGTCCTGGATGCTGACCGAGCCAGAGCTGACGGGTTTGATGGAGCTCAAATCGAGGCTGCCGGAGCTGGTGGGTTGTGGAAAGTTGAAGCCAGGTATTTGAGGCGGCGTTGCGTTGGGCATTGCGCCAGGAAATCCAGCAGGGAGGCCCGGGGGCGGGGGCTGATGTGGAGGCGGCTGTTGGGATGTCTGAGAGGGAGTAGTTGATGGACCGCGTCCGGCAGCTTTCACAAGGTCAGCATAAGCATGTAGGTTGAGCACAGTTTGCTTACCAAGAGCCGCCAGAATGGCGTTGAGATCGGGAGGTGCAGCCATGGCTTTGGGCGCGAGTAGTAGGAAGCGAACTTTGATGGAAAGTCGATCGCGAATACTTCCAAAGTAAAGAGGAGGGAGGGTGGCACTGCGGTGGGCTTGGCTGCGCAGTGGTGAAGAGGTTGTTGTTGCGACGGCTGGTGGAGTCGAGAAGAGAAAGAAGGTCTGGTGTGCGCTAGACCCAACTAACGCAGTTTGGCACGTGCCCAGGTCACCTTCACCAGCCACGGCCAGGCGAGTCCGCGCACAGCAGTAGTAAGTGAGCGCACCTTGCACGTCGCGATACCATGGCTCAGCACAGATTTAGTGCCTGACTTGACACGATACAATAAGACTACGATACTACGTACGCTAGGGACTCTTTGGAAGTCGTGAATGTACATTGAAACACCCTGTGATCTCGCTCTGCCGATACTTACACACAACCGAGGAACAAGCGAGAGGCGAGACCAAAAAACGTGCAAGACAAGTTGACTGATCGACCCAGGGTATACATTGAGATGTGAGCTAGTCGTAATGGATCTGTCGAAGCATGTGTACTGGAGCTAAAACGCCTGCTCTCAAGCGAGAGTCTCGGCGACTGAGGCGAATATGAACACGTTGAATCGAATTAAGGCGCGCTCGACGCGCTAAGATAGGTCGCAGGTAGATCTGATGGCGCCGATGTGCTATATGCAAGTCAACCCAAACGCCTGCAATGACTAAACAAAACCCAGCAGCTGAGGCTACCTCATCATCTGGGAAATGTTGTTCCACTTCTGCTTGAGGGTTTCATGTTCCTCGTTGATCTACAATATGTCAGTCGTGCCTAAAACCTCACGAGCGTTCGAACTTACTGTCGCCCACTTCATCTTGGTGTCCACCAGCTCCTGCTCCATCTCAGCCATTTGCTCTTCGAGAGCTCGGTTCTCATTGTGAACGACAATATTCTTCTGCATGACTGTTTCCATCTCGTTCTTTAGCCTCTTCTCGACTTCTTCAGGCTGTGTGTCCACAATCTTCTGGAGCTCCTCGACCTTTGTCTTCAGCGTCTCGTTCTCCTCTGCGAGCTGCTCGTTTTCGACCTTGGTCTTGATAAGCTCGGACGCCATATCGACGTGCTCCCTATCCGACTGCTCGGCACGATTCTCAAGCGATCTGACCTTGGCCTCCAGAGTAGCAGTCTTTTCCTTCAGACCCTGCAACTCATTTTCGCGCTCCTTCTCTACCCGCCGTTGCTCCTTCCATTCTGCTGTGTACTGCTTTAGCATTTCCGGTGTGACCTGGACTGCTACCGCATCCTTAACTAGCTGATCTGCGCGATAGATCTCCTTGTCAACACCACTTGTTGAACCAAAGAACCCGTTCTCGAGAATGGAGTTTGCCGAGGGAGCCTTATCAATGTACACGTCGAACAGCTTCTCCTTCAGGAAGTTTGTAAGAGTCGACATATCTTTCATGGCAAGCAATGCCTCAGCGTTCTTCTGCATCAAAACGAGGCCGAACTTCAGGATGGCTGCTTCGAGGCCATCAGAAAGGATCAAATCGTACACACGCACAACAAGCTGCAGCGGGAAACGGTATGCAAATAGGGTGAGGAACCACTGTGTGGCATACAACTGTGGCTTTACCTCTCTGCGGCGCAGATGACAGTAAAGAGCGGGCTCGAAATCCTCCAATAGCCGTTCGAATTGGTATAGATGCAGGTGTAGCCCAGCCATATCAGCAACGAAGAGCTCACGCAAACCGTACTTGTTCATCAGAGAGACAAACATGCTGAACGCCTCCTCTTCTGGCATATTGAAGAGTAATGGCATTGCAATGAAGTTCATGCCCTGGGCATAACCCACGGCCTCGTCGTAGAGAGCGTACGCCTTGCAGATGCCAAAAAGTCCATCTTGCAAGCCAGCGGCCATGAGGTACTTCGAGTAGCTTGTTCGTGCGCCAAGATCGCGCTTGATCGTCTTTTCCAGCTTAATGATCGCTGCAGTCTTGTCCTTTTTGTCTGCAGCCAACTTGGCTTGGGCTCTGATGGGGTCCTCGATGGTTTCTGAAGAGATCGATGGCGATGCTAGAGGAGCATTTGTGCTTCCAGTAGTTGTGGCAGGAGTCGAGTAGTCGGAATTAAATGAGGATGCTGACGAAGCAACAGAATCTCTCTCTTTGCCGTTCCCATTTGTCTGCGTATGACCATGAACCGACATGTGCTCCTTATCGGTGCCTCGAGCCACAAGCTCTTTGTATTGTTGCTCCAGCGCCTCGTTTTTGCTTTGCGCCAGGACCTGCCAAATCACGCCGCGGATGACCTGCGGAATACCGTTGGCCACAGCGCGATTCAGTTCCTCTGGGCTTGTTTGTGCAATCACGGTAGGCCCCTCATTCACAACCGACTGCCACAAGTCCCAGTCAACAGGCTCTGCTTCCTCTGCAGACGGCCCAGTTGCAAAACCAGCCGCCGTGCCTGGCGCGAGCGCTGGATTAATAGTTGACTGTCTAGCGAGTGCTCCAGGTCCAGGGTTCGTCACAGTCTCTTTATCGTTATTGGCGCCTGGTGTTGTGATTCCAAGACCTCCATCCCCAGTCATCTCATCGCCTATTGTGATTCCAGCCTCCTCCCTCATCCTCAGCGCCTTGAAGCGGTCACGCAGGCTTCCCTGGCTCGATCGGTTGTTGCCCTTTGCATCGTCTTCGTCGTCAATTCTGCTCAAGGTGAACTCAGGATTACTACCGATCGATTGTATCGATGCATTTGTGTTTCGGCGATCGGCGAGCGGTTGAGGTGGCGATCCTGGCTTCTTGCTCGAGCTGTTCCGTGACAGCCATGAGAATGGGCTGGTAAGCTTTCTTGTCACAGGAGCTGGCGGAGGAGGCTTCTCCTGGGCTACAGGGGGAGGCGGCGGGGGAGGGAATCTAACGGGAGACATCTGACCAGAGAGGCCTTGCAGGCCGCTTGCGGAAGCTGTCGAGTCTCTCGAGTCTCGGGGGGGCAGTGTGGGTGGCAAACTAGAATCTGCTGTGCCTTCTGCCGCAAGTCAGCTGTGTTCAGCTCTGTGAGACAGCAGGTCCACCAACCTTCCTCGAGCGACACATCGTCCATGTCTGATGTCACTGATATTCTGTGTGAAGTGAGCAAGGGCGACTTGGCGGGTGGTCCATCTTCGGTGGATGTCTCGGGAGCCGCAGCTTCGCCCTTGGTCTGCTGTGCGTCGTCATTGGTCTGGATAGGCACTTCCGGTACCTCAGGCGCAGGGGACTCGATTTTTGGCTCTTGTGCGGCGGTGTCTGTGGACTCGCGCTTGCTTAGGAGGGACCGGGATCGTGACTGTGAGCGCTCCGATTGTGGTTCGGGGCGAGGGGTAATCTCAGAGGCATCTTCAAAGCTATCCTGCAACGACCCAAATGTGTAAGCTTTAACGCTTTGAAGGCAGCAAACCTGCTGTTCATGGAAGGATGCCCACTTACTACTCCCTTGTCAGAGCTGTGTGCGCTCGTGGGCCTCTCTGGCTTCTTGTCCTCCTCCATGTTGCCCAGGGCCAGATATCAGGTTCAAGAAAGCTGCACTCGATGCAGCGGGTTCGAAATTCGGAATGTTTGCAGAATAGGAATTAAAGTGAGTAAAGGGCTGGTGCAGAGCCCTTGCAGTGTTCGTGGCTGGACGTTTGGTTGTGCTGTGGAAGTGAATGGTTGGGAGCAGCTGGAATTGAAGATGCTCGGTGGATACTCCCTGACCGCGACGGCGCGGCCTCGACTAGTGCTGCGGGTGAGCCACACCTGCCTGCGAAGCTAAATATGTCTAGCTGCCATCAATCGACACTCAAATCGCCGTTGAGCTGAACAAGCTAAAGGCACTGGGTTTTCTGCGCCCGCTCTGTTCTGATGGCGCTTGAGCTTGATGCGTCAACTGCAGGTCAACATCTGTCCTCAGGGTCGTGGTGTACTCAACATCACAATGTTTCGTTCATGGACCCCTAACATGAAACACCGGACTCCACGGCTCGCTCAAACACCAGACTGTAGACTACACCGTTGTTAGACACACGCGACAACACCGCGCGAATTCGCTGCTTTAGTATCCTAATTTTGTGTTTGTGCTAAGTCCGTTCCTGCCGAGCCAAACATCCTGCATTGCATGGTGTTCTGCATCCTGGCAGTAGACGATCAAGGGAGGATGTACCTCACCAATACAAGCACTTACCCTGCAGAATTCAGATTGCTTCATCAGCCGGGCTTAAAATTGCTGTCTTGCATCCATGGGTTCGCACTTTACTACTTTAGACATTGAGTGGGACTTGAAGGGAGGATGTGAATGCATGCCGAAGGGCCACAGTCACGTTTCGGGACACCGGTAATCAATTGATGGAGCAAAATGCCGCGCTGTTTTGAATTCTTTCACTGGACAGTCGCATGGCGTGATGTTCGCTCGGAAGGTGCTCTTCTGTTGTGTATGAAGTATTTCTATTCAAGAAATATGGTTGCACTATTGGCAGATTCAAGTAGGATTAGAAAGAAATAAAGTAAGTGACTTGAGGAAATGACGGTGTGAACTTGAGCTCAGTTGGAAGGAAAGCCTCTGAGGAGTGTCTCTGAAATATGGAAAGGGTATCCAAACGCCGCACTCGAGTGAGCAGAGCTAGTTATAGAAATCAATGAAACCAGTATGCGCCATCGCTATGCGGTTCGTAGCTTCGTATGCAGAACCTATGAAGGGGTAGTTACCTGTAAGTGAACGCCATCCTACGCCATCCAGGCGATTCCGTATTAAGAGTAATCCAGAAGGACGAGGATTCAAGAAACAAAGACATGAAAGCGAACAGTGATTAGGAAGCAATGACAAGTAGGAAATACAAGCATTCAGCGCTCGTGTAGATCATCGCTGAAGCTGTCGAGCGCCTCATAGAGTGCAGTCCAGAATCCACGTCGTACGGGCTGTGTAGGCTTGCCGACAGTGACAAGTCTTTTAGGCCCGTCAGTTTGTGTGCCAGACTCCACCATTACTGGCTTTGATGTTGCAGTCTTCAAGTCTTGATTCTCATCAACATCGTTGACTGCGGTCTCTATAGACTCCCAGCTGCTGTCAACGGCTTTCTGGCTTGCTCCTCTCGGCTGAGAAGCGCTCGAATATAGCGAATCTTGCATGTTCTGCTGCACGGCGTTCATGTCTTTCCGCAATTCGTCGATGATGGCGAGCTGGATCTTGTTCAGGGCTTTTGCTTCCGCAAATCGCCTCTTCAGGTCTGCCGTATAGATCTGGACGCCCTCGATGTACTTCCCCACCTCGGCCATGTAGCTACCATCAGCTTCTGCGACCTGAGTCGCAGGCTTGGGACTCGCGGGACGTGGTGAGTCTGAGCCAGAGAACAGATCGTCTGCGCCCTTCTTCGTCTGCGCATCCGGCGCCGCAAGATATGAGGTCATGGCTTCGAACTGTCCTACGATGTACTCCATCTGATCATCGGTGAGCTCACGCTCCGCCGTGAGATTCTCGAAATGCGCGATACATGACGATAGCGCGCTCTGCACTGGCGAAGCAGAGGATCGTGATCCAGTATCCCAAGGTATTGGCGATAGCGAGCCCGCTGTGCTTGCACGCAGTATGCGCGAGCTTTCGGGTGTGTACGGGTAGCGCAGCGCGCCGGGCGCATGCTGTTCCAGGAGACTGGAAGTCTTCGTGGGCGTGTAGGGCGCAGGCTCGGTGACGGTATGCAGAGGCTTTGGTCGAGAGATGCTGAGCGGCTCGTTGGGCGTATCACAGCGTTTACCCCTTCTGCCAGAGGCGCCTGATCGAGGTTGTTGGAGCGGCCAGTGGTGCTCGTCCATGTCTGATGCGCAGCTCGATACTCGGCGGAAGGGGTCTGAGAAGTAGGCGGACTCAGGGCTGCCGTGCGCTTGGCTGTCAGGCGGCGTCCAAGGTCGTACAGAATGTGTCGGTGGTGAGTCCATGGCGCGGCTATGATGAGGCGACGAGTCTTTGTGGTCCAAAAGTGGGAACCACGCGCGTTTATATGCGCCGTGGAATATTGCGCGACAAAATAGTGTAGTGCGCGCTGTGGTGTACGGTGAAGCAGTTGCGACAGACGCGCGACTTGGGCAGGACTTGGTAGGCGGGTGTGACGTCTTGCTGGGGTGAGACGAGATCTAGTGGTCTGGCGTGCAAAGCTATTGGTTCGGGTTGGCTCTGAGCAGCGCAAGCGTGAGCGGGGCAGTCGTCTCGAAAATCAAACAGCCAGGGCGGACTAACAAGGCGACCGATTGGCTCGTCGATAAGGCTGGAGATAATCATCATGGGTCTGAACAGAGCGAGCCTTGATATTGTCTGACTCCAACATCGACTTCCCACACACCAAAGAGCTTCCCATAGCTTCAGTCGTTGCACCTCGAAAGCATGGCGCATCAGGTATGTTCTATCGCAATCCCCACCCCATCTAGCAGCACCGGAAAGCTGAGCGCATGACCACCACCAGCTAGGCGTTCAGCCATCCCTCGACACGGTGCGAGAGGTATTGGCCGCGGCAGTAAACTCTCCAAACCCGCCCAACCTCGTTCCCGTCTTTTCCTCCATCTCCGCCGAGTTCTTGACACCGTCAAGCATATACCTCAAAGTCTCTGCGAAGTGAGTGCGTGACTCATTGGTGGGCTTCAGCAAGGGTTGACAGAGGGCAGGTCCAAGTCGAGGCTCTCCTTCCTGTTTGAGAGTGCTGCAACAACAGAGACAATTGGGCGGTACAGCTTCGTCGGCGCCGACCCTCGCAAAGTCATTAAAACCGGCCCCGGCCATGGCGAAGAAGCGGACCCTCTGCCCAACCTGGAGAAGGAGCTCGCGAAGAGCAGAGTCGCAACCGTGCCCTCGATACAGCTTCCCCCCATGACTGGTGGCGCTGTTGGTTATGTTGGATATGACTGCGTCAAGTACTTTGAACCCAAGACACGACGAGATGATGTGAAGGATATTCTGGGAGTTCCGGAGAGTCTGTTCATGCTCTTCGACACTGTAGTGGCTCTTGACCACTTCGCACAGGTGGTCAAGGTCATCACATACGTCAAGGTTCCAGACAGCCTCGACAATCTGGAGCAGGCTTACGAGGAGGCGAAGGCTACCTTGAAGAGCTACGTGACAATCCTCAAGGACCCCGAGGTGCCAATGCCTGAGCAGGGACCAATCAAGCTTGGAAACGAATACAAATCGAATATCGGCCAAGAAGGGTACGAGGGGCATGTCAAGGAGCTCAAGAAGCACATCAGCGTGGGCGACATCATCCAGGCTGTCCCTTCGCAGCGATTTGCCCGACCGACCTCGCTGCATCCATTCAACATCTACAGAAACCTGCGAAACGTCAATCCATCGCCCTACCTCTTCTTCGTAGATTGCGAAGACTTCCAGATAGTAGGCGCCAGTCCCGAATTGCTCGTCAAAGAAGAACAGGGCAGGATCATCACACATCCTATTGCCGGAACAGTCAAAAGGGGGAAAACCCTGCAGGAAGATGCGGCCCTGGCTGAGGAGCTTTCCAATTCTCTCAAGGACCGGGCCGAGCACGTGGGTCTTTGCCTGAATTCCACGTCAAGTTCAAAATTGACTGTTTTATAGGTCATGTTGGTGGATCTTGCGCGAAATGACGTAAACCGAGTCTGCGACCCACTCTCTACGCGTGTGGATAAGCTGATGGTCGTGCAAAAGGTATGAACACCAAACTTCGTCATCGAGTTCATGCAGAACCAGAATGCGATCTGATCGTTGTTGAATTGCTAATTGCTCCAGTTTTCTCATGTGCAGCACCTTGTCTCCGAGGTGTCAGGTATCCTGCGACCGGGCAAGACACGATTTGATGCTTTCAGGTCGATTTTCCCTGCAGGTACGTCAAATGCTTCTATAATGTGATCTGATGTTGAGACATGGGACAGGGACCGTCAGTGGCGCACCCAAAGTGCGTGCGATGGAGTTGATTGCGGAGTTGGAAAAAGAGAAGCGCGGTGTCTATGCTGGCGCTGTGGGGTACTTCGGCTACGGCAGCGTCGATGGTGATAAGCAGATCGAGGGTGCTATGGACGTGAGTTGGCCCCTGAGGTGCACGGTCAAACATGGCTGATCTCCAACAGACGTGCATTGCGCTACGGACCATGCTTGTCAAAGATGGCATCGCGTACCTCCAAGCTGGGGTAAGTCTAAAATTTCCTGCTGCTCACGCTCACGCTGACCATTGGCTAAGGGCGGAATTGTGTTCGACTCCGACCCCTACGATGAGTGGATGGAGACGATCAATAAACTAGGTATGTCACTTAGCGCTCTTCTGCCAATCTGCTCCGCCAAACCGCCGTGTACTGACCGCTGTGGGCACGCAGGTGCGAACACACACTGCATCACTTCAGCTGAAGAAAAGCACTTGGCCGAGCAAAACGAAGGTAAAGTCGATTCAGGCAAATCACAATCGCTGGAGGGCGATGCGAAGCCGCGCATCAGTGTGGCTGCGTAGATGACAATTAAGGACTGCGCCACACGAGGCTGGCGGCGTGCATGACTGAGTGCAGGTGGTTGGCGATCAGATGCAAGCCTGGCCCACGATCGAGGGTCCACGGTTGGGGTTTGATTAGACGAAAAGACTACCGAGTTGTCGGCGGTCACAGTGGTCCAGACGCTACATAGACGTCACATTGATAGGCGCTACATGATCATACAAGGTTCAATGGTGATTGTCATAATTTACCCTGCCGCCCAGTGCTATGAAAGCAAGATTGTGCGACAGCCAGGGGCACTTGTTTGCGCCTGAGAGCGAGTCGCTTCCATTGTAGTACGACAAGCCGGATCGGCTGCACGGCAGCAAGACGAACGTGATAATGGTGTGGCAGGTTACTTGGACAACACGCTTTCTCGTCTTGGTGCAGCATCATGAGTTGTACATGCAGGTCAGGCTCGTCTGTGCCCTGGAAGACCGTTTGCGACATCATAAAACTGGAGACTAGGCCGGATCAAGCTTCAGCCCGGCGAGCTCCTTCCATTGGCCAATGAACACACACCGCAGAATCCTGTTCCTTGTCCAAGAAGTGATCGTGCCTGCCACATCCCTGCCAGAATCGACTAAGGCGTCGCTCACCGTCACCGCACCAGCCATTTGTATTCGCGCAGTGTGAGGTAACAGGGCAGGAGCTTTGTCGACGTACCAGCCACAACCTGCGCGCCCGTTCACGCCCCGTCAAAGGATAAAGCCTGCTCTTCCCTCTCACCTGAATTCCTCACCCACCTCATCTTCAAACAAGCATTCCACAGGCCTAGCATCTCTTCTCCCTCACAACACCATCTCCAGCACCAGCCTAGCAACCTTTGCTCCCCACACCACTCAGTCAAGATGAAGCAGTCAATGATCCTCCTCGCAGCCATTGCTGGCGCTGCCACCGCCCAGAACCTTGGTTCCTGCGCAGTAAGTTCTTGCTCCAGCCTCGCATAGTAGCATTGGTACAATTTGCAACCCGTGCTAACCCCTTCCAGCAACTGTGTGTCAACAACATGAACCTCATCGCCAACACCGAGTTCAGCTGCGCTGCTGGCGACACTGCCTGCTTCTGCTCGCAGTCCAACTGGGCCTACGGCGTCCGCGACTGCTCTCGTCAGGCTTGCGATGCTGAGCAGGCCGGTCAGGCCGTTAGCTACGCTGCCGGTCTCTGCCAGGGTAAGCACGCCGCTCAACAGTCTCTCCCAACCCCTTGCTGACCTCTACTAGGCGTTATTTCTACCATTGGCGATGATGCCACTGCCTCCCCTTCTGCGGCGTTGACGATCCTGAACCCGGCTGTCTCTAGCGCTGGAGCCGCTACTGGTACCGCTTCAGGTGAGGCTTCTGCCACTGGCAGCGCTTCCCAGTCCGCAATCACCACTGTGCCCCTGCTCGCTACCGTCACCAACTCTGACGGCGATGTTCAAACCACTACCACTGGTTTCAGCACCGTTTACAGCTCAGGAGCGCTAACTGAGTCTGCAGCAAGCGCGGCCTCAAGCGCAGCTTCTTCGGTTGCCTCCGAGCTCAGCTCTGGTCTGGCTTCCATCTCTGAGTCTGCCTCGTCTGCTCTTGCATCTATCACTGGATCATTGGCCTCTGCAGCTTCTTCTGCTACCGACTCTGCCGGTTCTGCCATCTCCTCCGCCACTGAAGCTGCCGGCTCTGCCGCTTCATCTGCCACCGAAGCTGCTGGTTCTGCCGTTTCCAGCGCTGTCCCCGCAGGTGCCGCCGCCAAGATGACTGGTGTTCCCGTCGCCGCTGGTCTTGCTGCCGCTGCTTGGTTCATCATCTAAGCGCCTCCACGCTGTCCAAGGTCCTACCTCAACCGAGTAATGTGCATAATGATTAATGAGGAGGAATGGTAATGCGAGGAGGTCTTGGATATATCGCCGTGTTGGCGGCGATGGATTGAATACACATTCTGGTGTTCAATTCGAGTCGCAGAACTCGGTTCTTACGACACAGTCACGATGGCTTAATGACGACGGCTCAGTACGCCTATAGTTTTTCATGTACACGCACCCTAGCGTTTTGATACCCTCACCCTGGGCTTTGGGAAGCGTTCCCGTTTTGGGCGCTGGAAAATAAGCAGTAAACTCAATGCAAATTAATACACTCACTTTAGATGGCCTTCCACGGTCAGCCTTGATTCACTTGTCCATTGACCCAAGACTCTAAATCCCGAATAATCATATTCATTTGGCATAGGAGCCATCGTACCACCTCCGTCGGAAAGTGAGCAGGAAGAGGTCCTGCTGTGACGCCTTGTGGTAGCCACGTTGAGCGACACGACGTTGTGCCACAGGACACGAGCGCTTCGATGCAGGTCCCAGACCCATCCATAACATTAGTGTGACACCTTTTGCATGATTTGACAACAACTCTGATCGTGGGAAAGCATAGACAGGTGAAGTCGATATGAACTTCCTCAGCCACAGGGCTGACACGCAGTATGAGCGTTGGCTTGGCTCCACTGTTCTGCTGACAGGCTGCAGATTACGGGCCCACACAGCCATCCCCATGTCTACTTCCCTGCACGTCCCGGCCCGCTGCGGGTGTATGATCACAACCCCATATTCAATCCCTATCCCTGACAGCGGGTTTCAGACGTCTGCATGCATGTAGCGGCGGTGCAACAATAACATAGCATCATGTGGCTGTTGAGTTGCAACAGCAGAGAAGCAAGGGGGCTGGGTGAGCTGTGGGGTCCCGCATGTCGAGCGCGTTGTTGAGCGTGGCCGAACAGGCGAGGATGCATGGCGGTGGGGCAATACCTGCCTCGCGAATTTCCTCGTGGGAGGATGTGAGGAGGTGTTTGTTTTCTGTACGTACCCAATGCTGGGTGTGTTTGTGTTTGGGAGGTCTTGCATGTCCGGCTGTTGATGCCATGCAGGGATCGTGCTGCAGCGTTAGGCGTGCTTCAGCCACAGGGCTGAGGGACTGCTGCCTTCTGGGTGCCTGATGCCTGGGGGGAACGGTGGACAAGAGTAACGACATTTCGCATATTATCTTCCTCCTTTGCTCGCGTGCGCTCTGATATTTGATTTGACAATTGCATGGATTGCCGCTGCGGTTGCATCGAACTCTTTCATCACGCTCCGGGGCCCATCTATCCTCGATCATTAGCCATCTCACCTCGTCTCTATGCGTAAGAAGCTCGCTGTGGCAGCTATGGCCAACGAATACAACATCGAGGCAACGCAGGCATTGCAGCCATCCTCGGTTGAGAAATTGCAGATTGACGATGTTGCCCGTCTTGCCAAACGCCTCTATCTAGTGGCCAGTGGCGTTGCCCAGGCTCTGCTTCCTATCATCCACCTGCAAATCGATCCGGGAACTATAAGAGAGCTAGTGCATAGAGTGTACGCTCTTGCCGCGGTCTTGTCGACTCTCCTTGACGATTTGACGCTGGAGAGGGTGTCCAGGGGTGGGATCCAGAACAAGGATATGTGGACCAAAGAACATCACAAGAATCTCAAACGCTCCTTGGAGGAGTGTCATGGTGTGTTCCTGGGAATTGCTCGTGCTGTCCGGCTCGCAGATGAGCACCACCACGTCACTGGGCTGAGAACAGGAGAGGACTACGTTGACCAGTTCCACTTCGACAACGAGCCCGAGGCACAGAATGCAGTTCATGAGTGCTTTATTCTCGTAAGCCAGACGAAGCTGATTGTAAAACGCTCATGTTTGGCCCGATTCGAGAACCTGTAAATCGTCTGTAATTCTTCTGCACCGTCCAACTAGCTGACCGCATGCACAGCAACACCAAGGAAGTCCAAGAGGCCCTGCGTCTGACCCAGGCACTTCAGCAACCACACTTTGATGCCATTTGGGCGCTCAGAGACGAAGTATTTGCGTCACAGCGAGTGAGGGCTCTCCTGACGCCGACATACCCGGCTGCTACGCTCTCGACCAATCTTCCGGGAATCGGAACGTTGTCGAGCCCACATGATTTGGTACTGTAAGTCAATTCCAACAGCGACAGTCAACAATGAATGCTTACTGTTCTAAAAAGGGACAATCACACCAAGCCCATCTGGGTGCACGGCGATTGGCCGCCTACAGGAGTCTATTCTAGCCACAGCACGCCTGTTTCAATTCTGCCCATGGGACCATACGCCCCCACGTCAAGGCAGTATCAAGTGCCCGACCACAGCAACGAATCAGCCGTGACAACTGACACTATACCAAAAGTCAAGCGGGAGGTTGTAACATTTGGGGAGCCCAGCGTCATTAAGCCCCATGCTTCTAAGAAGTCGCTTCTCGGAAAGGATGCTTCATCTGACGTATTTGCCAACTGGCAGACCCCAAACATCAATGCATTCAATCCTACTCCGCATCTGGAAGCTTATAGCATCCATCCGTCGGTTGAAACTACGGATCTGGTCTCGAAATTGTCCTACAACCTCGAATCACTCCGTCTTGGCGAAGGAGTCTTGAAAGCACAGGTTCAGAGCTTGGGTTCAGATTACTCTGTCATGGATACACTCCTCGATCTGCACCCTCAGTTGTTGAACCTCATACAGTCTCGTGCAGCACAGCGTCAAGGGAATATTGTTTCTGTGAAGCATGGCAAGGCTTTCGACCTTTCAACAGCAATGGGTCTTTTCCAGGTCAAGCCTGTGGTGTTCATCATTTCGACAACGACGATGCTTCCGCAAGACTCAGCCCCCATGCCAGCTCAGCTGACAAACCCTGCAAATTCATTCTTCAAACCAGCAACCGGTCAGGGTACATTCGGTAACCTTGCAGCTACTCCAGACCTTATTTGTAACAAGGGTAACATAATTGAGTCACATCTCTCATCGCCAGAGGCGTATTCAAGACACCTGCAAGAGCAAGGAGAGCTGTGCACGTATGTTGAGGCGAACGAGGCCCAGAGCCTCCAGCATTACCAGACGATTACGACAGATCAGAAGTGGCACAATCAAGATCGCTCACTCGAGGAGATTCGGCTTGCTGACTACAGAGCTGGACGTCAGGGAATGGTGCGGACGAAAGCCGTCTTGTCTCCCTGGGAGTCGGCACCTGTTTGCGGCGCGCCTGTGTCTAATCGTCCCTCTCAACCAGCGCTGCCAGCCACCACCGAATACTCGAAGACTGCATGGTTCCCCGCGACGACGTTGCCCTTCACCTCTGGTCACGCTCTCGATCGTGCTCCGTCGAAGGATTCACCATCTACGCTCGACGCAAACACCTCTCCCGAACATCTGCTTGAGGTTCTTATGACCCCAGGACCGTCTCAAGGCAGTATTGCTATTCCCAGCCCTCTTGCGCCTACCCTGCCACAACAAGGTCAACCCTCAACCGTACTATGCCCTCCCAGTAGCAACGCGTGGGACGCACGGGTATCATCACGGGCGTCGTCGGACCAGCAAAATACGAACCCTTTCTCTAGCGGGCCTAAAACCGAACCCCTACCCATCAACAAACACGACAGGTCCTTCTCTTTGGCCACCCAACGAGATCCCTAGGGAATCCAGTCTAACCCAGCTATCGGCGCCAAACTAGCATACAAAACCACGACAAATAGTGGAGGGATCTGCACGCGACACCATCACCATCACCATAGACTGTCCTCTCAAACCCCAACACCCACCTAACAAGGAGTTTTCTTCACCACTGCATCGAGTGAGAAGACCACTGCATCAAGAGGCTGTGCGGTCTGCGAGGCTGGGTACGCGGAAGGGGCGGTGTCGGCAAGGGACGGGACATGGTGGTGGTTGGGCGCGGAGGTAAGGGGATAAGCTGGACGATGCAAAGGGCGGGAAAGCGAAGGTGAAAGCGAAGAAGAAATGGACGTTTCATGTCGGGATCGAGAGGGAGAGATGGAGTATACCACGTATCCAAGATGGCAGGACCTTGGGTCCTCGATGTTGATGATGCGCTGGTGTTTATTCGGGATGTGAGGAGGGGGTTGAGAGGGAGGGGGAACTCTATAAGGAGTTGTGTGGGGGAGTGATAGCGCGGAATGGATGGCGCTGGTTGTGGGATGCTGGTGAAGTACGGGGTGCGATGCGGTGGGAGTATTCAGGCACGAATAGGTTCGCTCGAGTGCGGATAGCTGCGGTGGGGATAGTACATAGTGTGAGGATCGATCAGAGCGCAATACATGCAAGTTCTATCTTTGATTTGATGAAGCTGCCTCTACACTGCGACCGCACTACTCCCACTCAGTCCACTCGCGGTCCAAGGCCCTCAACTCGTCCCTCGCCCGCTCCCACGCCCTGCCACCCTTCTCCAGCCCCGCAAGCCACTTGACCAGGCCCCTCCTCTCCTTGGCAAGGACAATCTCCCTCTTCCTGCGCTCCAGCACCTTGCGCTCGAGGTATTTGCCGTCCTCCTCCTTGACCGCAACGTCCCACACCCGCCTCATGCGCGGACTGTAGAGGCAGCAGCTGCTCCCCAGCTCAATATCCTCGTTGGGTACGAGCTGGATGGATTTGTTGACGAGCTGGGGCAGGGCGCTGCGCTTTGCGGCGAAGGCGGGCCAGATAACTTCGTCGTAGCATTCTTCGCAGACCGTAAATTCGGGCAGCGAAGGAATGAAGTGCCACGCCTTACGCAAGAATGGTTTGCTGCGCGCGCACTCGCCTTTGAAGGCGTTTTCGCGGGCGAGTTTGATGAATTTGGATATGTTGGGTCGCTGGCCGGTGGATTGGGATTCGGCGTCCAGCGAGACGAGGAGGTCAAGGTATTTTGGGAAGCGCCGGGAGGTGACGCGCAGGCTACAGCTGTGTTTCTCGGGGATATAGGCGGAGGTAGGCGGAAGGCGGGTGAAGTAGCCTCGTACGCTGGGGAAGAGGATCTCGAGCATCTTGACATCGGCCGTGCAGACGGCGAAGTTGGCCACGTGGAGGCCATCGCGGGGGTCGGCGATACCGTACCAGCTCATGCGTTCTGTGCTGAGTTCGCGCTCCTCGGGACAGGGACGCTCGGCGTCGCTCACATCTGCCAGTGCGTACAGCAGGTCTAGTCCAGGACGGCGCTGCTTGATGGTCAAGAGCCAGGCGAGGCGCATCCAAGGGCTGCTGAAGTCGCAGAACCGCTCGGTGGGACGTTGAGAGCGGCGAGTCTGCGAGAAGTGACTGGCGAAGGGTGTGTCTGCGAAGATGCCATCGTAGCAGCTGGGACAAATGTCGAAGTTGTGGTAGCCAGGGAAGGAGTACCAGTCATCATAGCGATCAGTTGGCTTGTTTCGAGGACAGGCTGGTAAAGGTCTGTCGAGAAGGTCGGCCGTTTTGCTGTGCTTTGAGTCGGCACTGTTCGATCGGCTGCGCCTCAGACGCGCTACTTCCCCAGGCCGTGGCGATCTGGGTCTGGCAGAGCGTTCCCGATATCCATCGCCTTGGCGCGGTGAATTGGGTACTGAAGGAGAGGCAACCCTTGGTGCATCTGCAAGTATTTGTCGTGGGGATGCCACAGTGGAGTGATCGAATTGGTAGTGCTCTTCTGTTGGCATGAAGATTCCATCGTGATGATCCTCCATCGGGTAGGGCAACGGGTTATTAGGCCTGACCGGAGATGGGCTCTGCACATCCACTCGAGGAAGCGGTATTTGAATTGTCTCATGCCTACCGAGACGTGACGGTGGTCTTGACCGATCGTTGGTACTCACGGGTGGATACGTAGCGTGGAAGTCTGCCTCGGTGATTGGCACCTGGCGTGGGGATGGAGGGTAGACTGTACTTGACCACGCTAGAGGAGAGGATGGGCGAGCAACATTGCCTCGCGACGATGGTCGTGATCCAGGGGGTGACTCGCGCAGTCGCATTGGGAGCTTGGGCGACGGCGCACGGTACTGCGGCGAGCTCGGTCTGCTCGTCGGACGAGAGCCGTTGGGGTAGACTGTGTCCACAGCAGTAGGTCTTGACCTTCTCTTCTCGCTATTGACTGATGACGAGGAAGAGCGAGGGGATTGGTAGTAAGAGCTCTCCTTCGGAGAGCTTGAAGATTGCTCATATCCCGTGCGTGCAGTCGGTGGCCGCTGTGTAGAATCGTTTCTCGCTGGCTCAGGCTTTGACTGACTGCCTTGTAGATTGGTCCTGAGGTCCTCTTTCTGATATTCGCTCTTCACGAAGCTATAGCGCGCAGGTTTACGCTCGTTGATCCGCAAATGTGCCATACTCTCTCCCTCCGAAGCTGTGTCATCGTCGAAGACATCGTCCTTGGCCGACTGAGGTGGAGTGCGGGTGTATGAGTCTTGACGTGTTTTATTTGGTGTCGACCTCGGTGGCCTGGCGTTCTGGTCCCTCTGAGCGTCCCGTTCATCCCTATTGGCACCTGTCCTAGGCTTGCTCGTGTTGGCGGGCGTGATGGGTTCAGGCGAGAGCATGTACGCAGTAGACGCAGGCGCATTCGACTCTTTCTGCGGCGTGTACGAGTAGGGGGTTGAGACGCGCTTGGTGAACAGGATTGGATCGCTTTCGACATTGGTCTTCAGGTATGGCATGTTCCCGCGCTCTGCGACACTCTTCCTCCGAGCTCCATGTGCACTGAATCCTGCACTGAGGCCATTGTCGTTGTTGTCCGGCTGCTCGATCTCGTCAAGCAGGTACTCTTGATCGACAGTGCCCCGCGTGTTGATCGGCGGCTCGCCATCCTCGGCCCCCACTCCCGAGGACACTTCTTTCCGTGCAGCAACCTTTTCGTCCTCGACAGCTGGCGGCGGTGGCCATGTGGGTTTGCGCGTGCTTGTGCGGTATGCAGGAGGTGCCGCTGACCGTCGTGGTGCACGGGCGTCGGAGGAGTCGTAGTAGGGCGAGGAAGTGTAGCTGTTCATGCTGCCCCGCGTAGCTGGCCTCTCGCGCGGAGAGGACGGTTGTGCATAGCGTGGGGAATATGGGTCTATGTCGCGCGGACGCGAGGAGTAGGTGTCAGGGCGAGGGCGGTAGTAGCGGTCGTGGTCGGTGTAAGACATGTAAGAGGATGCTAAGGTCAGACGATGGAGTGAGACTATTCTCGCGTGGACATGGCAGGGCGGGCGGCGGGCAGCGGGCAGGAGAGCAGTAGCGAGCACACAGGGAGAGGAGTGAGCAGACAGAAAGACAGCAGGTGGATTGGATTGTATAGCAGAAATACCCTAGATACCCTAGGACATGCGCAGGACGCAGAGGATTACATAGCGGGGGCAATTCTTCTCATGTTGAATCGCCCTGCACCGCAGTGACGCATCCCGCCAAACCCACCTGCCGCCCGCGCGAGGCAGTAAAGGGCAAGGCGCCCTGGACCCCCGACCGTCGCACGCACCCTAACTCGTGTTCCTGGATGGCCTCCACCGCCAGTTGCGACGCTCGAGATGAGCAGGTGCTGAGCGACTTTGGCACAATAGGGCACCTTTTGCGCTGCTTGTAGGGGCCGAGCCACCGCCTGTGCTTCGCTGCTTGGAGGACATACACCGCGACACTCTTTGGGTGCCTTCTGCGAGTGCTGCGTGATTCTGTCATCCTCAGCGCCTGCCTCCCTCCCTGCATGCTTGCACTGATCATCCTGGTGCACCTTTCGCTACCGGTACCAGTCCTCACACTGCGACATGACACGAGCCCTGGTGAGCTTGACAGTAGCAACCCCATTTGCCCGGACACCTTCACAGACAGCCTCTGTCAAGTCATTCTACACATTTTCATCCGCTGTTCATGTCCAGAGATTGTACCGTGTCGGAGTTTGGTACGGCAGCGGCCGCGTTCGGAAAAGACGGTCAAGGGTTCGCGCTGCCCCATCTGTGCGCTTGCACAGCCACCACATCACTGCATCACGCGAAGCCTCTCGACAGAGCCGCATTGCCGGTCAATCCACATGGGCAAGTCCTTGCTTGCTTATTCTCTCACTGCGACCTCCACAAGGACCGATAAGGCGGATTCCACGGCAGCGCTGTCGTCTTCGTATGCTGTTGAGCGCCGAAAGTCCGTGTCCAGCTGCCCAAGTGCGTACTGCGAAAGAGCCGTCATAGCCCTTCCAGTCCGTCTTGTGCTTCGTCTGAGTTGCCCTGCATTCAGCTTCACACTTGGCTGTTGCGCTCGGCTCTGTAAACATTCTTTGTTCGCGTGGCGGCTGATGCAGGACCTCAGCCTAACGTAGCAAAGACACGAGCAATCAGGAAACCACGATTTGACATGCAACATCTGACATTTTGGCTTACATGCTACTCGAACAGAATACCTCCCGCCACCATATATAACAAACGAAAATGCCTGCGCCGATACAGCGCCTGTACACGATCCCTGAACGCCCACACATAGAATTCCCATACCACACAAATATTACCTCCTCCACGTCGATATGGTTGTGTATAAAGTAGCAGGGTATATCGCACTAAAGATGGTAGGAAAAGGCCAGATATGGCACTGCGTCGCAATGACGATAAGATGGTGTCACAAAGATTAAATGGCGTTGAGACATCCATGGCGTTTAGAAGAAGTTGCCTGCGGGGATGGCGCAGAAGATGCCGACGGTAACACCACCAATTATGAGAGAGCCGAGGATGGCCTGGACGAAGATGGTGTCCTGGATTTGGCGGAGAGCGGGCTCCTGGATCCAGACCTCGCGGTCGAAAATCTTGCGCACAACGTTTCGCTTCTCGTATTTGGCGACCCACGGCTCGTCCTCCCACGAGTTGCTGGACGCATGCGAACCGAGCGAATCTCCAGAGTCGAGCTTCGCATCGTAGCCTTGCGGCTCGTCATCAGAGCTGAACAACTCCCATGGTCGCAGGTGGCGGTGGTGCATGCCGTGGAGGACTACACACATACCCTTCCAGGCGGCGATGAGCGTGGAAATGCCAATGACAAAGCCAATCAGAGACATGACCCTCCAGGCGCGGCCTGCGCTGCTCAGAGTGAGGATGATGGCGACGACAAGACCAGCGACGATACCGCCGATTCCGAGACCGCGCGCAAAGATGACACGAGGGCGGTTGCCGTTGCAGATTGTCCAGCGAATGAAATTGGGGTGGGCCTGGCAGCGCAGCGACCACTCAACGGTAGTGATAACATCCTTGAATGCGGATGGGTGAGTGGTATTCTGCAGTGCGTGGAGCAGTGCAGAGCGCTCCTTCGACGAGAGATTGAGCTGACGAGATCCGCCATCCGCAATGTAGATCGAAATGATGCGGTTAATCTCCTCGCGATAGGGCTGAACGGTTACTGTTTGGTATGAGCGTTCTGATCCTACAAAATCTCACAAGTCAGTAAACTCACAAGGTTTCCACTTGAGCCCCGCATTCTCAAACGCACCTGCAGCACGCTCCGAATGGTTCACCCTGCCAGTGGTCATGCTCTCATCATAAGAATCGAGCGACTCATCGCGGCGGGCTGAATCACTAGTAGGCGTGTGCGGTGGAGTGAAGAATGGGTTGTTGCTCGTGCTTCGGTCGCTGTGCTTTACAGTCTTTTCGCTGGCAAAGTCGGTGCCATCCAAAATAGCGGACGTCTCTGGGATCGACTTCTTGGTGTGGAGCTTTGGTGCCTCGCTGTTGTTGGCGCTGCCCTGCCACTCAGGCGACAAGACCTTCTCGCTCCCAGGCAACTCATTGAAGCGCTTGCTGTAGTCGCGATACCAGAGAAAGAACTGCAGATTCTCGGCAGACAGCTCGATGTACTTCAGAAAGTTCATGAAGTCACGGACTGTGCAGGGCTGGACGTGGTCAGCATTGTACGTCCGTCAAGACTCAAGTGTACCCCAGATAGCGGGAAGGGATAACACGTGATGAAACAAGAGTAGTACTTACAGGGCAAACGCCACCAGCAATGATGCGGTCGAAAGAAAGCGCCTCAGGAATACCATGAGACATGCCACTGCTACCAGAGCGAACAGACTCATGGATAGACAGTTGCTTGTGCTCACCAGTCACTGACTCAGTGGACGAGCGGGCCTGCCTCTGTGGGCGGCGATAGGCGAGGTTGTAGACCATGGCGTTGAGAGTGTGGAGTGTTATGGCCTGATGTTTGGGTGATGACACAGCTGACCGTGAAGGGACCGGTGAGGTGAGGCAGGAACGGTTACTGTTTAACAACCACGACGGGGTCCGTGAGCAAGATTACTATTGTATTTAACCTTCCACAGCCTGGGCGGCGGCGATGGAGCTGAGGGCAAGCCACGCGAGCTGACGGGTAGGCCAGTGGATACTAGATCGATACGGACGGATCTCCGTTAAAAGTGGTGGGAGAGCACTGGCGTTCCGGCGGGGAGCAGAAGGACTGGACACTTAGGGCTCAGGGTGAAACTGGCTCGAGCCAGATATAAGTAGATGAGAAACCACAGGCCTCTGCACCTGGTCTCGAATCAAGCGACCATGGCGGCGTTCTGGCAAGCGCAAAGCAAAGCAACACCTGCCTCCATTGATGGTCGTTGCCCAATCGGATCACGATGCATGGCAGTCAGCGCCCGTGGTCGCACATGGGATCCTCGAGGTCGCCGATGAGCTGGCGTGCCCCGCAACAAGTCCAAGCGAGGTTGTCCAGCTCAACACGTTCGCGAACTTCATTTCTCGCCCTGGACATGTGAGTTGTGGATTGAACAGAGGCGCGCGTGCATGCATAAGCCTCGGCAATCTGGGCAAGGGCCACGCCGATCTTTCAGCTAGGTCCTATCGGAGCAAGCATCGTTAGCCAAACGCAAATCTCTTTCCAGGTCCCTACTAGCGGCACAAAGCCCCAAGGTATTGTTGGTGCGTGGCGCCCGCCAGCTTTTGGTGTTCCAGTTGGAAGGGGACCAAAGAAAGAGGACCCGACAAAGCGCTGTCATGTCTGGCTTAATGTTGACAGATACGGGGAATCAAAGCTTAATAACTGCAAGGTGACGAGTGGCGATACGGGCTCACAGTTCTTACTGTCGCTGCAAATGAAGGCTGTCCACAGTAGTATGACGTTCTTTCAGACAGCCACACTTCGGACACGGCTGCAGCAATGTAGTCGATTGACATCGAAGGATGCGAATCCATGCTCCCTGGGCAAGGTTCTGGACTTGTCCCGACATGATTGGAGCCAGTATGCAAATGCCCGCTGAGGGTCGCAAGATGGTCCTGGAAATTGGCCATGAAAGGTACCAAACTTTTCACAACCACGTTGTCAATTGGTCAATCACGACTCGAATCCAGTGTGATCGACGATGTATTCCCGGCGCTTCACCACGTTGCAAATTGCGTGACTACCGGCTCTCCATGAGTCGCAGTTGTTGTGCTCAAGAAGAGAAGGACCGACGACGATCTGGCGAGATCCGGACACCCTGAGCAGAACTCGATGACCGGCTGCACCGCGGGAAATGCAAATGTGCCGCTGACGCCTTCATACAGTCTTATCTCGCTTATACTTGACAGCGCCAATCGACGCCAACATGCGGGAATCATAGTGCCTCCACCGAACGGAGCCCGCCCGCTCCAATTGATCGCATTTCGCTAACGATTCGAGACGAGAAAAATTCAAGTAGAAATTGGGCACGGGAAGGTCGTTCAGGGGCTACAACATTGTCAGTTCGACAGCTGTGGTTCCTGGCAATCATAGCTGTGCCGCTTTTACGTATCTCTGGAGGTGTCAGTCAACACCTCACCAGCAGAGGCAGTAATGAATATCGTGAAAGTCAATCAGCAGTCACTGCCCGCATTGGGACCCTGACTAACTTCACTACTGCGATTTTTGGCTATCGATACTGCACCGCCTGTGTCAGCCTGACAGCTCACAAGCTTTCAGCGCGACTAACTTCGCCGGTGCGTGCCGTACTGTGCAGCAGTTCACCCAAAAGCGTCGCTGCTCCCACTGTCACAGACCATCCTCAGCCCCACCCTCCCTCGTGGTACAAGAACCAAAGTCACCAAGTACCTTCTGCAACGCCGGTTCGCGATCTGCAGGCCATCGTATTCGCGACTCAGGGCCTCGCAGACGTCGACGAGATGTCGACGAGACCAAATTGTCATCCAAACCATCGCCATCTTACTTTACGACTCGCTCGACTATACAATCGGTGACTTTGACGCGATCAACTCTGAACAGCGGAGTCCATTGTGGAGAAGATTTGGACTGGCGTCAGTGCGCAACTAATGTTGAACCCTCTTCGGCGAGCGTCTATTGGCTGCGCTCCGTGGTTTCCCTTTAATCGGTTGTGGTACCGAGCAAGATCGTCTCCAGCTCGCTGCACATAGCGTCCGACCTGGACTGGCGCAAGAAAAGCAGCGAGCGTTGCGATGGAATACGAGAACTGCCATGTGGTCGCGGCGATCATAAAAAAAACCCGGCGACCACGACGTTGACAGCTGCAGGGAGGTCTGGCGACTGCCGCGTGGTACATGAGTCTTGCTTCTTTGAGCGACAAGGCCGATCAGAAGTTGTGCGACATTGTCCGGGGCGCCTTCCAGATGAAAAAGAAAAACTGGTAGATGCCCCACTGAGGTTTGGCTGCTGAGGTTTAGACCTCACCAGCCGCGTGCATGCATCCTAGAGATGTGTGGATGAGGTGAGAACTACTGTACCACAACAGACTGGAGACTATCATGCGAGAGATTGGATGGAGGTCGCTGGCAGAGTATTGCCAAGTTTGCGTTGTGCTTCCATGGAAACATCCTGTGCTGAACACCTAACTTTCAGCTCCTTTCTCAGAGGTGTCCAGGCACAATTGTCCAGAAGCTCTGAACCGTATGAACCGTAGAGAGCAGCGAGCCCGGCGTGGTCCATAGACCAATCGCTGACAACACTGGGAGAATGCCTCCAGCAGAACCCTCCAGGCTTTATGTCCTGATCAAGAAACCATGGCTGCTGTGTCCACGTCGCCCTGCAGCACACATGCAAGGTCATGTCACGAAATGCTTGGTGTGCGTTCTGCCTCCGTGTCTGCGGCATACCTCATGATTATGGCCCGTCCTCGTCAAGCTCTGGCGTCTCTGATTCAGCAAGTCCACGCGTCTGCAAGCGTTGCCTGTAGAGTGCCAGTCTTCGTCTATGCCCTGCTGTACGCCTGTTGATACCTTCGAGCATCATGCCGCTCATTGTTTGCTCATTCTCTCGCTTTTTGGCCATCTCCTGCTTGATGTGTCGCTTGGCCTTCATGATCTGGTTCTGTATCGATCCTACAACGTCGACATGAAATTGCACGGTGCCCGCTCGACGATCCTCAGTGTACGATGCGCGGCTGCAGATCTTGTCCAGTGATCTTTGTTGCACAGGTTTCCACTCTGCTTGTCGCTGTACTTCGGAGCATTGTGTCGCAAAATTCCATTTGATGTTGAACGTCTGGGTATTGAATGTGCAGTCTTCCATCCATTTCCAAAGATACCATCTACAGTGGTCTGCTATTGATTTTGCATGCATGGCAATCAAGCGACCGAGGATGGTAGATGCGAGCAGACCAGGTTCAAATCTTTCGAGACAAAGTGTTGTGTCCTCGGCAATTCTCCTTGCTGTGCTTTCATCGCTAAGCAAATGGATTTCGATGTCCATACGAAAGACATGCAAAGTCCTTACTCCTGTGTACAGTCTACCGATACTCTGGACGTATATTCTCGCTTGTTCATGGCGCTTGCGGTTCGCGATCACATCTTCAGTCAGCGGCCGAGGGCTCTCGAAATACGTGCGTGGCCTTTTACTGAGCCTTTTGGGTATAAACTCCTGGTAATACCAATCGTCTTCAGGTGGTGGTAACTCGAATGGACAATTCACGCGTATTGCGGAAGCACCGAGCACAGTCGCTGGTGCCACAAACTCCAGGCTCTTGGTTGTATCAGCCTGGCCGCCAATATGCTCGCTTTCGTCTGCTAGTATGTCGTTGCTAAGCTTCTGCAGCTGAATTTGTAGCTGCCTCGCTCCCACGCTGCCAATTTCATCGTAGAGCCGTCGACACGATAGCCAAAGCCCGGCGTAGTCTTGGCAGCCGGCAAACGGAGGCAGGACAATGTACGAGTAGATAGCAAAGCGAGCGTCGAGGGTGAGGCGGGTCAGGAACAAGCTGGGCTGCGCATTGTCCATCTTGATGTGCGCTACTGATGGTGGAGCGTGGTCACAGTCACGTTGTAGCCTGGTCCGGCATTGTAAGCGAGGTTGCACGCCTGAATACCTACATAGTATAACTGTGGCACGGCAATCCTACTATTTCACCATCCACGCCTTAAAGCTCTCTATGATACAGCCTGAAAAGGAACTAGCGTTGGTACTGCTAATGTTGCATACAAACTGCTGGTCATTTGAGCGCCGGCTCAGCATCCACAAAACATCACGTCCCTGACTACAAATATTTAAATTGACTACGTCTCTGCAAGCCACCAGGTATATGTATCCGCTAGGATTCACATCGCGAATCCGCCACAAGCGCTGAGCAACGACTAGCTCGCACCTCCTCTCAAGGACTGCAGAAAGTCCACACATTGATTGATCTTTGGGTCATTGCTGTTCAGACACGATTCCTATGCAAACTTCCCTTTCACCTTCTTTTGATCACTCCCTTAGCCAAACCTACGCTGTCGAAGAACAAGATGGGTACCAAATCAGCTTGCCTGATTGCAAGAACAGAGCACGCAAACAAGTGCCCTACAATACCTTTTCAAAGTCGGAAACAGAGCTCTCACTCTATATCTAAACCTTCATCACATTCAATTAGCCTCTCCCTACAACTAAAATCCTCACGCAGCCACATACTAGCCTGACATGCACACACCTCAGCTGCATCAGCAAGAGTACAAAGTCACGCTGCACGAGAACCGCGGCCCAAACGAGATCTTCGTCATATGGATCGGCACCTTCCCAACGCTCGAGCTTGCACAACGTGCTGCACAAGAAGCCCTGATCTTGGCGGTGAGCGCCTGTGCTGCGAGAGGGTATAGTGGCATCTATTATAACAAGATCGATCTTGAACATCATGGGTTGGTCACAGGTCTAGATGACTGGGGCCAGTACGTCGTCTTGAGCGAGATACACATCGACCTTCGAGAGATAGTCATGGGGCCAAAATATCAACCTTATGGCACTGGGAATGTCATCAACCTTCGTACCGGCTACCACAACACCCATAACACTGCCACTCCTCTGGTGAGCGCAGACTACCACCTTGCTTACGACAATAACAACGTCCTTCAGGCGGTTGACGATGTTCCTGTTTTCGCTAAGCAGCAAGTCACAAGCCCACCCGCCGTGGTCATCGGAGAGATCTTCTCGCAGACCCGACTCCCCTTCCTTGATCACCCATCGTCTTGGATTCCCCGCGATTTCTACGACGAGACCATGTACCTGTCTCCCCCAGACACCCAGCGAGTACGCGTCCCTCCCGAGGCACCACAGATATCAAAGGCACGCAATAAGAAGGACAGATGCCACCCTAGACGCCAAAGTTCCTCGCGCCTTGGACAGCAGGGCGTGGTAGATGAAGTCGTGAGTGAATACATCGGCAACGCGCTCGGAGGAGGTGTAGAGATTGGACCAGTGCATCTGGGGCGTAGACATTCGTTAGCGGATTTGCGGGCCAAGGGATCGGTAGGTGAGGACGAGGAGATGTGACAGAAGGTCAGCAGGGACTGACTGCGACTGAAGCGTAACAAAGAGCAGGAATGGGTACCTCATACAAAAGACACGTTATTTGTCACATAAAACACTGTGTACATAGACTTGCGTTGGTAGTAGGCGTACAGACTGTCTATGACATGGTACAGCCGGTATTTAGCCCACACGTGCACCTCTGTGATGGTACACTCGGGACTCACACTCCCCATGCAGTAACGTCTCTCTCCAATAGCCTGCACATTTGAAACGCTGTCCTCCATGACAAGGTACTACAGATACGGCTACCACAAACCACCCATCTTACAGCACACACCCTCGCCATGCCCCAAAAACCATGGAACCCCATTCTACTAAACATCAAGCATTCTCCACTTCTTCTTCCACCCAAACGACATCTGTCAAACACCAACTCTCATCCACCTCTCACCTCTTATTCGAAACACACGATCGTAAGCCCCTCCCTCCAACTACTCTGCACTCCCGTCCCAATTCTTGACCCAGAAGCTCCCCACCACCAAGCAACAATGCTCTTCACCCTCATCAACCCCGTCCTCCTCGCCCTCCTCGCCCTCAACTCGCCGCTCGCCACAGCATCCCCCTTCCCACCCGCTACAGCGCCTCACGATCCCAACCCTCAAGACCTCTGCAACGGCGCAGTATACCGCTGCGCCCCCTCGCTCGCCAGCATCGAGGTATGCAATCCCGCGCTCGGGTGGAGTTTGCAGGCGCCGTGTGGGGGACCGACGTGCAGGGAGGACGTCGGGGTGCCGCATTGTCATGATTTGTGAACACTATATGGGATACACAGAGGCGGAATGCGGGGTTTGGCAAGAAGGAAGGAAAAGGTTGGTGTTGAGAGGATTGTGCGTGGGGTTTCAGGAGGGTATTTGGGGGGCAGGGGGTTGTTACTGTATAGTCATTAGGGAGACTCAATGTTGAATGGATGTTGGGCATGTGGGTCACGGCGTTTAAGTTTGCGTGAGCTCCGTGTTGACTGTGCGTGTATTTGCTTGTTGCCACCATTCAGTCCTGTGATATGAGTGTTACATGGAATGATAGTATAAGTTTTTCCCTAAAAGCCAACCGGTCGACGGAGATATACACAACGAAGCAGGAAACCGATTTGCCAACTAACGCCCGCACCCAATCATACGAGTCCAAACATCCAAACCTCTTCTAACGCCTGATCACGATCCGTTTTGTAAGGGGTATACATTTGGCACGTCTACGCGCCAACTTCCGTCTCCTCGGGCAAATTCAGACTCAGACTTCCCAAATTCAACCCTCCGCCGCGTCTCGGTCCCACAAAGCCCTGTCTCTGTCTCCCCGTACGCCCGCGACCCAGCCAGTTATACTTCAGCTCCTTGCTCATGCGGGCCATCTTGTCTTGACTCTCATCGCTACTCTGCAGCGAGACAAGCACAGACACACACTGCAGCATGCGGCCGACGGTCTCTGTGACCTTGGCGCTGTCCATGGGCTGTTGACGCAGCGAGATGGGAACCGAGGTCGGCGGGTGCAGATTAGGATGCGAGTGGGGGTTCGAGGAGAAGGAGCCGGCGGATGTGTTGCTGGTCGCGCGCGAACGGCCCGACGGCGGGAGGGAGGAGGAGGTGCTTTCCAGGTAGCCGGCTGAGGAGTGCGAGGTGGCGTTTGTGCTCAGACTGGCGGGAAATCCAGCTAGTGCTTCCGAGGCGCTGGATGCGGTGCCGGGTCGTACGTCGGGGATGGGACTGGGTGATTCTAGCCCAGGGTTGAGGTTTTCGAGAGACAGGCGTGAGAAAATGGCCATCAGGCTGTCGTAGCGGGGGAGGATGACGATGTCGCGGAACATGAGGAGCGTAATACGGCGGACTTCGAGCTCGCCGAGGATGGGAATGTTTTTGTGGGTGGGCGATTTGGTGTTCATCTCGTCTGGCAACATGACGCCCCAGAACTCGCTGGCTTGGATGCTCGACATGATGCCTGTGCCTCTGAATTCGAGGTCCAAAGGAAGGAACACAGCTTGTATGAAGGGTAGGATTGTGGTGAATACGACGAGCCACATCTCGACCAGGTGAGGAATCAGCCGATCGTCAGGAATGTGTCGAAGCGTCTGATCCAGCGACCCAAAGCCGGTGTAGAGGAGTTCGTTAAGGTCTTCGATGAGTAGGATAGGCGAGCGCTTCTGTATGCACCGCTTGATATGCACAGTGACGAGGGCGTTGAAGTCTTCGACTGGCGGTCTTGGATCCTCACCCTCAAAAATTAGCAGCACCCTGGCTTTCAGCAACGGCCACGCATCGTCTGGCGAGAGACCGTTGATGCCGAAAGCAGATCCTAGATTGAGCATCTCAGCTGTGTGGGGAATAGAGGTACTGGACCCTGGAACGCCGGGCGTGTTGCTCAGGCTGCTAGCAAGGGAGGGCCATTCCAAGCGCTCGGTGCTGAACGAGGGTCGTTGCGTGTAGTTCACGTCCAGGTTGTCTCCGAGATATGCTGCGGCTTTAGCATTCTTCTTCGCTTCTCGCAGCCCGCGGCCGGCATGTCTGAGATCAAGACCTGTTACTGAGCTAGGGAATGAGCTGCCGGGTAAGGGTGATGAAGGAGCGAAATTGTATAGCGACTCTGGGGCATTAGGGTTGGTAGGTCGAGATGTGCTGTTCACCGAAGAAAGCGGCAGTGCATGATCGTCCTTGTCTTTAAGCTTGGCCTTGGTCCGCGAGAGAAAGTGATGCTTGTGCTTCTCCTTCTCCTTTGGCGCATATGGATCGTTCTTCGGCACGAGGGTCGAGGTCGAGACGTTTGCGGAAGAGTACACGGACGCACTGCTGCTGCTCACTCCTGAATCCAACAGACTGGTCGTAGACTGATTCATAACGCGGTTGAGCGCGTGCGAGCTGTGTATGCCAATGCCAATCTTCCCCGGCGAAGGCAGCGCCTGGTGCTTCTTGTCGAGCGGCTTCTCAGCCTCGCCCGTCTTCGGCTTGGACGAGAACAGCTTCATCTTGCTCTTCTCTTTAGGCGCCTTCTGCAGCACCAGTTCTGGCGTAGCCGAAGCCAGCCGGGGCGACGCCTGTCCAGACGTTACCTGCAAGTGTGTCTCTTGGAAGCCCGGAGACATCAACGGGCTCGTAGGAAATGCAGCGTTTGCAGCTGTCGCAGCGGTCGACCGGTTCGCCATGGCGCCTTGCTGATAGGTCATCCCGTTCGTCCGGAAGGTCATGGCAGGCATGGGCGGGGGACTCGTGGGCTGGCCGCGGCCGGCAGGCGCAGCATTGTCGGCAGGGGCTGGTATGGTGGTTGAGCGCTTCCGCATATGCTGTGCGCTCTGCTGATACGCAGCCTGGGCGGCGATCTGGCTCGCGGTGAGGTGCTGCGACGGCGGCGACATGTAGCTCTCGGTGGTGCGCATCGAGGACAGGCTGGGCTCAAAGTAGCCCTGCGAGCGCTGGCGCGGGCGGTGGCCGAGGTGGGCGCGGTCGATGAGCGACGTCTGGCTCTGCGTAGCGTGTAGGATGGCCGGGCGCGAGTAGTTTTGGGCGGGCGTGCTGGTGCCCTCGGCGGTGGGCGACTTCATGCCACGCGAGTGCATAGGCGAGCGGCGTGTCTGCTGCAGCGTCGCCTGCGAGCCGTCCGAGTCGTACTCGTCGAGCGAGGGGCGATGAACGCCGGGCGTCTGCGGGGGAGGGGACGTGGGCTGCATGGCGTGTTGCACAACGGCGGCGGCAGGTGGTATCGATATCGAGGTGGCTTTCCCGGAGGTTGCGTCGTTCACGGCTTTCACGTCTTCGCGGTCATGGCCAGCATGACAGGTCTAGCATTCCATACAGTCGTGCGCTTTTTCTGTGCCGGTAGGTCATAACATCGTTTCTTGAGACTGTGCGGTAGAACGCAGGAGTTGTGTCGTCTTAGGTCACTCTAGCTTTCAGGCGATCAATGCATGAGGCTGAAGCGCTAAGCCCCACATTACCCCACTCCCATGTTCTTGCGCCGAACGCTTCGACTCCCACCACACAGTCTGTCATTCACCACCATGTCGAACCTCTCAGCAGACTACGCGTCGCCGAACGGCACACAGAAATTCTCCATCCAGCTGCCTGCAGCCTCAGAATCGTCATCTACCGCCGACCGCGTTGCCTTTTTCGGTGACCTCCAGGCCAGCCTCAAGACATTGCAGAGCGACATCAACACCTTCTTGACCCAGAAGATGGCCGACGACAAGGCCAGTGACGCCAAGGAGGAGGAGAACTACGGCGAGGAGGTTGTGGAAGAGGATTGAACGCACTGCCACCGAGACGATGCTGGAAATTGTAGCAGAATCTGGACGAAACGCAATTCATCACATCATCCGGTAGCCTACTACGCTGGCTTGCCTTACCAAATCGGAGCAAGGGCACTGGTATTCCGTCGCTGGTGTAACGATCGCAATACTGAGACCACGGTAGACGATGACAGTCATGTCTGTTGGTGTTGAGTCGATAAGACGAGTATTGTATCAGCAGCACCACCACAGACCACTGCAGATTGAGAAGCCACGAGGCTACATGCAGGACACGGCAAATGCAAACAGGGCATGACAGGTGCGCGCCGTAGTACGAATTTGGCTAGGATTGGTGAAGAGCTGGCTCGGGTTCGGTTGTTGTCCATTTTTTTTCAACACACTTTGAATCTACCTGCACCTTGCGCAGCGAGGATCCTTCGTTATTTGCTTGACCATGTTCTCACTGATGTCCTTTCATATATCTCGCGCTCTCGTCAGCCAATTGCGAGGCAACGCCGTGCGCTCTCAATAATCTTACAAGCATATCGTGCTGCTTATTCACTTCACCAAGCTCTTTAAGCCTGCTGGAGTAAGGCCAAGATTTCTCAGCCAGTATCTTGACCGATTGAATCATCCCCGCGATTGTCTCGAGCTGTATCTTGAGAGCGATGTGGTATTGATCTTTTGAGCACGACATAGCAGCTTGTGTTAAAGAGTCACCTCACCCACCTAGCCCTTCAAAGCATGGTCGACGAGCTAGAAGGTCAAACACCCACTCAAACCTACAACCGCATCCCTAAAATCACTAGCACAACAAGCCGGCCTTGCGCTCTGTAATGTGGTCATGCGGTTCTCCGACTCAGGCTCGTATCACACTGCAGGGGAATTAACGTCGTACCTCCTTCCTAACTCGACTGACAGGTCGACCCATGATTCCGGAAGCACTACCGTTGTGTACTGCGCGTGGTGACTGACGTCCATTGTGACGCCCGGCAGGTAAGACGTCAGGAGTGGAGAACAGCGGGTGGAGAAACGACAACCTTGACGGAGGGCTTCGTGTTGTTGAAATTTCCCACACGAGCGCGAGGCCCTGGTCTGGAAAAGAAAAGATTCTCCTACAGCTACACTGGCGGAGTGGGAAGGGATATATTGCTGCTTCCGGGGGGAAGCCAGTGTATGGACAGCATCAATGTAACCGTGAGTATGCAGGAAATACTCGAGAGTCGTTCTGAAGAGTTGAAGAAGTTGAGTATGAAATTGATATTAGAGAGAACGTGGCAGTCGTGAAAGTTATTTAGAGACGAACAGAAAAAAGCTAATCATAACATGCAGGTGTGGGTATAAGATGCAACAAAACAAACAAATCCGAAAGCCAACTCATCAACTCACTCCGAGACACCATCCGTCATCCTACCCAATCGGAGCGGCGCCCCAACAGCCACTCCCTCGTGTGTCCCAGAACGCCTCATAAGAAGCAACAATTCGACCTCCGAAACACAACCTCATAGTGGCGCTCAGGTTGACGCCTGTAGAGCGGCAACCAGCACATCGATCCCCGCTGCATGGCTCGCCGCACTGGAGCCCTCGGAGCCGCCCTGCCAGCGATCCCGAATGACCCCCTCGCCATCCCTAGCGCTTGCGAGGGCCGAATCGGCGTTTCGCTTGAGGAAGTCGGTGTATGCTTGTTGGCCCTCGTTCTCATTGAGCGCGGACAGCCCTCTGACGTAGGCGCCTTTGAACATGCCGCCCTGCTCGTCCAGCGGGTGGTTGACGGGCTCGGTCAGGATGCCGTTGTCGCTCAGTCTCTCCATGGAGGCTTTGGCGAGTTCCTTGGCATGGGCGACGAGGCCGCCGTCACTTTTTGCTTTGGCTAGCTCAGAGAGGCCGGCGAGTACGACGCCTTGGTTGTATGTAAATGTCGTCTTGTTGTCGTTCTTGCACGATGTTTTGTCGACACCGTCATTGATCAGGCTGTTGTTGTTGATGACGCCAGAGTTCCAGAACCAGTCCCACTCCATTTGCGCCCAATTTTGGTAGTTTGCCTTTTCCTCGCCGGTGACGCGGTTGGCTAGTGATGCGCCGACGGCGAGGAAAAGCTCGTTTGAGATGGAGGCGATTGATTCCTTGGGTTTGTTCCACCAGAGACCGCCTCCACACGGCGTCGTCCAGCCAGTGGTCATATCTTCAAAGAGATCTTTGGCCGTGTCGAGGTACTTTTGGTCGCCGGTCAAGTCGTAGGTCGCGATCCAACCCATGGCCCACCAGCCTTCATCGTCGTAGAAGTCGTTCTTCCAGTTGTTGTAGCCTTTCTGGTTTGGCGACTTCTCATACGTGTTCGAGACTATGTCAATCGCTGCTTGCTTGAAGTCTTCATCTTGAATGCCAAACTTGGCGATAGTCTCTACGATATTGCCAGACTGCCACCACATGTCACTCCTTCGTAATCAATTAGTGGCTGCAGCTCGAAGTTACTGTGGACTTACCAGAGGCCAGTCTCTGTGCTATACCACTTATCTTGAAGCAGCTTGATGGCAGACTCCGCGTCGCGTGCATAGTCCGCACACGCTGCGCCTTGCAGCACAGATGCAATAGTCAGTGTTGAAAGATATCGCATTTTTGGAGTGCAGTAGACCAGAAATCGAGACAGGGAACAACGTAGACAGCGAGGAGATAGTGGTACTTAATGCCTGTGAAGTGGTCAAACCTGAGGGATACCCTGTGTTTTATGTCTCCTGTAAACGCAATAGACATGCCAAAACAAAACGGGGGCTACAGGGATGGGCATTTCAGACCCAGAAACATGCTCAGTGCCAGCTCTTGACATGTTTGTTGGACCATGGCGTTGGCCGTGTGCTACGTCGAACACAAGGCTCCATACAAACGAAATCACATTCACAGCGATGATGCATATTGTAACCCTTCACTTTCAGCTTGCTCGAATCTCCGGTCCAAGCCCTGATTCAGTTCTGCATTCATGACACTGTCAGCAAGGCGGACTTGCAACAAGTGCTTGGTGAAGGATCATGCGAGCGCTGATCTCAGATATTTCCAGGGCCATGCTACCGAATGGCAACAGTGATTGCTCTGTCGTGCTTGCAGTCAGCAAGGTGATTGATGTTGGGGCCTGACCGACGTGGATCCTATCGTGGATGACGATGCGATTATTGTCAAGGATTGGCTTCATATGATGTTCTGAAACACATGTCAACAGCAGTCGTTAGTACGGAGATAATTGAACGGTGGACCCTGATTGGCGTCGACGTTTGACGGGCCGGAAAATCACTTCATCGCGGCGCAGGTTAGGCAAGAAACGGGATGGTTCAGGAACCCTGGAACGTGGCTTGTGAAAGGTCTCTCCTGTGCCTCCACAGCCTCATGTTGGAGGCCCCAAGGCGAGACATTTAGGTCTCAGCTAAGCGCCAGCCTGAGCATCAAAGCCTCACCAAGATTCGGCACCCCAAAAAGCGATGTGGAGGGCCGTTTTCGGGCTTTGGTCGCAGCCACTACTGAGCGGAAAGTGCTTTTTCGAGCTCTGAGAGCAGAACAGGTAGCAGCTGGACAGGTTTGAGCACAACATTGTTGTTGTAGCCCTACTACGCAAGTATGCATCTCGGAGTTCCTTCCTTTGTAGATCGTACGCATCAAACCAAGCTTTGCCAATCGTGTTGGTATGACTGCAATAGTCGAATGAGACAGCGGTCCAGCATGGAGGTCACGTCGTCGGCTGCCATTCGAGTCGGCTTGGGGGATGCCTTGTCATCTCCGCAGCGTCTTTCTACAGAACGCGAAATTGGTGGACGCCAAAGCAATCTCATCGTCTTGGATCAGAATGTCCGGCCTTGCAGAAGGCAGTGCTCTAACATCATCCTTGCGAACTGGTTGAGATTGGGAGTGCGCCTTAGTGTGTGGATGAGTGACGCGACAGCTTACAGCAGCTGCAAAGATTGGAGCGTTGCACTTGTGGATCACTGTGTCATGAAAAGCGGGCAGTGATGAAAGCTGGCGTTGAACAACTTTCGACGTCGTCTTGATGGACGGTGGAGAGGAGCATGTGCTTTGGCTGTACGAGGCGCTGGCCAAGCCAAACCCGAACACAAGCGGAGACCCGAAGCTCGTGCAACGAGTTCGCGCCATCAGACGACATTCGCAGCCGTGCTCTCGTGCTCTCCTGCCACGTTGAAGCTGGACCCCGTGGACCAGTGCCCACAGTGACGCGATGCAGAAGTTAGCGACCACACCCGCAGTGCGCGACTTCTTGTTTAAATGTGACGTCGCCGCCCCGCGTGAACAGTCTGGGCGCACAGGTGGGGTTCTGGTACCGATGCATTAGCGGGCCAGGTCTGAGCATGTGCTTCGAAATGACGGAACCGCCATAGAATATCTTCTAAATCCCATCAATCACGCTAATGCCTGTCATTGATCGTCCAATAGTGGCCGTGGCAGGAAGTGTGGCTGAGAGACATCCTTACAAGTGAGCTCGACTGCTGCCTTGTTGCACGCAACCCTGCTGTAATCACAGACGGCAGGGATGTTTTTGTGGATTGCACCTTCTCATTGCAATTCAGGGTGACGACGTGACGTACGGATTTCGTAAGTGGTTCTGGAGCGGGTGAGAGCGCATACTTAAGACGTGAAGCGCATTGCTCGAAGTGCCTTTCATCAACAAGCATCATTCAACTTGCAACTACAACTTCAACTTCTTCCACAAAGATAACCCAACAACACAATCATCATGTCTGACAACCTCCGCAAGGGTCTCGGCGAGCAGGCGTCTGAGAAGAGTTAGCAACCCCAGCCTCATTATCATTCACTGAACAACGCTGATATGTCCTGCAGTCACCCCTGACTCCCAGAAGTCTACCACCGACAAGATCGGCGAGAGTGTGTCCGGTGCCGGTGACCGTGTCGCCAGCGCTGTCCAGCCTGGTTAGTACCTCAGTACCTTGCTTACCCACCTGGCCACAAACTAACACATCACAGAGGGCCAGAAGTCCACCACCCAGAAGCTCGGTGACACCGCCCGCGGTGGCTCTGACAATGCTTCCCAGCAGGGCGAGGGTGTTCTCAAGCAGGCTCAAGACGGCCTCAGCAATGCTGCTTCCTCCGTCCAGAACGCTCTCGGTGGCGGCAACACCAAGCAGTAGATTGCTCAGCGGCAGTTCTGTTTCGGTTTGAATCCTTAATACGGCTCAGATTGTCAGCTAGACATCACTATACCCTATGATACGAACATAATGAAACCTTGATTGAATCATCCTCTATGTTTGCGTCGATTGCGTAACGCTTTTCAATTGTAAACATCACTTTCTTGCGCTCGCTAACCGGCTTGTTGTTGTTCTGTCAGCGACTGTGAAATGATCCCACTTTGTTGCCGTTCGATTGCTGGTTCCACGACAACCGAGGCGTGAGATGTATGTGAAGCTGACCTAAGAGGTTTTGGGGGTTTTTAATGTGTCTAGAGGGGTATCTTGCGCTTCATTGGGTAACGTCTGGTTGCTCAGAGATCTTCATCTTCGACCTCTTCTAGTTCAACATGTCGTAGTGTGTTCTCGGCCACCGCTGCTTCTGACGAAATCCCGTGAATCTTGCCTTGTGCCTCCGCCACCATCATATTGTACTCGGCCTCTTTAATCGCAGCCTCTGCCACCTGCTCAGCCATCTCGCTAGCCGATATCTTCAAGAAAGCATCCAACTCTGGGTCTGCCTCAGCTTTGGTCTCAGCCTTAGCTTCAGCCTCGGGCGCAGATTCATCCTTCTCCTTGCCCATATATCCATCTTCCCGCAACTTGTCGAACTCTTCTGGCTCCAGCAGCCTTCCCTCACCCTTCGCCAGCTTCATCTTCTGCGCAACCGCCGCAGGCATGAATTTGGTCGCTTCTTTGAGGAAGTCGCGTTTCTGTGGAGCCGCCTCGTAGACAATCTGTGCTTTCTTCAGCTCGGGCGCAGCCTCCTCCTCGTCTTGTGTCTTGCGCTGGCGCTGGCGCGGTATTGGCGGCGGCGTATCGCGCGGCATGGGGATGTTGGCTACGTCTGCATCTGTGTCGCTGCTGTCGTCGTCCTTCCTCTGCCCGTCTCGCGTCCGCTTGCCCAGCACACCGCCGCCTATCCCTCGCCCTGCTTCTCTGCCGCCTCGATCCCCAAAGTCGTCATGTCTCCGCTCGGGCTTGAACTGTGGTGCCTTGTCACCAAGCGCTGCGCGTGCTTTGTTGACTGCCGCGAGGTCCTTCTCTAGCTCTGTGAGGCGCTGGCGCTCGTGTGGTCGTAGCGCACCACTTTGATCAAGGTCTTTGAGCTGGTCGATGTCGCGCTGGATGCGTGCGGGATTGCGACGGGCGAGTTTCTCGTTGCGCTGGGCCTGGACATTGGCCTTTTGTTTTCGGACAGCTTTTGCCTTGTCGGCTTTCTTTTGCTCTTGGACTGGGTTGTAGTTTTTCTCCTTCGCCATGACGTTGAACGATCAGAAGACTGTGTCGGCTATATCTCGTATGTTTGAGTGTATTAACGACTTGAGAGTTTGGTAGAGACTCGAACTGTAGTGCTGATGTTAGGGCGAAGCTCGATAGTCAAAAGTCGAGATTGACGTAGTTCGAGAGTCCGTGCGTCATAATGGTGAACGCGCCGCAACTGCTCAAACACCTTCTTCCACTCAACACAGTCCGGTGATCTTCAAGATGTTTGTCCCACGAGCGGTCAGGCTCAAGGGCGTGAAGGAGCCGCAAAGACCGAAGGTGGCAAACAGGGCTGAGATACCACGACCGAGCAAAGTAGAAGCTAACAGTAAAGATGCGCTCGTCCAAGCGATGGGCGAGACGAGCATGAACTCACCTGCGCCACCCCAAGATATAGCTTCAGATACAGCAGCTCCTACTCGTGGGCCTCGATTTACCGTCAAGCCTATCACCCCCGAATATATTGCTCAACTGGCTGCTGGCGTCGAGTTAATATTTACAGATTACGCACATCAAGAACAGCAGCGCTTGCGATGGTTGAGGGATCATTACAGAGTGATAGACGGCGAAGAGAACTGTGGGCACGACACTCAAAAATACTGCTTGTACAAGCTAATTGTCTGGCAGACGTCCATCTTGCTGCGATTCTTGAGCACCCCAATATCTCGAAGCTGAAGCCGGAGGCGACCCAAGTTCTTCTCAAGCAAGCATTACATGAACATTCCTCCGCGATCCTTGAAATGTCACACAACCAATACTACGTCCGCCGCCGACCCTCCACCAACCCGTTACCCTTCGTTCCTAGCAACTCGTTTGAGATCGTAGACGACGACGGCCTCAGCTTCTGGGATCAACGTACCATCTATGTAGAACCGCACCTACGCAACATCTGTCCAACGCCGGCCAGAGTAGCGCAATGGCTGGCAGAGCATGGACAACTAAAGCAGAAGTGGCTGCCAATTCAAGCCGTGCACACGCTCTGGAACAGTTGTGCATTTGTTGTCTTGAGCGGCAATGTGATGCACGCGGGCACATGGAACAAGTGGAGAGAAGCCGCAAAACCACAAGACTGGAAGATCATGACCAAGGTCGAACATACAAAACGCACCGCTGAATATCTGGCACTGCTTGAGAAGGAGAACCCCAAAGGTATGCGCAGAGTCAACGAAAACACTAGTCGTTTGCCACCTATTGCCCGACCTGCAGCGTTGCCTATGAACTTTGAGCCCTTGCCCGAGGATGGCTCCAAGGAGGACGACTCCAGCAAGGTCGAGGACAAGAAAAAGCGCAAGAGACGCAAGCCCGCGAAAACAAGCGATTTTATAGGAACAGCTCCTGTGCACGCTGAGAACCCAGCTGCTCAGAACGTACCTCATAAGCCAAAAGCGGAATTGGCCGACGTGTCGGAAGAGGTACAGCCAAATATCGTTGGGCCAGCGAACAAAAAGAAACGCAAGAGACGGAAGAGCGGCAAACCAAAGAGCAATTCTGATGATGCTACGACTGACGCAGCAGACATACCAGACGATGAACCAGTGCAGAAGAGACGTCGCTGATCTGACTCGCTACAGCTTCGAGTATGTGTACACGATGCTATGTGCTGCTTGATTGTTACTGGCAATAAGCGAAAGACCAAGACCACACGAATGTGGTTACCTTGTTCTTTGAGCCTCATTGAGGCGCTAACCCGGGTCTACCCCGCTTACTCGGTAGCGCTGACCTGACCAAGTTACCGAAGACCGCCGGAAAAGCTTCCACACACATGAGGAACGCGTCCAGTGCTTCCAAGCTAAGAAGCCGAGGAACTTTTGAGTTGGCGCGAGGGGGACGTCGAGCCGCGGTTGCTGTGTAATAAAAGACCTCGCAGATACATAACGCTTCAACATAACAACTACACGTTAACTTTGCTGAGTCCAATTCTCAGCTGCCATCAGTTTCTGCTTACTTTGTGTAATTGAGCCGGTGATTGCACAGAATGTCAACCATTGTCGACGATAGACCGGAGGGCATCCTCTACCGCGCCGCGAAGACCTACCCAGTTCCCAAGCTCGACATTCTGACCCTGCTCTTCGGTACGTTCTCAGAAGCAGTGTCACTCGAAAGCTTTCCTACCCATGTGCTTGCAGAGCTCTCCCTGTTCATTCCTGACTTGCCGCAGACTCTAAGCACAGCCTGGCAAGAGATGACACACCGATCCATGTTTCCGCTGCCGATCCATCTCATGTCCTGACCGTCGCTCGAGCGCGGAAACTCACACATGCTACCTCAGCAGCCCTACGAAAGCATTTCGGTATCGGCAAAGACGGACCTGGTAAAGATATATGCTCAGTAATATCCACGGGGCATTACCTATTACCCACACTCTTCTACGGCATCATTGGTGGCGGTGGCGTATTTAGCGCTGCGTCCGCGGCAAGCACCGCGAGTGAGCTGTCGAAGCAGATAGTAAGCGCAGGGAGCAAGATACTCGTAACCAATGAGGCAACGCGAGATGTTGCTATTCGTGCAGCGGAGGAGGCAGGTTGGGGACGCAGTGGTGGCGGTAGAGTGCTCGTGATGAGCGAGGGTGCAGAGTGGGAGTTAAGAGTCGTTCAGGGGAACGGTGGATTAGGTGGGAATTTGATTGATGAGAACGATAAACTAGATTGGGAGCGAATCACGGACCCTCAAGTGCTGGAGAACAGTCTCGTCGTACTGATCTACAGCAGCGGGACAACAGGTCTACCAAAAGGTTCGTCTTGCCTGTCTTGTGAATGAGCGATTGTGTGGCTAATCCAACAGGCGTAAAACTCTCTCATACAAATCTCGTCGCCGAAGCCGTCATTCCCGGCGATATGTTCAAATCCTGGCTCACAACACGGAACACCCGCACCGATAAACCGCCTTTCGAGTACCGTACTATCGCTCACCTCCCCGTAGCCCACATCGCCGGCATCCAAGGCTACCTAGTTAACCCTTTCTACATGGGCGGGCCAGTATACTGGATGCCACGCTTCGACTTTCTCCAATTCCTCGAGTTCAACCAGAAATACCGCATTACATTCTTCTTCACCGTACCGCCCATCTACCTCCTGATCGCTAAGAGCCCCAATGTCACAAACCAGTTCGCAACGCTAGAACTCGCAATCAGCGGCGCCGCACCACTAGGTAAGGACCTGCAGCACGCCGCAAGCCAGAGGCTCGGCGGGCCTGAGTGCTTTATTTCCCAGACATGGGGGCTCAGCGAGACAACTGGCAGCGCAACCATCATGCCCATGGATATGCGCGACGACACAGGCTCAGTCTCGCCTCTGATCCCAAACATGCTCGCCCGCATCGTCGACGACAACGGCGCTGACGTCGAGCCGGGGAAGCCAGGCGAGGTCCTCGTCAAAGGCCCCGTGGTGTGCAAGGGCTACTACCAGAACGACGCCGCCAACGCTGAGGCCTTTACCGGCGACTGGTTCCACACGGGCGACATTGCGGAGTTCCGCAACGGCATGTTTTACATCGTCGACCGCAAGAAGGAACTCATCAAGTACAAGGGTCTACAGGTTGCGCCGGCGGAGCTGGAGGCGCTGTTGCTGAGCCATGAGGACGTGCTTGATGCTGCCGTTATAGGTATTGATGCTGATGGGGGCACGAACGAGGTGCCGAGAGCGTATGTCGTCGCAGATCAGAAAAAAATCAGCGGGCAGCAGATCATCGAGTTTGTGAAGAGCAACGTGGCAAGTCATAAGCAGTTAAGAGGTGGCGTGGTATTTTTGGATGCGATTCCGAAGAGTCCGGCAGGGAAGATTCTGAGGAAGGATTTGAGGCTGCTGGCGAAGAGGGAGCAGGGCGCTAAGCTGTAGGCCGTGGACGTCGTTCAAGATCGGAATTAGAGTGATTGCTGGCAAAGACGAGAATCCGTCAGACTGATAGTGTCTACTTTTTGATATGCACCACGACACAGGTGCCAAAGTCAAAACATCATAAGTCTATACTTCAAGTACCTGACTGCGACTACCGCGCTTTACTCAGCAGCAGCAGCCGTTATTCCCAACTCATGAAACTTTGAATCGACACATCGACCGCAAACCAACTTGTGTCCTTCAGCAAAGCACCAATGCGTAAATTTTAAGGTTTATCGAGTCCGAACTTCAAGCGATCGAAGCCAATCATGACTGACGGCTTTATCAGCTACTCCATACCCTCGTCCGTTTTTAGCATAGAATAGCGACCGTATTTGTGAATCTGGGGTTTGTAGCATTGCGGTGAAAACCCATGACGCATTCGTAAAGCCAATTACCTCTACTGGAGCCAAGTTGGCCAAGGTGAAGTTCGTGCAAGTGTAGTCCTTCTGCCACGACGTGATAAGCTTGAAACCGTGTGGAGCCTTTGTGTACAAGAGCCAGCCGATGGTGATGCCGTTGAGAACACAAGATTCGCCCAGCGTCACAACAAGCGTGGTAGAATTCTGCTCAACATTGAAGTCATCGATGCTTAGCTCGACATTCAGCATCTGGAGTACTTTGCAATCGAAGTCCTTGATTCAGGTTACTCGGCCGACTCTGTCTGGCTGGGTAGAGATGTCGGTCTGCCAGTCTATGTCAAGCCAGAAGGTGCTATCGCTAAGTACCTGAGGGATCTCAGGCCAGTTCAAATTCTCGCGGTTTCGAGAGCGAAGCAGCTCACTGCCGGTATGAAATTCTCATTTGGTGGTCGAATCCCATTTCGGTGCGGTGGATTTGCATCATCCATCGTCGTTTGAACCATGCGCTCGGTGGGGGGGGGTACCTAATAGACAAATAGCTTGCGTCGGTGAGCTTTGGAGAGCAACAGATTCGTTTCTAAATACAAACTGTATTAGTAATGAGTAAGAGAATTGTGCTTTGATAGTAGTGATCGGACCTCCTTGCCAATGTCCGGGTCGATAGATTTCTAATATGACTAGGCTGCAATCAGCTGTTATCTTTATTATTGTGCTTGTTCATTTGCCTCCTCCACAACTGAAGGTCTCATTGACCGTGCTAGCGTGTATTTTCATATCGACGACTCTACAAAGCCAAAGCCAGAGTCGGCGAACAATTCCGATTCAAGAAATACGAAAGGATCGAAGGTCGTGTCAAGCAGAAGTTGGCCAAGATCAGGAACCGAGTCTACCGTGCTCGCCGCACCATCTGCACAGGCTTCCTGGCCATTTATAATGCTTGCTCCCACAGGTTGTTTCGATGAACGCTCAATGAGCCCAAGTTCAGATCGTTGGAGGAGCACATTCTGGCGGAGTGCAGTCAAGGTAGCCAAACATGCTTTGACAGACTCGTGTTGAGGCAGGCGCTCCGTCAATATTTCCACACAACTTATCCAGCCTTCCTGCCATTGCTCTTCACCAAGAGTATCGTAGATCGGAGAAGAGATGCCAGAGAGTAGAACGACCATCGCGGCCGTACGTGTGTAGAAAAGATTATACCACCAAGCACCTGTCGCACCTGTTGCCGTGTAGATCTTCACAGAGCTGATCAGCTCAAGAGCCGTGCGAACACATACCAATGCGCATCGCAAATCGAATGGCTCGGCTAAAGACTCTTGGTTGATAGGAGCCAGAATATTGCCACTTGTAGACATCTTCGTCCGGCAAAATTGCAAAAACCAGGGACGAAGCAGGAGGATGCGTGCGTGCAGAACTCGAACATGCAGAACATGCGATTGACATGCAGCGATATCGTTCGATTGGCTTTCTTGATGCGGCTCGGGGGGTGATCTCCACAGAAGCCTTCGCGGAATTCCTTGATTGAATTGAGCCAATTCGTCTTCGAAATCTCGCACAAGGTCTTCTCTCCTGTGATCCTCTGTAGGTGATGGCCCGTCGTGATATTCATCATTGGTCTTGTAGATGTTCAGCAGGATCCGCCCTACAATTCGGTACAGTTTAATGGTTTGTGTGAAGAAGTCGATAGAGGACAGACTATCCTCTCCTTCCGTTACCAGAGCTTCAGCCTGGCCATCAAGCGCACTTGGCAGACTGCGAGCTGAAGCTGCTATGAGCATTGCGGGTCTGCCCAGGGTCATGCTCACAATGATGTCCATGGTAACACAGCCATGCCACACACGCCTCCTCATCTCACGTTCGGCGACATCGAAAGTTCCCTTGAGCCTGTCTTCTTCGACATGCAAGCCTAAACCCTGTGCGAGTCGACAAGCCAAGCCGATTGAAGTCCAGCACTTGCTTGGCCAATTCGTAGATTGGAAATACTGCGTTAATAGCAGAAGTGTCTGTACCAGGGCTATATTACCGCTGTCGAATAGATCAAGTCTCAAAAGATCTTTGGACCTGGACAGACACAAAGAAGAAAGACGCTCTTTCTCGTTTAGTGGTAGATCGGAGAATTGCATGCCAAGCGCTAGAGCAGCATTGAAAGCACAATGGAAGACGATCGATGATGGTCCTGATTCTTTTGATGCACCGAGCCCCAATTCAGGCCTAGTCCGAAGATGATGTTCGATTGAAGGCCTCCAGAGATCATCATATGCCTGGTCGAAGGAGTCTCTATGCAAGAATGGGTAGAGTATGTGTACCCGGCTCCAATACAACGATAGGAGGTGGTCAGACAGTTCTCTGGGAAGGAGCGAGAAAGATTCCGGTGGCATGTAGGCGGCCGTAGACAAGTTCGACGACTTGTCAGCCAGAGTCCCGTCTCCAGAGACCTTTAATTCTGGGGTTGTCGGTTTTTGGAGAACAGAGCCGTACATTTGACGGGTAAAGCCATGTGCTGATGAGCTGCCGTAAAAAGTTTGGCCATCATCGGGATTCATGATCCCAGCATCGCCACCCATTGCATCGACGAAGCCATGCTCGACAGCAGCCCTCTCGTCATCAGGAAGTAGTCTGGGGTCGATGTTACCAAATGGCTGGAGATGGGTTTGTTCTTGTTGCTGCGGTTCCGGTGGAATACTTGGGCTGGTGGACAATTTCAAGATGGTTGCGCGTGCGCTGTTTAGCTCTAGCTCCAATTGAGCTACACGATTGACCAATGATTCAACGTATGCATTTGCGCTGCTGATATCTGGCGTTGCCTGGTAGATGCATTGTTGGGAGCGCTTCGAACATGCTTCACAGGTTGGCTTGTTGCCATCGCAGCGAATCTTACGACTGCGACATGGCTCACATGCTGTCGTTGTGAGCTTCTGCCGCTTTCGTGGTTGGCCTGGATTTGAAAATGTGGTTGAGGCCATTCAATGTTAGGATGTGCATGTGTGATGGTGGTGTTGTAATGCGCGCGGTCGTGAGGTCTACTCTTTGGATGGTCGACACGCTAGCGTCGTGCACATTAAAAAGGGAAAGCATCACTTTACAAAGGAATGAGCCAACTCATAACACGCCAGTCACATTTGCAGATCGTTTAGGAGTACATGCAATTCTTGCGTTCATGATGGTTTCATCCATCTATCGTAGCACCTCTGTCGTCATGACTAATATTACAATGTACAACAGCAGCTCCTCGTGCTGCCAAGCTTTTTGAAATGCGTGAGAGGGGAATATACAGATATGCTGTGGAGAACCGCACAGCCCGTCCTATTTGACGGACACAACAACGCCGTGCCCAATGTACCATGCCCAAATATAACCATCCAGGTGTAGCCGTACCGAGCCAGACAAATACTCATACAAATGCGAATCCACAAGCTCCCCAAACATGGAAGCTGTCAAAAGTTACAAGGTGAATAGTGCAGTGCTTAGGCGTTCTTGACAACGCCGACCTTGGCAGGCCTTAGCACGCGTCCATTCAGGTAGAAACCCTTCTGTTGGGTAAAGAAGACGGTACCGTCCTCCTTGCCTGGCTGCGGTGCCATGAAGACAGCCTCGTGAACGTTGGGGTCGAACTTCTCGCTAGTTTCGGAGGGGTCGAAGCGCTCGAGACCGTGCTTCTTCAGTGTGTTGATCAGGATACCGTCTGTCATCTTGACACCCTCATGCAGAGAGCTCAAATCCTGGTTGTCGCCCTTCAACTTCTCGGGCGCAACGGTGGAGAGGGCGCGGTCGAGGTTATCGACAGACTCGACGAGATCGCGGGCGAAACGCTGAATGGCGAAATCTTTAGCGGCCTTGGTCTCGCGCGCTGTACGCTCCTGGAGATTGCGGAAGTCGGCGACTGAGCGGAGGTACTTGTCCTGCCATTGATGTCAGTTTCCATCAAACGCGAGATGAACCAGAGTCAAAGGTACCTTCAGGTCGACAATTTCCTTGTCCTTCTTCTCGAGCTGCTCCTTCAGTTGCGCTGACTCATCCTTGGGCGCATCTTCCTTCTTCTCTGCAGCCTCAGCCTCCTTTGCTGCTGGTGCGTCTGAGTACCATCTGATGGCGGGCGCAGCGGCTCGCGTACGTGCGACTTGTTGTCTGATGGGCGCAAAGGCGGCGGGACGGACGGCAACCTGTCTCGAGGCGCGGAGCAGGCTTCTTTGGAACATTGTGGCGAGTGATGTGTGATGGAGATGGAGTGAGGAGCGTGGGCGCAGGCGCAAGATGGAGGCGATGTGATGGTAATGACGGTGGAAGCTACCAGAGACAAAATTTCGGAGGTCATCGCGGAGGGACCGTGCCACCTGCAGCGTCACCGCACCTCGGCCTGCGACTCGAACGGCTCCCCCAGGCCTACCAAGCTTCCACATTCACCATGACGCGTGATGCGTGATGAGACCCTCGCCGTTCCTTTCTTTACGCATTCGCGCCCATGCCGTTGTCAATGACACGCCCAACCCCAAGGCCGCTGCTGTTCAGACCCCGATTCAAGCTGCATACTACAGGGGCGGCACCTCGCGCGCGGTTTTCTTCCAGCCCCAGCACCTTCCACAAGACCGTGCAAAATGGCCTGGGATCTTCCAGCAAACAATGGGCAGTGGCGATCATTATGGTCGTCAGCTCGACGGTATGGGAGCTGGCATCTCGAGTCTGAGTAAGATTTGCCTGGTTGAGCCGTATGGCAAGAGGAAGCCTGTGTCCAAGCAAGCAATCGCCGAGAGGCTTCAACACCAAACCGTAGATGGCGCACGTGATTTGCTTCAGAAGGTTCTGGCTCGAGGAGAAGCAGTGGACGGCATTGATGTCGACTATACATTCGTTGGTCTGGGTATCGAAAACGACGAGGTGGATGTGGCAGGCAATTGCGGCAACATGAGCAGCGCCATCGGTCCCTATGCCTACAATGCTGGCTTGCTACCACCACGAATATATGCTCGAGGCAACGGCGAAGTTACAGTCCGAATTCGTAACACAAATACTGGCAAGATGATCAATGCCACCTTCGACGTCGCGGGAGGACAAGCTGCTGTCATTGGCAATTACACAATTGACGGCGTGACTGGACCTGGCTCCAAGATCAAGCTAGACTTTGAGCAACCATACGGCAGTAAGACCGGGAAGGTGCTACCAACCGGTAATAGAATTGATCGGGTCTTGGGCCACAGAGTCAGCTGCGTCGATGGCGCAAATCCTTGCATCTTTATTCGTGCAAGCGATGTGGGTGTAGACGGTACCATCCTGCCTAACGACTTCAACAAGCTGCCAGATAAGCTAGCTCTACTCGAATCTATACGCAAGTCTGCCGCCGTGGTTATGGGCATCTCTCCCAACGAAAACGCCGTCCCTCGCACCATTCCCAAAATCGGGCTGGTTTCCATGTCTTCAGAGCACCCTGTCCTGTCTGGCCAGACACTCCAGACTTCGCAGACCGATCTTGTAGTTCGCTTCCTCTCTGATACGCAGCCGCACCGCGCTATTCCGCTCACAGCAGCTTTGACCACCGCTGTCGCGGCACGCATACCTGGCACCGTTGTCGAACAGTTACTTGCGCCTGAGCCTGTTATAGACGGTGCAATAACCATTGGGCACGCCAGTGGCAGATTGCAGGTTGATGCCACAATGGACAAGGACGGCCTCACACCTCTTAACGCAACAGTGTACAGGACAGCAAAACGTCTGTTTGAGGGGACAACATTCTGGGTAGATGATGTGAAATCAGCTGAAAATAAAAATCCTCAGAGCATACATGGAAAGCACGGCACGCACTCACTCGGCATGGCCTTTGTGCTCGAAAGCCGCGGGCAGTCCACCAGGGAGCTGCTGGCTAGAGAAGAGGTAGAAGAGTCCGAGCAGTTCGAACGAGTACCCAACCCACTCGAAGAGGTCGGCTTTTCCAAAGTGCGGAAGTACTCATCTACCGGCAAACACAAAGACGCAGCACTTTCCTCCGACAGTGAACGCTCAGACCTGAATACTCAGACCCGCCACCTTCAGAGCGCGACCCCAAAAACCATGGCTTCCATGTCAGAGCCGAGTCAGAACGCTAAGGTTGCTAAAGAGACGCAGCCTGACAACGAGCCTGTCAGTGCCGAGGGAAGAGAATGGCACACATGGGCCAAGCAACACACCAAAGAAAAGAAGGATTTGCGTATGGACGCTCAGCGGCAAGAGCGAAGGGAGAGGAATCTCCGCGCTGCCAGGAAACCGAGGTCAAGATCTGACTTCAAACTCAATAAAGATGAACTTTTGTTCGAGGAAAGAAAGTCAAGGGGAAAGCGAGAGGAAAAGATGGACTCAAATCCTGAGGAAATCGAGAACAAGAGAGCGGGCAAGGATAGAAGCAACAACGAGAGCAAGGAAGCAGAAGCAGAGAAGAGAATCGAGAGCGAGGAGGCTGCAATGAAAGAGATGGTGGACCGTGACCGCGCGCGAGAAGCTCGTTGGGCCCGGGTCTCATTTACAAAGAATAATGACTCCTAGCAGCAGAGCAATACTCACTTAATTTAATGTACATCATATCACGTCACGTCACATCACACTGTCTGTTGTTGCATCTTTTGTCGCTTTACCCAACCATCGAGACGACTTCACTCTCAAATCACATTCCACTACACTATCTCCAAATTGTCTGTAAAACACCCGTCCAACCTGTCTCTCGACCCTGAAATCTTCGCATCTGCACCAATCCCGCCTGGTCTCCGTCACACAGCAGATTCATCCCATATACCCAACCAACCTTTTGCCAAAAGATCAAAACCCCCAGGAAACCGCTCCTCCAGCTCTCCTCAGTTACACATTACCACTCTATCACACACCTGATCACAAACAGGCAGTCTTTATGATACGATCTTTATACGTTTAACGCGGGCGCAAGGAGTCGGCGAGCACTCGCTCACCAAAATACGAGCACTGAAGTATCAGAGCGTGGCTCTCTCGGACTCCTCGCATGGGAATGAAGGAGACTTTTTCGTTGCGCGGGGGAACAGAGTCGCTCCGCTTGTATGGACAATTTGCTCTGAAGGGCTGGGTATGCTATCTGTGTCCAGGAGATGTGTTGTGTGCCGTGGAGACGGGAAGTTCTGCGGACGACGCCTGAGGATGGCTTGGAGAGGTCGTGAATGCTAGGATGATGAATTGGTGGGCTTGAGTAGAGGGAGAGTTGTTTAGATGACTGCTTGCGTGCGATTGCAGGGAGGTCGTGGATACCTTCTTTAAATCGTGGTTGTTACATGTTAGACTAATACATGTTTAGGTGGATAACGCTCATTGGTATTTGTTGTTGTTTAAATGTGGCAGCCTGTTTGTTCTCAAGTTCTATCAAGAGGATTCAACTTATATTTTCTCAATACTTATTGTCTAGCATGGGGCTTCGCTGCGCCTGTTGCGCCATAAGATATGATTCTTCGCTACAGTCTACACATGGCGGTGTGGCGTGCAGTGTTAGCATGTTATGATATCAGTATCATAGCTCTCCGTGTAGCTTGCACGCGTGTGAGCTCCTGCACCACATTCCTGATAACACCTCGTGTTTCCCCGCAGTATGACAATTTGCTCACCGTGCGCAAAACGTGTATTTGCCGCTACCTTCCCCAGCCAAAGTAAACTGTATCTCGCGACCTCCAAACCATATCGACTGTTCTTCTCCACGCAAACCCTCCATCACAGAAGCTTTTGACGCAGAATGGGCTTGCATAAATTGTATCTAGCCTCCAACTTAAACAAACAATCATAAAGGAGTCCTCGTCAGTCCTTCCCGCCCAGCAACAATTCTCACAATAGAAGCTTTTGACGCAGGCCCGATAACGTATCACTTGCATCAACACTACATGCAAAGCGTTCAGCCTCATCGACTCCTCACAGCCGGAACGCTATCGTAGCAAAGCTGCGTAGTAGAGACGATATTAGAGTTCCTGAGATGAGTGTTCTTCGGCCCTTCCCTCTCACCGGCACAAACCTAATGCACATCATTCCACGAGGCGCAATGCAGGGTCTTTTTAGAGTTTTCTACGCCGCACACGCCGTTCTATCGGTCCTGCTCAGCGTTTATATGTTGGTTCTCGTTACGGGGTCGGAGGACTTGTGGCGCTGAACATGTGATTACTTTGGTATCTCGTACAGCATGGGCGATCGGTTACAGTTCGCTTAGCGCCGACCGGGCGGACTGTACGATTCGACGCGGTGGATTTTCCCAGGTTGAGGACTTGCATGTGCATGGTAGAGTTTGAAGAGGAAGGTTTCGGTCCGTGATCGAGGTGGAGGCGGAGCGGAGCGGAGATTTTCAAAAGGACAATGTTGAGCTGCAAGTGCACATCTGTTATGCGCTCCATCTGATATCATAGTACGAAGGCGCTACTTGAGATTCATCTTTGGTCAGAGGCGCCTACTTGTTGGCTTCTGGAAACACCTAGCTTGCGCCGGATGATGTTGTGCGGCTGGCTTCTTCGTAAAAATGTCGGCCAACACCACTGTGGATCTCCGGGGCCGTTAATCTCGGCGCCACAACTCTTGAAGCTAAGCTATTGAGCCTCGTCCTAGGAGACAATGGAGTGATTTTGTCTAGCTCGGTCAGCGGGTCGGACAGATTCGTGAATACACTGCAACCATGAATCGAACCACTCTACCAACATCGCGCAAGAATCATGAGACGGCAATTGTGAAGAAACGTTGACTCGTAGACAAGCAATGCACATCAACATCTTGCACACGCATCGAAACGCCGGTCGTGGTAGTGTATATCTGGTACTGAGTCAGTCATCAATGCATGGCTAAGTCGTTGAAAGCTTGGACAAAAAGTAGCTTTAATTGGCAACGAGATCTATCCGCGGACCCTTAAATCCTGAGTTTTGGACCCTGAGGTCGCATGGTTATCATGCAATTTCCGCTACATCTCCAAGGGCAAATGAAGATAAGGGACACGAAGCTGACGCGGACACGAAACCACGTGGTATAGGAAGCAACCGGAGGCTAGTAACGGTACTTCCCTCCATTATCGCGACTCCTCGAAACGCTAGGTGACTGCACATGTGGGGTTCCCGTATAGGAGATTACTCAGACTCATAGGAGTAGCGGAAAGACAGACCAGCCAATGTGTGAAAGAAGTGGGTGTGTATCTGTAGAGCTTGAACATCTGGCACCTCCGCAATGTCATGACTCGTACTGTCGATCATCGATCGTTCGCAGATCTCGGTGTTGCGTACAAAAGCAGTCAAGCCACGAGCTGTTTAGTGTACCAAAAAGCAAAAGTCGACTGATTGAAGTGTGGGATGCCTGCGGTCCGACCTGAGCATGTGAGATGTTCGGGGGTCTTGAGCACGGAGATGCAGTAATCATCGTTGGCGATCAGAATATCGGGAAAGCTGCACTCTCCCAAAGACCGATCCAATGCGCCTGAGTTGGACATAGCTGGTTTGAAGACGATTTACAGTTTGTCCGGTGCGGTCCATATCACGCTAGTTGCGTTAGTGCAATGCACGCTAACAAAACAAGTGTTGTCTTGCCACGAAACGTCAAACCCTTTGACAGCGGGATTTGAATATTTGAATTCCGCCGAAGTCTTAGCGGGAGACAATGTTTGTAAATTCGCAATCGTCAATACGGCTTTAGTGCGACAAAGTTCTCATCTCTTCGACAGCAGTGGCTTCACCATGTGGCGGAGATTATGATTTGTGAGCATAACAAAATAGCCCGAGAATCGGCAAAGTCGCAATGTAGTTTTGGCCCATACTCCTGAACGCCAGTAATGAATGAAAGCATATGCTCTTGTGGGGTATACCGGATCTAATCGACTGGCGCATGCTTGAAGAGAAAAGATACGCTCTCGCCGTTATGAGTACGTCTGCAGGCCTCGGCAAGCTACATTTTGGTCAGATATCGCACCGTTGATAGTTATCGCTCACGTGTTCACTTACAGTGGGACTGATGTCGATCGTCTCAATGCGGTCGCAAATCTCCTTCTTCGCCTCGTGTGGTACTGTGTTCGTCACAACGATCTTCTTGAGGCGGCTCCCATTCAGCGCTTCAATAGCGTTCCCACTCAAAATACCGTGAGTGACAATGGCGATAGCGTCCTTTGCTCCGCCCTGGTCAATCAAAACGCTTGCGGCTTTAACGAGAGTACCGCACGTGTCCGCCATGTCGTCAACGAGAATGGCAGTCTTGCCAGCCACTTCTCCGACAAGTGTCATTCTAGACACCTCATTGGGACGAGTGCGCTCTTTGTGAATAAGCGCAAAGGGCAAGTTCAGACCATCAGCGATAGAAGTCGCCCTGTACCCGGCGTTAGCACTGTGAGTCAATAAATGACGCACCTGAGATGCGGAGCCGTGACTACAAGCCATTTGAGCTCTGTTGCAATGGGATGTTGCACCTCAGGTGAGCGCGTTTCATGGCAGATTGTCTCACGGGCAGGAAATGCTCACCTTTTCGCACCTCCAGCATCCGGGCTGACAATTACACAATTCTTTACATCCAGGTTCTCGCGGATCCATCTAAGAGTACTAGGCTCAGCGTAGAGGTTGTCAACAGGGACATTGAAGAATCCCTGAATCTGACTGGCGTGAAGATCCATGGTAATCACGTGGTTACAACCAGCAGTTTGAAGCATATTGGCCATCAATTTGGCTGTGATGGGCGCACGCGACTTGTCCTTCTTGTCCTGGCGGGCGTAGGGAAAGTTCGGCAGGACGGCAGTGATACGACGTGCGGACGCAGTCTTGCACGCGTTGATCATAATTAGAAGCTCCATAAGAGCATCGTTGATATCGCCAGGTGGGGTGGATTGCAGGATGAACACTGTTAGACAATGAGCTACAGTAAATCACATAATCCGGAACGGCAGTAATGCATACCATCCTCGTCGCGGACGGATTCACCGATAGTGACGGAGGTTTCCTGGTTCGAGTACTGAAGGACTAGGATCTTGGTAAGCTCAATACCGAGCCTGTAATCAGTCGTCAGTGCTATACGGAAGGGTTGATATCGGTTCGAGGCAACTGGTTCTTGGACCTTTGACATTGCAGGTGAGGGCGGCAGCTGTTATGCGTGCCGCCGATTGAGTTATTTGGACGTCATGTCAAGCACGAACGCAGACACCAACGCGCCAAGATGTATGTTTTATTGTTCGGAGAAGGCAGGACCTACCTATCAGCGACCAGCTGAGCGAGCTGAGGATAGCTGTTGCCAGTAAGCAACTTGATGCTGTTTGTCGCCATGGCGATGATTTGTGGTGAGTGTGTTGACTCCGTCCAATATTGCGTGTCGTCCAAGTCGAAACTTTTCGAGGTGGTCTGTGCGTAAACCCCGCTAATGCCCAACCGGAAACCTTGATTGATTTTGGTGGTTGCGGAAGGGACGGCGAGCTGCCCCGCCACATTCACTCTTCTATCAGAAAGTGGACTCAATCTTGTTCAGACATGTCTCGATGACATGCGGTATGATGGCGAAAAGTGCAAGCCTGGAACACTTGGGTCTGCGCGCCCAGTGCGAGTTTACCCGGCGGACGCTCCGGAGCAGGTTCCTCCTACGTTGAAGTCCTGAAACACGATATCGGACTATAGGTCGCGGAATCCGATATTGAACGCCCAGAATAAACCATTACCGCAATCGCCATGCTGCAACATATACTCCCTCCGATCCACAGTCTGTGTACCCACAAGCGAGCCGTCATCCGGACAGGCGGCCGCTGAATGTCATCGTGACGTTTTACGTGCATTTCTGTCGTGCTTCATGGTGCTTTCCGAACTGGATTAGTCTAGAACAGGCTCTGCACGTTCTGGGGACCTGGTAAACGTCCCGATGCCGTTGAAACATACTATAACTGTGGTTCAAGAAATCAAGTCTCACGATGACCTCAACGGATCCCTTTCCCTCATGACCAGCTAGGCCCAAATTAGGCGTTTATCTACAACCAGTCTCACTGGTATCTCAGCACAGCCTTGTAGAGGCATATCGTTATCGGTTGTACCAGGTCCCTGGAATTGGATAAAAGTCGACCCTTGAAGAAGGAGCTGTACTCCGACGAGCCAGCCGGTTCGAACGGGGAGCCAGTGACATGGTGCGGGGTTATTGTGGCTGACAGCCCGCTACCGACTGATATATCTGAAACAAAGAAAACATCTTGATGGTGGAAAAGTATTCGGATTTGCAATGCCCCTGTGGAAGCGGCATCGATCTATGCTACATCATATTGCAGTACCACTGCCAATTCGGGACTGCTTCCGCCATGCCTGAAACGCCCCAAGATGTCATCACCAGCAGCCTTGCAACAAATGGAATGTGAAATTTTGAAACCAAGCGCGGCCCGGGTATCGGATAAAATAATAAAAGAAAGTACAACATCGCGTTCGAGGCCAATAGAGCCCCCATGCGCAGTGGACCAGAACCCATGCTGAATAATGAAACAGGCCGTAAGAGTGTCGTAGAAGGGTTCGAAAGGTGTGATTCGGATTAGTAAAGAGCCACATAAGGCGAATAGAAATGTGTGTCTTGATAATGAAGACGAAGCAGAGAGCAGTTCCAGAAGGCTTGCGCCGTGCTCAGCATGGCTGCTCGCACATCTGGCCGATTGCTTTCTCGATATCAGAGAATAGGTTGAGAACATGGCCGTCAGCGTAGATCTTGATCGACTCTGTGTCCTTGCGTTCACACGAGGGGCTGTTCTCCATCTTCACAGGGCTTCGAGGCGGAGTTCTCTCCGCAGCATCGCCACGCATGGTCGGAGTGAGTACGAGCGCCGCAGCCACGTGCTCAAGAAGCTTCTGGCGGAGTCGTAAACGTCGGTTCTCAGACTGTTCTAACTTTGCGATGAATTCGTCGATGGAATTGTCCAACTCTGCAAGGGCCTCCTCTTGCTTGAGAAGAGATTCTCGAGAGAAGATGTTGGTTTCTCCACGCTTCAGATACGAGATCATGCGGCTGTGGAGCTTCTGACGTCCAGCCCGAAGAGACTTGTAAGTCTTGCGAAGATAGTCACAGCGTTCATCGAGTGCTCGAAGCTCCTATAATGACATCAGCATGTGCTTCATAAATATAAGTGAGGAATTACCGACCCTGGACAAGGAAGCTACGTCTCCTTTATTCAACACCTCGAAGTTCCCAGCCTGCTCGTATGCTTGCTTATGGAGTGATTGCTGGTCCACGTTGCTCATGCGGCTCGATGCCTCAGGTACTCGCATGCCCCGAGGAAGTGTCCAGTTGTCAGCTGCCTGGCCAACAGATTCCGAGCATGTTCGGCTATGAGATGTTTTGGTTGCTCGCTGTGTTGGGCGGCCACGATCCATTATTGAGGACTCTGACATGTTTCGGGCGTGCGAGCCTGAGCCGATGAGGGGATCTTGCTTCTCGGTCCTTGGTGAATTGCGCGGTGATGCAGTCCGGAAAGAACTAGACTGTGCAGAAGAAGGAGTAGACAGCAGTGTTCCAGTTTTTGGCGAGCGTCTAGCGTCAGCGGCACTGAGAGGGGTAGATCCGCCTGATGTGGCAGATGCTGGTGTGGTAAGTGGAGTCTTGCTTGACTTGGAGCTTAGCTTCAGAGGAGCCGGTGATCCCTTGCGGTCAACGGAAGGTGACTTAGGGGGTACCTCAGGTGGTAATGTGGGGTTGACTGTGTCGACTTTTAGAGACGGCCTTGCACCAGGGCTCAAAATTGGCGATAGTGGTCGTCCAGTTGCGCCAGGGGAGTGTTGAGTGGCGGTAGGGGTCGTCTCTGGCGTCAAAACGGGTGAAGGTCCCGTGATGCAAGATATCATTGCATCACCAAATGGGCCAGTCCTCCAAGCAGTGCCTGGGGCGCTGTTGGATCTCTCATGACCGAAGGCCTCGTATGAAGGCCTACGCAGAGGAGGTCTGCCTGGAATTGTTGCTTTGTACATGTCAGCGACGAAGGTTACAAGGAGTTCCAGCGCTACTTACGAGAGTCAACGGGCATTTCTTGGACCGTTGTCATGGTGCCCGCCAATTCGGGAACACTGACTTTTCTCCTTCTCGACATTGAGCCTGCACGTTGCCAGAACGGTGCAGTTTCTGTGGGAACAGACGTATCGCTGAGTGATGTAGCAGAACGGCCGACTGATAGCGCAGCTAACTTGTCAGGTGTAATTCCTGCAGGACTCCTCGGCGATGGCCAGAGCTGATATTTGGAATTAGCCTGAGGTAGGCTGGTTGTGGATGGGCTTTTAAGTAAAGGAGCACTTGAAACGCTCAAGTCTCTTGTAGCCTGGAGGTCTTTTAGTGAACAGGACCGACGAGGCAAGTGATAGTTCATCGGAAGGATTTAAATGGTCCTGGGCACATACGCTCATTCTGTAGGATGTTTCTTGGGTTATATAAACGGCTGTCTTAGCAGCATCGGGCCGTATGCAGCTCGCGATGTGTGTCATGGCCGTCGTTTGAGGTTCCCGTGGATCACTGTCTGAAGTGCAAGGTAGGTGAGACTCGGAAAGCGGGTTTGTCAAACATAAGGACGTTCCCTGCATGGCATCAAGGCAAAAGGCAGTGCAGCGACTTAAGTGTGGCTCCTCCAAACTGCTATTGATACATGCAGCGACGAGGGAACCCCTGCTACGGCCAAGTACCTTAACAGCGGTGCGTCTAGGCTGTCGGAGGCGCGTCCTGATTTAGTCATGGTGTGAAACGTGAGCCTAACCTCGCATGTCTGGCGAGTTCTGGGGAACATCAATGACTATAACATGGGCATTAAGGACTAGGGCGATCTGCACGTTGCGAACAACGGCACCTTCTTAGCCCACTCCCCTTTTGGCACGTCCAGAAACGGATGGTGCGATTTTCGTGAGATGCATAGTGTTGATCTGCAAGTCACTGGGGTAGTGAGCACCAGCGCCGTCGAGAGTTTGCTTTAGCGCGACAGATTGCTTGATGGGCGAGCACATGACGCAACAGAGCTCGATGCTCTCTTAACAGCACCAGCGTCGCGCATGGTGGGATTTTCGTTGACGGCGGAGCAGCACAGCCTTTTTGGTAAGAAAGCCGGTCCATCGCCTGGTTTGACCGTGCATACCACTCGCACGTGGCGGGTAGACGGAAGTAGCACAGCTCGTGGAGAGGTTGGTTTCACACCAACAGATGCGCGATCAAAGGGAAACCAAACTCGCAAAGTAGCCCTCGCAAATTTTTTTGCTGTGTTCTGCGCCCATTGAGGTCACTGAGGTGATATTTGGCTGAGCGTTGGCGGCATTTCACAGTTGTGCACAACGTTGCGGGCGTCATTGCGCAACATATTTGAAGCGAACGCTAGCTCGGCTCCGGCACTCGTGTCGTGCCACGTGAGGAAATGCTTAGGAAACAAGGTTGAACTGCGGCACGGCTGAACCTCGAGCTCTCCGAAACGCGACCTCCGCGGTGACCTTTGCAAGTTGCCACGAGCCGTTCGAACATTTCGATTGCTATCTCGACGTCTCTGCAAGTCAATGTCGTCAAGTGGGGGTCGTCAAAACAGAGATAGCTAGGGTCTGGGATTTTCCAGCCATGTCCCTGCGCTCGTTACAAACGAGCAGGGTAGTCGTGTTGACCGTTTGACAGGGTGCAGATCCGGTACGGGGGGGGGGGGGGGGGGGGGGGGGGACTTTGACGCCTCTGTTACGTTGTTTCCTGTTCGCACATCCGATCCTTGACGACGCTCTGTACGCAGCAGTGGCACATGCTTCTTTCGCTTCAGCCCGTGTGGCGGCCTGGTGAAGGTGGCCCGCGTTTGAGCTCTCCCTGAGCGGCCTGGACTCACTTTTGGCGATGGGTGAAAGCTCGCCATGCGCTTCTTGACGTCGCCTCTGCTGCATTTCCAGGTTCCCCGCTTTCACCGAAACCTATTCATGACATTACTACATGAGCTCGACTAGCAACGCCCTTTTGTTAAAAAAGACCGCGTGGTATAAGACTTGCCAAGCTTTCCCGAGTATCCGTCCCGTGTTGTTCCTTTTCTTGCAGCAGTCTGCTTCTTCGTCACACAGATTGCTTGTCAATCTGCAGTCGCTCGAAGGCCAAGCAGGGGCAGGATGGAATTCCTCTCTCCTGTACTTTTCACAGCCATTGACTCAAATTGAAAGATCCCTCGAGCTGTGTTCGTAGGTACGGCTTGCTCTGTGGCTGCCCAAGCTGTTTCATAACGCCATCCTTGTCCCATGTGGCTTCTCCAGGACATCCCGAAGCAAACAATTTGATCATCCCGAACATGCTCTGAAACGACTGGTATCAATCAACACCCAGCACCCACCATCAGCTCTTATCGGATTGAATGCAGGGCTATACAATTGAAAGTCACATCGAAAGTGAAAATTACCTGGATTTGCAACCTGCCGGCACCGCTTTCCACCTGCAAGGCACGATTCGACGTCACGCCAAGCGACGCGGTGATGAGCAGGGGATCAGGAGCACGAGCCTCGTTTTCTGCCCAGAATCGTACGTTATGACCCACACACGGCTACCTCCTTTCCTGTTCCTCTCGTCGATGTCGTTGCGTGTGCTTTCCATTGCAGCAAAGACCTCTCAAGCGGCAATATGCTCCGGATGTAGGTACTTTGGCTTGATTCGATAGTTCCTTCTGGCCTATGTGTACGCTTACAGGCGAACTATCGCACTTACACGCTAGTTTTTCTCAAGCAAACTGTCTTGATCCTTCAACAGCTGCAAGTCGACCGGAAAGGAGCCGCATCCTCGTTGGATTGGGCGCGTTGAAATTACGCACTTCACACAACATTGCGACTCGGCATCTTTGGTACGCAATCAATCAACGCGCAACGTTTTCGAGTCGTGATCTTGATCGGGTGTATGCTGGCGATGCTTAGAGCTTCTATCTTAAGGACCAGGATTGACTTCTTCGGCGACACCCACCTGCAGTTACCTTACAACCAATGTAGGAGAAGTGCAATCTGACTTGCTAGACAATGATCGGATCCATGCAAGCAATAAGATGCTAATGCCAGTGCCGCACTCCGCATCGTCAGAACGGTAAGCATTGACTTGCAGAGGATCTGAAGTCCGACTAGATCTCCGCATTCAGAGACAGATAAGCAAGAGAAGGGCATACAAAGTTGGGTATAGTCTGCTCATGTGGGCATAGTAACATTGAAATCTAACGATGTATGCATTATATGCTGGCTCTGGTATTATCGACACTCATATCGTATGACTCTACTAAGATTGAAGTGGTCAATCTCGAGATCTAAACGGCCGGTTACTCAAACCTTACTTCTATAACATCCCACACGGCAGTAGTCCAGTGCCGGTTTCGCGCCGGAAATACATCATAGGCCTAATGCCCGACCGCTCGCTAAGGCTCCATTCGGATGCACACGCAGAGGAGTCCACGGCGGCAACAATATCTGAAAGTGAGGTAACGTCAGCTCCTGCAACAACATGCCGGTCCTATCTGCGATAGTATCCATGACGGTAACCGCAGATCTCCAACGTCTTTTGCACTATTGCGACCGTTTACCAAGACTTAAGGCCATTTCTTGATAGCACGTCAGGCCTTGTCACGGGCAAATAGTGGAGTCTTGAGGGACCACTTGCTCAGAACTCTAAAAGATGCTCCGCCAACAGCGTTGGGATGCCCTTGCCACGGTAAAGTTCCCTTCACAAGATGTCGATCCATGGCTTGACGGACTACTCGATATATCCACACACCACTGGTGAGGGACGCATCATCACATATCGTACGACTCGACCAAAATGAATCCTCCCGAAGCCGTAGAAGATGTCTTGGCCAGCAACAACAAGGACCAGGTTTCGAGCAAGACGCATGACAACCAGCTCTTCACGTGGTTCACCGGACCAACACATCCAATCTGGTCAAATGTAACGATTGCCTGCTTGCATCAAAACACCCGAGGAAACACTCTCCACATTGTTAACGAGATAATCACGTCTCTCGAACCGAATGCTTGTTTGTATCAGACGACTCTTGGAGATTGGAACTTTCCGAAATCACTTATTGTCTCAACATAAGACAGTCTTGCAGGAGTCCAGACTCGCAACTCAACATGCCGGACTTTGCCGCTCAGTTGCCATGGGCCCTGTGTCTTTTGGTGGATCAGTGTGTCTCTCCGCCTCATTTCCGGATTGGCGTTTAGCCCGCTTATGAGCAGTCCATTTTCTTGCTGCAACTCCACTTGTGCAGGATATTGAGTACGATCATCAGACGAGACTGAAACTATCACGGGGCAAGAATAAATTTGCCGCCATCTTTGGACGCTGGACTTGCAATGTCATTAATAAAGGTGCCTACTTCTTGTCCCAGTGCCTTCTGACATTGTGGTCAAATGTCTTAGGACGAGGTGCAAGTAGCTCAATCGATGACCACGGAGTCCCACGGCTCCTAGATACACAGTTGATCAATACGCATTGTCCATGCACAATCTCAGAGCAGTATAGCAACCAAACATCCACACGCCCTACGCCGCCGCGTCCCAGCTTCCCCTCCCTCCACCCCACCCGCGCAGCCTACATACTCGCAACCGAGCTTGACAACACGATTACACTCCAAGAGAAGCAGGCCAGCTCAAGCAAGTCGGCCACTCCGAATCTCTTTTCAAACCCACAGCACACAAACCACACACCTGCTCCATAACCAGCCAGGTGGCTTGTGTAGTCTCTTGTTCTTCGCTGGGGTGCTGACACTCATCCACGCGATCTAGAAACACGTAGCCAACAGCCAACAGCCCACATAGTCTAGACTTGCTCGAGCCCATTTCATGTGTTCCGGCGCAGCCCGGCACGGCGCTGGGGTCGATCTGCCGTGTGGCGCTTTTGCATTGACAGGGTTCCCGTGTGGCATGCTGGGCGGATTTAGTGCGTGGCTTGCGGACGGAGTTCGAGGTGGCTATTCACACTGGAGATGAGAGGTGTGACAATGGCGCTGAAGGATGGTAGGGCAAAGGGACGAATATATGAGGGTGTTGCTTTGTGTATAGTATAGCATAGTACAATTTGGCTGCGTGATGCCAGGTTACATTTGATTTACAGGTTGTGTACACACTTGTCTCGTATAGATTTCGAGGAGCTCGGTAGAGCAGATGTTCTGTCAGCGTCCACAGCATCCGCATCCACATACAGCTTTCGTGGAAGCTCTGCTCGCGTGACAGCCTCACGCTACTGCTTCAGCCTAGAACGCGCGCCACGACACCAAGCTCTTTGGTCGCGACACGCTACAGCTGAGTGTCTGCCTCAGCATCCATACAAGCACTACCTCAACTCTACGCCCAGGCGCTCTACCAGCAGCGTCCTCAGCCTTTCATGCAGCTCATTCGTCTCCTCGTTCGTAAGCGTGCGCTCCAGACTGCGGTAGTTGATACGGTAGCACAAGCTCTTGCGCGCCGTCTTCGGGTGCTCAAACTCGTCCACCAGCCGCACATCCTCAACCAGATCACCACACACCTCGCGTGCAATTTCCATCACGTCGTTTTCGTGGAACGACGTGGTGGGGGGAGCAGGAGCAGCAGGCGGCACGATGGCGCTAGAAGGTGTTGCCGGTGGGTGAATACCCGGTGAGGCGGCGGCGCCCGCACCACCAGCCGCGCTCTTCTTGGCCTGCAGCCAAAAACTGACGTCTTTGAAACATGCGGGGAATTTGGAGAAGGGGACGAAGGTCTTGATGGGACCGCGTTCGCTGAACTGGTTGAGGAAGCGGCTGTCTTTTGACCAGAACAGGCGGATGTCAGGGATTGAGTACAGTAGCATTGCGATACGCTCGAGGCCGATGCCGAAAGCCCACCCGACGCGGTTGGGAACGGATGCGTTGTTCAAGATTGGCTGCGAGACGACGCCCGACCCGAGTACTTCGAGCCACTCGCCTTGCCACCAGACCTCGAGTTCCCAGGAGGGCGAGGTGAAGGGAAAGTATGCTTCGACCCAGCGGATTTTCAGCGGCTCGGAGGATGTGTTCTGTGCGTCTGTGGCGGATTTGGCAGCGTTAAAGATCGTGATGACCATGTCTTCCAGACTGCGCTTCAGATGCGCGGCGATGGCCTCTACCTCGTCTGCTGAGTGGGTCGCCTGGAGAGGGTTGCGCTCAGCGTGGATTGTTGGGTTTGGATCCTCGACTACCACGTCGTGTTTTGGAATCTTCTCTACATCGGCCCAAATTATCTCTGCGAGGGACTTCCCTTCCTTTGCGGCTTGGGAGCGGTCCCATGTGCGTGCACCTTCCATCTGGTGGAACACAGGGTAGTGAGAACGGTCGACTGCATCACGACGGTAGACATCTGCGCTGATGAGGTAGCCTTCTGATTCATTTGCGCGGAAGGTATCAGCCTGATGGGCGGAGGTGTGAGTGCGCAGAACGGTCTCCTTGTTCAGGTAGTATGTGTCTGTTTTGTTCCGGCCAACGTGATCTGCAGGGAAGCCTAATGAATCGAAATTCTGGCCTGTCGAAACGATGGGGAAGAGGTCATTGTGGGTCTTGTAGCCAGGGAACCGAGATTCAATGAGCTTGCGGGTGATGGTGAGAGGGTGGTCTGGTTGAAGATGTAATCGTCGAGGTACCGCATCCAGTATCGATATTGGTGTATTCATCCATTCATCTGTCTTGTACGTTCTTCCTTCGACCACGACGTCCTTAGGCGTTGCTGTCCTTTCTTAGAAATGCCTTTTCCCCTATCATCTTGACAGCGGCACACAGACAGAAGTTCCGTTGATACCAAATGGTAATTTTGGAAAGCACGAATGACAACGGAGCCAGAAAATGACCGAGATATGCAATAAGGTGGACGTGAACACGCGGACGCTTGATGCCGGAAGGAGAAATATCACATGACAGTCCACTCACCAGAAGAATTGCATCTTGTCGACTGCACCCACAGTTTTGGTCTCAATCCCGACGTAGGTATTCTCAATGGTGCCCTCTGGCTCCCCTGGCGACACCATGCCCTCGATAGCCCGGCTATATACATTGTGCTGATGAACAACCGCTGTTGGAGTTGGTTCAGGGCGTCCGGAAAACAATAGCACGAAGTCGACGCCAAGCGGGATCCGTGCCTGCATGCATCGCCTACTCGGCTATGTCGCCGCGCGAGTTAGCTGCACGTTTTTCCGGATGACGTGAATTCTTCGGCTGCACAACAACCACCGAGCACTGCACTCGTTCTCACCGTTCGTGGGATATACTTGCGTATTAAGCTGCCAGGTCCCAGGTTGACCTATCTGCACTGTTTACGCAGTTGTTTTGCACAATGGCAGCCCTCAAATCGCAGAGAAGCTTCGCGGAGGTGAGGAAGAGCGAGGATATCGTGAGCAAACCAGTGCATTATCCGTTCTGGTTTGGAGGGAGTGCAAGCTGTTGTGCGACACTGTTCACACATCCACTGGATCTGGGTGAGAATAAAACCAACCATGCAATTGAACACCTACTAACAATTACGCAGTCAAGGTATGAATGAAGTCCCAGTATCTTCACATGTGACGTCGGACTCACGACCCCAGGTCCGGTTACAAACACAACCAGCCAGCGGCGTCAAACTGAACATGTCGCAAATGTTTGCGCACATCGCAAAGACCGACGGCATAAGCGGTCTCTACCGCGGCGTACGTCCCCAAACCATCCTCATACGCACACGCTGTACTGACCCACTGCAGCTCTCCGCGGCCCAGCTGCGCCAGATGACCTACTCCATGACCCGCTTCGGCGTGTATGAAACCCTCAAAGACCGCTTCACGACCTCCGACACCAAACCCTCCTTCCTGACCCTCGTGGGCATGGCCTCGATATCCGGCTTCATGGGCGGCTTCGCGGGCAACCCGGGCGACATCCTCAACGTGCGGATGCAGCACGACTCAGCGCTGCCCCCCGAAAAGCGGCGCAACTACAAGCACGCCCTCAACGGCGTGGTGCGCATGGCGCGCGAAGAAGGCGTCGCCGCGCTATGGAAAGGCGTGTGGCCCAACAGCGCGCGTGCGGTGCTGATGACTGTCGGGCAACTCGCGACGTACGACGGCTTCAAGGACATGCTGCTCAAGTACACACCGCTGGAGGACAACCTGAGCTCGCACTTCACGGCGTCATTCATGGCTGGGTTCGTGGCGACCACGATATGCAGTCCTGTGGATGTGATCAAGACGCGAGTCATGAGTTCGCATGTTAAGGAAGGGCTTGTCAAGCTGGTTACGGATATTACGAGGCAGGAGGGCCTGCGGTGGATGTTCAAGGGCTGGGTGCCGAGTTTTATTCGCGTGGGGCCGCATACCGTGCTCACCTTCTTGTTTCTTGAGCAGCATAAGAAGTACTACAGGCAGTTCAAGGGTCTGGAGTAGGGGACTAGATTGGGTGGTGTGGGTTGAGACAAAAGTGCGGAGCTTTGCTTTGAGCGTGTTGTTAGATACCAGTGCGCACGCGCGCATGTCGCATATGCTGGCGTTTGGGCGCAGATGATATGTAGTCATAGGTTGCAGATGCATAGATACGTGGGAGTCGAGCAACGGCTCTTGCTTTTCAGAAGACATAGATATCAGGGCATATGCAAGTTTGAAGCTATTAGAAATGGTTCTAGGAACATCTAATATTCAGTAGTCGTATTTGAGTGACTTAGGAGATTCGCATGAAAGACATGCTAATAGAGAGGTAGGTAATGTATCCCACAAAAGGCTCTGTGTGGCCTGAGATCCCAACGCCGTTGCGTGCCATGCTGATCCCAACCTGATGCTAATTTTACAACGCCAAAAAACAAACAAGGAAAGTCTCTGTCATCCATTCATGACATGAACTCAACCGGCGGCCTCGCAGTGCTGGTATTCCTTCCCATGGCCTTCTCCGACGCGATCGGACCCTCGACTCCCTCCATCGCATCGGGCGTGAGCGGCTCTGGTGTCTCTGTTGTGTCCTCGACCGAGATCGCAGGCAACGCCAGCGAGTCACCGTGGTCCTCTGGATGGTAAACGACGACAGTGCTACCGGTGCGTCGCCTTGTTATATGTGGCGAATACCCTGGCTCAGAGATGGGCGATTCGGCGTCGCAAGGCCTGGCGTGTAGCTTTGCAAGTGCTTCTGCCAAATCCTCTGGGTGCACGACTGTGTTCGGCGCATCCTCATTCCTCATCTCCCAGCCCATGGGCGGACTCGGTGGCGGGCTGATGAAAAACAGCCTGTCGCTCTTGGGCAATGGCAGGTGCTGATCGCTGGGGTTCATGGGGGTGTTGATGCCAAAGTAGACACGAATGCGGTATCCCATGATTGTCTCGCCATCGAGTGTTTGCCGGATGGTGATGGCGTCGGGGACGTTGAAAAAGGACACGACAATGCGCTTAAAGGACTTCAGGGGCGCCCATGTGTGGACTTTTGCGTGCGCGTCGATGGTCTGTCGGATTTCTGTAAGGGTGGCGGAGTGGAAGATCTCTGGCGCAAGGAGGTTCTGAAGGTGTGTTAGTAGGTGTGATTGTGGGCTGACAATGTCTACTCACTGTGATGATCAAAGTGTTCGAAGGCGGCGAGGGCTCCACGAGCGGTGGCAGGTCTGAAAGGTCGATAGAAAGTGGCGACTTGCTCCTCGAGGAGGCGCGAGAGCGTGATGGTGAGGGTAGAGTAGCCTGCATGGTTGCGGTCGCGATCATGTGTGTGGGTAAGGTGTAGAGCCTGGGATTAAGGTGTGTGGGTGGTGGGTTGGAGGGCAGAGCAGACGCCGCGGAATCTTATATCAACAGTGCAGCGGCGTGGAAGGGGTCCCATCCGCATCCGTCTCCTGTGGTCGACTTGCTTCTGCGATGGGGCAGTGCACACCGCGCGCCAAGGCCTTGACAGAGCGTCCGAATTCTGGACCCGCAGGCTTCTGGCACTTCGTCCGCTTGGTCTCGGCTCTTACACAGCCCAGCAGCAATTTGACTTGCAATCCACGTCTGTTGCGCTGCAGTTGTGTCGGCCGACACGCGGCGAGGTTTGGATGCGCCGCTGGCTAAGACAGTGACGCAGCTGCATCAGCCTCGCCTTGCTGAGCGCATCGGCGCATCGGTCACGGACACACAACTCAGCCCCGCAGATTGGCCGGCTGCTGCCCAGAGCACCTCTGTACATTCGCTCAATCAAGCAATGCTTTCGCTCCACTAGTGTACCGCCGGCTTACCACGGATGGTACTGCTTGCACCGTGCCAGCTCGCTCGAGTCTGCCTCCTGGAATGTTTCTTGTCTACTGGGCAGGCTGAATTGGGGATGAGTAATACACAATGATAGACACCGTGCTGCGTCTCTGTCTACGAGGTTCGGTTCAGTTGCTCTCTCTACGAGTGCCGACCCATTAGGCGCATTCTCAGATAGCCAATGCGCTCTTCGCACTCGATTACGGAACATGGCCGCAGAATTGCGAGCACGCGAACAACGCTCGAGTCTCGAAATGAGACTTTTGCTGGTCCAGACGCCTCGTGTGCTGGAGCTTGTCTGCGAGGCTGTCCCCGAACTGGGCAGCCTTGATCGCAGATTTGTCGATGGTCACGCCGTGTCTCGTGAGTGTCTCGAGTACCTTGCTCGCAGCATTGACATAACAACCACGTTGTCAAAGTGAACATCCTCGCACAAGCACAACCACGTTTCCGCAAAGGAAGACATTCTTTGTAGATCACAAACATAGCGGATGGCGCCTTCGAGACACGTATGATTCGCCCTGGAACCATGTTTCTAGACTGTGAGTCCCCAATACGGACAGACTCACGGACAAGGTGGTCGAACACACTCTAGGTGTTTATGCACGGGCAAGCCCCGCTTGCTCAATCCAGTCGTTTGAGGGTCGACTGTTGATGGAGGGTCCGCGTGTTGACCTGTTCAAGATGTGTGGCTGAAGAGTGGCGCACGTGGCACGGGCCTTGCAGCCTGCGCTCATCGAGGTTGACAATATCACCACAACGAAGTCACCCACAGCTAGCTGCATCCACGTCCCCACTCACGCCGCTCTTCACCGCCCGCCGCAGTCGCGTCGACACTCTGCCACCTCCTGAACCTTCTACCCACCCAAGTCGACGCGTCAACACCAGCCTGCGATGGAAAACGACACAGAGGGCGGCGCAATAAACGTGCGCTTCTTGCAGGTACACCGCCCGCTTTGTCAACGCCAGCGGTAACAGCAGGACTAACGTAGTCATGTGCAGGCCGACAACCAGCGCGCTCAGTTCATCGTACAGAACTTCAACCTCGAGACCGCCAACTCGCTGCGACGAGTGATGCTTGCGGAGATCCCGACTATCGCCGTCGATGTCGTAGAAGTCCTCGATAACACCTCCGTCCTCGCTGACGAGTTCGTCTGTCACCGTCTCGGTTTGATTCCACTGTCTTCGAGAGGCGTTGAGGATCTGTTATATTCGCGCGACTGCGACTGCGAGGGCTACTGCGACAACTGCTCAGTTGTCCTGACACTGAACGCAAAATGCACGGGCAGCGAGATTATGAAGGTGTATGCGCGCGACTTGGTGATTGAGAGCAACAGGCCAAACGAGGAGGTGGGGCGGCCAGTCATTGTGGACCCAGAGGGCACAGGAAGCTGCATTGTCAAGCTGCGGAGAGGGCAGGCTATTCACATGCGCTGTATCGCTAAGAAGGGTATCGCAAAGGAGCACGCAAAGTGGGCGCCGTCTTCCGCGATAGGCTTCGAATATGACCCGGCGAACAAGCTGCACCACCTGGACTACTGGCACGAAGAGGATCCTGAGGCGGAGTGGTATGTCAATACCTTGACCTTGTCCATCTGCGCATACTGATCGAGTACAGGCCTAAGGACCAAGAGCGCATCAACCTTGACGGCGGCCCAGCCAACCCCGACGAACCATTCGACTACAACGCAGTACCAACCCGCTTCTTCTACGACGTCGAGACAGTGGGCGGCCTCGACCCCGACCAGATTGTCACCAAGGGCATCTCGGTGCTACAGACGAAGCTGGCAGAGGTGATTCGCGAGCTACAAGGAGGCGCAGGACCAGAGGGCGCAGGCTTCGAGGGCGCGCAAAGCCCCACGATGAATGGAGGCTACGGCGGTGGACCAGACGCTGGATACACGACGCCTGGATATGGCGGCGCGAGTCAGTGGGGAGGCGCAGGCGGCGCGCAGGGTGGAACCACACCATACGGTGCGACACCTTATGGAGGATCAGGCTGGTAAATGGTCGTTGTACAATATTGCATGGATGGCGTTCAAAAGGGGTCAAAGCGGACGAAGGGCAGATTGGAAACTGGAGCATCTAGACATTGCGAATACAGAGCAGTAATGCATCAAGAGGAAGACAAGTCGTATGCACGCAAAAGCCCTCGAGTGACTACCTGGCATTGCACTTGTACCGTGGAGAAGTTCGACGCCGCAATGACTGAGCTTTGGCGCGACCATGCACATCAAGACATAAAACCATCATCAGGGACTCGACAATTGCGAAACCACTCAACGCGATGTTCCTCGATCCACGAGCAGGTGGACTGGCCGCGACGCGCTAGTGCGCGACTTACCCACCTCGCACCCCGGCGGCGGTCGATTGGCTCGCTTACTGCTAGCACTAGCACCAGAATCAAAATACCAACTCCAGCTTCTCACTTTTCCAGCACGACCAGCCTACTAACGTTGCAGCACATCGCCGTCGCGACACCACCGTCAAGATGAAGCTCAACATCTCCTACCCCAACAATGGCACCCAGAAGCTGATCGAGATCGAAGACGAGCGCAAGCTCCGCGTCTTCATGGACCGCCGCATGGGTCACGAAGTCCCCGGCGACAGCGTCGGCGACGAGTTCAAGGGCTACATCTTCCGCATCACCGGTGGAAACGACAAGCAGGGTTTCCCGATGAAGCAGGGTGTCATGCACCCCACCCGTGTCAGGCTCCTGCTCGCAGACGGTCACTCGTGCTACCGCCCCCGCCGCACTGGTGAGCGCAAGCGCAAGTCCGTCCGCGGCTGCATCGTCGCAATGGACCTGTCTGTCCTCGCCCTCTCCATCGTCAAGAAGGGTGACGCCGACGTCCCCGGTCTGACCGATGTCGTCCACCCCAAGCGCCTCGGTCCCAAGCGCGCCACCAAGATCCGCCGCTTCTTCGGTCTCAGCAAGGAAGATGATGTGAGTTTTCTCATAGCTTCTTCGCCAGCCGGTGCCCCCCTGGCACAATCGCTTGCACGCCTCGCTTTGGCAGCGAGGAGGTGCGCGGTTGTGCCAGTGACCGGCTGAGTCTGAGCTACAACACACGTTAGGTCATATATATCGGTATACTAATCGAGCGTAACTAGGTTCGCAAGTTCGTCATCCGCCGTGAGGTCCAGCCCAAGAAGGAGGGTGCCAAGCCCTACACCAAGGCCCCCAAGATCCAGCGTCTGGTTACTCCCCAGCGTCTGCAGCACAAGCGCCACCGTGTCGCACTCAAGCGCCGCCGCGCGGAAGCTTCCAAGGATGCCGCCGTACGTTCCTCCACACCCATGATCATATGTCAACCATGTTCGAGTGCTAATTGAGTCTGCAGAACGAGTACGCTCAGATCCTGTCCAAGCGCATCTCCGAGGCCAAGGCTTCCCACGACGAGGCCCGCAAGAGGCGTGCCTCTTCCATGCGCCACTAGATTTATTTTTCTGGAGGTTGTCATGATAAATGATGAAAAGTCGTGAATGTTTACTTTGGCGTCGGCACAGAGAATCAGGGTGCAGGCTTCGTGCTTCTGGAAGCATACCTAGGTACTCCGGGATTTTAGGCATGGGCGTCTCATACCACTGACTGCACAAGGCAGTTGTCTTCAATGATACAATTGCATTACTTCACGATCTGAACCACTTCCATGCATGTGTTGTATACGGTGCTTATACTCAGAGTGTAAAAAATGAGTTAGCCTTGTACATCTCCGCAGTACTTAACGAATGACCGCACTTTGCAAACCAGGCCCTTGCAATCCTTCTACAATGTCACTCCCTCCGAGCAGTCCTGCTGTCCCTCCCAACAACCCTCCTATACTAGCGCTGCCTCTTCCTCCGCTCCAAATTTCATGAAACCGGATTGCCATATCACTCGCCGCAACAACCAGACATCCTTCCTCTGAGCCACGTCTAGTCCACATTCCATCGTCGTCCCTTGGCGCCTCCCTGCCGCTGTCCACACCGGATGGGCTAGTGGGCCCTCCAGGATACGCAACCGCACATAGCGCACGATTCTCATCCCACCATGGCACTGCAACAACCTGCTCACAACTCGGCCACGAAAATACTGCGATACGATATGGATGTTCCGGCTGTGCGAAGCCAAAAGTAGCTGCGATCTCGCGTTTTGTCTGGCTCCACACAAGGCTTGTGACTTGCGCAGCACAGTCGATTGTTGCTAAGCATGAGCCTGAGCGCGTATGGTAGAAATGGATGCAGCGGTCGTTCGACCCCCCACCAACTGCTACAAGACCTCGATGCCACGGACAGAAGGCTATTGCTTTGACAGCGGCATTCAAGGTCCACTTGTGTTTTGCTGCCGTGTGGGGAAGGTGGAGCACTGGGCTCGAGCGATTGGTGACTGTGTAGATAGACTCTCCGGCTGAGCCTTCGCGAACACTGAGGGTCGCCGAGGTATCCGAACTCTGGTCCGATTGAAGTACGCGTTTGGTCTCGAAAAGAAAGCAGTTGTTGTCGTTTCCTCCACTGGCAAACATGTCACCAGCCGTAGACCACGCCAACCCACAGATCTGCTGAGTGTGAACGGTCATGCGTGCGAGCAGTGTCATGGCTCCATGCCAGCCGAGGAGTGCACTCTGCGTTTCAGACGGCCATTCGATGCTGTAGAAGTAGATATGACCCATTTCGTCACCAACCAGCAGTTCCTCTGTGGACACAAGCATTGCTCTGTCCCGAAGCGATGGACGATGCACAGTCGTAGGTCTGAAGGCGACACACGAAACCGGTTTTGGTTGTGTCGCATTAAACCTGGACTCGGAATCGAGAGAGCTCCAGAGTACGATACGACCATCTGCTCGCCCCACAGCGAGTATGGCTTGTCCGCCTTGTGTAGAGGAAAAGTCAAGTGAAGTAATATGCTGGGCATCTAGCGCTGCATTGGTGGGTAGTGAATTCAGCGATTCGGGGGTCTTGACGCCATCTCGTTCGGACCAGAGATGGACGAAGTTCCCGAGGCCTACTGCAATACATCTAGAGGTGAACGAGTACGCAAGCAAGGTGCAGTAGTAATCGTCTCGCAATTGGGGTGCGTCAAGAACTGTAGGCCGATATCAGCATAGTGTGTACCTTCAATTTCACTTACAACATATCTGAAGGGTAGTATCGGCACCGGCTTACGAGCCTTTTTTGGTGATCGCCGAGGAGCTTGTAGGTTTCGTCAGCGTCTGACCTTACGGTATGATGGTTCAGAGAACCAACGTGATCTAGCATCATCTTGAGTCCAAGCACTATCCCTCCAGACATGTGGTTTGTGGAATTGCGTAGTGATAGGCTTCATTCCAGGCTGAATGGATAGTAGTGGCGAATGTTGCAGGATCCGCTCCATCTGATCGACCTCCAAAGCCAATGCAAGGCGCCTCTCGTATGCTTCTAGTTCAGCTTCCGGATCTGCTCGATCGAGAAAAGCTGATGTGTAGAGCGGCGCCACAGTACCGCTTCCAAGCATGGTTCTGGTTCCTGTAGAAACCGCCGTTACTGTGTCGCTCATAGCAGATACTCCACCAACATTCCAGATTGCGCCAGCACTGATCTGACGCGCAGCTGTCACAAGGGAACTGCTTCGTAGTCGCGGGTTTGCACTCCGACCATTTCCAATAGATCTTCCTACGATGGCAGTATGAGCCTCTCTCAGACCTCGAAGTTCCGCACTAAGACGGTTGCTCCTGCGCACTCGACGGCTAAACGGATCACCATTGGCGCGGTGTCCCCGTTGTGAGATTTGTTCGCGCTCAGCCGGCTTGTTCAGCTCGAAGCTCTCGCGTGTGATTGTCGGCGGTCGTCGGCGATGAATGAAGCGATCCGGAATACTCGTTTGAGACTTGCGTGGAGATGATAGCAAGCCACCACGCGAAACCCACTGACTGGGTCGCAAAGGAGAGCTTGAGGATCTACGTGAGGGTCGGTCAAGCTTCTCATATCCAAGCAGCAATGTAGGTCGGTCGGATCCTTGCTTAGAGTTGGTAACGAACTCAGCAGGGGTTGTCGGCGCAGTCGCGTACTTCGCAACAAGTGCGTCTATGGAGCTGTCAGATGAGCTACGATAGCCCCTCTTTTGCTTGCTGGGATTTTTGCTTTTTGGAAGTGGTGATGAAGAGTCCAACGAATGTAGCGAAAGTTGGTGTGTAGTTTCGGAATGATCGATTGTAACCGGTGAAGAGCGATTGTTAAAAGGACTACCATTCAGTGATCGCCGAGGTGAGTAGCCATCAAGCAAAGGTAGATCACGTTTCGCAGGCGAGTCGTCTGCGATATCAGGTATAGGGCTAAGTGTGGGGGAAAGGATCTCTGGTGTCGAACGTGTACTGAACCGAGCTGTAAACTTTGGTTTCGTAGGAGATAGCGGGGGAGTGATAAGAGAATCATCAAGCTTGCGCCCAATGTCCTGGAAGAACAAGCAGCTTCGACTTTTGTGATGAGATCCGGGGGTTCTGGGTGACGACCAGCCCTCTGTGCTAATGGTTTTGGTTGGCGACAAAGGTGGTGTAGTGTAGCCAGACTCGGACGGAGACGATTCGCCATCGATTGCATACATAGCGAGAAGCGCTAGGGGATAGTAGTCGTGAGAAACGATGCAAATCAGTACATGTCGAAGAGCGCAACGTTCGAAAGCAAGGGCAGTAGCGGAGAGGAGTGATGTCACTGGCCTCGGTCTTCTCTAGGATGACCTGTTGGGTGTTGGTTAATGCTGCTCGGTTAGTCGTATAGCAATGATTGACGGTCTTGTAGGATCGTGCGAGCTCTAGGGTAAGGTTGTGTCGGAAGAGCACAGCCTTCTACGAGAGTGATGTGGGGGAAGGCGTGGTGGGGCACATGATTTGGCGCGATCGCAGCTCGAGGCAGCCGCGTCCACAACACCTGCGTGCAGACGTGATGGCAAGCGTAAGTTGGCGTCTGCCAGAAACACATGCGGTTGAGCTGATCGATCATAGCATGGAATCTCGCGTGGCTCTGGCCCTGTGGTCCGCTCAGAAGAGGCACGACAGAAAGAGGTGCAGCAGATCGAAACTTACAAGGGGCTATCCAATCTTGTAAATAGCAAGGTAAATTACAGTTTAAACCAACAACCGGAGTCGTATCTAACTTGATGTCTTTGAAAAGGTGGCGGATGAGCAATACACTACAGAAGTCTTGGACCTCATAACGAAGCTCTTGAATGAGAATCCCGAGTACTACACGATTTGGAACTATCGAAGACGGGTATTGGTCGCGCTGGCCGCAGACGATTCACAATCACCAGATGACTTGCTGCAAGGCGACTTGCAACTTACATTCGCGCTGCTGCGCAAGTTTCCCAAGTGCTACTGGATCTGGAATCACAGAGATTGGCTGTTGCAAAAGGCGGAATCACTGCTAGGGGTAGATGCGGCACGCAAACTTTGGAGTGGAGAGCTTCAATTGGTGAACAAGATGCTACACGCTGACAGCCGCAACTTCCACGCCTGGGGCTATCGGCGCATTGTGGTGTCGAAGATTGAACGGTTGGGCTCTAACACAGATGATGCTGCAGACACGAGCTCAAGTCTTGCTCAGTCTGAGTTCGACTACACCACCAAGATGATCAAGAGCAATCTGTCCAACTTCTCCGCCTGGCACAATCGCGGCCAACTTATCCCTCGCATCCTCCGCGAGCGCAACGCAGACGCAAAAGCACGCCGCGCTTTCTTGGCAACAGAGCTGGAGCTCATCTGCGAAGCCATCAACACCGATCCTTTCGACCAGTCCATCTGGTTTTACCATCAGTATCTAATGTCGACCATCTCTCCGTCTTGCCCGACAGATAGGCTCATTGTCCAGGACCTAAACAACGGCGAGCGGCAGAAGTATTACAAGAACGAGATGGAGTATATTCGAGATATTCTGGAAGATGAGACAGACTGCAAGTGGATTTACGAGGGGCTGCTTGGGCTTGCAGAAGCGTATCTGGAGGTCGATGCGGGGACAGCAGCAGTTACGACAAAGGACATGAGGGCGTGGCTGGCGGAGCTGAATCGTCTTGATGCGTTACGGCGAGGTCGCTGGGAGGACCTGAAGAGACGACTGCGGCTCTGAGTACATGCGGCAGTGTGTTTCTTGTCAAGGTCTCTTTGTTTGTACTGTGGTCACCGGTGCTTCTTGCGCCACAGCTGGTGCAGCGAGAGCAGCAGGCACAGCGTCCTGCTGCGACTTCTTCTTCCAAGCCCAGAAACCCATTGCATCGGACCATGAACTGGCAGTCTTGTTCTCTTCCTTGACAGGGATTTGTGTAGGAGCGGGAGGTGGCGTGACGGTCGTGGACGGAGGCGCAATCGTTGCTGGGTTATCGCTATTTGCGGCGGCCGCGGCGGCTACTTCACTGTCAAAGTGAATAAGCACAAGTCCAATAATGCAGAATGTTCAAGCAGCCTACCGATTGTATTCATCTGTGAGCCTCTTCATCCTCTGCGCCTTGAGCTCCTCGCCAAAGGTCGCCATGCCGATTGCGATACCGGAAACAGTCGCCAAGGCAATCGGAAGTATACGTCCTGCCATCGCTGCTTCCTGTCTATGCTGCGGTCGATGTGTGGGATTGCTGGTGAGTGGGCATTGATGACGAAACCAATTGCCAGCAAAAAGATCGGGTGGGTCTCCACCAACACGCGCTAACCGACGCGTCCAGCTCCCGCATGGGTGCCTTTGACCCCACGGTACAGCACCAAACGACATGCAGACGCGGCCAAATGTCCAAATGGCGCCAGAGAGGATTTGTGCAGGACTCGGATGAGGACGAAGAAGAGTCGCAGAATGAGAGCCAAAGCTCCAAGCAACATGTTGACCTCGAAAGACGCGTCGACCGCGCCTTCGAGCTTCCGACCGCGCGCATTACGGATTCAAATGTGATAGCAGAGTCCCACAAAGATTCAGACAGAGGTACTGCAGCTTCGAAGGAACTATCTGGAGACCTGGAGAGAAGAAGTGTCCATTGTACACCTCAGAGATACAACTCGCCCCGACGGCCACCCCCCTCGCCTCTCACGCCGTTGACATGGTCAGGCTCATACCAAGAGCGTTCCGAGAGCCCAGACATACTCCAGAGCTCGCCGAGTGCGAATAGCCGACCCCAAAATCCTCCAGCGTCCTCACAACCGCATCGATCGTCGATCTATCAGCATAGCTCTCAAGAGGAAATACAGCTGCGAGCTCATGCCCTCCCTTCCCAGATCCTCGGGGAGACCACACAGACAGTAACTAAGCCTCAAAGAGATGGTGGAATGAGAGCTGCGAATGCTTCTACTGTTCTCGGCGAATTTGGGGTTGCGACTCTTTCCGATAACTCAGAGGATGAGCTGAATCTGCGTCAAGAATCAGACGTGGAGTCAACCCTATCAGATTATCCTTCGGATTTATCTGAGACGGAACTTCGAACACCAGCCACATATGCTACGCCTCATCGACGGACGGCTGTTCAAGTTGTGATTCCGTCTTCGACCGCACTCAGACATCAGCTTGCAGTGGATGAAGCGAGGCGACGTAACTTTCGTGAACGGAAGCCCATCCAACTGCATCCATACATGCTAGAGGGCGAACTTTATCGTAGAGAGGTACAGAGCCGAGGCCTGAAACCGGTCCCTCGAGCTCGGTCTCCACTGCGACGGCAGGGTCAGAGCGCCGCCGAAACGCAGGAAGAAGACTTCAATCCCTTCAGAAATAACTCAAGTAGTCCTCCTGATCCCGAAATCTTTGTCTCAACTCCTATTGCTCTGCAGACTGGTCACGATGTTCAACGAAGCAGCTCGATCAAGCGGCTAAAGCAAAGGCAGCACAGGTCTCCCGCTGTTCAGCTACGCGTGCCAAAGCCAATGAAAAAGAGAAGATTGAACGTGGCTCTCTCACAAGCTTTGGCAACACCGGAAAGGACTTCCGAAAACACTCCCGTCCCTCTTGACATCTGGTCAATCCCTGCCAATTCGCCGCCATACTCCAGTAGCCCACCTACGAACGCGCAGTATGAAAAGTTGCCCTTGAGCAGGAACACTGACAGTTTACCTACGCCGTCCAACTCTTCAAGTATTCAAGATGGGCCTCGGCCACTTCTGGACTCGGACTCTGAACCTGTTCCTCGGGGCGTACAGAGATCTGGAGGGGAATTACGCCGGCTCGTCAGAGTGACCCTTAGTGATGATCGGTCATCCGATTCAGATACAGCTAGCAATGCATCAGAGCAAGAAGCAGGCGAGCTTCAGAAGGTCAGCAAAAAGATAAGAGGCGTACTTCCGGCATCGTGGCTTCGAATCGACCGACAAGCCCAAGAACGACGACAAGGAAAGGCTCGTCTACGAACCCAGCAGGACGCTGCACAATCCCCGGGCTTAGCAGAGCCTCAACGGGGCGTAGCACAAAGGATCACAAAGGCCTCTGGACGTCCAGCTGGATGCACTCGACCAAATCTATTCCCAGAAGATGTTATAATCCTTTCAGACGAGTCAGACCAGGAACTCGAACATCTTGCTCATGTTCGACCTACCGATTTGCAGCGCACAGTTGAAGATACCTCAACCCTGGCTGCTATGTTCGACGATCGTTATGCTGATTCTGGAGACGATCTTGCAAGCATGAAGCACGATCAACTGCATCTACCCACTCTGGGAGGCTTGGAGACCAAGCGAAAGAGACAGCCAAAAATTATGGATGCATTCGGTGACGCTAAAAGAGCAAAGGTCTCCACACCGGTAGGAGTACCCAAGAACAGTCGCATATCAAAACTTATGTACGGCTCTTCTACTCCCAGGAAGCTGGGTGCATCCAGAAGGGCACGTACTGCTTTACCTAATCTCAGCATTGTCGATGTCGAGCTACCTCAGGACGTTCCACAATTTCTCAAGCTTGCTAGGCGGGCTGCTCGCCGAGATATCCATCAAGCACGTCAGAGTCCTCGCCGCAAGCAAATCCGACTACATACGGCTCAAGATACGAACGATGCGAACGCTGCTCTTCGGCAGTGGCAGCAAGGTCTGCTAAAACCTCGCATCAGGCGCATCACCAGCCAAGAACAAAGGAAGAGTCCACCTCTAGTCGACACAAAAGAGAACCGGTGGCTTGAACCTCGCCCGAGTGAAGTTAACAAGATTGGTGATGACAATGTTGCCAGTGAGTCAGTATCAGCACCGCTGAAACCAGTTCCGCAATTGCGCAAGAAAGTGGACTCTACCCTCCAACTTCTGCAAAGGCCATCGACTTTTGCCAGGAAGCCAGTTCCATCGAGTAAGACAATAAAAGCATCAAAGAGGTCTCGAAAGCTGGCTGCGCATACACTAGCATTTCCGAGAACTGCGCAACTCGAGGGCGATGAGAGGACATTCGGCCACATGCACCGGGAAGCAGCGTTTCGAAAGGGTCTACAGCATGTGGATCAACAACCTGGCAATTCGCGAGGTCCGAAACAACACTTGTTCAACCCACAACTGGCACGATTTCTCGCTGATGACGGTGCTGTACTCCCGCCACAATCGGCTGCTGGTGATGTCGGTGAACCTCAGAACAGCAGCCTTAAGGACATTAGCACCGCAAATGGTGTACCCAAGCGGCGGTCGAGGCAGAAACCACAAGCTAAACGTCTCGATGCTGATGCACGAGAGTATCGACAGCCAATTGAGCCAGCCTTCGAGCCGATTTCTGCGGATCCAACCCTGGGCTCGATGGAGATCGTCTCTACAGAAAGAAGTGGAGACATTTTGGTTGGACTTGGACCACCTGGCACACGATACCCCATCACTTTTGACGTAACGCCATTGAGAAGTGATACGTATTTTCATGTGGAAACCTTTGTTGGCTCCGAGGACCTAAGACGAGCGTTGTCAGTGGGGCTTCGCGACTTAGACGAGCCTGCGGGATACTGCGCAATCTCGCATGGCTTAACAACTATCAGGTGTGGGCCCTGGAGCGACGAAACGTACTCGCAAATCGCCGAGATGCTGATCACGCTACTGCCCCCTCTTGACGACAGTCATGGCAATAGTTCAAGCAATGGGTCTCTCATCGACATGCTGGCTTCTCTGCCGACAATTCTGCGCGCGCTTGTTGCCTATTTCAGCGAGCATCTGAGCTTTTCCGACCCGGTTGATCGAAGGGACTTCATAACTAAGATGCGAACCATTCTACAAACACTCTTTGAGCGATGTGTCGCAATTTGCAACTGGTTGCGCAGCGATCAAGCATTATTGGAGCAGACAAAGGTTACCCACCGTGTTCTGACTTATTTGCTGGTTGTTGGTACACAAGTCTATCAGATTGCCGGAAGAGATTATGGCGTTGAGCCTGCCGCGGCGATGCTTCTGGGCACAATCAGGGCCATCTCGCAAACCATCATCAAAGACGTTACGAAGAGTCCCAAAGTGATGTATGACTTCCATGAAAAGAACAAGCTTCACAAGGAGCGCGAAAACGGCATTAGAGACCGCGATGTTCTTACCGAGAGCATCGTCGTATGTATGCATACCCTCGAGTTGCTCAATGTGCCTTCATTTGGTTTCTGGGACCTGGTCAGCCAGGAGTTGTCGTTGTCGATCGCTTCAGCAAAGCAATGGCAGGCTTTCGACAACGTATGGGCTACAGTTTTCTCGCTACTGCCTTTCGCAGAATTCGACTTGTCCGGTATCCCTGATCGACTACGTCTAAAGAATTTCGCGAAGGACAACTGGGGTTGCATATGCATCCTGCTTAAACAAATCCTAGCTCTTTATACTGGCACTTCCCGGCACGTTGGTTCTTCGATCAACGAGTATATTCGTGCCAATTTGACCAGGTGCTACGTACTTATCAACGATTGGCACTGGAAACGCCCGGAACAAATGCTCAATGTCATTTTTGACTTTTTCGGCACGCACGGTCTAAAGCCGCTTCGACACGAGACAGCTACAAGCTCAGCAAGCTTCTTGCATGATTTTGCTACAGCAGGCAGCTTGAAGCTTGTGCCTAACGAGAGTGCTTTTCACATTGCACTCAAGTGCCTGGCTACTGGCCTGCAGGGCATAGTCGATACATATCCAGAAAAGAGATTGCGCAGTTTCGTATTCAGGCGCATTCCGAATCATGGCCGTACGTACCCCAAGGACCACGTGCTCGAAGAAGAGAGCTTGGCTGCCTTGCGTAACCATCATGATCTACTCTCTACACTATATTGTACTGTTCCACCGTCATGCCGACCAAAGCTGGACCGCATTCGCGATCTTGTCAGTCACGAAGCTTCTCATCGCGAAGCATGCAGGGTGAGTGTGCGTGCATTGGCGAACTTAAGCACATTCCAATTGTCGACAAATGAGCCATACACAGCTGCAAAACCATTTGCCCTCTGGTACAAGGACATAATGCACCAATCACTAAAACAGTACCGACTAGCCAAAATTGAGGCTGAGGACTATCTCAAGTCGGGAATTCTTGACGACTCAACCAATGTGGTGGCCGTGATGGTCAAGCAGACGATGCAAAAGAACCAAGAACAAGTCATAGCCACGTTACGCGATAGCATTGCAGGCATGAAGCATGCTGTCCAGCGTGCTCGAGACCAAAACAACATTACGACGTTCTTGGCCGATTCTGACATTGTTCATCTGCTCGAGCTCCCCCACCTCGAGGACGGTCGACTAATTAACGTAATTCGAGAAACTCTGGTAGTCCTTCAACAATACGCATCTACGCAAAGAGCTCAGGCCCAGCAGCAAGAAAGTCAGCCAAGGAGTGAGGAAAGTCAAGACTATGGCGATTTCCCGGATCTAGACGATCTAGGTGATATGAACAATGTTGAGACACCACAGGCTAGTCAGTCTGCAACAGTACCCCAGTCTTCTCCCCTTGACTTTATTCAAGGACCTCTATGGCACCTGATGTCTAACGCTTTCGGCGCTGAGAATTCACCGGACGAAAGCTTGCTGTTGGAATGCATAGATACATGGATCCTCCTTGCTGGTCACACAGTTACGTCTGGCGGTAAAGACTGGTCGCACTACCTCAACTCTTTCAGTCAGGTTTCCTGGCAACAGCTGCGCCCAACTGAGCAGACTAGGAAATTCGGTCCCTACTTCCTGGCCCGCCTAATCGCTCATGATCCCGGTGCCTACAGAGAGCATCGACAAGACTTTCTGACCGCTCTCCTGCTATGCCTGGCGGATCGTGAGTCCATGTTGAGATTTCAACATCAACTTCTAGGTGCTGTCATACGGGCGAATAAGCATGATCCCCTGTTGAGAAACCTTCCTTTCTTCAGGCCTGGTGAGACAGGGGCATGGGATATTACGGCTGAGAACCTACGATCGAGACGCCTCGCTCTCATCTCAAGCTTGCTTGCGAATATGCGGGAGGACATGTACACCACGACTGCGCAAGAACCTGCACGCGCTCCTCAAGTGAAGGCGATATACGCGGCAATGCTGACAGAATTCATGGCTAGGCTCAAAAGCAACTATCAGCAGCTGCAACAAGGAGCTAGAGTGGCAGGAGCATACGTGGAATTCGTACAGAAGATCATCCAGTTCCTGAAGCAGTACACAAGCGACATCTGTCCCGTATTATCCTTCTTCACCGACTCAGCGGCTTTTCCATTACCAACCACAGACCCTGCGTATGTCGTCGGTCGACTCTGCGGATATGCACCAAAATTGCAAGATTCGCGTACTGCTAAGGAATTGTCGTCCTTCATAGAGACCATCACACAGCAATCTGCAATTGACAATCAGCAGGCTTACCTCGTCGAGCAGCTTACGCGAGCACTCTGTACCGATGAAGCGCCTAATGCCGATCGAATAGCATTGCGAACCATGTTCCTTCAAGGCATCTTCCCAGCCTACATTGAAAGAGCATTTGAATCGCGCATAGACTACCTCATTGCCAGACCCATCTTGCAGTGCCTGGCGGCCGTACTCGACGATACAATTTTTGACGTGCGGATCAGTCACACAGAGTCTCTATCAACAGCTATCAGCAATATCGTCTCAATTGCACACGCCTTTATTAGAGGCACTGAGCAACTCAAAGGCGATGCCCAGCGCTTGCAGCAGCCATGTATTACAAGCGCATTGGTGCACATGTTTGAGGTCGCCACATCAATATTTCAGTTGTTGGACTACATTGTGGACCGCACCTTACGGACCACAGGCCGCAGCAGGCCTTCACTTGTCGCGTACCTGGACGAGTTCAGCATATATGTCGCGCAGATGCTCGAAGGCGCGCCACCACTAAATGTGCCTTCGTACCGCGGAGACGCAGATGCATTAGCACTCAACACACAGTACACAGATGTACTTTCATTTTGCGCAAGGAGTTTGCAAAGTACCATAGGTACGAACTGGGCCGACGACCAGCGCTCGGTTTGGTTTGGTCAAGGCCGAGCGAGAAGAGAAGTCTTATACGATATCGGATCGATTGGTGGTGAGAAAGAGAGATTGCGCTGCGTCCTTCAGAAGTTTCGTGAGGCTCAGGATGAGCTCCTCGGTCACGGGCTCAGTAGAGCTGATGCCGAGGAAGAGGTCATCGTTTAGCATCTAGCGATATGTGCATTTAGCGGCATTGATGGCGTTGATGAGTAGCATTACGACGCCCATGAGCGAATTATGAAAGTTCAAAAACCAATCTCTTCCAACAAAAATGTGCGTAAAGGTTCTGAATAAGAGGGACGCGTCTTAGTCACGTGTGCCGAGTAACCCATGTTTGCTGACATCACCGAGCTGTCCTATCCCAGCGTTTATTAGATCCTCCGCTTCCTCATCACGTTCTCATCTTCTATCGAACATCGTGATATCAAATCATATCCATAGTACTTCTTTCATCATATGATGCCTCCAAAAAAGAGACAAAGGACAGGAAAGGACTCTAGCGCGGCAACGCAGGAGCGCGGAGAAGAACGGGAGGAACATCAGCCGGAAGCAGAAAGCTCGTCTGCTCGGGACCAGGCCGATGAGAATGAAGATAACGACGATGAATCGAGTGACACGAATACGCCAAAGCCCCGCGATGTACATTTCCCATTGGTGCTCCATGACCATAACTGATTATGTGCAGACCAAGACAATTCCCGAGTATGAATACGTCGGAATGCACCGCCCACTTTTTGACTACAAAGTCGAGCAACGTACTCGTGATAACCCTGATGAGGAAGATGAGGAAGAAGATGAGGAAGAAGGTTTCCATGATCTCTACAAAAATGGCTTTGATGCTGAAAACAAAGCTGGTGTGATGTTGGAGCCTGCCAAAGATCACCGGGACCACAAGTGGTGCATTATGTGGGCGGGGTATAAGATGTTTATGGACTACCGCAGGAGGGCCAACTACTGCTCACCTGACGCCTTTGGGATGTACATCTACAACGATTTTGAGGGGTGGGGGTTCCAGGAGCTGATCGAGAACTTCGTAAGTGGTTGCTGAATTGGGATGTTGATAGGTGCATAAGAAAGTCTTACATCAAGCAGATCGTCGAGTTTGACAAGTCACTTAAGAAGAACGATGATGAGGGGCTGAAGCACACATGGGCAATTGTTAGCGCAATGGCACTCTGGATTAACGAGGTTGACCAGGGTCCGCTCATGGGTATGCGCTGCACACTCCTGTCCGCAAGAACGCACAACTTACAAGTCTTAGGCAATGAAGATGGCGAGAAAACTGAAGCAGTTATTGGCCTCGTCGGATGGGCCCTGATCCGCGGCCTCGCAGCCCTGGACTTCGCAGACCATCTCAACCCTGAGACAGATTTTTTCGACATCCCCATTGTCATTACCGCACTCCTTGAATTCTCAAAAGGCCTCCCTGACTATGGTATTGAAGGCGAAGCAGTCTCCTGGCGTCCTCACGCAGTGGCATACTTCAAAAAGGGCAAGTTTACGAACCATATGGGTATTTTAAATACTGAGGCCCTACTTGAGAGTGCTAAAGGTGGCACGGCGGCTGAGTTGGCGAAAAAGGGGGATAAGGATCCGTGGGGCTGGAGGAAGCTTCTTGGGGCTTACAAGAAGAAACATGGCACCGGCAAGGGAGGGGCTAGTATCGGAGGGACGAAGTATGATATCACAAAGATGAGTAGGAAAGAGAGGGCATCGTACGCATATGATAACAAGGATCCATTGGCGGATATTAGTGACAAGGATTTGAAGGAGGGAAACTTAGATCTGGCTTAGGTGTTTGTCAAAAATTGTTTCGAAGCGTCATGATGTATCACGACTGGGAGCGAGTCAGCGTTTCGTTGTGCAGCTGCTGAACAATCGCGCTTTGAAGGTTGGATGTGCAAGTTTTTGAGATCCTCACCGCGTTGAGATCAGCCGCTAATCGATCGTGGTCGTTCAGTGTTTCCCTGCCCTGCTCTTCGATCTCAATTGATCTCAAGTGCACTCTCCGCGGTCTTCATCCAACCAAAAACACGCTAAGGATATGTTGGAGACACAACATCATGTTCCTCTGCTTGCAGGTGAGATGGCTGTGCCTTTCGGTTCGATCCGAACAATAACGCTATGCATAGACATCCAAAGGCGGCGGGTCTCCAGATCACCTCGGCCAAATGCTCAACGACAGATGATGATCTCTGAACATAGCCTCACAGCTAAGCACGTGCGGAGCTCACCCCGAAGCCTCTCAGGACTGTTGCACGTCAATTTGACTTCGTTGTCAAACCTGCTTGGACGCGGGCATCATGTAGCGTGTCAAATGCTGCCAGATGACAACAAGCCTTTTCTACAAAAACGCCAGAAATCCTGCTCGGATGCAGCCTCAGGTGGCTAGTGGTGGTCTGGACCTTCGGCATTCACCCTCGTTCCGCTCTTGTTGAACCGTGGCAGGGTTGCAATGACAGACACTGTGGCTTTTGCGGGTGACGTGGGACCGACGAACGACGGAACGGCAAGCAAAGTGTGGCGCACGCCCTTTGACATCACTGCAGACTGATGCAGGCACGAATCGTGGCGTCGGGCCGGCAGCCAATCACAAGGCTCCTGCTGGTCTCCCCATGACGTCTGCCACGGAAAAAGCTTTGGAGTGACGAACCCTGATCGACACCAATTACTCCTTCGATCCAAGTAACAACAGGGCAGAATGGGTCAGGGTCTGCAGGACGTGCGAATGATGCTGAAGCTTGTGGAACTGGAATACAAGGCTGTCGTCATCGCGAGCGACAACCATAAATGGGGGCTGCTCTTGCCATCTTGCATTCCGCCATTTAACAATACCAACTATTATTGACAACATCTCAGCCAACCTTCACACACCTCTACTCCCGTGGCTATCACCTGACCGCCCACAATGGCTTTCGGCAGTGCTGCTCTGAAATTCATCGCGACGGCGCTTTATGCCCTCGAATTTGGTTGCGCTGCAGTCATCCTTGGAATCTACTCTTACTTCCTCGCCGTGCAGGCTGACCGTAATGTCACCATTCCCCGCTGGCAGCAAGCCGTTGAGGGTCTCTCCGGTGCGACAGTCCTTTACACCATCTGCGCCATCATCTTTACATGCTGCTTGGGCGGCAAGACTTTCTTCGCTCTCATCGGCTTGATCTTCAACGCTCTTTGCTGCGGTGCGATGATCGCTATCGCTGTCCTCACCCGTGACGGAGCCTCCAGCTGCTCTGGCTATGTTGAGACTCCCCTTGGCAACGGTCAAGACTCTTCCAGGGAGGGCTTTGGCAGTGACGGTCAGGGTAATCAGATCACCTATGCTGCCTCGCTCGGCACAACCTGCAGGCTCAACACTGCATGCTTTGCTGTTGCCATCATCGGAGCGTAAGTCTACTTGTCATCGACTGCCCGCAACATTCACTGACTCAGAATAGCTTCCTCTTTCTCCTTTCCATCCCTGTGCAGCTCTTCTTGGGACGTCATCACAAGAAGGAGAAGCGCTTTGGTCCCAGCCCCACCAACAACTACACGGGCGGCTCTGGCAACAAGTTCTGGCAGCGCAAGAAGCGCAACAACCAGCTTCGCGACCCTGAAGTTGCTGTTGTCCCAGCTACGTCTACCACCGGCCATGCTGCTCTTGCTCCCGGTGCTCGTGACTACCGCCCCAGCCACGACACCCACATGACCGGTTCTACTGTCAATGCCCCGTATGGCACTGCCACCAACGGCCCGCTTGACAACCACGCTTACAACAAGCCTGTCACTGGCGGCTACCACACTGCACCGACTGGCACATACAACAACACTCCTGCTACCAACTACTAAACTAGCGAACGCAGACGAGTCGCGCCTTAACTTGTCATGAGATGGTCATGAAGGTCGGCTGAGGCTTTGGATTCGATTATGTGATACTTAGCGCTTGATGATACCATGGGATGGTCCGATTGTGACCCGGGGAGGATGAAAATTGTATTATATGACCTTACGAAACTAATACTTAATACCAATCAACAAACGAATGTTAAAACATCGTCCGCCTATGTTCAAATTCAATGCTTCTCAATCATACCTATCCTCCCAAGCGGAGAAAATGAGTTGTAAAGTGCGATGGCTGATTGGCCGAACGGCCATGCAGTGCTCGGCTTTGCTGCTGATTAATCTAACGTCATTCTCCCGATTCCCGATTCCCGAATCTTCAACTTTCCAAACAGTCAAACACCATCAGAGTATACCTCCGGTACCCTCTTCGCAGCAACAACCCACATACATCGAATAATGACTTCCATAACAATGCCCCGCGCTGCTATGCGCAGCCTCTCCCGCGCTACATCATCGATCCGCTCGCAAGCGCCGCGCATCGCCACAAGATGCCTGCACCAGAAGTCGTCGCCCATTACAACTTCTCCCGCACAGCACCGACCGCGAGCGCAGCCATGGAGTCAAGGTGCTATTTCACCCTCTGCAACCATGACACGGCGAACAATGTTTATCCAGACCGAGCCCACACCGAACGCTGATGTACGTCTACTATCTGTTCACACGTACCGCATACTGACGTTTCCAGGCTCTCAAGTTCAACCCCAACATGCGCGTCCTCCCCGAAACCATATCCTCACCCTTCCTCGAATATGTCTCGCCACGCAGCACCCTTGCGCCACCGCATCCCTCCCCACTCGCCGCGCAACTCATGAACATCGACGGCGTAACAAGCGTCTTCTTCGGCGTCGACTACATCACCGTGACCAAAGACTCCTCCACACCCTGGGCCCATATTAAGCCCGAAGTCTTCGCCGTCATCAACGAGACCCTCACCTCGGGCTCCCCCGTCGTCAACACCGTTGAGGCCAAAGCCGGCGAAGAAGGCCAGGGCGGCTCCGAAATCGACACTCTCGCGTATGACGAGAACGACGACGAGGTCGTCGGAATGATCAAAGAGCTCCTTGAGACGCGCATCCGGCCCGCGATTCAGGAAGACGGCGGCGATATCGACTTCCGCGGTTTCGTGGACGGACAGGTGTTGTTGAAGCTGCGCGGCGCGTGCAGGACATGCGACAGCAGTACCGTGACGCTGAAGAACGGGATTGAGAGTATGTTGATGCACTATATTGAGGAGGTCAAGGGTGTGCAGCAGGTGCTTGACCAGGAGGAGGAGATTGCGTTGAAGGAGTTTGAGAAGTTTGAGGAGAAGTTGAGACAGCAGAAGGGAAGTGTGCCTGCGGCTACGACGGGGAAGGGCAGTCTTGATACTGTTGAGTAGCGGATTTGAAAAATGATTTGGGATGATATAAAGATACCATTACGTTAGCTTTCGTTTGGAAAGTGTGGCTGTACAAAATGTATAAATACGCTCATGAAGCTTGCAGTACCAGTGTCATCTCAGGCATGTTTGTCGAGTTTAAAATGCATAGTGAGGACAAGGCCAGTCTTGCTGACCATCGCAAATACGCCGTGTCGAACTACTGAAAGCTTCTCATCAAAGCATGCGAGGTATCTTTGAGCAGACGACAACACACACGCTCAAGTAAAGCAAGAGTGCGATCACTGCGAAGGTGAGAAGAGGTCGATGAAAAGACAGCACCACAACGAAGACTAAAAGCAAACAGCAGGCTCGCGTTGTTTCCCTCGTACAGCAGTGGCCCGATCCAAACCACAATACGAAAACGAAAACGGTTCACAGCATAACTAAGCAGCAGAAAGAGTTTAGAACAGTCAATCAATGTTTTCACAATCCAACTAAAGGTATATACAAGAAGACGTTATCTCTGTAGAACAAGTCCTGTTTCTCAATCCCATACTAGTCATTCCGTCGCTCGCGATATCAATCAAGAAATCTACGACTGCTCACGAAGCCAAGCAATGAAAGTCTCAAGCGTGAACTCCTCGGGCAGCGCACCACCAGTTGCAGGGGCAGTGACAGTAGCAGACGGAGCAGGGGTCTCGGCGGCAACAGAGGTAGCAGCCTCGGAGGTAGCAGCAGGAGCCGACGTAATGGGGGTCTCCTCAGCAGGGGCGCTGGTAGCAGCAGGGGCAGAGGAGGCAGCAGCGGAAGAGGCAGCAGTGGGGACAGCAGGAGTAGTCTCGTTGGAGGCGCCGGAGCCGGAGGAGGGGGCGGGAGTGGTGTTGCCGGAGCCGCCGCAGGATGCGACGGGGCCGCCGGGCGCCGTGTAGGTCGAGGCGTCGAAGCCGTTGTACACATTGGGAATGTAGATGTTGTCGTCCTCAGCCTTGTAGGCGCCGGGAAGCGAGATGGTGGGGCCGCAGGCGCCTTCGCTTCCTGTGCCGGTGATCTTGAGCTGGGCGCAGCCGACTGGATGGGTATTAGTAAACGTTCTATGTGATGGCGAGGTAGAAAGACATACTGTAGAACTGGGCGCCGCCAACGGTCTGAGCACCGTGCAAAGCAAGCATCTCAGAGCGGAGGAGGTACTCGCCGCTTGCGAGGCCGGTGGGCAGCTTGAATTCGTGGGTCATGTTGCTGGCCTGCATGATCTCGTTGGCCCACTTGCCATCAACTTGGTCAACCTCATCAATCTTGAACCATCCGGCACCAATACCAGTGGCCTGGCTGGCGTCGTCGACGGGTCCGTACAGGAAGTGAGTGATGGGGCCGGGGTGGCCAGAGTTGTCCCACTGGACCTTGATGGAGTCGCCCTCAGCAGCGGCGACGGTCTCGACACCAGAGGGAACCTTGGAGCCGCCGACGTTGCAAGCCATGTCATCGGAGGTCACATCCTCGACGGGGCTGTTGGAGGGTGGCATCCGGATACCGACCTGGTAGCCGGGTGTCTGATCGTTGACCCAGAACTGGTGGAAGTTCTGGTGAGCAGAGACAGCGCCGAGAAGGGCGGTAGCAATGATAGCCTTGGAGAACATCTTGTAGGTTGAGTTTGGTTGTGAAGTATTGTGTAAGTTTGTGTACAACAATTGACTTTAGTGATACCGGATCACGAAAAGAATGTGAGATGATGAATGAATGAAATGAATGAATGGACTGTTGCAAGCAACTGAAAGAAGGACTGGCCGTTTGGAATGATCAAGACAGCCAGAGCTGGGCTTGCAGCGCCTTTAAACCGTCTGTCTCCTGTTGCGGGCCAAGATCAGAGTTCTGTAATCCTGCACCGCAACAATTAATTCCGATATCCAGGGTTGTCGCATGGATCCTACAAGACACCCGTTGCCGCTGTCCCACTTCTGGGATATGAAGCGAGTCGCCGAGACGGGAGCCAGGCTCTCGATAATCTGCTTGAAGCAGAGGCTTGACCCAGATCGGAGTAGTTGCGATGCCTGTCATGCAAGTTTGCGGTGCATGGCCTCGAAATGGTCAGCCGAGATTGGGTGGATTCCATGGTGGAGAGGTCAGTGTTTTGAAACTCGCTGTATGGGGCTTAGCGAGCGCGGCATTGCATTATTTAGCGCTCCGTGCTGTTTCAAAACTTCTGTGACAGGCGGCAACCAGCATCTCGTTCCTGCAGCGCTTCGGAGCTCGCCCCGGGTTCCTACACTTTGCAATGACGTTGATGGTGTTGTTTGCACTCGCGAGTCTGTCTGGAAGATCATGAAAGTGAAGTGTTTGACGATTCAAGCTTGTGACGCTCCTCAACCGTTTGGACATACATCTGCACCGTATAGTATAGCGGGAAAAAGGAAGTATGTGTCATTGGTTTTTCGAAATGATTCTTACTCCATGACACGCATACAGCGCTTCACTCGCCCTACGCGCCGGAGGAGTGCCCACTACACCATTCTTGCGACCGTGATGAATCCAGTGGGGCTTGCCTTGAGATTTCTCGGCACTGGAGCCATCGTTGTGGTGTCTTTGGCGGATTCCCGCGGGTCAGTCTCCGGTATTGGCGCCGTGTCCGGCTGCCCGGTAAGAGTGGATACAGCGGTCCCATCATTTGTCGACGTCGGTGCGCTTGCTGTCGCTGTAGCCATGTCCGCGCTTATAGATAGGGTGATGAACGTTGTGTGTGCGGCTGCAGTACCTCGAAGTATGTCTTCATTGATCATGACTCGAATTTCCTGAACGGGTGCATTGGCAGACGCAGGTTGCATCACCATGAACAGCCGTACACCGAGCGCTATCGATATGAACCAAATAGTGGTCAGAAAGAATATTGCTGCAAGGATCCAGGGTATCAAGATAGCCTTCCTTGGGAGCCGTTGACGCTGAGGCCGCGGCGGTAATGGAATGTCATCGAATCTAGGTAAGGGAGCCGGGAACTGCGGATGAATAGGAACGAATGGTTCGGCCTTGATTTCGAAGGGTTTTTGGTCCTCAAACGCAGTCTTGCTGGTCCATCGCGGTAATTGCTGAGAATAGTATGTAGGTAGTGGGGTCGGATGAGCGTTGGACGTGATATCCTTAGAGGGCTCGCGTCTATGGAAGGCCATTATGGTGAAAATTAGTTTAGTTATTAGTTGCAAAGACTTTTGACGAGAGCCTGCTCAGATCAGAAGGTTCGAGGAGTGGAGAATCGCACTCGAAAACGAAAGTGCAGGTAAGCACAAGTTAAGAGGCAGCATCACCAGCTGTGGGAAAGGCTGAACCGTCAACAGATCCCGTCGATCAGTCATATCCACTCGATAGCGTTGCGGGTCAGCCAGCCTCCATGAACTGTAGCCATCATATGGTGTGTTTGCTGAGTTGTGGTGTATATGGCGCGGTGTGTTCGACGAATGTGCAGCCCATGTGGATGATTGGGTGACCGCGTCCCAGAGCTGCGTAGCGGCATTATGCACGGGCCCGCCAACACCGCTCCTGCAGCTCGTGAGTGCGGAGACGATGCCCTCGTTCTTGACAACTCTCAATCCATCGATCGGGTGGAAACCGTATGTCGATCTATGGCTGTATGCTCCGTGCCTTACTCTGTGTAGCATTTCTCGTCGCGTCCTCGACATTCGATCTGAAGGCTTCTCAAAGTCGCGGCTCCCGAGCGCCCCGAAATGATGCTTTTGAGTATTGCGCTCATGGATGATTGTGCCATTATAAAGTCGAGATCACGACCGGGAAACCTGAGCTTCAAACGATGGAAAGCAATTCAAAGCTTATCTGATGGTTCAGCTTACGTGCGAGTAGGGGTTCGAAGGTTCAGATACAAACTAAAAAAAGATTGTAATAAGTCATTATGAGCAAGTCCGTGTCACAGAAAGATCTTTTGTAAGCACTGCTATTCTACATGCAGTTATGGTAAGGATCATTCAAGTTTCCTTATTCAGCTACCCAAATTCCAGTAATCTGAGTTTAACCAAGTACCCCCGTTCGCACCAATGGAATATACACTAGACCGAGTCGCGCGCGGATAGCACTACAAACTCTTTGTCGAGCTTTAAGTTTCTCAAACTATGATCCTCCAACGGACAATGGCAACAGAGCCCAGTAGCTCATGGTTTCAATCAAGCTGATAGTTCACCCTCCGCACACTGCGCCTGCGACCCTGCCCTTCCATGTTGCCCACCAGGACGTTCAAAGCCACATAGCGCTCCTCCAGTTCTTTGTGTTGCTCGACCAAGTTCTTGAATTCTGTTGCCAGGAACATATCGTACCGCTCGGCCAAACCCTTCAGGCCTGCCTTCAAAGTTTGCAACAGCTTGTGGACGTCCTTTTGTTGTTGCAGAAAGACTGGCTTGTCTATCCCGGCGTGTGTCTCAAGAAGATGGCCTTGAAGGACAAGCTCCTGGTCCTGGATGCGGCCCTTGATCTCCCTTCCAACCCTGTTCGTATGAGCTGTTGCGATGTTGGCTTGCTCCTGAATTTGCGCTTTGCAATTTACAACATGGTCTTGATGCTGATCCTTCAAATAGGCAAGATCTGCCGACATTGGCATTATGAGGTCAACACGCTTGTTGACGTTCTTTGCAGCAGCTGCGAAATCGAACACAAATTTTTTGTAAACAATAAGCTCTGCTTGTACGTTTGTTACCTTGGAATTAAGATTGTCGTGTCCTTGTGAGATTGCAAGCTCTAGGCCATCCACTCGATTGCGCAAAACTTTGGAGTTGTTCGCGTTGGAAACCTCGTCAATATGGCCCATGATGTGGAGTCTGAGTTGATCCATTCTGGACTGAAGATCTTGGTCGGCTCTAACAGTATCAGCCTTGGCCGCATCTCTATGCTTTTCAAGCTGTTGTCTGGAGGTCTGTTCAAGGCCTAAGAGTTTGGCAGCTGTTTGGGCGCCCAACTGTTTCAGTCTCGCATCGAAGCCGGGCAGCTCTTCCGATACAACAGACTGTTTTTGCTCAATATCCTGAAGTCTGTGGAGGATGTTTTCGTTGGTCTTTTCTAATCTCTCTCGCTTGTCACGCTCAGCACCTAACTCGTTACGTAGGGCGTCAACGGCTTCCCGGAGTATGTTCATGTCCTTTTTGTGAGCAGTATGCTGGTCCGAGTTCTTCAGACGCTCAGTCTGCAACTTTTGTTGCAGGACGTTGACCTCCCCTTTTAATTGATCGAGTATCTTCGTGTGAGAATCTTGCGTCGTGCCAAATTTCTTCTCAAGCTCTTTGACTCGCCTCTCGTGGTCTTCCTCTTGCTTTTGCTGCAGGACGGTAACGGCAAGAACCTTTGTTTCTGTTGAGGTACAGATGGCGTTGACATTATCGATCTTTTGCCTCAGAGGATCCAATTCCCTGGGGATGGCGAAATTCTCCAATTTCGATGTGCATGTGTCGATTTGTGTTTTGAGCTGAGTGGTAAACTTCGATATTCTGTGATCGGCCTCTGTGGTCTTCTTCTCGACCTCATCAAGGATCTTGTTCTGCAGATCTTCCATGTCAGACAGTTTGTTTAACTGCAGACTTAGACCCGCAAGAGAGTCCTTCTCGGCGTTCAAGGATACCTCAAAGTCTTCCATGCGCTTCGCCATGGGAGTCAACTCTGTGGCCAACGCGGGTTTCATGACATTGTGCTGAAAGTTATTGAGGCTAGCGTTGATGCACGTAGTGACATGCGCGGTCATACCCAAAGCAGCTTCACTCAGAGCTTTTTCCCTCGCTTTGCATTCTTCGCCTACAATCACACGTACAGCTGTAATTGTGGGTAAGAGTTTGATGCCCTTTTCAAGAAGTGAAATCGTGCTCTTGTTTGTGCTCTGTCTTGTTTCCATTGCTTCTTTGTACTTTTTGTAGCTCGTTGTATGTTCAGCGTGCTGCTCGTCGATGCGCCTCACCGCTGCCTCAATATTGCGAAGTCTTTCGGCCTTTCGAGTAGCCGCTTGTATATCAGCCTGATACTCATCATCTTCCTGCGCCTGGATACTCTGGGACTGAGCGCGTGGTCGCTTTCTGAGGTTCCCACGAATCGTTCCGCTCTGAAGTACGGTCGTAGAGGTCGCGTCTTGGGAGCTCTGATTGTCTGTCTGGGCTGACATCCTCTTGTTAGTATTGTTCATAGCAGCGATCTGGTTTCTGGTCATCCGCATTTCAAGCTCGAGAGCTGCGACGGCAAGGTAGCGGCGTGACCAGGCGGTACAATGATGCAAGTCTTAAAAGTGAAGCTAGCTAGCTGCACGGACAAAGGTTCTCCCAGCAGTAAGAGGGAAGGAGGTGAAAGAGATGTCAACCGTTATTTGACGAACAGCCAACCAGAACTACGTTAGCAAGGAAGACACCGACCGCCACAAATTGCTATCTGCACCTGACACACGGAAGCCAAGATGGTCTATGTTTTCGTGAATAATTCAGTCGCGCGCATGGGAAGCAAGTGTTCAACCTATGGATAGGGAGCTTGCAGCCAATATCCAACCACTGTATCATACGATCATCAAACTCTGGGCCTGCGGCACTTGCAAGAAGGGACCTAGGCTGCAGCAAGACCATAGTGACCCTGCACATGGGTTTACCCATGCCTGCATTTTGATTGGCTGAAAGTGACACAGGAACGACGAAAAAGCGACGGGTCATGTCAAACGCGCGATATCACTTGGACTGTTGCGTGTCTGCAACTCAAAGGAACCGTGATAACTTTTTCTATTCGGTTGGATCAATTAAAGCTTTGTGAGGAGTTGTCCTCTACAACTTTCGTTGGGCTTACGGTACGCGATTATGCATCTGACATGTGGGCCCTTAGCTCATTCAAACCGCTTTCACGTAACATTTCGAGCCCTTCTTCTGCCTTTGCTACATCCAATTACATCTCTTTTTGAACCAAACACCCAAATTGTCGATGAAATCCATGTTGCTTCTCGCAAATTAGAGCTTAGAGCCGCCTCGATGAGGTGAGTCGCGTTCTCCTTGACACTTGTTTGCTTGGTCAACTATCGCTTTTAGCGAACATCGGCACGGCGGTCTCACATGCTTCATCAATCCAACAGCTGTAAGGGCTGAGCAAGTCAACGAGCTCACTGTCTACAAGCGCACCAAGAAGTTTCCATGATTCATGCGGGCGCAGCGCTATGCGCTTGCTCCTCGTCTCTTTCAATATTGATGCTCCAACTAGGCAATACCTGTGCCTTATGCACCCGCCACTTTAGGAAAGCCTAGTAGACCTCAGGCATCGCAAATACTTGCGCAGATTGCCCGAGTCGGTCATGGTATACGAACTCAAGCGTCTTCTACGCTTCGGATTCTCTGCATACGGAGTGCCATATTGCGCACACTGATATCAAGGAGGCCAACTTGCGTCTCGGGGCAGACGAGTCTTCACTCAAGGCCTACAAACAAGAGAAATCTAAAGAGCCATACCCAGGACAAAAGCTCGTTGGAAGGACCATCTATTTGATGCGTGAGCTTACTGCACCAAAAAACTTCGGTGCGATGTATTGTGTGACCGGCTCGGCTATGCAACTGGATGATGGAGCTGTGCACCGGGGAGGCACACAGCCAGATACCTATCAGGCACTGGAAGTCATTTTGGACATGCCGTGGAAGTATGGTGTCGTGGGCTGCATGGTGAGTTTCCACAGCTCCAAGGATCGCTCTTTACTAATACAATCTTTTCCTCCAGAGATTTGGGACGCTTTCGAAGGAGATCACCTATCTGCCGGCCAGTATCCCGAACTTGAGACATACCGGGGTCGAACGCATCTTGCTGAGATGATTACACTCCTTAGACCTCCTCTTCCGCATAGAAGAAAGTGTGTCTCAGATAGTGGTGAGCCCTGTATCATTCAAGGGGTTCTGCTATTCGCTTAAAGCGATTCTCCAGGCGAGTTCCGCGCAAGTGTCTCCATTCCAGATCAAGCACTGCTCGTTTGTAGAAGAACGACCCTCGTGGATGGATGAAAGGAGAGAGCTCGTTCTACGATATATGGGGGGATTGCTGAGATGGGGATCCGGGGTCTCGTAGCTCTGCTAGAGAGTTGCTAGAAGATGCGGATAGTGAAGCACACCGCATAGACTTGATAGTCTGCTGAGGACCGGGCACGCTCACCCTCAAGGGTCCGACCAGTCTACCAAAGTATATTCGCGTTCCATGTCCACGTACTGAGTTCAGGACTTTGTGTTAGTCATAATTTGGTGTGGCAGTCTGACGTTCGACTAGGTCGCGCTTCATGGGATGTTTGTCAAAGCTGCACACTTACATACGAGCAGTGATGGTTGAAGGACCAGGACCTTGTGGTAACACGACTGAGTGAAGCGTTTCCTTTGTCTCAAGCTATATTCTCGTGAACACCGAAGGCAGAGATTACGATCTGTACTAAACGAGGACAGATATGATACAAGACAAGCCCTTCCACATGGCCACATATCAGGAACCGAACCTAATCGAACTATTCTTCCGACTTCTCATTACGGTGCCGAATTCCAGTTGATTCTGCATACTCCTCATCTGTCTGCCCATCATGTAGCTTGGTGACGTACGTCTCGAACTCGACCACGTTCTTGATTGCCTGCTCCAGATGATCATACTCCAATCTCTGCCCTCGAAACTGCGCCAGTTGACGTGCGGTATTGAGTGTGTTCCTGATCTGTCTTCCATTCAACTTGTGGCGCGCAAGTTTCAGGACCTTTCCGGAGATGCTGTCATAGTCGACATCCTCATCCGATTGCCGCAAGTGCTCGACAAAGTTATCCCACACGTCTATGCGATTTTTCTCTGAGAGAGGGGGATAGTGGAGGGACAGCTGTACGCGAGATTTGAAAGCTTCGTCGAAGGTGCCAATGCGGTTGGACGTAAGAATGAGGATGCCTTCGTAGTATTCCAGTACGCGGAGGAACACAGAAACGAGTGCGTTCCTCTCCATGTCCAACTTGGTTCGCTCTTCGAGAAACACATCAGCCTCGTCGAGAAGCACTACGCAGTTCCATGTGACCCCAATGAATAACACCGAGTTGAGGTACTTCTCTACCATCTCTGGGTTAGTGCCAACATCACCACATGTTACTCTGTAGAGAGGTCTCTCGGCGAGCTCAGCAACACTCTCGGCTGTGAGAGTTTTCCCGGTGCCTGGTCCTCCATGGAGCAGTATCAGGAGCCCCTCTCCTTTGCCCGTCATGAAGTCCGCGTTCGTATTGGCTTTCCGTTTGAGATGGACCGTGACCAGGGCTTGAATTAGCTCTTTCTTGCTTCGGTCCATGACCAGATTGTTCTTGAAGACATTTTTGTCCCACTGAATCTCTTCAATCCGCTCTACGTGTAGCTCACCTATAGATCCTTGTCAGTACAGTCAATGCAACATTTTACGTCCTGACTTACTCCACTTTTTGTTGTGAAAGCCAAAGCCTCTAATTGTCGCGGGCAATAAAAGAAGAAAGTATGGATATTGCGTCTGGGAGGGAGGATCGTCGCTCAACATGGCGCGCGCGTCAAAGTCTGCGTGGGCTCCGTTTCGGGTTTCACCCCCATGCAGCATCTTGTACGTGTTGGTGTCGACCATGTATCGTAGCTTGTTCTAAAGGCATCAGTGTCAAGCCTTGAAGGCAAGAAGCGGACGGCCTTACAGATTGGATACTCGACTCATCTGATGCTACGCTATAGCAAACATACCTCCTTGTGCGGCACGACCAGAATATGTTCCCTCGGTGCCTCAGTCGCTCCTCCAGCCCTGTTTCGTCGAACCTCAATGGGGAAAATGCTAGTTCCGATATTTTGATGGTATCAGGCCCAGAAGGCCATTTCACCACGACGGGAACTGGTTGCAAGAAGAAGCTTCCATCGAAGCCCCATGACCAGCATTCAAGATCCAGGAATTCATCATTAACGTTGGGGCAATCTTTCACAACAAATGCCAGTGGCTCGTCATTGTCCATCGTAACAATCAAGTCGTTGGGGCGGTAAAGCTTCGCCCAGTGTTTTTTGTTGACAAGTCCCTGGTTGAAAAGCTCTTCCGCTTCTTTCCATTCTGCAGCCACAGCTTCTTCAAGGTAATTCAGCAACGCTTGGAGGTGAAGCTGCTGTCCTGGATCGGGCAGACTACTTGCAGCATCCTGTAGTATATCTTTACAATGCCACAGTTGCAAGTACGGATACGTCAAGTTGTGCTCCTTATCCCAGTTGTGCAAGCTTGTTGGACACGAGGCTTTCAACGTGGCTATTGCTTTGGTGAGTCCTTTAGAGGGAACGAGTACTTGCTGTTCTCTCTCCGCTGGCGCCGCATCCCTCATAAGAACGGAGAAGTATGGCCGGACTTGCGCAATGGTATCCTCGCTCATACCAAGCGGCATCCACAAGCGCTCAAATTGATCCAGAATCTTTTCCTGGTAGTCTTCGCAATTGTAGACATTGCGTATGATAAAGGATATCGCTGGATGATCTTCGAGGAGCCACTCAGGACTCGAAAGAGGTTGTAGACCCTTCAACGGGGTCGTGCGATTTGAGTTGGCTCGAAGGCATGGAACGTCGTAGAAGTGACCTTCGCTTTCATGTTCCTCATGATAGTCTAGTTCGTTATCACAGTCCACGCGATGTATGACGATGTGGTTTGAGTCGACATCACTAATTGCTGTCAGTACCCATAGCTTTGAATGTTCACGTGACGAAGGTATACGACATTGGGAGGTTCGAGAATTGATTCACAGCCTCGACTTGGTCTACCGCCATCGTTTCCACATTTTCCTGCATGTTGGCCCAGACCAAAACTGCCCAAAAAACCACAGGCGAAGACAAGAGATATAGTATTGGTACAAGCAACTCGAAGTGAATCAGCCACAGCTGAAGAGAGTTAGAGATTCAGCCCCCAAATGGGGGCCAAAATCATGTGGCCATGCTTGATAGGTCAGTCAAGGCCTCCAATCTCTTGGCGCTGCAGGCAGTGCCTCAGGCGGTCGCTGCAGGGCGATCAGGCGTCTTGACTGGCGTTCAAATTCCGGCACTGTGTCATCTTCAGATATGGTGTGAGGAGTCACCACAGTCTTTGGCCTGGGGATTTCTGAGGCTGAAAACAAGTCAGGTACTTTATAACGACAACGAGCTAAATTATCAGACGTACCTCTTGAGGCTGAAGCAGGCTCTTCGCTATTAGATGTCTCGCGAACGCGTCCTTCTTCTCCGGGTATAACAGGGTAGCGACGAATTTCTTCTCCGGGTATGACAGGGTAGCGACGAGATTCAGGATTATTGGTCATTTGTTGCAGCATGTTGTCCTGCTCTTGCCGCGCCATGAGCAACCTCTTCTTGTTTTGCTGTTCTAACAGCATGAGTTGCATTTGGTAGTCTTGTAGAGCGTGGCTCGATTGCTCCGCCTGGATTTGCTTTTTGTTGGCCCGGGGCTTGTGAGAGCTTGAGAGCCCAGGGGCCAGCTGCGAAGGCCGAATACCTGGTGGTCCCTTGTGGTTCTTCCGCTGCGAATCCTTAACTTTCTGCCTGGAGTTGCTGGGTCGACCGATGAACGGGTCTGGCTCGAAGGCTGAACGGTAGTATCAGCCATGATTCGTAAGGGTGAAGAGACCTTCAATACATACCCGCAAAACGAGAACTGTTATTATATGGGTCAAAAATTGGACTTCCCTGCTGGTCAGTTTTCGTATGCTTCTGCCCGCCACGGGTCGGTTGCTTCTCGTTCAGGTTCTTCTTCCTCTGGAGTTCACTGCGCAATGACGCTGCCTGCAGCTGCTGCAGTTTAAGCTGGGATAGTTGCTCTTGCTTCCGCTCAAACGTGTCAGAAGCTGGTTTTGTTGTATACTGCGACGGTCTGCCGCCTCCCATAACTTCCCGTAAGGAATCGACATCGTAGTATGCTGGCCTTGAGCTGCCAGGTGAGAGGGCGTTGGCAGCCATATTGACGCTTCCAGCTCTGTCCGGACCCTGAGTGAACTTTGCGAAAGCATCTGCATCGAAAGCAGGCGCTGTGCTGCGGAAGGATGTTGAGGCCATTGTTGCTGGTGACTAAGAAACTCAAATGCTGCTGTTGCAATGTCCTTGGTATAAATACTGCATGAAGGCTGAGTGTTGGATGCTGCGCGGTGGTAGTGTGCAGCTCAGCCTACCTGCACTGCCCCACACTGCGACAGCTGCATCGCCCCCGGCGCGTAACTCACGATCACAATGTCACCACTCAACTACAAAACCCTCTTTAGATTTGTGCTTCCTCCAGTCTGCGCAAGCGAGGCATCTGTATTCTCATAAAGCGGTGTATTTTGCGTGTTCGTACTTTGTGATGATTCAGGAAGTGACTCCCGAGCAGGCTGCCTGGTTCAGCCCCCAGCCTGGTCAAGAGTAAGTTTGAAGTGGCCATCAAAATGCAGACCTAACACTCCTGCTCAAGAAAACGAGACACAGCGGCGGAAGCATACCACACAGCAGTAAAACTACTCAAGAGAGAGCTAGGCATCGAGCCAGGGGCGCAAATTCCAGAGGACAAAGTTGCTTCGATCCAGGAAGTATGCGCAGCGGTTGGTGCAGCCAAGAAGAATTATGAAACTGCATCAAGCAATCATACTGGTGCGCGAGAATGGCTGGAGAAACTGTCCAACAGGGTCATGCACTTTCAGCCAGTCATGGACGCGCTGGCGCAGCACCACCCGGAGTATGTTGCACTCGCCTGGGGTACACTGAAGCTGGTCTTGATGGTATGTTGGGCCACAAACTATACTTCGGACGCTGACATTACGCGGTCAGGGCATCATTAATCGTGCAAACCTGATCAAAGAGCTTGCTGAAGCACTGATTGGCATCGCCGAGAAGCTCCCTAGAGCTCATTTGAATGTGGAGCTCTACAAGACTGCCGACATGGAGGCTGCCCTCTCGAGACTGTATGCTGGTGTACTGATGTTCTTCCGGCTCTGCGCTCGATGGTACAGCAGAGGCTCGTGGGGCCGTCTTTGGTCGTCTTTCAAGAACCCCTTCGAACTCAAGTATAAAGATCTGGTCGTGGAAATTGAACGGGCTTCAGGCACTGTGGAGAATCTTGCAATCGCAGGAGCACGTGTTGAGGTTCGGAACATCCACGCTCTCACCACAGGAAACCATGCAAAGCTCGTTGATATCGATACTAGGCTCAAGACTGCGTTTGACACACAGACGCAGAGGCTTGACAGCTTCGACAAGTGTATTTCCAGCATCAGCGATGGTCAGGCAGCGGTTATCGATGGCCAGGTAACGCTTATCAATGGACAACTCCGACTCGAGAACATAGAAGCCCAGGTTACGCAAATCTACAACATTGTACAGACGAGCCAGTCGGTGCTCAACCAGACCCACCGCGCCGTATACCGATTGGAGTTCCATCACATCCTCGAGTTCTTCACGCCCAAAACGCTGCCAGGCTCGGCTCTGCAGAAGGTGAAGCCATTGGCCCAGCGCAGACCACTCATGTCCAACCAGCGGCTCGAAAGCATGCTCCGTGCCTGGGCGAGCAACACCCAGTCCCCAATTCTGGTGCTCAGCGCCGCCATTCGCGAGCAGAAGCAAGCAAACGAGCTAGCAGCAGACGTGGTGAACCATCTCCGCAGCAACGGCCAGTTTGTCTTCTGGAGCATCTCGGCAGGCGTGTCCGGACACCATGTAGCCATGGAGGACGTGTTCAAGTCCATCATCTACCAGGCCCTTCAACAGTGGGGCGCCGCATACGCCGACCTGGGCGAACAACTGCACCCGCACAAGATGCACGCCACGCACACCGACGGCGAGTGGGTGGACCTGATCTGTCTTCTCTTCTCCAAGCTCCCGTCCGCGTTTGTGGTGCTCGAGACAAAGGATCTCCGCGACTCGTACGGCGCCGGTCGCGACTGGACCACCCAGCTCCTCGAACACCTGCAAGCCGTTGTTGACCGCTGCAGCGCCGCCCAGTGCCGCGTCAAGGTGCTGCTGCTCGTGTACGGGCCCAGGTCGAGCATAGCCCCGCCGCAGCTGAAGGAGAGCGTGCGCGTCGTGTCGCTGCAGCAGACGGAGATCCCGGCAAGACTGAAGAACAAGGCGGGACATCCGAGTGTTAACATGAAGGGGTGGGGGTTGAGGAGGCCGCTGCCGCCGCGGGTGCAGTGAGGTTGGTGGCTGCTGAATGCAGCGGACTGGCTAGCCGTGGCGGTTTCGTGCGCGACCTACTACTGCCAGCTCACTACCATTCAACGCGCCGCTTTGCCAGTCGGCTCTGGTATGCAGCGAGCAGTGTAGCAGAGGCGCGGTAACCACTCTCGGTCGATCTGGTGGTGATATGAAGCTACCGTAATCATCTTCTCTGTCTTGACATGTCCAATAACACGATTAAAAGCGATAGCAATACTGTACCATTACAAACTATAACAGAATTACGATTAAATTTCTCCCTCGCTCAACCACAGCATCACCGTGGCTCTATCTCGTCAAGACGCAGTGTCCTGTCCGAAGAAAAGTGCGCAGCAATGCATGTAACATGAGACAGACCACGCATCTCCATCTACACAACGACTTCTTCTTCTTCTTCTTCTTCTTCTTCTACGCGTAGAAAATACAGCTATACCCCTCATCAGGCCCGATGCTCGCCGCCGTCGAGGGCGCAATGGTGGTGCATGCCGAGGGCGCGCTGCCGAGGGGCGTGCGCAGGTGTGTGCAGGGGGGTCCCCAGGAGGGGGAGGCGCAGGTGTAGAGCTAGATGGGTGGGTGGGGGGTGAGGATGTGTGGGTTTGGGTGGAGGGGAGGGGACGTACACCGGCTTTGTCGTCGGGATTGGTATTGTCGGCCTGGGGTGTGGGATGGCGTGCTGTTTTTGTGCGTGTGCGTGTGCGCGTTCGTGTGGGACGCTGCTCAGCCGCGTCTTTTGCGCCGGGTGCCTCCACTTCCACGTTGCTCTGGGTGTCTTGCACTCGCTCGCCTGCGCTGCGAGGCATGTTTGCCGCGGTTGGGTGGTTGGCAGGCCACGCCGGCGGAGGCCACGAGCAGGAGAAGCAGGGGGAGGGGGGTGCGGAGACGTGTTGTGGTCGCGGGAGGGCGAGGGTGGTGGTAGAGAGGGTTAGGAGAGCGAGGAGAGCGAGGAGAGCGGATGGGAGCATGCTTCAGGGCTGTGCTGAAGCCGGTGTGATGCGCGGGAGGCTCAAGATGCTGCAGAGCTGTGGGTGGCTGTCTGAAGAGGTGCAGGATGCACAAGATACTGCAGTACTGTGGATTCTTGAGGCTGAAGAGTTGTAGGATGCTCAAGACACTGCAGTACTGTAGACGGCTTCAAACTGTACTAAAGACAATATGATAGGTGCAGCAGGCTCAAGATACTGCAGTACTGTGGATAGCTTCGGCTGTACTAGGAGAGAGAGAAAGATGGTGTATTATGTTTCTACTGCAAGATGGAAGAGTATAACAGTGTAAAAGTGCACTACAGCACTGTATACAGCTCCACTGTACTTGGCCTCCTTTATACATTTCCCCGGCTGTCCATCTGCCTGAAGCAAGGCCATGGGCGGGTGGCGATACAAAGGTTTTTTGTCGCTGTTGCTGGGCTGGCCGACGCTGGGTGATGGTCGCACAAGGCCGGCAGGTGTGCGAGGTGGCACAGGGCTCGCTACCGTCTGCAGCACGCGGCCTTTCTGCAACAAGGGCGGGCGCGTGGACACGGGAGCGCGGGTGTTGAGACGGGTGGCGTTGCAGTGGCTGGATGTAAGATCTGCCAGGCGTGCTTGGTGTGGACACGGGCGCGGGGCTGTGCGAAGAGGACTGCGAGTTTGGGCCTGGAGGGCGCACACTGTTGTTTGTTGTACACGAAACGGTGCTGCATGCGTGACGACGGTTGCGGGGAGGGAAAACAGGTAGATGGCGGGGCCCCTTGCTGGGTGGCATGGTCTATGAACACAGTAGTGGATACAAACATACAAACAGACGCGAGGGTATCATGCGCGGTGCAGTGACGCAACAATAGCCGCCAAGAAGTCGCAACATCAGTCCTGAGATGTCGCAACAACAACCACTGAGATGTCGCAACAGCCAGGATGCAGTGTTTACTGGTTACATGTCACTCTGTCCAGTCCATCTCATGACGCAGGCTGGGCGGGGCCGTCTGAGCGGTCGGGTTCGTAGTTGGTCTCGCCCAGCGCGTTGGATGGGTCCGAGGTGGGCGCGGCGGGTGTCGCGGTGCGCGCGGCGGCAGCGTGCAGACGCTGGTCGAGTGCCTTGAGAGCCAGGGCTCGCCGTCTCTCGGCCTCTGCGCGTGTGGCACCGCCGCCTCTGGAGCCCCTGCCGCTGTTGGGGTTCATGATGCTGGGCAAGCCACCCTCGGCGCGCGCCGAGGCCTGGTCGTTGCCAGCGTCAATGTCCTGGGTGGAGAAGGGGGTGCAGACGCCCAGCGACAAGAGCACGTTGTAGACGCCGTCTGCAAGATGGCCGATGGGGGTCTGCAGGGGCTCCGGGAAGAAGTGGGCAAAGGCAAAGGTGTCGGAGGCGTCGCCTTTGATGAGCGAGGCGTCGCCGGTTGCTGCTGAAGCGAGCGAGGGGCTGAGGCGGTAGAAGCGCAGGTAGACCCAGGCGGTGATGAAGCCAAAGTAGGCGAGGAACATGGCCGTCTCGGTGCCGAGGACGATGGCGGAGAGGGTGTTTGCGAGCAGGAAGATGGCGGGGAAGTGCTTGACGCGCATGCGGACGAGGCCCTTTGCGATGGCGACGGTGTGCTCGGGGACGAGCTGCTTGAAGGAGACGAGGAAGCCGGCCTGGATGGCGATGCCGCCGGAGATTGTGGTGCGGCTGGTGTGGGTCAGCAGGGTTCAGCAGCGGACAGCGAAGTGCAAGTGTAATGGAGTGCAGGTGTAATGCAAGTGCAGGTGCAATGCAAGTGCAGGTGCACAGAGACTGGATAGGACATACAGGGGCACCGTCCTCGAGGTGACGACGTAGGCGGCCAGGTAGAGCAGGAAGCTCAGCAGGTTGGGCACCATGGCGACGAAGAGCAGGAACTTTGCGTACTCCTTGTCGCCCCAGGCGCGCTCGAGATAGCGGCCGCCGTAAAAGAGGGTGGCGCCGTTGATGACGAGGCCGGCGAGGTTCTGCTCGACGAGGGTGGCCAGGGCAAAGACCCAGGGATAGACGATGGACTTGCCCGGGACGATGGTCAGGTAGGGGACGCCATTGCCGACGCCGACGAGCGGCTTCTCGACCTTTTCGACCCAGCCGGCGTTGGGGCGCAGGGCGAAGTTGAGCAGGGTGAAGAAGACGGTGGCGGCGAGCAGGGCGCGGGTGAGGGGGGGGAGGGAGAAGCGGGCCATGGCGATGGGGTTGTGTCGCGACGGAGATGCCTGAACAGCCTGAGCAGCGGGAGTAGCGGGAGTAGCGCACGCGATGCGAGTGCGGGTGCGGGTGCGGGTGCGGGTGCGCGTTGGCGTTGGCGGCAGTACCAGGGTTCGCTGTGGCCATGTGGCGGTGGTGTGGCGGTGGTGTGGCGCGGCGGCGATCGCTGGTGCTTGATCGGACGGCCGGGCGCAGCGAATCGTGATGCGCGCCGACTGCATCGCGCAACAGCACCGTCAACCTCACCCTCGACTGCTGCCCTCGACGCCCTCGATTGCCTCGCCTGCCTCGCTGCCTCGGCCTCTGCCGTCTGTCCACCGCCCCGCCCGCCGCACCGCCTGCGCGCATTGCCCGTCGCTGCCCGCTGCGGCCCAGAATGCGCCATGGCCCTCAGCAGCAATGTCGTAAACTACCTAGGTACTGCCCGCCTGTCACTGCAACGGCCACTGCACCGCACCCGCGACCTGCCCTCGTGCCTCGTGCCCTCGCTGACCCTCTCCAGTCTGGCGCTACCTGCAAGAGGCGGGCTTCGGCAACGCCGCCCTGCAGCTGTCTCGGTGCTGGCTGCGCGACCCGGACGCCCTCCCCTTTGCTAGCAGTATCTCGGCCCACGCCCTGATCCGCATCCTGCAGGACGGCATCGAGTTTGACAAGCTGCGCGCCGAGGCCTCGAATGTGCGCACTCTTACACTACTCTTACACTACACACTACACTTATAACATACACCACACCACACACTCTTACACTCTACACTACACACTACACACTACCCTCCTACACCACACACCACACACCACACTCCACTCCACTCCACAGACACCACACCACACCACACACACCACCGCTGACCCTCGCAGACAAACACCATCTACAACTTTGGCTCCGACCACGGCCGGCCCTACTCTGCCCGCAACGGCGAGCTGCTCACTCTCGACAAGGGCATCCCCGCCCACGAGCTCGCCGCCGAAGCCGCCCATGGCGCCCCGCCCGACCCCCCGCCCAAAAAGGGCGTCAAGCGCAAGAAGCAGCCCAAGCCAAACGGCCTGCCCCCCGAACCGCGCCCTGAGCGCTCCGACCCGGACCTCAACGGCGACGCCATGGACCTCGACCACCACCCCAATCCCGCCTCCACCGCCAACGGCACCCCCCACCCCCCAAACACCCTCCACTCCCTGCGCGCAGACTCGGACCCCGCCCCCTCGGACCCCGACTCGCCCTCCGTCACCGACATTGCCCTCTCCACACTGCGCATTGGCGCAGACGCCCTCATCCAGACCGACGACATTGCCGACCTCGCCCCCAACACCACCTTCATACCCACACCAACCCACCTCGACAAGCTCGTCGAGCACACCTCCTGGGGGCCCGAGGAAGCCCCCCTCTTGCTTGCCGCCGGCAAGTCCATCCTGCAGCTGCACAATGTCGCACAGCCATCCACCCACGACGACGATGCTTTGGTCGTCACCATGGACTTGCCCATTCCCGTCACCAACTTTGACATTACCGCCCTCTGTTGGCAGTCCGAGGGCGAGGTCATTGTCTCCGCGCGCGAGCAGTGCGTCAACGAGGTCGGCGAGAAGATGACCATGGACAAGCTGATCAAGGTCGTCGGCGACACCTCACACGCCATATCATCTACCGCCGGCCTCGTCACCACCCTGAGGTGGAACCCTGCCAAGGAGCTGCTGCTGTCCATATCCACCGACGGCGAAAAGGGCTCCATCAAGATCTGGAAGAACGACAGCGACTCAATACCCGCCTGGACCGACTTCACCACCACCCAGATATACGACGCCTTTTGGATCAGCGAGTCCGCCTTTGTCGTCTGTGGCTCGGAGCTCTTCAAAATCTACGACGTTGCTGAAGACTCCCTCACAACACAACGAACACTCGACACAAACATCACCTGGGAGACGATCAAGTACGACGCCTCCTCCGGCATCATCGCCGCGCTGGGTGTGCGCGAACAGCAGTACTATCTCGGCGTCCTGCACCCCAACGACTCGATCAATCTGCAAGTCCACCAATACCCCGACAAATACCCAAACGACCTCGACTTCCGCGTCAGAACCTCGCACAACACCCTCACAAACGGCACAACCCTGCCAACCACCCTCCTCGCCACCTGCTCCCTCTCCGGCCACGCCCGCATATGGGACGCCAACGAGCCCTTTACCTGCGTCCGCCGCCTGTCCACCACCGACAGCAGCCAAGCCTTCAAAACCGCCTTCTCGCCCGACGGCACCCTCCTCGCTGCAGCAGGGCCCGACGCAGTCACCATCTGGGACATTGAGAAGCGCGAAGTCCCCGTCGCCGCCTGGCGCGCCAAACACCACGCCCCCAGCAAGTGGAACCCGGGCGTGGACGGCGAATTCAATCTAGGCTGGGACCACGACAGCTCGCGCATCTCCATCGCCCTGGGGAATCAGGTACGTACCTACCTACTACTACTCATTTTCCACCTTGAAAAGACGCTGACGAAATGGTAGATTGCAATTATCCCCGTCCCTCGGTAGTGTCGAAAATCAAAATAATAAATAATAAATAAAATTTACGCCAAAAAATAAGAGCTGCGAAATCACGTAGAGTAGATGACAGCAGGCCCCGGCCGCTGGAATAATCCAATTGTACCATATCCACCGCCATCTCCCTATAATATCGTGTCTATCGTTATAGACTCTGGATAGTGTTATGATGTATATATTTGTAATAAACTTGTATATTTTTATATATACAAGGTGAGTTTCTCTTCCGTCTTTTTAACGTGGTACTGGTTCTTAGCTTGTAGGATAGCTGTTTGTTTAGGTTGTAGTATTTATATATAGAGATAGATAGGTAGATAGTAAGCTTCTTCTCTGCCTTGTTCTATTGTGCTTGTCTCTACTTACAGGATAGCTATCTGTTTAGGTTGTAGGGTTATTGTATGTTATTGTAGACTTGTTTGTTCTTGTCTGTATGTAGTAAGCTTCCTACTTACAGGATAGCTATCTGTTTAGGTTGTAGGGTTATTATATATTATTACAGACTTGTTTGTCCTTGTCTATATGTAGTAAGTTTCTCCTCTGCCTTCTACTATCGCGCTAGTCCCCGCTTACAGGATAGCTACCTGTTTAGCTCACATCATCACTCATCATATATAACACTACAGACTCTCTACGCCCAGCTTCTACACTGCCTCCCCCTTACCTCCGACACCTGCCCAACACCTCCGACAGCGGCAATCTTCCAGCTTCAATGTGACTCCACCCCCAACACAACTGTCCCCCGCATCTGTGGCGCGGACTGCAGTCCCGACTTCTGTTGAGCTATGCACACGACTACATAACTCGGCCATAGCCACCGTTGTCCAGCTACCCGGCGGCATCGTATCCCGACCATAGCTCGCACCAGCACACGTACATGCTTACACGATCCTCATGGTGTCACGCCGTCCAGACTGCCTGCCATACAATCACTTCGCACGGCACTTCCACCTCGTCTGGTTGCAAGGGCGCCCTCCCAGGCCTGGCAGATCCACATCCTTCCCCCCCAATGGGTCGCTGTTCAACAAACACGGCGGTCCCACCGGCAAGGCAATGGTGGCATCGAGACACTCAGGCCGGGACGTCCGGGCGCCGCGGCTTCTGCACCATCATCTGCTTCCGCTAACACACAGGGCGCGGTGACCACTTCTGGGCCTGGTGGGTCGCTGCCACCAAATAAGACATGTTACAGCATGTGCCAATGCAGAACTGGTGCCGCCGTGCTCAGGTTGACGTGGGCTCCCCGCGGCTCTGATTCGTTGCGGGCTGCTTCTCCGGCTTGCGGTCTTCACTGTTGAGAGGTTTTCGGGCGTGTAGTGCGCCGTCTCGTACAAGGGGGTAGGATTACGAGGTGACCCACAGAAGTACCCATCTGCAGTGTTTCTACCCGTGCATTGGCAAAGGTAGCCCTGTGCGGAAGACTTGGCCCGGCGCGTACGATCCACATGTCGGGCGTCAATGGGCACTCAACGGATCAGTTGTGTTTATATAGTATACCAGACCCGTGTTTACTGAACCGCGCAGTTATCGCCGTCTCGGTGCTCCATCATCAGCTTTGTCTCTACCCAGCCCTCACTCCATCTCAACCCCATGCTACATGTACATCAAATTACATAATGCCGGCATGCCGGATGCTCGAATCGACATGCACACCCCCAAAAACTCCAGCACCATGAGGGGTATCAAGTTGCTATAAAATGCCAATCAAGACCGCTTCCCAATCCACAATTACCTTCCTATGTGGTAGTTCTCCGGAAACATGGCCGATTCATTGTACGCGGGGAACGCTGTCCCGGCTGAAGCGGGACCGTATGCTGTATACGCTGCGACTGTGACCTGGGGGGCATATTGCAAGGAGACGTAGGGTGCCATGCTGGGATCGCCCGGATGGTGGTCGATGCCAGCTCCAAGACCAGCAGCATCCGCTTTCCACAATCCACCCACGCTCAGAGTGTTTCGCCTCGACACAGCCTCGAACGTGCTGATGGCGATCCGGTAGGCCCGCTCAGCCACGGGGTCCTGCATGACCGACAGCCACCGGATCAGCTTCTCTACGTAGTGCATCAGGAGCACGCTGTCCTGCGACGTCGACGGCGGGTACGATACACCGAGCAGGAACACTGAGACGGCCTGCATCATGTGGTGGACAATGCACCACCACGGGCCCTGGTCGTAGATGAACTGCGCATTCGGCTCCTCGGGCAAAAAGTCCACGACCGTCTTGGCCGCCTCGATGCAGCCGTCGCCCATGCGGCGGGCAAAGCTCGCTTCGCTGCCGTCCCTCCACGCCTGTCGTCGAGCATTGAGATACGGTCGGCCCAGCAGCATCCTGGCGCTGCAGAGTTGGATCCCGAGGAGTACGCGTTCGCGGGAGAACACGACGCTCGCGCCGTTGCCCGGGTCCTGGAAGTTGAGCTCCCTCGGGAGCGCCAGAACCCATTGCTCGAGCGACTGGCTCAGCTGCACCATCTCGTGCTGCTTCTCCGACGTGGTTCTGGTTGCCGTCGACGCCGTGTACAGCGACGTGATGATGCTTTGCGTTATAATGGACAGCTGGACTGCGGCTTTGAAGTACGAGCCCGAGTTTGCCTCTGTGGTGCCCAGCCCCACCGGTGTGCGAGGAGGATCGATCGGACCGCTCGACCAACTGCGCGAGGTGGATGAGAACCCCGGCGTACTTCCCAGGCGCTTGCGAAACGCGGCTTCCGCCTGGCTGCATATGTGTTCCTCGATGACAGGCATTGGCAGCGGGACCGAGCAACACGAGTCGACAATGATGCTGGGTCGTCCAGTCACGATACTGAGGGTGCGTTCGAGTGAGTACAGACTCCACCATGTGCGAACTAGTGTCTCTCGTTTGACCGCCGTGGCAGACGGGTCCTCGTTTCGGACATGAAGGCCTAATGTGTACGCAAACCGGAGTGCTATCCCGATGACGGTCCACGCTCTATCACGCCTGTTAGCCAAGTCTTTTAGAACGGCCATGTACAATGGAACTGACATACCGACTGATTTGCCCGACGGATAGCCAGTAGAATGCAAGAAGCCCAAGGCTCTGAATCTGAGGCATGTCGGGGTGATCCGTCATGGTGGACTCGTTCAGACCAAACGCCCTGGCCCTCGCCTGGTAGATGAGATGATCGCGTGCATCAGCCTGCCAGCTAGCCTTGGACAGGTGCGAATACTTTGCACCTATAGCGAAGACGAGATTCAAAATCGCCTGCCATTTCGGGCTCAGCCGCGGTGCGTTCCCGTTGGACAAAGCTGCAAAGTACTTTCTGAACTGGTCCTCGAACGTCTTCCGGGGCAAGATAGGGAACGAGTCGTGCACCTTGCTCATGTAACATGCCAGGAGTCGCTCGGCAATCTCGAGTTGCGGAAGATCGTAGGGGTCGACGAAGAAGTCAATATCCACATTTTCGGCGTCGGACCAGAAGCTGTACGAACTGATCTGCTCGTTAGTGAGACCTGGTGCGAACGAACCTCTTCGCTGGCCGCCAAGCTCATCATCCGGTCGGTCGTTCTGTGCGAGGGCTGCCGCTCGTAACCATTGGACTTCAGAATTTCTTCCCACGAAACCTGTCGCGCGAGCTCGGTCGCTAATGTGCAAGTCTTCGTCAAGAAGGTCCAACGAGTCCGTGTCAAGCTCGCTTGGCTGGTTCGGGACACTCAAGTCGTGGTCGTCTTGAGAGCCATTAGCATCAGTGTCAGGGATCGAAGATGCTGTTGTGTGTCGGGTTTCTAGAATCTCCTCTTCGACCTGGGGTGACGTTAAGAAGTTGAACTCGTCTTAAGTGTACTGTGACCAAAGCCTACCGCTTCTAAAAGGTCCGAGATCCTCCCGGCGTCATCCGCGCTGGCGTAAGATTGAAGACCTCTTAACAGGCTAGCCATTTGTTGACATCGGTCGTTTACGCTATCCCGGTCAGTAAGACGCCACCCTCTACGGCCGCCGTTGCTCTTACATCTTCAGCCTGTCTTTCCGTGGCATAATGTAAACGCACTCCCGACTTGTCGTCGCGCAATGCTTGCATTGAGGTCTTTCGCCGGTGCACTTGATCTTATGAGACCGACACTAGACGTGCGGGAATGATGTTAGCCAACTTCGACATGGCTTGTCGTCTGCTTGTGATGACCTGGAATGCGGAAAACCACATAGGTTTTACGTCGGCACCTTCGCTTGACGTTGGAGAAATTGAACATACAGCGGTGCACGCGCGTGGAACTCGCCGCCTGTCCTTTGTCGCAGTCTGTCCATGGCCGGGCTTCTGCAATCGAGGAATGGCAACTTTGCGTTGCCCGAGCGGTACCATTGCGACTTTTGAAGAATACATTGGCGTTAAAGACATTATTGGCGTTGAAGGTGACATGCACACGCGTGGGCCATCGGTCGGAAAGCTGGGATGGCACTCTGACGGACAGTTGCCAACTACGTATTGATAAGGGTCCAGAATACCGGCAATGAGTGTGAAGGATGGAATGGGCAGACGTTAGGCCGGCTAGACCCCGGACGTTTTGATGGGGGTAGACCTTGCATGCGGCTCTAATCCCGTGGAGGGTTCGAACAAGAGATGAGCAGCGCGCCTCGCGGTTCTAGAGGCAATTTAGGGCCGCCCAGGCTCTACACTAAATACATGCCTAGTTCTCAACGTCTGCTGAGATAATCCTGCAGTAACCAATTGCCACCCCTGGGAGCAAGATCGGGCCAATCAGCACCGAAGAGCACGCTCCAGGGACCACCCGTTTTCATCTACTTTTGGAACAGACTCTGCGTGTGGCCCACATGCCTTTCCAAGACCATAGGTGCTAGGGTCATGCTTTCGCGACCGTCAGCGTCTCCACCTTAGACTTGGTGTTTTCGACTTGGTCTGTTCTCATTCCACCTATAAGTCACATCAGCGAATGCGACGTCGAAAATGTGTAACACGCTTGCCGAAGCTCGATACTGTACTCATGGGTGACGCCCAAGAGTACAGCAGCACTGCGAAGATGTTCAAGGGAAAGCAACTGTGGTATGTCCTATTGAATTTGGTAGGTGGAGCTGCCATATCAGGGGTGCCTGTCGGATGACGCAGAATGGCCCTATCGAGTATATAATACCGAATCCCACCTAATCTTGTATATGTTTCAATGCTGACCTATACCTGCCTGCATCGACCTGTCATTATCAAAATGGTATCTCAACCCAACAGAGTTGATCTGGATATAAGACAAAACGACTACAATAGAGCAACACTAGTCCGACCTGCCTAGAGGACGGCAGTACATCTATGATTTGACCCAGGGGTAGAGTACGTGAGGCGTGGGATTCTACCACCCTCTAGCATGCTTGCTGAGGTGGTAGGCACAATAAAGGAACGCTGCCATGCAATGATCAACGCTCAAGGAGGTCACACAACTAGATAACAGTTGCAAAGCTCAGCATAATCTACCTCCGAGAAATAGAGCCGAGCACCCCTGTCAAACCTTGTCCACCTACAAAACTCATGGGTCAGTCATATCACAACCGTTTCCCAAACAACGGTTACCATCCATGCCTACCATTTTGTACAGTTTCACAACGTGAGAGCCGTCCCTTGAATTGCTGCGGAGCCTCCCCCCTCCCCCTAACATGTTCCCGCGTGTCCAGCCCGGCGCATTTATGCAGCGGAAAGCTCGCGTCTTTGCCGACAAGCGCTATGAGAGGCGAACATGATGGTCACGTCAGAAGAGTGGTGACACGAGATCTTGCGGCAACAGCGCTTGAGATCCTACATTGGCTCCAGCAATGGGCGACTTTGCAAGCACCCAATGGGTTGTTGACGCAGCGTTACCCTAACTGCAATGCGCAATCGCGTCAGTGGCGATTGACGATGTCGATGGGGACCCATCGACGATGGACTGCGGCAGATCTCTCTCGGCAAGCAGCCATCGGCGACAATCATTGTCCCGAAGATATGATGAACCCTTGCGTGCTGGACTTCTGGAAAGCTTTTTGAAGGATTTCGCTTCGATATCGGCAGCATTAAAAGTGGCGCCTGCTCGCCCGGAACCAAGATGCGGACAAACCAAACCAAGGAATGTACCAGGCGAGGACCCACGACTAGTCATGACACCAAGAGCCGGCCTGCAGAGCATAGCTGTGGTCGCGAGATACCGTTTCTTGACCTTGAATTAACGTTTGCTGTCGCTGCTTCGCTCACCTCGACCAGCCGCAGTCGCAATAGCTACATGTGAAGAGGGGTTAAAGTGATGCTTGCGACCTAGCGTGTCGTTATCTTAAGTTCCTCATTGGTTCAGGATCAGATTCATTCTGTGCCACACGTACAACTGGGGCGCTGCATTCGGAAGCCCTTCCCCCATATCGATTGCGTCTTATTGGCGGGCAAGTTTTCATGTCCATGGCTTCTTAAGTCCCCATCGTGCGCCGTTCCTGCTGGGCCGTTCTTCCGATGTTCCTCCTCTGATGGCGGAACCTCCCGTGGCGGATGCAAGGCGAGCCATAGTGACCAACATCAAGACTCCTGCTACTACAACAGCAGAACCATTCAAGTCCGCATCGCATACAAGGTTAGCACATTTTCAACCTCTCATCTAGGGTTGGGAGATCGGAGATATAATCTTGGCCCCACACGGTGTAATTGTCATGTCCGATGCAGGGTTACTGCCTGATCGGAGGTGCTCTGGGATATGAATGGCAGTCGCTGTCCTCCTGCGCAACTTCATACTCGGCCAAATGGTGCTCGTCCGACCACTGTCAGTCCCCAACCTCCCTGGATATTGCAATGCGCAGCGCATTGCCTGACCTGTCGGGCCCTCTCCTCCCGAGGGTTTATCTTGGCAAGCTGTGCACGCAATTGCCTTCTCGTAGATCTCCTCGTTTCATACAAGCTCGTCGAGGCGGCAGTTCTTTTGTGCTCTTTCTTCTCTCTCTCTTTCCGACTCAAGAGACCATGATGTTGGTCTTGTCGGCCCTTGTCCTTGTCAGCTGGACTAGTGCAACTCGGTAGAAAGGGCCGAGCGAATCGCTTCCTATGGCAAGAGTCTCGATCGCGGCCTATGGGCCCGACCCTAGCCCACAATTTTGAACTGCCGGGCATTTGGGTACTGTATCTTAAAGTTTCGACGACAAGGGTGCGGACCTTGACAACCATATATACTACGTATACGGTGTCAGGCATGAGTAGTATAGGATTGGATCGGCGTCCATGGGTCAATATCTGAGCTCAGTAGAGTTTCTGCTAGCTATTCATGCCGATATGAGCAAGTCTTGCTGCTATCTGCTTTTGCAGTTGCCTCTTAATCGCTGTTAGAATCTCAATAATTTACACGTAAGCACTTGCCGCTCTGGGTCCCACCTCCACTTCTCATGCCTGACTCGAGAGTAGATCTACCCGACAGTCATGATGTGTGCCTTTAGCTGTCCTCCACACGATAGTCGTGATGTTAGTGCCAGACCCTGCTAATAGCAGCCCTGCTATATGTCGCATCACGGGCAAAGCAAAAATCGACCTGTTCTTTTCGCCTCCGTACCTAGGCTCACATATAGATGGAACAAACTCCGCCACATGTGGCAGTGTTACTGAGTCTTGCACCATGTATAGTCTGTGTCATCTCTTGTATCTTCATGGCGCCGCAACTTATAATAGACAGTAGTACCGAAACCAGAACTGCCGATGTATCGCGGCGGACCCGCAGTCCGAACAGTACCTGACCCATCAAGGACCTGCTTACGATCTGTACTCCTCTGGAAGCCTGCATGTTAGTGTCGGAGTGCTTGCCACGCCATCATCAACATCTGTCGCTGAATCGTACTCGCAGCATGAACCACAAATCCTACCGGGGGTCCTAGATCGCGCCATTGTTACAATACCACTGTCTTGTCATGTATACGTCCGTATTGCGACTGTGCGGGGAAAGAGCGACGGTGCATCTCCGCGGCACACGCTGCTCTGAGACAGCATGGCTTTGCTCGATCCCAGCGCTGCAGCGTTGCGATGTGTCAGAATGGTCCGATCCCTACTGGAGACTGCTCTTATACTCTTACCAGAACAAACCTTGTGCACCACAGTACAGTGGCTTACAGGACGGAGATTACAAAGAACCGTCCAATCTGACTTTTTTTAATCTTGATGCGCACTGACTGGACGTTGGCCCGCAGCATCCCCAGCTCCGTGCGTGCAGGAGCAGCTGAATGCCTGTACGCAATCGGGTTCTATGCCGCAGCTGGAGGGTGGGACGCGGCATCCTGATGCACAAGGTTTGAACGATCTGGCTGCAGGGCACTCGACACTTTGATCTTTCGGTCCCAGCATTGCTCTGTTTGCGAACGTATCATTGACCGAGTTGGACGTTAGGGCCCTGCAACTTTCCGCGCGTGGAACACCGTATTGGTCAAGGCTGCAGATGCATCGACATCAGGTCTGAGGCATCGGAGACGCTGTCACGTGTGAAACCCTAATCCTACAGCTGCAGCGATTGGGTCAATATCACCGTGATGGAGTCCACCAATGGGATAAGGCGGCACGATTTGCCATTGCGTAAGATTACCGATCATCCACGGTCTATTGCTTCGAAGATCAACATATCAACGGTTGCACAGTAATGTGAAAAACATGTCACTCACCGCATCGAGGAGTCATATCGATCGCAGTTGTGTCGGCGCTGCAAGCATTAGCTCAGTCCTATATGCCTGCGAATCAAGATGTGCATTCTGATCACTGCGATAACGTCATGGTGCGAGACCCGTACCGCAGAGCCTGTGACGAGGGACTTACTTTTGCGTACACCCCAGGAACGAGGACAGGATCTCCCGGCTCACTGTTAACACAGCATGAGACGCGAGCAACTTGCCCTGCTGCGTTGTGACCACTGACATAAGTCTTGCTATGCAGGTGGCAAGACAAATTACTCGAAGATCTCCCGCGTGCTACAGGTGCCGAACGTCAACGGACGGGATGTAGCAAGCACCAGGGCATAAGGGTCGCTCGCAAAGCCTGACTGGCACTGCTGGGGGCCTTGCTCGCTCTCTGGGGCGCAGGGATGTTCGTTGCATCTCGACATCTCAGCATCGCGAATGATGGTACACATTCGAAGTGAGGGCGGGATGCCGGGCAGTCGACATCGCTTCCCGCTGACCTGAGAGTTGGCGTATCACGTCTTCCGGTGGTCGTTTTTCGGCCGGACTCCACGTTGTGACTGAGAGGATGCCTGCATAGGCTGGTGTCGCAGTACCAATTCGATCCGACTTGCATGACGAGCTTGTATTACTATTCCAAGCAGATGCCCGTTAGACGCATAAGATACACGGACCACGGTTGAGTGATCATTTAGGGCCGTTCCTACTTTATGATCTTAAAAGCTCTTTCACAAAGCTGTTTGACAACACGATCTGACGACCATCGTTTTGTTTCGCACTGGCCTTGATCATATCTTCAGCAAATAGAGGCTCAGTATGCTAAGTCCAAGTCCTAGTAACGTACCATGCAAGTCATGTACATCATCTGTCCATCCTATCTCTCAGCCCGCAAACCTCCTGGCCGCTCTGCAGCTTCTGTAGAGCGCCTCCCAAATCCTTACCACCTCCACTTCCTTGTCTCTTTCCCCTTCATCTTCATCAGTATGATCTCTTCGAACGTCAAGATTTTCCATGAATGATAGGAGAAGGAGGAGCTTTGCCCCACGTATTGCCTTCCTCTGCACCTTGCGCCCAATAACAGAACAACCAGCCAACCAACATAACCCTGCGATCCCGTGTTCATCCGGGAATTTCTACGCACAATACTTAGGTCGGCCGACTGCTGTTCACAATCCATCACGCAGATACGAACCGAGGCTGCACTGCGATCGCGAGACATGCATCCAGCGTGGGTCCCAACGCAACAAGAGAACAAACCGAATGCAGCGAGTCTAGAGACGAGACGGAATAGTGCGACTGAACAGCGCCGTAGAGCACAGGAGAATCCGAGGACGCCAATGTCTGGACACGTACGTCTAAAGGAACCACCATGCGTCGTCGCTGTCATTGTTCGATACCAGCTACGAACAAAGATTTCACCGAAACTCTACGCGTGCGAGCTGCACCCAACACAAACCGTGTATGTACACATGTGGAAGAGAGATGGTATACTGGTACGGAAGCGGACCATTCTCGGCCCAATCTGGATTGCGGAGCTCCCGTCCCGGAACGCGCGCAAAGTAAGCGGCTTTGTAATCTGCGTCGTGCTTCCATACGATTACCAATGGTTCGAGACGGGAAAAATGTACAGACGGTGTAGCAGTGCTGTGGGGCGAAGCGTGGCATTGTGTAAAGAAGGATGGATGTGATTGGTTGAGGGTTAGTAGGGTAACGATGGGAGGTTAGGCCTTGTACGCCCCGCGGAAGGGTAGGTTAGTATGGTTTGTAAGAGGTGCGAGGTTAAACACAGGGTCCAGGGTGTGTAGAGTGTGAGGCGAATGCAATGGAGGGGGGCTTAGACGTAGAATCGCAGATGGATCGGAGTGTATATATACACCCTCCCCCGTACGACTACACTCCCAGCAACATCCTCCCTCCACCATTCCACAACAACCCACCATGTCTTCCAACGCCTCCCTCAAGCCCATCACCATCTATGGTAAGGGCGGGCCCAACCCCCCCAAAGTCCTCCTCCTCGCGGAGGAACTCCAGATCCCCTACACCCTCACCGACATCCCCTTCCCAGACCTGAAGAAGCCCGAGTTCCTGAAAATCAACCCCAACGGGCGCATGCCCGCCATCCACGACCCAAACACAGACCTCACCCTCTGGGAATCAGGAGCCATCGTCCTGTACCTGATTGAGCGCTACGACGTAGACAGGAAGTTCAGCTTTGCGCCCGACTCCAACGACGCCCAACTCGCCCGCCAATGGCTCTTCTTCCAGACCACAGGCCAGGGCCCATACTACGGACAGGCCGTGTGGTTTACCAAGTACCACCCGGAACAGCTGCCCAGCGCGCAGGAGCGGTACTACCGCGAGATCGAGCGGGTGACGTCGGTGCTGGACGGGCATCTGAAGACGCAGTCCAAGGAGGGCGATGGGCCGTGGTTGGTGGGTGGAAAGTACTCGTACGCGGATTTGTCGTTTGCTAGCTGGCAGCTTCTTGCGCTGAAGATGCTGGAGGGCAAGGTGGATGTCACTCCCTTCACCGAGGTAAAAGGGTGGTTGGAGAGGATGGGCAAGAGGGACGCGGTCCAGAAGGCGCTTGAGGGGTTCTTTTAGAAGAGCAAAATATAAAAAATAGATAATGTGATATGAATCTATGAGATTTTGGGCTTGCTGCTCTGTCGCTGCATGCCAGTCACGCTTTCCACAACCGTGATCCACAGCTGAACGGCAACGACTACCGTCCGCAGGAGCCAGTCTTTCCAGTCCAGCGTTGGCTTTAGCCCACGGCTGAATTTGGCGTCTTGCACTTCCCATGGTACGCTGCCTCCTAATCGCAATCCTACTCGCATGCCGCTGCTGAATCCGTCCTCATGGAACCCGTACCCTGTCCATGCACCCGCATACCACACCCCGTTCTTGCCTTGGATACGGTGCAACTCCTCCTGTGCCGCGACCATCCTGGCATTGTACAAGGGATGGGCGTACTCAAACTGTGCTTGCGTTAGGGCGGGGTCGGGGCGCGTCTCCGGATTCAGCGTGACGAGCACGTTGTCAAACTTCTCAACAGGGATGTGCTGCAGGATGTTCATGTTGTACGTCAGGCTGACTGTCTGGAGCGACCCGGAAGGGTTTGTGTCTGAGGGTTCGGGGGAGGCCGTGGTGAGGTAGTTCCATGCGGACCAGGCGGCGCGGCGTTTGGGCATCAGGCTGAGGTCGGAGTGGAGGTAAGCGGTGTTGGGTGTTGTTTTGAAGGCGTCCAGGATGTCGCTTTCTTCGAGGGTAGCGGATGAGCCGAGAATTGCTCGCGCCTGGTCGCCGTGGCATGCGAGGACTACAGAGTCGAATGTCTCTTCTGTGCGGGCGGCTTTGTTGTCCAGGATCAATCGAACGCGGCCGTCTTTCCGTTGGAGTGACGTTACTGGTGTGCTGAGGTGCAGGTGCACGTCTTTGCATTCTTGCATGACAGCATCGATGTAGTTTTTCGCTCCGCGATGCACTGTTAGCCACGGCGGTCGCTCACTCACTGTGGTTAGCAAGTGATGGTTCCACATGAACCTGACAAGGGTAAGGGCTGGGAACTCCAACGCGCACTTGTCGGCTCCAGTGCTCCAGACGCATGCAGTCATGGGGATGAGGTAGTCGTCTCGAAAGGCGTGCGAGTAGCCATTCCTCTCGAGATACTGACCGATGCTCTCCTGGTTTGCTTCGGCTGCTGCGGCTGATCCGGGCGGTATTGAAAGCAGGTCAAGAGCAAACTGGTTGAATCGGATGATGTCAAAGATCATGCGCCAAAACGAGGGCTTGAGAATGTTGGAGGTTTGTGCGAAGAGCGCGCCTAGTGAGGTACCAGACCATTCGAATGCGCCAGCATCTCGTGATATACCAAATGTCATCTCTGATGGATCTATCCTGACATTGATGGCGTCTAAGAATTTGATGAAATTGGCTGCGCTACGTTTAGTCATCAATTGCCGGAAGTAGACTTGACGGACGTACGGTAAGTCGCCGTGTTGAGGACGATGAAGCCGGTATCGACAGGTGTCTCGAGGCCATTGTGTTTCCAATTTACCGTGTTGGTATGGCCACCCAACCGATCTGCTGCCTCAAAGAGGTGTACTTCATGTCCTGCGTTGCGGAGCGTCCACAGGGCGCTGATGCCGGAGACGCCGCTACCGACGATGGCTATACGTTTTTTGTCCATCTCTTCTGCGACAGCGATGTCGAAACAGCCTTGAGTGGCGACTATACAACCACTAAAGTTGGCGTCCGGGAAAATGACAGAAAGCAAGCAAAACAAGAGGGAAGCACGTTGCTGCGAGGAATAGAAGTGTTGATGTCATCGACTCGCAAGCGACTTCGGTTTCAGCTAGTGCAGGGCCGAGTTCAGCGCGTTTAGCAGTGCTGGTAAGGTGCACTTTTGAGACGGTTGTCAGTTCGACCGTGGCGAAACACCACATGCTCGTTCTTGTATGCGCCACAGCGGAAGCAACTGTTGCAGGAGACTATGTGTCATGTCTGAATTTATGTGTGATTGAACGCTAGCTTACAGTCCGCCAGACTGATGCTGTTGAGCTACCTAGGTCGGACTGCTTAGCAGCAAAGAATCAATGAGACGTCAGTAAGACTGTTGCTATCAGCGGACGGTGATTGTGAAACAACATGTCATGATCCGAGTCTCGAGTGACGGACAGGAGCTGAGAAGTTGACAGCAGGTCGCCCGACAGCAGCCCGCAACGAGCAAATGCATGGGTGAATTGAGATGCTGAGGTCATGGCGGGCGAGGCAGCAACATTACGTCCGAGTGCAGACGAAATGGTACAATGTATAGATGCCTGGGGTCCCACGTGATGCGGGCAGGGACAGGCTTGCCTTGGCGGTGCGTAATGCGCCTCGATGCTGCGACCTGGCCCTGGCCGCCTCGGCAAGTCAACAGCGACGTCAACACGGCCGTCTCTCCAACACACTCCCATTCAAGCCTCCAACAACAAATCACACACCACACACACGATCGCAAAATCACCCCGCCGCCGCGACCATGTCCAACCTCATCGACGCAGACGCCGGCACCGAGCGCTTTGGCGGGTATGAAGCGGAGCTGAAGCTTGTGCAGGCCGACCTGTCGCAGCAAATCGAGCAGATCAAAGAGACGACGGGTGAGCCGCGCAAAGCTGCAATCAGCAGAGCCGAGCGCGCGCTGGAAGAGGCCGACGAGCTGGTACGAGAGCACCATGCGCAGATATATATATAGATATATATATATATATATATATCTATCTATATCTATATCTATACCTCCAGCCAACCCACCACTGACACGCCGCGCCGCAGATGGGCCAGATGCGCCTCGAAAAATCCAACATCCCCGCGACCCTCAAGAGCAAATACAACGCCAAGTTCCGCAACTTTGAATCCGACCTCGACGCCGCAAAACGCAAGCTGCAGACATACACCAACGACAAGGCCAAGCTGTTCGGCAGCCGCTACACCGACGACCCGGAGCATGGCGGTGATGCCCAGCTCGAGCAGCGCCAGCAGCTCCTCTCCGGCACCGACCGCCTGAACCGCAGCTCCAACCGTCTGCGCGAGAGCCAGCGGATAGCCCTCGAGACGGAGCAGATTGGCGCCGGCACCCTGAGCGACCTGCACCGCCAGCGCGAGACGATTGAACACACGAGGACCACCCTGCTCGAGTCGGAGAGCTACACCGATAGGAGTATCAAGACGCTGCGGGGCATGGCGAGACGGTGAGTACTGTTCCTTGTTTCCGTCCGGCCTGGTGCCGCTGATGCGCCTGTCAGATGGATGCCTATCTGAACCATGTTTTGACCTGGGGATTGCTAATCGAGTGCAGCATGGCCACCAACCGCATCATCACCATCGCCATCATCACCGTGCTGGTCCTGCTCATCATCGCCGTCATCTGGAGCAAGTTCCGATAGAGTGTCTTTTCTGCAGCGTTCTCGTTTGGGCCGGCGTTTGGAGCATGTTCTGTATATATCGGCGCGACATGGTCAATGACATTTCCACAATTCACGCTTTACATTTCACGCTTCGATTTCGATCTTGTCTTCGCCTTGTCACGTTCATGTTGTTGTTGTTGTTGTTGTTGTTGTTGTTGTTGTAGTTGTTGGTGTCAGTCGTGATATTCATTGTCATGCATCTGCGCTACCAATACTATTACCGCATTACCACCAGCAGCACTTGTCCAACCCAACCCAATCCAAACCCGGCAACCTAGAGCAAGGAAATAGCAACGCTTCGTGTTGTACAAACATGATGCAGAAAAAGAAGAAAAACAAAGGAGATGAAAGAGACAAAAAGAAAATGATTCCGCCAGCGCCAGTAAGAATTCATCGCAAACCATCAGATAGGGGTATCGTCGTTGCTCCCGTCTACGTCTTCCCTGGTTCCGTCCGTCCGTCCGTCCGTCCGTCCGTCTTATGATGACGACGACGAGACACCGAGACAGCAACCTCAGCCCAGGAGCTCTGCCCGGCTCCGCCCGCCCACGTGGCTCAGCACGAGCTGCGCGCCGACTTGGCCGATGTGTTGGACCGCACGGCTCCGTACTTGGAGTAGATGCTCAGGAGTCATGCATCATCATGTGTCCTCGTCTCGGACTGTGTATGTATTTGCGCATCCGGCTGCGACGGCACCAACGCCTCGCTCGACTCGCTCGGCCCCTTGTCCTCGCTCTTCTTCGTCTTGAGCCTCAGCTCTGCCTTGGACTCCGGCCGCGGGATGGCAGTGAGCTGCGTCCAGTCGCCGCTGGTCACGGGAAAGGGCGTGATGGGCAGCGGCTTGGTGCTGACGGGTGTACGAGGCGGCCGGCGGCTAGACAGCCGAGAGAGGTTGATGCTCGTCTCGCTGGGCCGACGGCTGTGTACCGTGCTCGGCCGTGTCACCGCGTCGTCTTCTGTCAGGCGGCTTAGACGCAGCGACGCGGGCGGCGCGAAGGGCGTCACGGGCGACATGCGTAGGGGGTTTAGTGCCTTGCCTTGGAATGGTGTGGGGCGGGTAGGGATGGCGACGGAGAGCGTGCTGTCCGAGCGAGAGTGGGCGATGCTTCCGTTGCGGGAGTGGGAGGTGCTGGCGCTGCGGGAGTGGGAGTGGGAGCGCTGGCTCGCCTGACCGGATGTGAGGGGGCGCATGTCGAGGGAGGCTTGGCTGCTGTTGTTGCCGGAGAAGGTTGGGCGGATGGATAGTGCGGGCGTGTCGACGCGCGTGCTGATAGACCCGGTGCGGATGTCCTTGGGTCGCTCGAGGTCGGGTGCGGTTGCAGTGGTGTACGCCGGTGCTGAGGAGAAATACTTGGGCATCATGACGGCAAAGAGAGGGCGCATTGCGGGCAGGCAAGCGCAGATGATACCAACGTTCACCTCAACGGCGGAGAGGGTGGCTTGGTCGGAGTTGTCGAACGTCTGGTCTTTGGAGTTGGCAAGGTTATCCAAGGTGTAGAGTCGGATAGTTGAGACTACAGTAACACTGTGGTCGGTGTAAGTCTTCATCAGAAGCATGGATAATCTAAGACTTGAACATACCTAGCACCAAGAGCGAGCATAGTAATCAATCCCTTCTTTTGGCTCCTGCTGATCTGGAGACTTCGAATGACTGGAAGGGGCAGGAACAGAATGATCACATCTTGTGCGATGTTCAGTCCGGCTGTGGTGAACCACACGATGTAGTCGTTCATACAGCGCCCATCTCTGACAGACTTGTCCCAGAAGAAGTTGACAGGGAAGCATATGAAGACATTACCAAAGACGCCCCACAAGCCACAAGTAATGACTATGCACAGCATAGCATAGCATGCGCAGCGAAAGTGGCGTGGTGGGAAGATGCGGATGTACTGAACAAGTATTGAGATCTTGGTTGTGGTGAGTGCGAGATTGTACACCCAGAGGCTGGCCCAGAACATCTGCATGTTGAGTCAGCGCTGTTGCAGATGATGCTTGTGTAAACAGGGGGCTCGAATTCAGGTTGTGCTTACCTTCAGAGCGATAGTGACATCCTCAGCAGCAAGGTCATATGTATGCTTGCCGAGGCCATGCATGACCTCTTCTGAAGTGATGACAGCAAGACCAATCGACAGGACCTTTAGTGGTCAGTATTGATTGTGACAACCTTAGAAGCCTGCAACATACCATAGCAAAAGCAATGCAGACATCCTCGAAACCAGCTCCCTTTGTCAACACCAATCTTGTGAACAGTCGAAGAAATACAATGGTTCCCGCAACAAGAGTGAACGCCAGAACAATCGTGTTCACCCGGATGCCAGCTGGCGAAGCGTCGTTGAGCATTGCAGTTGGCGTTTAATATGAGTGATCGCACTCGACGTATTAGAACGATTAGGAGAAGAAACACAGCAAACATTCAGCATTCCATCCCGCTTCAATCCATATTATTCCCTGGATGGCCGTTGGGAGGGGGCCTGAAGTGAGGGAAGCGAGTAGATGCAGGTCAAGTTCAGAGGCGACCACTATGACAGGCCCAGGAGGGGACCGGCTGGCAATGTAATAGCAGCCAGAGCGGAAACGCACATGCACTCCTGATGCACGAGTCGTAAACTCGACACTACCTCCATGGGAAGTCACGGTGCTCTGAGAGCTAGCTTACAGATACAAAAGTGGGTTCCAGGACAGGGTGGCCCGAATGGGAAGCCGGACATGTCGAAGACTCTAGCACCTCCACGCCATGCCACGTTCCTGCAGCGGCTTTCACTACGTGCGCGAGATCAGTCGCAGGTTACGTGCAGGAACAGGATAAGATCCATGTCGCTACATGGCCACGATTGGACAGGAACTGAAAATAGCAGTCGGCAGCCAGCGGTGGTAGGAACCGAAGGGGTATAATGTCTCAACTATAGCTCTAGTGCACTACTCGTGGCAGCCACTGCAGCGGCCTCGTGAGGCTAGTCCTTCGGTCCTGAACTTGGCTGGGGCACTGATTCACGATTGTGGCGTCACATGTCACAAGCTTAGGTGCAGCTTCTGACAGGGACCGGTCAAAGGTTCCTGGAGCCGCATTTGGAGATTATGGAGACTGGCTCTGCGATGGGGCACCATGATAAGTATGATGCCGATGTCCTCCGATGACACATTATCGCTCTCAGTATTTGAGAGCTGAGGCGGTTCAGGTATTGGTAACCCAGATGGTGATCAAACCTGCGTGGTGGGAACGAGTTCGCACGGGAGGGTGACCAGGCTAAAATGCCCCTGGCGCAGATCGTAGCCGAGTGTGGACCGTGCCCGAACGTTACCATAAAAGTGGGCGTCAAACATATCACACGAGTCTGAAACGCTACCTTAGGCTGCCGACGTTGACCCCATATTTTTGCCTTTGCTGCCTTCCGAGTCTCCACGAGCAGCAAGGAATTTCAGTAATGATGGCATGTAGATTGCGTAGTTGGTAGCAGCGATTGTGGTGTTGATACATTTGCAAACGTCGGTGAAGCTGCGCACAGTGCTACAGATCATTGCCATGCGTATGCCGACCGCACGTCAGAAACCCTCGCATGTCAAAGACCCTGAGGTTTCGGGTGACCTGCTGCTACTCTAGCCGGTCTTAACACGGCCAATATTAGTCTGAGGAGGTCGGCCCCGATGTTTGTAAAAGGCTCATCTCAATCTCTCAGCAAACCTTCAATCGACGCTTGCTCTGACAGTATTCCGCGCATGCCTTGAGAACTTTCTTCGCATGCTCTGACAAGCTGGAACCTTTCGTTACGCACCTGCAGACGGGAGGCGTCTGGTAGAAGCTAAGATAGCTTCTCCGTTCGACAATTAGCGAGATTGAGACGCGATGTCCTCCAGGACTATCGTGCCGATATGTAAGTCAGAATGAACTGGCTGAATCATCTGCTTCATGTGCGACTGCCGCAGCAATTGGCATTTTTGTAAGACGGACGAGCAAAGTATCGGCACCCTTTCGAGCCAAGCAGTGCCGTGCAGCTACGCATGTCAGGGTCGGAGGCGACGTACAGCGTGAGATATCGATCAACATCACGAGAGCCGTCTGTGCCGGCCATGCAGTGAAGTCGTAGGGTTTTCACGTCGGAACGTCTTAGTGCTTTTTCCAATGGCCTGGTAGGTTCGCAGGGTCCAGTCTGGGATCTGTCTTGTAACTGGATTGATGCGGCCGCTCGAGCTCTAGCGCTTGTATTACACGTGCATAATACCGCCGCTCATAGTCGAGAAACTTCCGGAACTACACTTCCGCCCATACAAGACGCTTTTGAGGAAGCCAATGGGACACCGTAGCGATCGGATCCCCGCCTCCTATGATCTTAAAGGAACGTGGCTTGATGTATATAGTACGTTTGGGCCAGTAGTTCTCGCGTCGTACAACCATGATGATCGCTTCCCCATGCTTGAACTTCGTGGATGAGCCCTGGCCTAGGCTCAGGAGACTACACATCGATGCGCATGTCGATGCCGAGACTTCGAGGCAGTGCTATCAAGCACTGTATAACAAAGGCTGCTGTGACGCCGTAATAAAGTGTTACACGATTGAGTGATCGCCCTTGAGGCGCGGCAAGTGTGAAGGCGATTGCCGAGCTCTTATCGTGCAACGACAATGCATCGGAGTCCTCAGCTCATCGGCGCTTGGCCTACCAAGCTACGCCTGCCAGCTTCAGATGCAGCAATCCTTCCTTGGATCTGTTCGACTTGGCGCAGAAGCAATATCCTAAACAAGGATCGGTCCTTCTACGCAGCGTCCAAAGCTGATCTAACTTAACATCAGCCTCTGCACGGGTCTCGTGTGCAGCACCCCGTGGTTGCTATTGTTCGTCCCCGCGTATCCCATCCTAGTGTAGTGTATGTACTGAAGGATGGTCTCGTTGATAACGGCTTCTCTGTCGGAGGTCCTTTACGATGTGATACACGGTTGAATTCTGATGCCCAACAAGCTAAGGTGTCATATCAACAAGCCTGATGATATGGCGAGTGGTGTGATGCGTTACAATGTCCGCAGTCTGTTTGTGTACAGCTTTGTAGCATGACGTGCTCATGTTACGAGCGATCGTTCCTCCGAGCTGCAGTATACACGCGTGAAGTCTCCACACACTCCAGCGCGCGTGATGTTGGATGCTCACTTCGTTCCGCGTTCCGCGTGTTTAAAACCATGCGGTCTGTGCGCGTAGCTATCACCGTTGTTTGTTTGTTATTGCTTGTAAGGTGCGTAAGCGTGCGTGGGTCGTGTAGGGTATAGGCTCTCGTATGCGAGGCGTCGCATTCATTCATCGTCGTGGTGATGGCGCAGACATCGTGCGCATCGTTCGAGGTCGTGTCGTTGACTGGTAATGGCGCGTGGTGGCAGCGCCGTCATCACTCGTAGCGGGGAAATCAGCCGTTCGTGTTTTCTTCTTCAATCTCGCGGCAGGCCACGGTGATCAATGAAAAAAGAACTGACAGCAGTAGTGGGATACAAAAATTCCCAGCCGATCCGAAAACCAGCTGGAGCGGTCATAGTTGTAGTTTTCAACTAGCAAAAACGCTACCTCAGACGAATCTTCACTGGTAAGCGTAAAGCCCATGCTAATTCGGGTTAGCGCAGCCATGGAGGTGAATAGAGCGGTCGTGAGTGTTAGGAGGAAGTGGGAATGGAAGGGTAGGGGGAGGACAATTACTTACCACGCGGATGAGGACAAATGGATGGATGTGCGCTTGAATAAATACCTGCGAGCGCACAGGCATCAGCCTTGGCACGCTAGTATCACGTGATATGGCACGGACTGAAAGCCAACCTTGCGCCGTATCTGGACCAATCGACAAGTGCGATGTGGAGCCCTCTGGTAGGCAACACCAACGTCACGTTTCTATTCTTCTTGTATCTGCTTTCACATCTGCATCGATCTCTCAGCCGTGTCAACCTTCTCCAGAAGAGAGGAGAGATTGAAAAGGCAGGAGGTGATCGAAGCAATCCAGATTTGCAGGACGAATACTGTTCTGGTGAGTAACTCGTACGTCCAGGTAGGTCATGTTGTGGAGCACTGTCTGGCAAGAAGTCAGCATCAGCATGCAGTCGAACTGAAAGCGGTGTTGAAGGTCAATAACTCTCAGAATCAGCAGGGACTCTCGACACACGAGCACAAACGCTCGGGACCCTAATCGTGGTATACGACTTGTTGTTATTGTTGTAGTTGACACAAGCATGTAAAAAGGCTACGCCATGTTTACTTTAAATGCTGTAGCTACTAGTCTTGGATGAAAGGCCAACACCACTTTCGCCTCACTCATCACCTTCAGGGAGGAACGTTTCGACCCACCCTTTAACGTAGCTAGTGCATCACCAGCGGTGACGTGCACAAAGGCCAGAACAGAAGATGATAATCACGAAGAAGAAAAATACGTCACAGTCTTCTGCAGCCGTACTAGACCTTCTCCCGCCTCTCAATCGCCTTCCCAATATCAGCAAACGACTCGGCCTTCCTGAAGACCAACCCGAACGCCAGATCCTGCGCCCACCTCGGCCACCCCCTGATCCCCATATGCCTCTCCTGATCCGCCGGGACACAGATCCTGCCACTCGATCCGTTCAAGACCTGCTTCACAACCACATCTGAGACCCTCGTCGGCGGGTCCGGCACGATGCCCTGCTTCGCCAGCATCTCGCCCTTGACTCCCTTCAGGATGGCTGTCTGGTGCCAGCTCGGGTGGATGGACGTCGTGCAGATGGAGGAGCCGTTGGGGTAGTGCGCGAGGCATTCCGCGCGCAGGCCTTCGGTGAGGTAGAGGGCGCCGATTTTGCTGATGCAGTAGTCGATCAGCCCGGGGGCGGCGACAAACGACGCCATGGACGCGATGGAGACGACGTGGCCTTTGCGCTGGGCGAGCATGCCCGGGAGGAAGGCGCGGATGAGCACGAGGTGGGAGAAGAGGTTTACTTGGAGGAGTTTTTGGGATTCCGCGTTGGTCGTCTGCGCGGGTTGGTCAGCTTCTGTTATACAGGCGCGAAGATGAAGGGGGAACGCACATCCAACATTGTCTTCCCTATGCCAATCCCCGCGTTGTTGATCAGCACGCTCACCGTCCCGTGCTCGCTCTTGATCTGCTCGCACAGCCCCTCCAGCGCAGCCGTGTCGGTGATATCGCACTGGTAGAAGTGCACGTCGGGGAGGGCATCAAGCTCCGCGGGAAACGAGGAGATGTCAATCGCAACAACGCGGGCGTGCTTTGAAAACGCCTTCACCATCTCGTATCCAAATCCGCTGCTCCCGCCTGTAATCAGCACGAGCTCTTTCTTGCTGGGGCCAAACTCCCATTCCGCTCCGTTGCGGCCGAGAGACCAGTTGTTCCATGCTAGACGGTTGAGCGCTTGGTTGATACGCCGAAGGACGCCCGCGGTTGTCAGAACTTTGAGGACTGTGATCAAGGCTGCGAGGCGGGAGACACCTTTGGGGGTGTTGGTGAAGACGGGGAGTGTGGACTGGAACGGGGCAAGGAGACGAGCACGAAAATGGGGCGGCCCACGAGTGAGGGCATAGAGCAATGCGCCTGTTAGGAGAGGCTCGCTGGCAACTTTGGTGATGCCGGAAATAGCTGTGCCTGCCATGGTGGGCTTGTTGCTCTTGATTGATCTTCCAAGTGACATGATGGGTGTTGAGCTACTCAAGTAGAGGTCGTAAGATGTGGACAGCAATCATACTAGGAGCGGAACATGTGCAGCCCGGGTTATTCGAGCGTCAATCAAGCACAGCACACGCCGAGGTCTGCGAGTGCCTTTAAAAGAGTAGCTTGCGAGCATCCCCGCAAAGAGCTCAAGCGGGATCATCTGCGGCTCCGGGAGATGATGCGGGGCAGGCCTAACCACAACATGTGATTGCATGACCGAGTAAGCATGATCGCGACCAGTTACCAACCAGGAAGGACTATGTCATGGCAGACAGATGCGGAGGGACTTGGAATTACGCGTCAGACTAGTCAGGTGCCGAGGCAGACCTTAGTGTACTTCTCACACATCTTCATCGGAATGTCGAGCTCCCGGTACAGGAAAGCGCATCGCCAAGATGTCCGAGGCTTGTGTGACAATGAGCACTCGTTGGTAAGATTGATTTCGACCTTCAGTGATGTGGGTTCGAGCGAGTTGTCGCCATCACATGACAACCACGTCTACGGTTACACTGCCCACGGAACAGGTCGCAGCCTAAGTCGCATGCCATTCACAGGCTTACTCGTAATCGTCCCCCCAACAAGCACCTTCTCGTTCAAATCCGCCATCTCCATCTCAAACCCCCCTACAAACGCCGCAAGCAGCGCCCTCAACTCCGCTCTGGCAAAGCGCTCGCCAATGCAGCTACGCGGACCATGCAAAAACGTCAAAAACGCATAGTTACTCTCCGCGCCGCCGTTCATCGTCGCGCGCCCAGTCGTCTTGTCGATCCAGCGCGTGGGCACAAACTCCTCCGCGTCCTCACCCCAGAGGAGCGGGTTGCGATTCATTGCCCACGGCGTGATGAAGATGGTCGTTCCTTTTGGAATGAAGACGCCAGCAATTGTGGTGTCGCGGATAGAGTTGCGTGAAGTGACAGGGATGGTGGGATGCAGGCGCAAAACCTCGTTGCAGACGCCGTTGAGGTAGGGCATGCTTTCCAGCAGTGTGGCGTTGTCAGCGTGAGGATCAGAGAGGACCGCGGGATCGGGGATGTATTGGTGGATCTCGGCGCGCAGGCGCGATTGGATGTCTCGGTGCGTGGAGAGGAAATGCGATGCCCAGGTTAGTGCTGACGAGGTGGTTTCGTGGCCTGCAGCCATGAACGTTAGAAGGTGATCCACCAGGTTGCGGTCTGAAAAGTCGTTGCTTCGGATCATGAAGGATAGGATGTCTCGGCTTTCCTTGCTCTCATACTTGATCTTCGACTTCCGGTCAACGACAAAGTCTGTGCAGATCCGGGTGAGGTTTGCGGTAGTGATTCTGACTCTTTCGTTGAGTTTCCACGGAAGCATTGCAATGAGTCGCTGCGGGAAGACCAAATGCAACAAAAACCATACTGCTTTCTCGTTTGTAGGCTCCAAAACCTCCTCATACGTCTTCGCGAGCTCGTCCTCACCGCTGCGTAGGGATGCAACATCGCGCCCAAGCCCGGCAAGCCCAATAATATCAAGTGTAACTTGCGTAGAGTAATGCCCAATTTCAACGACTTTGGAGGCTTCGTCTGCCAATGCAGCCCTGAGCACATTGCAGAACTCGACAGACTTCGCGCAAAACACCGGGTACAGCTCCTTGATCTGGCGAAAATGGAAGGCCGGCATGATCTGCTTGCGGTGGTGTCTATGCACATCGCCCTCGAGAATGACCAAGCCGTCCCCTATAAACCTTCGCAGGGTGTTGCGCAGCCAAGTTGGTTTCTCAAAGTCGTACGTCTTGTTAACAAGGACGTCCGCCACGGCCGCAGGGCTGGCGACAAGAAGCCGTTCAGCATGGAAGAAGCCTAGAGTGCGGACGATGCCGTTGTTGGGTGTCGCTTTGATAATGTCGAGGTGCGGTTGTCCTGGTGGACGCTGGAATAGGATCAGGGCATGTCCGACGAGAGGCTTGAAACCGCTAGCTGTCGGCAGGTGTCGGAGCGGACTCAAGTGGAATGGGTAGAGAATGAGTTTATATGTGCCGTAGATGCAGAAGTTGAAGACTATAAAGGAAAGGAAGAGAAAGACCAGCGTGGTCTGCGCAGCAATGGTGGGTACAAGATAAAAGGTGAGTATCGATTGCGGCACCGCTGCCAGGGCTACATTCGCAGGCGTGAGCTCGATCATGATAGTACGAAGATTGATGCAGTGTGGGCTCCAAACTACTGGATCCGTCTGGGTTCATCAACCACTTTCTAGATGGTTTCTGCCTAGAGTGTAGGTAAGCGGGCGCTGACATTATTAGCACGCCTCGGACGGACAAGACCTCCGAACATCACCACCGCATGACGTTGTTTCGACGGCCCGAATGTGGTAGGCGTTGCGACGGACAGGGAATGCCTGATAGGGCACTTGCCCACAAATGTCGGTCCAACAGCGCCAAATCCGGGATAAGAGATGGGGTTGTTGGAGTTGACGCATGGTGTGTGTGAGTGAGTGGCTTTCAGGCGCCTTAGTTCAGATCCGCTTGACTCCATCAGGCAAGGACCGAGGCTCAATTGGAACTCATGTGAAGCTTGGTGTATACTTCATGTCTGTGTAACGTGTTGTAATATCAAGTGTTAATGGGGGTCAATTGCTCCTGATGCCCAAGAAAAGCCGTGTTTTAAAAGCTTATATTCTATATTCTAGTCATTATCATTGCAGCGAGTCGAACCCTGTTCTACCGAACCCATACTTAATCTCCTACGCAACCTCAAACCGTCTATCGGGCGTTGTTCCTAGGTGCCTCAGTAGGCGGGCCGGTGGGCGTTGTGTAGCACTTGGTCATGCCGCCATCGACAACGAAATCCGAGCCGTTGACAAAGCTGGACTCGTCGCTGGCCAGGAAGAGAACTGCCTGAGCCTGCTCAATAGCCTCACCGAAACGGCCGCTAGGGAAGTGGACCTCACGGCGGTGGCGCTTCTCCTGGTCATCACCAAGCCAGTCCTGGAGAAGTGGGGTGCTGGTTTTGTTAGGATACAAAGCGAGGCAGTCTATCGTCAAGGACTTACTTCAACGGCGCAGGGCACAGAGAGTTGAATCTGAAGCCCTCCCTGGCGTGCACCATGGCCAACTCCCTTGTCAGCGCCAAAACCGCGCCCTTACTGGCTGTGTACGCCAATTGAGGAGTGGCAGAACCGACAAGACCGACCACGCTGGCGGTGTTGATGACGCTCGTCTTTGTCTTTCCGTGCTTGCGGAAGCTCAAAACTGCGTGTTTGCTGCCGAACCATACACCCTTGACGTTAATGGCCTGTGTCAGATCCCAGATCTTCTCTGGGGTGTTGACGGCATCGTCGTCATCGGCGTGCATTATGCCGGCATTGTTGAAGATGATGTCCAGACCGCCCCAGGAGTCGACGTGGGCTACAATGGCTTCAACGTCAGATTCCTTGGAAACATCGCAGACCTTGGTCTCGACCTTGAGGCCTTTGGCGGTGGGAACTACTTCATGGAGCTTGGCCAGGGCCTTCTCGAGCGCTGGTGCGGAAATGTCGGAGAGGAGAACATTGGCGCCCTCACGTGCAAAAAGAATGGATGTCTCGAGGCCGATGCCGCTGTGCGGTGTTAGTCGGACGAACGCTTTTGACCGATTTTTCTAGAATCCGGAGTTGTTGTGTCTGCTGATGCCAAGGTGCTGTTACACGGGTGGCGGTCGTTTCGCCACGATTCAAGTCCGGGCCTGCCGGCTCCAGCATGTCTACAAGTGACCAACTCTTCCAGAAAAACAGCGATCGCAGCGATTGTTGACGGGCCAGGGTACGGCGTTGTTTTGTTGAAAATGCAGAGCTCATCACTTACCCAGCGGCGCCGGTGACGATGGCGTTCTTTCCTTCAAGACGGCCCATGTTGATACTGCACAGAGTCACTGTTGAAGTGTGTGTGTGTGGGTATGGGTGTGGTATCAGAGATCTGGTCGGAGGTTAGGGGGCGACGTTTGAAGTTTTATAGTCACGATGGTCGATATTAGTCATATAAACATGGCGGAGGCGTCATATCGCTTTGTCAACGGGGAAGGTTTGCCAGCGTAGCAGCACGCACCCGCGAGAGCACGTACCTGTGACAGAGTCGTATTTGTAGACGTTGCGGAGGTGGTGCAGGGGGCGTCTGAAGCGTCAGAAGGAGTCTGTCAGGAGTTCACGGATGGAGAAGGTCGGTGGTATTGAGGGTCCGCAAGCGAAGTCGGCGGAGCTGATACCGGTAGATAGTGGACGATAAGGGTCCAACTCGGCGGCGGCGCATGCAGCTCAGGTACAGACGCATCACGAGCGGTGAGATGATCTGGAGCTGCTCTGGAGCCACTCTGGAGCCCTTGGAGGAGCTGGACAAGCCTGCAAGGACAGCACGCGACCACGGCGGGCATCAACACGGTCCCACGTCAGGCTGTCTACATGGTGTGGTACAAGGTGTCGCGTACCCCGCCATCTGGCGGGGCGTCATGGCGGTGAACTCTGGCGGAACATCACAGTGGTGCTTTGGGTCCGTTGTCGCGCGGGCTAGCAGGGCAGGGTCAGGGTGTCGCAAGGGGGAGAGGAGCAGATAGCGGGCGTGCCGCGAAGCTTTATAGGCAGGCTGCGCGAGGCTCAGGATGCTATGGGTTGTGTCCGCGTTGCCGTGCTGCGCGCTAGCAGTTCCCCATCCGCCGCGCCCACGTCATTGGTCCCGCAGCTATCGCGTCCATCCACAGTCCAGACAGCTGAGCTCGGTGCTGCGAAACCTGCTGCCGAGTGCTGTGTGTGAGCGCGCCTGCTGCTGCCATCACTGCTGCTATCTGTGAATCCTCTCCCTCTGCGTGAACCCTCTGCCCCCTCTTCGCCATCTTCCACCCAGTCGCGCCTCTTCCACTCGTCTCCCACCTCCACCTCCACCTCCACCATGGCCGACCAGCCCGTGACGCTCGAGGCGCTGCCCAAGCTCCTCAAGGACGATGTCGCCGTCAAGGTCGCCGGCCTCGACGTCGACGGCATGCTGCGCGGCAAGCTGATGGCCAAGAAGAAGTTCCTGTCCATTGCAAAAGACGGCTTTGGCTTCTGCAGCGTCGTCTTCGGCTGGGACATGCACGACCAGACCTACTTCCGCGAGCTGGGCGTCTCCAACAAGGAAAACGGCTACCGCGACCTGATTGCCGTCCCGGACCTGTCGTCCTTCCGCCGCATTCCCTGGGAGAACAACGTGCCCTTCTTCCTCGTCTCGTTCCACGACCCGGACACGCACGACTCGCTGTACGCGTGCCCCAGGAGTCTGTTGAGGCGCACCGTCGACAAGCTCAAGGACAGCGGCTATGGCGCCATGGCGGGCGCCGAGTACGAGTTCTACCAGTTCAGGGCGCCGCAGACACACGCCGGACCTGAGAGGAACTCGAGTGGGACCGCCACTTTCCTGCGCGAGAACCCCGTCAACGCCCTGCCCAGTCTGACCGAGGGCATGTTTGGCTACAGCATCACACGCACAGTCCACAACCAGGACTACTTCTACGGCATCTTCGACGCCTGCGAGAAGTTCAACTGCGGCATTGAAGGCTGGCACACCGAATCTGGGCCTGGTGTTTTTGAAGCTGTAAGCCTCTACACTATCATCTCTCTACTTTACAACTTGTCCAGCACACGCACTAACCATGCACTCCACAGGCCCTCCAGTTCGGCGAAATCAGCGCCATGGCCGATAAGGCCTCGCTCTTCAAACTCGTCGTCAAGTCCCTCGGCTCCCAGTTCGGCATCACTCCCTGCTTCATGGCGAAGCCACGCGAAGGCCTGCCCGGCAACAGCGGCCACATGCACGTCTCCATTGTCGACAACAACGGCACCAACCTCTTCGCCCGCGAGTCCGAAGACACCTCGGCCCCATACAGCGACATTGCCTTCCTCAGCGACCTGGGCCGGCACTTCCTCGCCGGCCTCATCGACGGCCTGCCAGACATCATGCCCATCCTCGCCCCCAACGTAAACTCGTACAAGCGCCTCGTCGAAAACTTCTGGGCCCCCGTCACCGTCTCCTGGGGCCTCGAGCACCGCGCCGCCTCCATCCGCCTCATTGCTCCCCCGACCGCCAGCGCAAAAGCAACACGCTTCGAGGTCCGCGTCCCCGGCGCAGACACAAACCCGCACTTTGTCCTCGCTGCCATCCTGGCCCTCGGCTGGCGCGGCATCGAGAAGAAAATGGAGATTGCCATCCCCCCGCTGGGCAAGGGCGAGGATGTCGGCGGCAAGGCGGACAAGGGCGAGCGCCTTGCAAAGTCGTTGAAGGAGGCCACGGAGCGCTTCATGAGCGACAAGAGCGTCGCGAGGGAGGTGTTTGGGGATGCCTTTGTCGACCACTTTGGGGGGACGCGGCAGCATGAGATTAGGCTGTGGGACGAGGCCGTGACTGACTGGGAGGTCAGGCGGTATATTGAGACGGTGTAGATACGGGGAGCTTTGCGAGGAGCTTGGATGATGCGTTGTGATGTATTATGATATGATACCATGGGTATACCGCTCTATACGACTCCTTTTCCATGGATTGACTGCCTTCCCGTTCGAACCTTCCCGTCACACCCCCAGGTCCTACAGCCCCACCACTCCCCTCAACCCCTTGAGCCTCCCCCGCCAGTCCGTCGCGTATCCCAACCACACAATCCCACTTGCCATGCTCCACGCACGCTCGCCCGCCCCCTTCCCCTGCAGTGGGATATCCATCGGCGGGGGGATACTCGTCTTGACGCCCCACCAGCGATCCCTCGTCACAGCCTTGACATTACACAAGCTGCGCAGGCCCTCCTTGCCTGCAAACCGCCCGTACCCGCTGCCTTTGACGCCGCCAAAGGGGAGCTGCACCATGTACGTGACAGCGAAGTCGTTGACAGCCACCATCCCCGCATGCACGTCGCGGACCACTCGCTCAAGATCGGCCGTGGACGAGCCATACACGCTTGCGCCCAGTGCGTAGATGGTGCTGTTTGCAATGGAAATGGCGTTCGAGACCGAGTCGGCACGCATGAGCAGGAAGACGGGCGCGAACAGCTCCTGCTGGGCGATTTTCATGCTCGGGGTCACGTCTGCGAGGAATGTAGGCGTGAAATAGTGGCCTGATGGGTGGGACGGATGTGTGTAGCGTTTCCCGCCTGCGAGGAGGCGAGCGCCGTGCTGCACTGCATCTTCAACGAGGGCTTCGAGGTTGTCAAAGGTGGCGGCAGAGATGGAAGCGCCCACATCGATGGGTGTCTCGGTAGGATCGGTGAGGATGGAGCCGGGCTTGAGAGCGCGGATTTTGGGGGTCAGGTATTCGACGAGGCGATCGTGGACTTTGGAGAGGGCAATGACGCGCTCAATGCCGATGCAGTTTTGGCCTGCGGATTGGAAAGTCCCGCGCATGAGGATGCTGGCTACGCGCTTGAAGTCGCTGTCTGAAAGGTCGTCCAGTACAATGGCAGGGTCTTTGCCGCCAAGCTCGACACAGACTGGAGTCAATGACTTTGCGGCCGAGGCACAGACGTGATGTGCGACTTGTCGCGAGCCTATGAAGGTGATGTGGCCGATATCAGGATGAGATGTCAAGTGATTGGCAACATCAGGCCAGCAGATGACTGGCTGGACGATATCAGGAGAATGCCCGCATACCTCCAGGGCACGAGTTACGATGGAGATGAAGTAGGACGAGGACCAGGCGGTAGCCTCTGACCCCTTCACGATGACAGCATTGCCTGCAAATATAGAGGCGATGATGGGAGAGTGCGCGTTGTGGAAGGGATAGTTCCAGGAATGGCAGACGGCAACGACACCCAGCGGCTGGTAGATGATCTCGTTCCACTTGTACATCATGAGCAGATTTGTAGGTCGACGCTCGCTCTTGAGGCTGTCTTCGCCATGACGTATTGTCCACCGCAGCTTCTCAGCGGTGACCAGGATCTCTCCCAGGGCAGCGTCCACCATGGTCTTGCCAGAGTCTAGGCAGGCCACTCGTGCGATTGTTTCCTGGTTCTCGAGGATGAACTTGAGCATTGTCTTGAGCACCTTTCTGCGCTGGGCGAAGGTCGTCTGCGCCCATTGTACCTGAGCTTCCTTCGCTCTGGCAATGGCGCGGTCGATGCCTTGAGCGGTGGATGGATTGATGCGCCCAAGCGCTTCACCAGTTGCTGGGGCATAGCATTGGATGAGTGATGAGCCGGAGACCTGAATCTGTTAATCCGTGCGTATCTAGAGCGAGAGGAATCTTGGACCTTGAGCGTAGGCTCCTTGAGCACTTCGCCTCTCCACCCAGGTTGCGCCTGCTCAGGCGGCGTGATGTGATACGGGATCGGCGCTTCTGTGTCTGTCCGCAGCAGCAAATACAAAAAGTACAACGTCGCTGCACCGACGACGCCGAGCACATACGTGCTGTAGTCGTCAAGGCCGTACATGGTGCTGGGTCGTGCACGCGCTGGTCAATTGTGGCCAGTCGCGCTGCTGGTCGGTTGTAGTTATTGGACCCTTTTCTCGGGCAACTTTTTGGCGTCGGGGGTTCCGCGGTCGACGCGTGATCACCTGCAAGGGACTTGTCCACAACTTGCACCCGGCACCCAAAGCCGACAACTGATCGCAACTTGCTTCATACGGAAGGTTTGACTTTGCTGTCGATTGCCCCGTTACCGATCCGGAGCCAAGCACCTGGTTCAATCATCGCCCCTGCGGTAGCGCTTCCTGTGTAGAACCACGACAGATTATGGAACTCAAGCTTGGTAGTTGGGTGGACATATCACGTCTCCAAAGAGCATCTATGTCGGTGCTGTATCTTTGATATTGTCATCTCGTCTTATGTATCGCCATTCACCGCCTCAGGCTCCTGTCGCTCCCTCTTCGGGCACTAATACGGCCCGAAAGCACGACATGACGCACCCAGCAAGCCATGCCTTCTTCTTACACCACTGTGTAGACTCCGCAAAACAGAAGATCAGATCGGTGAACCATATGCGGTGCCTGATCGCCCATCCATACCTGAGGCGCCCGGATTCGTTGCTGCCGAAACGCTGCTGAAACCGAAACAGCTGACAAGACGTCAAACATGCCAACCTCGACACCTCGAGCGTCAATCGTTTGGGGAGCAGCAAATCCTCAGCAAACAAGCCTTTCGTCGTAGGTTGTAGGCCTTGTTGCCGTGTGAGGCAGTGACCGGCCGTTTGGGGCGGTGCTGGGCACAAGTATGCGGCATGTTCTCTTACCTGCGCTGAGTGGTGTATAAGAGTCTGAGGCAAGGCTACCAGGCGTAAGTATCGTCAGGCTCAACCTTCCAGTGCCGACACCAAAATCACCCGTCGTGCCATCTTTGTATACATTCTACTGTTTAATCCCTCCTTCACGTCCGCAATCATGGCCCTCCACCTCCTTCAGCTCGCCCTGCCACTCCTCACCCTCCTCACCACAGCCCACGCCCAAAACCCCTCCATCATCCCCACCGACCTCAGCACTGGTTTCAACAAGAAAGAAGTCCAGGTCTCCTTCTCCAACAAAGCAACCGATGGCTTCACTTCAGGGACATCCTTCTCCCGTGATGCCGTGGCAAACGAGCCCACCTTCGCGCTGGGCGACAGCAACGGTATCGCCCCCAGCACGCGCTACACGCTCATCATGGTCGACACCACGTGCCCCAGCGCTCGCAAACTGCACTACGTGCGCTCGAACTTCAAGTTCAGTTTCGCAGGCGGGACGAACATCGAAACCGAGTCTGCACCGCTGGTTGAATACAAGGCTCCTGGAGCGCTTGGTGAGCAGGGCGACCAGAGACAGTATGTGTTTTTGATGTACACGAATCCGCAGCGTAAGGAGTTTGCGGAGATGCAGACACCCGCCGAGGGAGAGGTGTTCGATGTGAAGAAGTTCCAAGGGGACAACGGGTTCAAGGATCCTGTTGCGGGCGTGGGGATGGTGGTGCAGCTGGGCGGGACAGCAGACTGCGGCAGCGAGGGCGCAAACCAGCTGCCTGAGGATTTGCCTACTGCGGCGCCGGGTACGAGCCAGGGTGTTGCGAGCACGACTAGGGCGGCGGCTCCTTCGCAGACTCTGGTCTCCTCAAGTGGTGCCCCTGTTCCTTCACCGACCCTTTCTGGGGGCGACGGACAGCAAGGCCCGGCACCTACGACTATCGCCTCCACTGCCGTCCCAGCAGTCTCTTCCCCAGCGCTGCAGACCGATGAGACGGCTCCAACCTCAGCGAACCCGGTCAATAGCTTCACCAGCGTACGAGCAACCATCCCTGGCTCCCCGACAACGAGCAGCGCACCTCTTGAGCAGACCGCCAACGCCGCTCCCGGAACAATGGTGAGAAATGGCGCATTGATGGCGCAACTTCTGCTTGTTGCTGGTGGTTTGGGTTGGTGAGGTCCTGGAGATGCAATCACGTAGTGTCCTGGCGGCTGTGCTGTCGATACCCTGTATTACAATATATTTAATTCACGACTTGTCTTTGCTCTTTTTTATCTGCATTTCCTTTGAGTTTAGCCTGTGGAGATGGGGACTGATGGTGTGTGGTTTCCAAGGTGGCTCTCAGACTGCCGTGAAGTGCTGATTCTGAATCTCTTCAAGTGCATTCACGACGAGACAGCCCAAACCATCAAGGCTCAACGAGATACTCATTGATTTCTGCACTAGTCTTCCTTGACGACCTCCGCGTACGATTTTCCACCCTTCTTGATCAGCTCCCCCACCACAAACGGAATGGCGTCCTTGGGTCCATAGTACTTCAGATCGAACTTATCCCACTCACCCGCGTTCCTCAGATACTCGGGCGTATGTCTCTGCAACTCGCAGCCACCCATGAAAAACGGCCACCCAAGCAGCGTATACACAACCTGCATGAATCTCGCAAGCAGCCTTCCCTCAGTCCTCCACGGATTCACAACATGTTCACATATCACCATCCTCCCTCCAGGCTTCAGCAGATTATACAGCCCGTTCACCGTCTCCTGCACATGCGGCACCCCACACAGGACCCTCAGACAGCAAATCTCATCAAACACGCCATCCGACGCCAGCCCCGCTCGCCCACTCGCCTCCAACACCCCACTCTTGTGCAGCGCGGGGATCAAGCTCTCTGGCTCCCCACCGCACCGCAGCGCACGGTACTTGTCGCCGAACCCGTGCTTCTGCGCGTTCCGCGCCAGTCCCTCGTGCAGTTCCGCGGCTGGCTCGGCGCCATACATGGCGGTGATGCGGGAGGCGTCGAAGCGCGACAAGAGTTCGCCGGTGCCGGGCCCAATGTCGAGGACTACGCCTGAGCAGGACGAGAGCAGCGAGTTGAGGGGCCCAGGCATTTCGGCGGATAGGGCGGCGCCGTTTTTGGTCCAGAGGCGGGCGAAGGATTTGTAGCGGAGGGCTGTGAGGTTGAGGAGTGTCCAGGGTTTGAGGTCGATGAAGGTGATTTCGAGCATGGTCATGAGGAAGTCTGGTTTGGTTAGATTTAGTTTGGTAGAGTTGGTACTTCCATGCACATACGAAAGATGGAGGTCAGGAGGAGTATTGCAGGTTGAAATAGTACGGGGAGATTGCTCTGTATCCATGCTGGTGGAGGCATTGCTGCTTATGGTTTGTGCTGGATATGGATCCAGCTACTGTTGTTCACAATGTTCATTAGTCAGAGGCGAAGTGTTGCGCAGTGGATGAACTACGAGGAACAGTAGAGAATCAGCTGTTAGTCTCCAAGAGCTCAGTAGCTTCTGGTGCTCTAAAGACGGACGACGGAATGTTGGTGCTAACGTCTGGAAGCAGCGACGATACGTTCGAACGCGGATCAGACGTCAGAGGCATGTGGCAGTGGGGTGTCGAGTGGGGCAGCCGAGGCATGTGGCCCCAGCTCCCCGAGCAACGAAATGGAAGTGAAGGATGAGAGCGTACATCCGTCTAACATCAACAATCATTGCAATGGCGCAGCAGCAGAGGCAGAAATTTGCGCTGATAACAGGGTGTACGCCTGGAGGCATTGGGTAGGTAGACTGCCAGACAGTTGAGCATTGTACTTAACACGCATAGGCATTTCCTCGCACTGGAATTTGCTGAGAAAGGTTTCCAAGTACTGGGGACCGTCCGCGATCCCTCCAAATACTCGTCGCCCCACCAAAACATCACATTCCTCCCCCTCGAGCTCACAAGCATCGAGTCGATCCGCGAGCTCCGCAAGCGCGTCACCGAGATCACAAACGGCAAGCTCGACATCCTCTACAACAATGCTGGCCGCAACTACGTCGTCCCAGCGCTTGACTACGACACCGACGAGCTCCATGAGCTCTTTGAGGCGAACGTCTTTGCGGTGATGCACATGTGCAGGGAGTTCACACCGCTGTTGATCGAGGCAAAGGGCACCATTGTGCAGACAGGCTCGGTGGCCGGGATCCTGCCATATGTCTGGGGCGCGCCGTACAATGCCTCGAAAGCAGCACTCCACTCGTACACAAACACGCTGCGCGTCGAACTCGCACCGCTCGGTGTGCGCGTTGTGAACGTGATTACTGGCGGCGTCAAATCAAACATCGCACGCACCCATCGCGAGCTGCCGCCAGGGTCCTACATGCAGCCTCTCGCCCCTGAGTACGAGAGCAGGTTGACGCATAGCCAGCAGCTTGGCATGGACACTCAGCAGTATGCGAGGAGCTGTGTGAGGCAGGTGTTGCGTGGTGATGGGTTGTTTGGCCGACAGAGGGAGATTTGGGAGGGCAAGATGAGCTGGATTGTGTGGTTTGGGTGGAAGTGGATGCCGACGAAGATATTCGATTGGTACTTCACCTATGTGTTCAAGCTTGGGAAGCTGAGGGGTAGTGTTGGGCCTAACAAGAAGGCCTTGTAGATTGTTGAAGTTGCAAAGATACCATTCGATTGACTGCCTCCTTACTATTAATTTGAGAGCACTCTGAGCGTGTAAATTGAAGACCGGCCACACTCGGCCAAGCTGCTATCAGATGGTCAGATAAGCCCGAGGACCGGCTATTCACCAAGACGTCTGTGCATTCGCGGAGTGCGGGTTAAGGCGGGGTATGCGAACTGGCAGAAGAGCCTCAAGGAGGCAATTGAGGCTCTCTGGCGAACAGGGAGCTCAGATTCGGGATCACTCTTAGGCATCGAACACTCAGCTACCCGCTTGAGCCTCATCTGGGGCCGGCAATGAGTGTCGCGGGTATTGGCTCCGCTGACACGCATAGCTCCTGCCTCGGTTGCGGACGGCGTAGCATCCCTCCTCCCGAAGTGTGAGAGCCGAGCGTCCTCTGCTTTATTTTCCTCTGCGACCCAAGCTTGTCAGACCACGCCTAGTACGACACTCCCCCCAGCTGTCTTGTGGTCATTGAGCTCAGAAAGCCAAACTGACCATGTCGGCCTTCAGTCGCAACCTGTGCAGCACCGCTTCGCGCACGCTCCGCACACGATCCACTGTCATCAGCCGAGCGGTTAGGCCAATTGCTCTCCGCGCCGCCCCCACAGCTTCAATTGCTCCCCGCGCAGCTGCAGCAAGCTCTTTCTCTACCATGACTTCCCTCAAGAGCGCTGCGCCGCCCGTCACCGGCAAGCGCGAGTACGACCCTGAGATCAAGGACATCGCCAACTACATCCACAACGTTGCTATCGACTCTGAGCTCGCGGTAAGGCCAATGGACTGTCCCTTCACAGCGCGAGCCAATACTGACCTCCCTGCAGTACGACACAGCACGCTGGGTCTTCGTCGACACTCTGGGCTGTGGTCTTGAGGGTCTCCGTTTCGAGCAATGCAGGAAGATTCTCGGCCCTACTGTTGAGGGCACTGTCGTCCCCAATGGCACAAAGGTTCCTGGCACAAACTACCAGCTTGACCCCATCAACGGTGCCTTCAACATTGGCGCCATGATCCGCTGGTTGGACTTCAACGACTGCTGGCTCGCTGCTGAGTGGGGCCACCCCTCGGACAACCTGGGCGCCATCCTGGCGACCGCCGACTGGGTCAACCGCACAAACAAGAACGGTGGAAACCTCGGAAACGGCAAGATCTTCAAGGTCCGCGATGTTCTCGAGGCCATGATCCGCGCACACGAGGTCCAGGGCTGCATGGCTCTCGAGAACTCGTTCAACAAGGTCGGCCTTGACCACGTTATCCTCGTCAAGCTTGCCTCGACCGCCGTCGTCTCCAAGATGCTGGGCCTCAGCGAAGCCCAGACTCGTGACGCCGTCTCGCAGGCCTTCGTTGACGGCCAGTCCATGCGCACATACAGGCACAGCCCCAACACCATGTCCCGCAAGTCCTGGGCTGCTGGTGATGCTTGTCAGACTGCCGTGAACCTCGTTTTGAAGGTGCTCAAGGGTGAGCAGGGTCTGCCCACGGTTCTGTCTGCTCCTACCTGGGGTTTCTACGACGTCAACTTTGGCGGCAAGCCCTTCCAGTTCCAGCGCCCGTACGGCAGCTACGTCATGGAGAACGTTCTCTTCAAGGTCTCCTACCCTGGTAAGCACAGTAAAACTCCAAACATCGAGATGACATGCTAACCGCTGCTAGCCGAGTTCCACTCACAGACCGCTGTCGAGGCCGCCCAGCGCCTGAACAAGAAGCTCAAGGCTATGGGCAAGTCCGCCGAGGACATTGAGCACGTCGTCAACCGCACCCACGAGGCTTGCATCCGCATCATCGACAAGCAGTTCAAGCCCATGGAGAACTTTGCCGACCGCGACCACTGCGTCCAGTACATGGTGTCGACCATGTTCGTCTTCAACCGTCTTGAGGCCACCGACTACCCCGATGACAGCGAGGCCGCCCAGTCCGCCCTCGTCGAGTCCCTGCGCCAGAAGATCAGCTGCGTCGAGGACCCGCAATTCACCAAGGACTACCACGACCCCGAGAAGCGCACCATCTCGAACGCGCTTACCGTCACTCTCAAGGACGGCACTGTGCTCGAGGAGGAGGTCGTCGAGGCTCCCCTCGGCCACCGCCTGCGTCGCGAGGAGGCGAAGCCTGAGATCCTGGCCAAGTACAAGAGGCATCTTGGCCCTCACTACCCTGCTGAGCACGTCGACAAGCTCGTTGCTTTGGCGCAGGACGCAAAGACGATTGACAACATGGATGTCGACGAGTATGTTGATCTGTACGTGAAGAACTAGATATCAAAATGTGTTATGGCGTCATAGGAGAATCTAGTCGTCCATTGTTTTGCCCTAAGAGTGTATCCGTAGCGCTTGAAGTGTGTTTTCTGTGCTAGTGTGTCGGTGAATGTCCTTAGACGTGGCCAGGCCATGGTCATGTGTAGAGGTTTAACGTGGAGGGAAGAGTTCGAATTCGCAACCACTCCCAATGCACAACCTCTCAGGATACAACGATACAATCGTAGATTTCCTTCCACGCAAATCCTCTCGCATTCCCCATTGTTTTACCGAAGCCTTCTTCTTGGAAAAAAAAAACCCCCCACCCAGATGACGAGCCGCACAAGGTGCAACATGCATATCCTTCCTTCCTTCCAGCACGTCTCCACCGCTTCTACTATAGGGGAACTCAGTCACTGGGCTTGTGAACGCGGAAAGCGGGCTCGATGCACCGTCAGAACATGGTAAGTAAGGTGTAAGAAAAAGCGCACACGCGTGAACAACACCGGACCGCTACCAGGCCATGAACGGATGCACACCTCACTTCGTCTAGCGAATGGTTGGCTTCGGGTCCGTCTTAGGATCGTTTAAGCTGGACTTGTCGGCACCAGGATCCTTGTCGTGGGAGTAGGAGTAGCTGCTCCTAATCGCATACCCGGACTCCTGAGTATGCTAGCCAGTGCCAGTATTGACTGCGAACTCCTCGCCCCAAAGAGCGTGTGTACATGGCGCAAAACCTGGCCGTCGGGCGTTCCATTTTATTACATGAATCAGCACAGATGCTGTGGCGGCTGTGGCATCATGAGATCCCCTCCTCACTTTTTACGAGAACGTACGTGTTGACGAAGCCGGTACAGATGCCGCGGCCGCCGGTCTGCTGGTTGTAGCGAGTCGGCTCCTCGCAGTCCTTGATGTTGAAAGGCTTGCAGTCGCGGTTCACCGTGTGTCCGATGTAGGACTCGCGCTGGTCGTAAGGAGCATTGATGGCTGGGTTACCAAGGTCGACGCTGGTGTCATCACCAACGGTGAGGTTGTTGTTGCTGCTGAGAGGCATCTGGGCGGTGAAGTCCTGGTCGATTTAGATTTCGAGAATCTGTGCGTGAGCTCTCGTCACTGCCATAGCGGTAATGGTGACGGTGAGGCCGGATCGCATAGCGAAGGTGGAATTGAATTAATCAGAGACAGTGGAAGAGTGGAGGGGAGTGAAGCTGCTGAGATCCGGGGTAATTATAGTTGCTGGCCGCAGAGCTCTCATCATAACAATATCATAGCCAAGGACAGCTACATGCGTCGTCCAACTGGGAAATATCTTGTCCAACTCTACGAAGTCATTCGCAAGTCGTGAACTTGCTCATTGTGTGAAAAGCTCAACAGCCCTGATGTTGACATTACTCCTTCGGATCAGCGCAACTGAATCAGCCACGGTAGAGTCGAGTTCCGTCAGCGTTCTTTGGCCGACTTGGCTAAACACCGTAAAGAGAGCTACTGCACTCCTCTTATCGTAAGTCTGTCTTGTTCTTGGTGTCAATATGTGGTGGGCCTGTGCTGGCATCGTAAGACGGTGAAGCTCTACGGCGAATGCATTCCTCTACAACGCCATCACCGATACATCAGATCGGACAGATACGAGAACGATCCGGTTTGAGTGGTACGTACGATCCGAATATGCGTTCCGGCTACTTGGCTATTCTTGGTGCTGCAGACCATAGCCTTTGGGGTTTGAAGGCGACAGTTCGATAGTGAAGATCCACGCCCAAAGCTGTCGAGCCGGGAGTTGAACAACGAAAAAACAAGTCTCTATCTTTCGATCTCGCGATGCTCTTCTGATGTGTCGATGGCTTTGCAGAGCCTGAGTGCACAACGCTCTTGTGGCTGGTATTTCGTTGGCACTCGCTGTTGGCTGCTCGGCACGCTTCCTCCAGTGGACTCTCAGCGGACCATGCTTTAGTCATAAGCAGGAACGGCGTGCCTGGTTTGCATGTCGAACGTGTGGGAGCGGAACTTGGAAGGTCCTCCGCCATTGCCCTGGCCCCTGGCGGACCGGCTTGGCGGGTACGGAGCGAGGAGTACGCAATACCGCGTGCGATCCGATGGGGTCCAAAGGATCTGGGTATACTACTCCTGAAACATCGTAGCGGGAGACAGGCCCTGTTCGGCTTGGATGTATGGTCGCTCAGGTATTGGCCAAACTGGTTGTTCAAAAACACGCTTCTTCTCGACGACCAAGATCAATAGTCTGGTCTGCCCGCTGAAAGGTCAAGAAAGGTTGTAATTTGTAGAAACACGTATCCAATCCCCAAGCACTCTTATTCCTGCCGCAAGAACAATGTCTGCTATTATGACACGGAAAGCAGTAGCGTCAGCGCAGCCACCTGTCGGGTGCCATCATCTCACAGCACGTCGACTCTCGTCCTCACAACAAGAAGTCTGATATCGTCTCTGGTAGCCGGATACAGAACACCAGCCTGTGCAAGCCCATGTGGTACACCCTGTAAATTACTGTGCAGGACTGAAGCGACACGAATGCGACCGTCTTTTCAGTTGGCGTACAGAAGGCAATTTTGGAGGATCTTACATCACGCAGCAGGAGGTAGGTAGTGTGAAGGCAAAAAGGTGCGCGGCTAGGGATGGGGAAATACCATGAACACTGAGCAAGGGAGCACAATGTTCTCTTCTAGACGTACACCTAGTGATCGGTATAGCTCACAGGTACTGCTGGATTGGAGAGGATGTGGTCACCAGAGTATATAGGTGGCAGTGAGTATTATTTCACAGACCGACTGACCACGCCGATAGCGTCCTGGCAGGAAGTCACGGCTGCTAAATGCACATCCAAAGTGGTAAGAAAGCTCTGTATTCCCCAACCCGGTCTATCATCAAGTCGTAAGCCCCCGTCTGTCCATATATACAGAAGAGAAAAAAACTGGTAGGAGCGGGGGTCTCTCGCAAGAGTGGGTATATACATCCAACGGACCATGATCCAAAACCGAAAAAAAAAACCCCCGCTATGCACAGACATGTCATCTCGTAGAAAAGGGGAAACAAAAAAAAAGGGAGGGAGGGGGGGAAAACTGCAACCCCCTGTCCCTGCACTTCTCTCACGCGTTGCACCCACCTCCCCACCTCCCACTACAGCGCGTAGTTCTCTGCATGCAAGAAAATCTCGTCCCGCCCGCTATCACTCCACACACTCCGCTGCAGCTGCGCCACCGTCTCGCTAACACTGACCCGCATACTAGGCGGTCCGCAGATAAACACACACGTCCTGCGGCCGAAGTTGCGACTCAGCCCCTTGAGCAAGAAAGGGATATCAGGACGCCCGTACTCGGTGCTCCAGCCGTCCTTTTTCTTGACCGCTGCCGGCAGGAACGCGAAGCGCATCAGGTTCTTCTGGAACTCGGTGGGCGTCGAGGGGAAGCCAAAGTCGAAGCCTTGGACCTGCGGCGAGGCGCTGGTGTCGTATACGTCTGGGTTTATGGCGCCCGAGCCGGCGCGGATGGCTTGCGAGATGTCGAGGGAGAGGTTGCGGTCTGTGCGGCGGGTGGCGATGGAGCGCGGGGCGGGAGAGATGGAGTCGGCGTCTGCAGAGTGGGAGGAGTGGGTACCCTGGTAGCTCGGACGAGGCGGTGCGAGGTGGCGGAGGTGGGCTTGGGGGAGGGCGGTGATGTGGTCTTCGTTCTCACGACGGAGTTCGTTTTCTTTCTCCGGGTCACCTTGGGCTTCGTCGCGGATGAGAGCGGAGTGGCGCTTGGAGGAAATGGCTGAGATACCGGAGAGACGGTGGTCGGCGATGTTTTGGAAGGCGTCGTTGACTTTGTCGTGGAAAAACATGGATACGGGGCGGGTGGGTGTCTTCGCGCTGACGAGCCCGCCACCAACCATGCGCTTTGCTGCGGTGATGTAGAACTGGCACTCCACGGTCTCTGGTGGTGCAAATTCCCTGCAAATTCGCAATTCCTCCTTGAACCACTCCAATGTCTCCGGGCGCTTCAGTGCCCAGATGACATGGATTTTGCGCGTCACCGCTTTGCCGTCACGCATCTTCTTGATAAGACAGAGTAGCTGCGATATTATGGCAGTGATTCCACTGCCACCAGCAATGAGGACAACATCGTCGAACGCCTCGATACGTCTTTGCATGCCTCCGTACGGGCCGTCTACGAAAGCGCGGTATGTATGCCAGGGTCCATGTGTCAAGGCGCTCTCGACGACCTTCTTTGTAAAGCCACCAAACGGCCTGAAAACAAGGACCATGTCCTTGTAGCCCTCGCCGTACTCTGACGGAAAGTCATCGTCGCAGAGCGATGCAATAGTGAAGGGGTGGTTTTCGAACACCGAGATACCGGGCATCCGAATATACACATACTGGCCAGGTCTCCACTTCGTCTGTGTGGGAATGGTGATTTTGACCGCGTTCTCCGGCATGAGGGTCACGGCCGCTTCGTCGCCAATGAGCCACGCTAAGCGGAAAGGGTTCGTCCAGTTGAGGTAGAACAGTCGCATGAAGTAGGACAGAAGCCAGATGGCGAGCGTGGAGAAAAGGTAGTGCCAGGAAGTGAGGTAGTTGTTGCAGTGCCAAAACAACATGCCCAGGAACACGATTGCGACTGGAACATGCAGAGCTACGAAGAGCTCGTACATTCGGTGGCGGAGGGGTGCGACAGAATGTGTGCACAGAAAGCAGAGGGGCACGAGAGCCGCGATGCCTGAGATGTGTCAGCGTATGTATACTGTACCGTATAGAATGCAATTGCACTCACCAGTTCCATATGCATAGAAGCCCTCCTGTGCGAAGAAGTCTTCAAAAACTTTTCGCGCACCCTTATCCCAGATCGGAGTAACATAAAAGGGCACCGTGTGCAAGATACTAAGTATCAGACACAGGTAGGCCGCCCACCTGTGCAGCACATTCAACCTCTCGTGACTGATACCAGTCACCATGGTGATCAAGTTTGCTTTCATAGCCAGCGCAACAATCCACGGTAGCAGGGCAACTGCCATCATGCCGGCGCGAACAGCAAGAGGTGGCGAGCCATAGGCGATGCTCTTCCAAAACAACGGCTGCGGCAGAACACAGTACAATATCCCCACGGCGAACGCGAGAAACACAATGACGATGATGCTCAAAGAAGGAAACACGAGCGGTCTCCAGCCCTTGCGGACATTGATTTGCCGAATCGGTCGATAGAAAATGAAACGGAACAGGGCCACCATGTTGTTGATGGGTCCTACAGAAGAGACACTCGACTGCGTCTTGGGCCCACTTGGCAACGGACCCTCTCGAGGAAAGAACTTCATGGTAGACTTGTCAGTATAGAGCACCGACATCTCGTAGTCTGTGTCTGGGGAGGACGTCGTTGAGGACTGTAATACCTCTTCTTGGTGTAGTGCGGTCCGGATCTTGTCCGTGAATAGGTGGTAATATCGCAGAAGTGCAGCGACGACCAGCAGCGGGATGCAGAAGTAGACATATGCGAGCGCATACTTCCCACTTTTGTTCCAGGGGTCCACTGTGTTGGCTTCGATCAGTCCCGGTGGACTTGTGCTGTTGAATGGTACATGTATCCGTCGTACAAGCGAAGAGACGATATTTGTGACATCGCGCTGCGCATGTGTAGCAGTAGTCCCAAACTGGGCCAAAACCACGCTTGCTTGGCCCAGCACTGCGTCCGATATCGCCGGCATTTTTGGTTGTTGATGTTTGCGTATATGCAAGAGCTTGAAGCTCGTGGAACCTGCTGCCAGCAGGAGCTGGGTAACAGAGTGAACTTGGCCAGATCCAGTAGGCGGCGAGGTTGGGATAGCGATTGCTTATAGAGGAGCCGAGAGGTCGTTTCTACATGGGTACGAGCGTGGAGTAGCGTCCGTTGTGTTCATGCGGTGTCAAGACACGGCAGAGCGAACCAGATTCACCGTGTCGTGTAACCGATCGATACCTGCGTGGCGTCCGTGTTGCAGTGCGATAACCCAACCCTTCATCTGTGTGTACCTTTGTGAAGCTTCTTTCCGTATCGAGCTGCAGGACGGATGAAGCAGCCAAAAACCAAAAACCGTTTCCTGTCAACAGCGATCAGATAACGTGCGTAAGCAGCGACCTTATGTGATGCTGATGTTCCGCACTGGGTGGAGAAAGCGTCACACGCAGGGTTGAGAACATCCGTATCGTGGCAGCAAATGGCGAATCTAACTCAACCGCTCACAGCAACCCGCGCTATTGGGCCAAGGTGTGATAGCGATATCTAACAGGGGTACCCAAAGAGGAACCAACGCAGTGAAGCACTATCACGTTCGTGGATCCCACTGGCGATTCATATCTCAAATGCTGCGTCGAGCGTATGCATCAAGCGTGATGGATGCTGTGACTGGTTGGAAAATGTGAATTACGCCGATGGGGCTAGAACGGACGCCAGGGGAGCAGCACCGCAGGTAAACCTTCTAAGCGGATGGCGTTTCTTGGGTGCAGCGGGACGTCGACTTTGATCGGTCGCCCAGTATGTTGCAGAAGCATGCGCTGTCGACGCAAGGGGCAGAGCTGTTCCAAGCAACCGTCGTGCAGCTACAGTGCTCGTTCGAATTCTCGCCGCTGTTCCACCTTGCAAACAGCACCGTCATCTCTTCTCAGAAGCTGAGAATCTGCTCACGGGTCCGCTTTGCGGTGACGGCGGTCTGGGCGAGAATGCGACCGAGAGACAGATCAGCCACCTCGTGGGCATACAGTCGAATCACAGCCGTTGAACGCATGTCGAGCTTGGGCTCAGGGCCACGCTGCGGAGCCCCTAAATGGGCTGGCTCCGGTTCGCATGACTTGACGGCAGGCGAATTGGAGAATTGGAATCGCAGTGCATTGACTGGAGGAGTGCAGACAATGCATGGGCAGTAGACATGTGGAGCGGGGTTGCCATGGATGTTGCAAGGCTCGAGTGGTTGACGATCGCCCTGTAAGCGCCCACTATCCCGATGCGACTAGTTTGTAATCAAGCTTTTGCTGGCCCGCTGATGCGCGGTGGTAGGTTGTGAAGCTTCCAACAATCTTCTGCTTTTTACGATTCGGTTCCTTGATCCGGCTACGAGCGACTTCAACTTTGAGGATCACAAAGCTTCGGGCTGACGGCTCCTGCCTCATCCGTCCCGTACACGGCCGGGCAGCGAATGTACCCCGAAAGCCAAGATGCACCGCACAGTCACGAGATGCAACACTTGATGGCCTCTTGGGTGTTTGTGGCATGCATGCAGATTCCTTCCAGTCCATAATCCATCGCTTCAATGCACGCTCTCTCTCTCACATCACTCGAAACGCGCATCCAAGCCATCACACGGTGCAGTAGTCCCCACTGCAACACCCGACACATCAAGGTCTTCACCTCGCGCCCCCTCCATGACATATGTAATCATCCCGCCTGTGCGCATTTTCTGTAAGCACACACACTCTCTCTCTAAGCGCCAGCCCTATGACCCCCGCCCCACACCACCCTCTCCGCTGCACCCACGACCGGTCCAAGATCCTGGACCAGGCACCATCCGGGTTTTGTCCTGCTACGCGCTCGTTCGTGTGGATATGCATTGTGTGGCTGCAAGTCTAAGTGCATGTGCCGGTGTGCTGAGTGCCGGACTGCAGCCTTGTGGAGGGGTGGGGAGCGGTTGGGTAATATGTACCTGCAGGAGGCGGCGATACGAGGGTGAGCGGGCCAGAATTTGCGGTATACTTCTGCTTAGTTGAGACGTCGTCTCGATAGTGGTGTAGCTATTGGCATGGTTGGAGTGTAGGTTTGCTGTTGTACTCTAGCCACTGCTTTCAGGTGAGCGCTGCGGTGGAGATGAGTTGTTTTTCAGGCTGTGATGGGCTGTTCACTATTGTTGTCATGGTCTTGCGCCGCGTACAGGACATTCTGTTCTTTCTGTACCGCCATGTAGTGAAGACTTTCTTGAGCTTGAGTCATGTCTACTTGGTTCATTTTCCGCCTAGCAAAGCCACGTCTGTTGTCCCAGAAATTGGAAGCCACGACCTACCATTACGCATTCAAACCAAAGACGCACTACAGCTACGCACATTGGCACCCTCCTCACACAAACCCATCTAGTTCTATCCGACCGACTCAGACGCAGTGCGCTCGTCGTTGGCTTTCTCCTCCCACCAGTTTCGAAACTCGTAATCGACTTTCTCGCCGAACAAGATCTCGTTGGCTTCTTCCGTATCGAGCCACTCCTTCCCAAGGCCTAAGCATGTCATGACTCTCCGGGCGAGCCCCGGGGCATCGCAACGCAGCGCAGTTTGTATCCCCGGAAGACCCTCTTTCGCCAATGTCTGTGCCAAGGTGGTGAATTCGCTTTCATCGCCGCTGGATAGATCTTTCCATTCTGTTTCACAAGTCAGAATAATCTCATGTCTTTGCCGTGTCACGGCTGCGTTGCTTACGGAAATCCAAGTGGTCCAGTCGGTACGTGTATGTGAAGGTGCATCCATCTCTGTGGAAGGCGTCTTGGATGGGCCAAAACTTCATGGGCAACGGTTTGTAGTAGTGCGCGAGATTGTAAGAAAAATCCACGGTCTTGAGGAGTAGGACATCGTCTTCCCAGTTGTCGGGGGGTAGTCCCCCGCACAAGGCTGCTTCGATACCAAGGCCGCTTGGCAACTCATAATCGTTGATCGAGGTCTTCAGGGCCAACAGGCTCTCAGGCAGGACGTCGCGCAGCATCGGATACTGCCAGTAGCCCATGGATTCCCAATTCTCTTGCTCGTCTATGAAGCATTCTGGAGATCCCATCAGGACATACCATGGGACATTGAGGAACTCGAGAGCGACTAGAGTCCGAAAGCCTTCGAGGCGTCTATACTCGACGGTCAGGGAATACGACGTTTGTCTATCCCAAGGAAAGAGAGTCAAAGAGAGAAGCGTCTGCTTGTGGAGCTGCAGGGCATCTAAGATTTCAACACACCATTCCCTTGCGTCTGAATAACCCCTGACAAGCCTTTCAGAGGCACGATCACATTTGAACGACTTGAGTGCCTTGCAATAGCCAATCATACTGACGACGATATGGGCAGGAGCAGCCACATTCACAAACTCGAGGCTACGTACACCAGAAATGGCCGTGGTCTCTGGCCAAGTCAGAGCCGTGGCCCAGTCTTGGTACGGATAAGTCCCCATGGATCGGAGACACAGAGACCGAAGGCCTGGTAGGGAGAAGAGGTGAAGGAGCCATGTGTCACATTTTTGCTGCAAATTAATACTCATGGAGTGCAGCTGCCGGAACCAGCCATTGTAATGCGCGTTGGCCGGAATACTCTGTGCTGCTAAGACAACAGGGAACAGCCACATGGGTGGCTGACCGGGGTTGCGGTCGAAGATTCCCTGCTCATTGCGTTCCAGCCAATCGTATGCTGTAACGTGCAATGATTCTACATTTGGTGCGCGAGAGATCAGTCGCCAGAGCTCTATCTGTCCTGCATCCTCGGCAGTGAGCTGGTACGTTTCTTTGATCCCATAAGGCTCCAGCTCGGGGATATCTGCCCATGCATGATACTGCGAGATTCGCTCTTGCGTAGGAGTGTACTTGGCGCTGGCCGAAATGTTGGTACGGACCGCAACGTGCCTTAAGCTGTGGTGTAGAGCAGACTCTACGGTCAAGCGGTCGATAAAATGGATGTTAGGATTATGAAATGCACTTTCATACCGGCTGTACAGCAGAGGTCCGGCAATATCACGCAGGTAGCGGCAAGTTTTTGCAACGGCAGTGATTGTGCGACGCCAGTGTCGGATGTCCCATCTGTCTTTTTCAGGAACGCTGTATTGGTGAAGCGCAGTTACGGGCTGTACGTGGCCTAAGATCTCGCATATGAGCTCCGCTGGCAATGACAGCAGTGTTGGCATTGTAGTGATGCAACGTTGACGGTAGCGAAGACGGAATATTGCTTGTCGTTGCAGACTGCTCGTTGGGATAGATGAGAAGTCGCGTGGACCTGTTTTGAGGCTGCCGCGATGAGGCGCGTTGATGGACTTGGCAAGAAGAATATGAGGCGTCCAACAACAGGCGACACGGACTTGGCAGTCTGTCTGCCTGGCGGTCAAGCAACATGCTCGTTGCCTAAAATTTGGGTCAGAAGCCGAGGTTCACAGTGCGAAAGTCACGTTCTGACAGGCAGGCAAGGTGTACATGATATGGTGAATTGCTCCTACGCGTCGCAAAAGTCTACGGACATGGCATGCCCAAAAGGAGCCAACAATGGGCTAAGTCGAATGCAAATGCCAAAAAATGATGTTTCTCCAGAAATGATGTGGTCTTCGTTGATTAAAATGATGTAGTGTCCGGTCAGGCTCGTTCATGTTTGGCGCTGGACGAGTCTGGGGTATGTCGGACTATGAGACGCTGGCCATCTAGACCTTGACGCTGGCGCGTGAATGGGCCGAGTGTGGTCGTTCTGCGGGGATTAGCATGCGAACTGTGTGCGTGTGTGTGTGTGTGTGCGTGTGTGCGTATGGTGGGGTAAGGTACCTGGAATGTCCATTGTCTGTGGGTGCCTTGCTGCAAGCGAACTGTTTGCTGGGGCTGTGTCCTTGGAAGGGAAGACGGCCGTGTCGATTTTTGGCGGCGAGCTGCCAGTTGCCTGGCTCAGTCGCTCCTCGGCCTCTCGCAGCCTCCTCTGCAGGGCCTCGAGTTCCTGTGCTTGTGTGTTGACGGCTTGCTTCCTGGAGGGCAGGCTGTCAGCTGAAGCTAGCTGGGATGGTGCGGGGGCAGGACATACTTTTCGTGGATGGTCTTGTCGAGGGTGTCGAGGCTGCTGTCGAGGTTGAAGAGGGTGTCGAGCTCGTCCATGAAATTGCGGGCAACGGTGCTGCAGCTGTCAGAGAGGGCGGGAGCTATGCTAGCGGGAGATCATACGACTGAGGGCGGTTGTTTGGCTTCCAGCCGGCGTCTGGGTCCTGCACGGAGGTCTGGTTCTGCATGGTGAGACGCGGGGAGGGCGAGCTTGGGTGGATTGGGACAGTGAGGCGGTTGATGGCACGGGGGTGGAGGTTGGAGGTGGAGGGTGGAGGTGGAGGGTGGAGAGTGGACAAGGGCAATGGGCAGAGGGGGCAGGCAAAGGGGAGAGCCGAGAGGAACAATGGGCGCAGCGGGTGTGGTAAGCAAGGCAGCGGGTTATATGTTTGCAGGCGGGGATGATGTTTCAACGGGTGTGACGGTTGGAGGGGGCATGAAGAAGGGGTCCTTTGCTGGAAATTGGGCGGTGGCAGTGATTAATCTGCGGAAAGGGGTAGCCACCGCTGATCGCAGGTGGAGCACGCAGCTCGGGGCAGCGAGCGATGGGAGATGGCAGGAGCAACCAGGCCTGCGCTGTGCCTGCGCGGTGTCTGCGCTGTGTCTGCGCTGTGCCTGCACCCCGCGCGACGATGCGGGCGACGTGAAGCTGGCCGGCATTGTCATGTGCTGACTAGGCAGAGAGCAGCCTGGCTCGCTCCAGAGTTGCGCGAAAGGCTGAAGCGTCGCCCGCTGCCTGTCGCCCGCTCCCGCCTGCGCGCGTCCATAACGCGTCGTGCATGCCGATTGGAGGCCGGTGCCGCAGCCCCGCCGAGCGCTGCCTGCATTGCGCCGCAACAACCCAACACCAAAGCCGCACCGACAAACTTCGCCAGCTTTTCACCACCACCCGCGCTCCACCCCATCGCCGCGCCCGCGCTCACGTGACGCGCCCATCTGCCCGCCGCCCTGCCCGCCGCCCTGCGATGCCTGCCTGCCCCTCATAACCGCCGTCCCCGTCGCGCTGGCTCCCATCCCGCCCCAGCCCGTCCGCTCGCCGCCCGCCCCCAACGCCGCACACCTCGCCCGGGGCATGACGGCCAGCGCCTCGCCCTACACCACCCTCGAGTCGCTCCTCATCTTCCAGTGCCTGACCAGCCATGGCGTGACCTCGGCCGCCTTCACCAGGACCTCGGAGCTGCTCAACGCCAACCCGGACGTCACGGGCCACCGCTTCTTCCAGAGCGCCCGTCTGAGCCCCGACGCCCTGCGCAGCTTCTACCTGGACCGTCTGAGGAGGGAGCTGCAAGTCGAGCAGGCCGGCGACAGCCCCGCCCCGCATGGCGAGAACCCCAGGAAGCGCAAGGCCGCTGCGCCCGTGCTGCCCAGTGTCCAGGACTCGCTCCAGTACACCCATCTGATGCCCAAGCTCATCGAGAAGCTGTATGCAACCTACCGCAGCGAGGTCGTCGCCCAGATCCACGCCGAGGAAGAGCGCTATGAGAAGCTGCAGCGCGAGCTGCAGAGCATCGAGCGCGGCGAGTGGGACCACCAACAGCTGCGAGAACAGGCGACCGGGAAGGCTTCGTCTTCACGCAGCCCGAGCGCCACCAACAAGTCCCCGCGCGTCGCGCAGAGTCCGCTGCCTCAAGCGGTCGCTCGAAACGGAGCCAGAGGTCCTGATGCGCCGCAGCAACCCCCGCAGCAGGGACAGGCTGTGCCCAAGACGTCTCCCAGGAAGAAGAAGGATCAGCGACCAACGTCTGGCGCATCACAGCCCATCGCTGCCTCGCCTGGTCCGCAGCCAAATCAGCCACATCCACCCCACTTCCAGCAGCCTCCTCCCAACGCAAACGCAGCATACAACGGCCCTCCGTATCCCAATCTCTCTCCCTTCCCTCCGGGCCAGCAGCCACTCCAGCCTAGCCCGCAGCAAGGCCACGCTCGTGCCCATCCTCAGTCGCCTGTCCAAGGGCCGCCGGGCCAGCAATACCAGCCCCAGCCCATACAGCCCTATGCTCCAAATGGGGCGGCCCAGTATGGTCCGCCAGGAGGCCCTCCGCAGTTCCCTCCCAATCAACGCTTTTCGCAGCCGCCTCCAGGACCGCATTCTCCGAGTATGCACACATCGCAGCAAAAGGGCTACTTCCCACATCCTGCCCAGCCGCAGCATCCGCAGCACATCAGCCAGCCACCGCCACCTCAAGCAGGCTTCATGTTGCCTCCGTTCCAGGTCTCACCCCAAGACCCCTCTCGCGTTCATCATCCTCCCGTTTCGACACCACAGCATCCCCAACTCTCCACGCCTACGAGTAAGCGGTCCGCCTCTCAGCAGCAACAGCCGCAACACCAGACGCCTGGCGCCAACAGATCTGGCGGCCCCCCTGTGCATCCGCACCTAGTCCAAGCGAGACAGTCGTTCTCAACACCACTCAACAATCGCTCGCCACAGAGCGCCTTGAGCACACCACAGTCAGCAAAGAGCCGCTGGAAGCCAGAGCTTCTCGGCACCTCTGGAGGTGCGCCAGGAACACCGCGGCCTGCAATAGAGCCCCTTGACGACGTGCCGCCAATGACTTCGCCGAAACAAAGCCCTGCCAAGCCCAAATCGCAACGGAAACCACGAGGGAAAGGCAAAGCGAAAGAGAAAGACGCTGAGAAAACATTGGAAGAGCAGAATGTGCCAGATTCGGATGCGCATCCCGAGACACCTCTCCCAAACAGCTCATTGGAAGTGCCTGCGCCTGATTCAGGAGCTCGACAAGGGCGGTCACGGCGCAAAGCACCTGCGAAGCGCGGAAGACCTGGTAGTGTCGCTTCTTCGCGAGCAGGCGGGTCAGTTCGAGATCGCAGTAGGAGTCGGTCGGTCCTATCGCACACGGAGACAATAGCCGACACAGATTCTCAGGCGGGACACAAAATCAAGACTGAGCGCAGAGGTTCTTTGGACGATGGCATAGACGAAGAGCCAATCAACACGCCGTCACAAATGACCACGCGTCGCCGAGGTGCGGCACCGACAACAGCGCCCTCGTCAACACGCCGGAAACGCAATGCCCGCGAGGCTTCCCTTGCCGAGTCCGAGGACATGCCCGGCACGCCCAGCCCTAATCGAACCATAATCGCTCATCGCAACTTCCACCGTACCTGCCAGACCATGCTCGACGATATCACCTCCCACAAACACGCCTCTATCTTCGCCCACGCCGTGAAGCAGAAGGATGCAGAAGGCTACCTTGACATCATCAAACGTCCTACAGACCTGTCCTCCATCAAGAAAGCCCTCTCCAATGGCGCCAAGTATGTTACAGCCACCGCCTCGGACACTCCCATCGGCAGCCCAGGCGGTGCAGGCGCGACCATTGAGTTGCCCGTCAGCAGCGATGTCGTGCCGCCCAAGGCTATCGTCAACCCAGCGCAGTTGGAGAAAGAGCTCATGCGCATGTTCGCCAATGCCATGATGTTCAACCCGGGTGAAGCTGGTGTTGTAGAAGACGCACGAGAAATGTTCGAATCAGTGCAGCGGAGCGTCAGTAGCTGGCGGAACGTGCACGGTAGAAACAGTGGCCGTGATCAAGGTGAAGGGACGCCGGTCGACGCCGAGGACGAAGGCACGACTAGTAAGCGCAGGAAAGTGTAGCATCTTCTGCTCGACATGAGAAGCATATGAATAGAAATAATGAGAGTTATGATCCACTCGGTATATGTTCGATGTAATCACAGTTTTGCGAGACGCAATCAACGTGATGAAGAGCAAGATTCGACATCATGTACGATACCACGAAAGCTGCATATCACAAGCGGAGATGCTGCCCACCCACAACACCGCAAAACTGCCCCAGACGCCTCCAGTCGGACCGGCCTTGCCGCAAACAGTGAGTGGTGGCGAGCAATGCGTGTGCGGTGTGGTGTGCTAACAGTTGACAACTCACAAGCACCCATCCCACGCGTAGATCCGTCTCTACACCGACAGAACCATCAAAGTCTCGCATACACCAGACAGCGAACGCACGTCGAAAGAGCGGTCGGCGTGCCGCTTGCACAAGAGTTCGCATCCCAGGTAGTGGGGTTCGCCCACGCCTCGCTGCGTCGCAAGCAGCTTCCCGCGCCAATCAGACAGCAGGCGGGGCGCGAAGCCGCGTCTTGGGCTTTGGTGAGGAAACGAGGCTTGCATGGTTTAGTGTTCTGAATCTGGTCGGGTGTGGGTGACGAAGCAGACGGGTGGGGAAGAAGCGGTCGGGAAGACCGCAGAGCCGCGGCGTGTGTCACACGCTTGGTGGACTCGGACTGTGACGGCTATAAAAACGTGGTGGATGCCTCAGGCATGTGCGCGAGTACATTGATGCAGTTCTTCTTCTTTTCAACGCTGGATCCCCCCCCCCCCCCCCCCCCCCCCCCCTCCCCCGCAATTCAACGTGACGCTAAGCCAGCCCTACCCGCGATCTGATGCTCCACTTGCAATGGCATCCCAACGCCAAGAATCGCAAGGCCGCAACAGTGAGTACATCACATGTCGCCTTGCTGCATGCTCTGAATGCCTGAACCCTGTGAGGCATCCCTGTGCAACCTGAGGCTGACTATCCCGCCCCACCCAGCCGACCCCGCTATGATGAACATCCCAAGCTTGAACATCCCATACACACCCCAAATCAACGGCTGGATCGAGCATACCCAAAGCAACGTGCATGACCGTCTCGTCCAATACGCACTCGCTGGCCTCCAACCACCCCCTTCTTCGCACTCGTCACAGCCCCCCCGCTCCACCCGCAGCGCCTCCTCCATGACGCCCGCGCTGCTCCACCAATCCCCCGCCGCCTCACCCAGCACGCCGCCCTCGCTCTCCTCAGACACAGCCCCGACCACGGCCTCCACGGCCTCCTCCTCATCCATCAGCACAACCCTCATCGACCACGGCCTGCTAGCCAGCTATCCGATCCTAGACGACATCGACGGCGTACTAGTCCACCCGCACCTCCTCACCACCCCATCCCCGCTGTACCGTTGCATCTTCTGGTTCCTCTCCTGCAACTTCCTCTCCCGCAACAGACAAGAGTGGGAAACGCACTCGCGCGCCCACTTCCACGGCGCAGACCCCCCGCGCTCCGTCACCTGTCCGCTCTGCGACTGGGCTACCTCGTGCGGCGACGACGCCGGCCCCCCCGCCGCTGCCGCCGCCTGGCACGCCAAAATGGCGCATCTGGCCGAGAACCACTTTGCGTTTGGCCAGGGCCTCGCCACCGCGAGACCCGATTTCCACCTGTTTCAGCATCTGTGGCAGAAGCGGTTGATTGGGGATGAGGACCTGAAGGAGTTGAAGGGCGGGAATTACGGGTTGGCGAGGAGGAGGAGGCTGCCGCTGGGGAATTTTGTGAGCACGAATGGGAGGGGGCCCAGGAGAGAGCGCGAGGGGAATGTCGGCGCGCAGACGCTGCAGCATGTGTCGCAGGGGCGGTGAAGGGCGGGTGCTGTTGGTGTTTGGAGGTGGCGGGAGTGGCTGGCGTTCTTCTTTTGACGTAATCCGACTGGTTTCGGTGTGGTTCGCAGATTGGTCTCTCATGATACCCGGTTGTTTTTCTTTTCTTGCTTTAGCGGGCGAGACTGCCCAGCAGTCAATCAGGTAGCGTTGGGTTGTCAACATCCAGTAATGAGGGTATTGGCCTACATCGGTTGAAATCCATGGACATGTTTAGATCCAGACATAGCTTGTTCCACAAAGCACGCCCATCTTCATACACAACGTGTGAAAGCATCAGCCAGCAGTGATACATGTGGCAGCTTTGCTGTATGCAGATGGGGCTTCTTAGTCTCATCAGCCTGTCAATGTAGTTGGTGCTGAGGGCGTCCGTGGTGCAGAATTGGCAGGTCGGGGATAGAATCGACGAGACCAGGTTGATGCTTTGGCGAGCCTGCAGCTTTGGATTGCTGGCCTGGGGTGCCGCTGAGTAGGGCAAGGTGAGAATTGTAGCCACGACAGCACTACTGTAGATTCTGACTTTGTCGTGAGACTGAGTACTATCAGAAAGCAAGGGGCGTAGGAACGCTCGAGGGATAGAACGATGTTTCTAGCTAGCATGCCCCTCAGAAAGAAGGGACCCTACGCCCCCTTCGTTGTGAGAGAGGCGGTTCGTACGCATTATTGTGGTTGAGAGGTACTCCAATTGATTCAAGACTGCCCTACTTAAAGAACAGAAACTAGCGTGGTCGAGTGAATGTCCTCCATTGTTCAAAGCTGGCGCCAACCTGTGTAAATACCGCTTCAGCACTGGGTAACTATCACTTACAGCCTATTTTCTCGGCGATATGAGAGATCCTACGCTCGCGCAGTAACGAGGCTTCCAAATTGCTCTTGCAGCCAAACAGACGGGTGCGGAGTGACGGTCGAGCGGTTCCTAGCTCCGGTTGCGGCTTGGTACCCCACAGTGGGTCGACAGCATCCGCAAGTGCCCCTCCAGGACCCCTCACAAGAATAATGACGCCCACTTGCGGGCTTCCAAGGATGGGGTTATAAGACGCGAGAGTGGGCGTTTCTGGCCCTATCCAAGACTCGAGTTCCAGGATTCTTTGCAGAGTGATCCTTGTACGCCGCTGCCGCAATCGATCCTTCTCTCGCATCCACCATATAAACAAGCCAAAGCCCGCAATGGCACGCGCCCCGCTAGACGGCGGAAACATCATTCCTCTCCTAGATCCCGACCACGACCCAGGACAGGTACAAGCCGAAGACACATCTACCAACTCCACAACCATGTCGGGCGACAAGATGAAGGCAGTGCATTACGAAGGGCCCTTCAAGGTCTCTGTCAAGGAGGTTGGAATACCAAAGATCGAGCATCCAGATGACGTGATTGTCAAGGTGACGACTGCAGCTATTTGCGGTTCGGATCTACACATGTATCAAGGCCGCACTGCTGCAGAGTCGGGGCTGGTGTTCGGCCATGAGAATATGGGGGTTGTAGTTGAAGCCGGCGCAGGTGTAACTTTGTTGGAGAAGGGTGACCGTATAGTCATGCCGTTCAACGTTGCCGATGGAAGATGCCAGAACTGCGAGGAGGGCAAGACAGCGTTCTGCACAGGGTAAGTGCAGGCTGCAAATATGTAACGTCTACACAGGAAAGCTGACAGTCATCAAGTGTAAATCCTGGATTCGCTGGGGGGGCCTACGGATACGTGGCCATGGGGGTGAGTGTCTTCTCAACTAGCAGTGCAGAAACTGAACATGCATAGCCGTACCAAGGTGGTCAAGCACAGTATATTCGCGTGCCGTTCGCAGATTTCAACGCCCTCAAGCTGCCAAAGGGTACAGAACACGAAGCCGACTTCATCCTGTTGGCAGACATCTTCCCCACAGGATGGCACGGATTGGTGCTCTCTGGGTTCAAGAGTGGCGAGAGCGTTGCGGTGTTCGGTGCAGGTCCTGTCGGTCTGATGGCAGCGTACAGTGGCATCCTACGCGGCGCTAGCAGAGTATTTGTCGTGGATACCGTACCCGAGCGATTGAAGGCAGCCGAAAAGATCGGGTGCATCCCAATTGACTTCAGAAAGAGTGACCCTGTCGCGCAAATTATTGAAGCCAACGGAGGCATGGTCGACAGAGCCGTCGATGCTGTAGGCTACCAGGCTGTTGACTCCTCTGGCTCTAAGGAGAAACCAAACATTGTTCTTGATCAACTGATCATGGTGACAAGGTAG